>CP126896.1:78598333-79235000 GCA_030440675.1 Furcifer pardalis
CAGAATGTCAGGATTCGAATCCCGACGTTCTCGCTTCCTGCAGCATAAAAGAGGGTGGGGGAAGTTCAAAATTAGCGCACATCAGCTCTAGGGAGGTCGGGAGACCCGATGCGCGCTAATTTTGAACTTCCCCCACCCTCTTTTATGCTGCAGGAAGCCAGAATGTCGGGATTCGAATCCTGACATTCTGGGTCGCTGCACTGGCTCAGGACATCGGGGAAGCCCAGAAAAAGCTTGGATCGTGTCTGCCCACCTCCCTGGACCCGGCGGGGGGGTCAGAGACCCCAAAATTGGTAAAAAAAACGTCCGTTTTTTTTACCAATTTTGGGGGCTCTGACCCCCCCGCCGGGTCCAGGGAGGTGGGGAAACCCGCTCCAAGCTGTTTCCAAAGTTCTCCCACCTCCCTGGAGGCAGCAGCAAGGCAAAATGTCAGGATTCAAATCCCGATGTTCTCGCTTCCTGCAGCCTCCAGGGAAACAGGGCTTTTTTTAACATTGTGTGTTCAATGTATCGCCCAACGTTAAAACCCGAATAACGACGGGACTTGTGGAACCAAGTCATAACGTTATTCGGGGTACTAGTGTATCCCTATTTCTGATGTCAGCTCACTGACTTGCCTAGACATGCCCAACTGCTGCTGGAACGTGCATGTCACCAGGGGACGTGATTCAGCTGAGTTCGGGTTTTGAATCAGCATACTTGATATCATGTAAATTACAAGCGTTATTCCCAGTAGCAAAATCTTTGTTGTGCAGTGTTATGGATCTAGGAAAGTTACTTTGATCCTCTTTTCAACCTCATCAGCTTGTTTGGGTAGCAGGCTCCTAAGTATTTGAATACCATAGTTGCATGCATCAAAATGGCCTATAACTATCACTTCTGGAAATGAAGTGAAAATCTGGTGAATGGGTTCATCTAATGCCCATACAATTTTCCACTCAAAAGGTTTCAGTTCTCAACACCTGCGGCCTGCAGCACCATTTCATGTGGGCCCTCACCACACCAGGAAATCAGTGATGGGATGTCCCCGGTTCCAGACCGTTCCCTGGAACCGGTAGGACCAATCCCGGAGGGTTCTCCGGGAGGGGAGTCCACTTTTGAGGCGTCCGGTTCCGGACGCCTCACTGAAAGATTTTTTTTTTTTAAATCGGAGCCAAAATGGCTCCGACTTACTGCGCATGCACAGAAACTCAATCTGCCGCATTGCGCATGCATCAGATTGAGTTTCTGCGCATGCGCAATAAAATTGGAGCAATTTTATCTCCAATTTTACTGCGCATGTGCAGAAACTCAATCTGCCGCATGCGCAATGCGGCAGATTGAGTTTCTGCGCATGCGCAGTAAGTCGGAGCCATTTTAGCTCCAATTTAAAAAAAAAAGACCGGCAGTGCGATGAAGGCAGCGGCGATGAAGGCAGCAGCGATGACGGCGGCGATGAAGGCAGCGGCGATGACGACGGCGATGAAGGCAGCAGCGATGACGACGGCGGCAACACCGGCGGCAGCAATGGTGGTGGCGGCGATAGCAGCGGCGATTACGGCAGCAGCAGCGGCAGATGATGGCGACAGTGGAGATGGCGGCGGTGATGGCGATAATGGTGGAGGTGGCGTGGGCAGGCGGAACCAGCCCTCAGAGGAGGGCACCGAGCCTCCACAGGCAAGTTGAGGCCTGCCCTGCCCTGGCCGACCGTCCCTGCCGAGCCCTCCCAGGGGTAAGTGAGGGGTTTGTGTTTGGGGTTGTATTTTTATTTAATTTTACTTTTATTTATTTGATTTATTTACGGGTTTGTGTGGTGGGTGGGTGGGTTGGGTTGAGGGTGTGTGTGTGTGTGTGTGTGTGTGTGTGTATATTTATTTTATTTTTTATTTTAAGGCCCCACCCAAAACGTCATGACGTCAGCTCCGCCCATGACGTCATGACATTGGCCACGCCCATGACGTCGTGACGTCATGGAGTGGTGGTAACAAATTTATCATCCCATCACTGCAGGAAATGCCATGTGGTAGAGGCAAAATAGCCATGTGGCCCCCAAAGCTGTCTGAGGGAGCATGACCCGGCCCCTGGGTTAAAAAGGTTGAGAAATCCTGTGTTAGTCAATGTCTAAGCTGCTCTAAGTTGGTCTGCCATCCACTATCTAGATAGCTTGAGTTAATATTCTCAAGGTTGACATTGCAACTCTGACACTGGAAAAATCAGGGACACAGAAGTTTCTGAAGGGACTGAGAGGGCTCATCAGCAGTTGAACCTCTCTTTCTGTCCTCAAAGAAAAAAAACCTTGTCTATTATGTAGATAGGTTCCAGAACCACAGGATTCAATACCCTCAATAGAGCTGATAAAATTTAAAAGGTATATTTATGGGAGGAAATATCGTATAAATGGATAGATCTTAATGTGAGCAGAAACCTACTTTGAGAATTTCAAGGTACATATACCTTTGTTGTATTGCGTGAGTCTTGTGCACTCTGAAATAGCCGTTAAGCAGCAAATCTCTAAAATCAACAGCAATTTGCCACTACTGATTACACCACCACTATTGTGCATATGAAACTTGTGCAACCACTTTATCCAATGTGGCAGAACCACAGGAACCTCTTGCCTTAATTCAAGCCAGATTGTCGCCCCATTTCCACAGTGGCACTCCAGCTGTTCTTAAGACTTCAATTCCCAGAAGCCTTGATCAGCAGGTGTACTGAACTGGGCTTCTAGGAACTGAAGTCCAAGAACAGCTGTAGTGCTAAGGTTTGCCACCACTGTTCTAGTCGGCTGATACTGACAGGTAGCTCTAGCACTTTGGCCGGGAATTTTTTCCAGTCCTACATAGAGATGATGGGGATTGAATCGAGATACTTTTGGCATGCAAAACTGGCATCCTACTTCTGTTCTGCTCTGACAACTGATAATACAGTGGTACCTCACTTAAAGAGCATAATGCATTCAATGGAATTGCTCTTTAAGTGAGGTTCCTCTTTAAGTGAAACATCATTGTAAGTGATCAATTGTGACTTCTGGTGTGTGTGTGTGTGAACCCTATTTATCTGTTAAGCGAGTTTTTGGTTGGTTTTAGTTGTTAAGAGAAGTGAGCATTCAGAGAAAATTCTGCTCTTTAAGCGAGTTACTCTGTAAGAGAGGCACTGGGTTGAAAGAATTTTTGCGGAAGAAATTCTGCTCAGGGAATGCCCAAATGAGGCTTTCATGTCCCCAAGAGCGGGGACAGATGGGTGCTCAATCCGTAATACAGTACCCAGGTCTCAAACGGCTGATTTGCCAACCTTCCAGCTAACAAGGCGAGTTTCTTAACCACTGAGCCACCGCAGCCCCTTGATAACTGATAAAAGACCACATTTAAGGATTAAAGAGGAGACATTATAACTGTCTGAATTTGAAAAAAAAAAAGTCTTGCAGTACAATGAGAACAGGGATAAGGAGTACATGGTTCTAAAACCTTTTTACCAAGACAGAATATGCAGCACACTAGAAGGCTCTTATTGTTACACACAATCCAGAAACTTCCTCCTAGGCATTTAAACATTAAAAACCACAGTAAAGCTCCATTATATATATACCCTTCCCCCACTTGTTCTTTATTTTCTTGGACAAAAATAAACACCACTTTCTACGCCACTCTAGGAGCAGGAGCCAAAGCTTGACTACATGACTGCTCTTGTATCAAACTGACAGTAAATAAAATTCTGACCATTTGGATAAGCAAGAGCAAACTGCAGTAGGGCAAGCTGCATCCACACAAGGCAAAACTAGCAAAGAATTACTATGTTTTGTAGACTTCATGCAATTCTTTCCAATAAAAACTTTCCTAGTTTTGTTTTTTGCTTGCCAAGCTAATGAATCTTTCCAATTTTGAATTAACACAGTAAAACAAGAGCTGTGCAATCATATTTTTGAAGTCTCTGAAAGATTAAAGGCAAGAAGATGAATTAAAACTCTTCCACATTTTCAAAGGAGTAGATACTTATGCAATAGTTATTTTTAGAAAAGCCTCGGAGAAACAAACTGTTACCTAGAAAACAAAGCAAATTTCTAAGTATCAATCCCTCCTTCTTTCAAGCAAATGAAACAGGAAAGGGTACCTGCTAGGAACATACTGTATTTGCCGGTTTATAAGATGCATCAGGTTGTAAAACGCACCACATTTTTAAGATACATTTTAAAGAAAAAATGATTTTCTACATTTTAACTACAGGAGTTGGGAAGGGAGGGATTGACTGGGCAAGAGAGCTCCTTTGGAAGCCTCTTGCCCAGTTGATCCCACTGTCCCTGGCCATCAGGAGGCGGGGATGAGAAGTGGGCAAGTTTGCTCCTTGGCCAGCAAATTTGTTTGGGTGAAGCCTCCCTTCCCTGCTTGTTTCCTCTCCAGGGTTGGTGGGAGACTGAGATGAATGGTTTCAGAATGGAGGAAGACAGCTGGGATGGGGCCCCTTCCACCCCTTTCTATGGACAGAGTTGCTGCCTCACCCAGCCTGGCGATGGGTAAAGGATTGCTCTTCCCCATGGATCCTGCCAGGGGGCTTGAAAAAGCCCTTTCCATGCAGATCCCGACCTCCCTAGCAGGATCTGCAGTGAATCGCTACTTTTGGAGCATTTTTGTGCATCCCATCCAATCCCCTTTGGCTTATGGCAGTCAGCGGGGATGGGGTGAGTAGAAACAGAGCTTAAAGGGTCCTTCTTTCTCACCCCATCCCACCCCCCTTCGGCTTATGGCAGCCAGCGGGAGTGGGGTGGTGGTGGGGAAACATCTGTCAGGAGGTGGGGGGAAGCCTTATCTGGGCAATTTCTCTCGCAAAGGCAATCTCTTCTGGGAGCAAACTCACCCACTTTCCCTCCCCACCTCCTGATGGACATCAGCGGCTGAGAGGGGAGACCCCGATCCCAGTCCATCCACATGGCTAGGGCACGGCTCAGGCTCTCTCAGAAGCCCCAATCCCAGTCTGGTGTCCATTGTGCCAAACTGCACCAGTGCAGGGTGGGGAGACACACATTCTGTTTTCTCCACATTTTTTTTTGAGCGGAGTGCATCTTATAAACCGGCAAATATAGTACACTAGTGACCCCGAATAACATTATGACTTGGTTCCACAAGTCCCGTCGTTATCCGGTTTTTAACGTTGTGCGATACATTGAACACACAATGTTAAAAAAAGCCCTGTTTCCCTGGAGGCTGCAGGAAGCGAGAACGTCGGGATTTGAATCCTGACATTTTGGCTTGCTGCTGCCTCCAGGGAGGTGGGGGAACTTTGGAAACAGCTTGGAGCGGGATTCCCCACCTCCCTGGACCCGGCGGGGGGGTCAGAGACCCCAAAATTGGTAAAAAAAAATCCGTTTTTTTTTTACCAATTTTGGGGTTTCTGACCCCCCTGCCGGGTCCAGGGAGGTGGGCAGACCTGATCCAAGGTGTTTCTGGGCTTCCCCGACGTCCTGAGCCAGTGCAGCAAGCCAGAATGTCAGAGTTCGAATCCCGACATTCTGGCTTGCTGCACTGGCTCAGGACGTCGGGGAAGCCCAGAAACACCTTGGATCAGGTCCCCACACCTCCCTGGACCCAGCGGGAGGGTCAGACACCCCAAAATTGGTAAAAAAAAAAAAAAAGGACGTTTTTTTTACCAATTTTGGGGGCTCTGACCCCCCCGCCGGGTCCAGGGAGGTGTGGGGACCCGCTCCAAGCTGTTTCCAAAGTTCTCCCACCTCCCTGGAGGCAGCAGCAAGGCAAAATGTCAGGATTCGAATCCCGACGTTCTGGCTTCCTGCAGCATAAAAGAGGGTGGGGGAAGTTCAAAATTACCGCGCATCAGCTCTAGGAAGGTCGGGAGACCCGATGCGTGCTAATTTTGAACTTCCCCCACCCTCTTTTATGCTGCAGCAAGACAGAATGTCGGGATTCGAATCCTGACATTTTGCCTTGCTACAGCCTCCAGGGAGGTGGGAGAACTTTGGAAACAGCTTGGAGCGGGTCCCCACACCTCCCTGGACCCGGCGGGGGGGGGGGTCAGAGCCCCCAAAATTGGTTAAAAAAAAGTCCATTTTTTAAACCAATTTTGGGGTTTCTGACCCCCCCCCGCTGGGTTCAGGGAGGTGTGGGGACCCGATCCAAGGTGTTTCTGGGCTTCCCCGACGTCCTGAGCCAGTGCAGCAAGCCAGAATGTCGGGATTCGAACTCTGACATTCTGGCTTGCTACACTGGCTCAGGACGTCGGGGAAGCTCAGAAAAAGCTTGGATCGGGTCCCCACACCTCCCTGGACCCAGCGGGGGGGGGGGGGGTCAGACACCCCAAAATTGGTAAAAAAAAAACGGACTTTTTTTTACCAATTTTGGGGGCTCTGACCCCCCCGCCGGGTCCAGGGAGGTGGGCAGACACGATCCAAGCTTTTTCTGAGCTTCCCCGACGTCCTGAGCCAGTGCAGCAAGCCAGAATGTCGGGATTCGAACTCTGACATTCTGGCTTGCTACACTGGCTCAGGACGTCGGGGAAGCTCAGAAAAAGCTTGGATCATGTCTGCCCACCTCCCTGGACCCGGCGGGGGGGTCAGAACCCCCAAAATTGGTAAAAAAAACGTCCTTTTTTTAACCAATTTTGGGG
Organism: Furcifer pardalis; assembly: GCA_030440675.1. Classification (NCBI taxonomy): domain Eukaryota; kingdom Metazoa; phylum Chordata; class Lepidosauria; order Squamata; family Chamaeleonidae; genus Furcifer; species Furcifer pardalis. The sequence continues at coordinate 78,604,925 of CP126896.1, forward strand.
TTTCTGACCCCCCCCCCGCTGGGTCCAGGGAGGTGTGGGGACCCGATCCAAGGTGTTTCTGGGCTTCCCCGACGTCCTGAGCCAGTGCAGCAAGCCAGAATGTCGGGATTCGAACTCTGACATTCTGGCTTGCTGCACTGGCTCAGGACGTCGGGGAAGCCCAGAAACACCTCCAGAGAGGTCAGAGGACCCGATCTACAGCTGCAGGGTGGCTGGGGAAGCTGACGGGGACTCCCTGTTGGCTTCCCTAGCCACCCGCCCATGCCTCCGCAGCTGTGGGGTGGCTGGGGACGCCGATGGGGGAGCCCCCCATCAGCTTTCCAGCCTCCCCACCCCTGCCTCCGTAGCTGCAGGGTGGCTGGGAAGCTGAACGGAGAACCCCGTTCAGCTTTCCAGCCCCCCTGCTGCTAAGAATGACTGTATCGGATAACGTTAAAAATCACGTTATTCGATACAAGATTTTTCTGAAAATCTTGTAACGTTAAGCGGTTTTAACGCTATATGATACTCACGTTATACGGGGTATTACTGTAATGACCAGATCTGAAACCAAGATTTGACTACTTTGTTCAATGAATATGTAAAAACTTAGCACATGCATGCTATGAGTTCTCCTTTATGTAAATCTTATTAGAAACTAATAAGACCTCTTGAATTAGATATTATGGTAATGGAAAATTAAAAATATACTAGTACCTCGGATAACGATGAGACTTGGTTCCACAAGTCTCGTTATCCAGTTTTTAACATTGTGCGATCCACTGATCACCCAACGTTAAAAAAAACCCTGTTTCCCTGGAGGCTGCAGCAAGCCAGAACGTCGGCCTCCAGGGAGGTGGGGGAACTTTGGAAATAGCGTGGATCATGTCCCTCGGCCTCCCTGGAGCTGTCAGGGAGCCTGAAATGGTTGCCATTTTTTTTTACCCATTTTGGGCTTCCTGACCCCCTGCCAGTTCCAGGGAGGTCGGGAGACCCGATCCACAGCTGCAGGGTGGCTGGGAAAGCCAACAAGGACTCCCCGTGGGCTTCCCTAGCCACCCGCCCATGCCTCTGCAGCTGTGGGGTGGCTGGGGAAGCCGAGGGGGGAGCCCCCCGTCAGCTTTCTAGCCACCCCACCCCTGCTGCCGCAGCTGCAGGTTGGCTGGGAAGCTGAACGGAGAACTCCGTTCAGCTTTCCAGCCACCCTGCTGCTAAGAACAACTGCATCGGATAATGCTGACAGATCGTTATCCGATGTTAGCGCTATCTGATGCAGTCGTTATCTGAGGTATTACTGTAGTTTCAAAAACTTAAGAGTGAACATCAGACAAACTGCTGTTATTTCAAGTCAAACTAATTGCATGCCAGCAAGTCAAATCAGTGGATACAGACAGCACCATAAAAGAGTATGGCCACAGATAGCCTCTTTGCTCTCCCCCATACAAATATGCACACACAAAACTTTCCTTTGCAAACCTAACAATTTCTCTCCCTTTCTGTATCTCTGTAACACGTAACAAGTTGGGGTGGGGAGAATGTCATCTGTATCTCAAACCTCTGTTCCCTTGTGTAAGGAAGGCTTCATTTCCTAAAAAGCTGGTTGTTCTAGCACAGTGATTCTCAACCAGGGCTATGTATACCCCCAGGGATACAATCCAGGACATTTAGGGGTACACAAAAATGTTGAATAATGGTGGGAAAAGTCACAAACGTCAACAAAATGTATAGGTGTAATTGGATTTCTAGGGAGATTTCTATGGCTCTGCAGAGAACAGAGATCATTTGAGGCAGTGCAAAGCAACATACAGGAATGTACTCATTCGTCTGATGAAGAGGTCAGCACAACCCATTTCCAGAAAACAGACATTATGGAGGATCTTCATTTGAGTCAGGGGGGAAAGGATTCTAGCATCAGTTTCTCTCATTTTGGCAAACTGAAGAGCACCTTCCTTTACAAAAACAAAATAAGCCACGTGCCTTCATAAATTTTGGATGGCTGCCACAACTTACCTGCGGACCTCTGATGAATATTTGTACACTCGGACCGGTGCAAAGTATTTGGCTCAAACTTTGGGGTAACTACAGCATAGCGAAGCAACTCTTCATATTCATCCTATCATAGAAAGACCACAAGGGATTATAAAATTTGTTGCCAAGCCAAAATATGAAAAGAAATATATGCAACTCCTCTAAAATATTTTAGAGGTGCAATCAGATTGGCTGAAGGACTACACACAGTGATGAAATCACAGATTTTTGAAGAATATTTTTAAAAGTATAATATATTCATAGTTCTTGGCTACCAAAGCAAGACAGCTCTCTTGCAGTTTGTCCTGTAATTTTTGTTTCACCACAGTAATCTTACAGTATAGACCAGCGTTTCCCAAACCCTGGTGTTCCATAGAGTTAGCCTTTAAGGTGCCACAACTTTTTGTTGTTTAGTTTACTCTCTAATGCATGGGCTCTCAATCTAAGGCCTATGAGCTAGATCTGGCCCATGGCACCATTTCATGTGGCCCCCACACCCCCAAAGGGCATTTGAGAAACAAAATGGCTACCCCTTTGAAGCTGTTGGGACAAAATGGCCACACCATCATGCAGACAGGGCAAAATGGCCATCTGGCCCTCAATGCTGACTGAGAGAGCATGACCTGGCCCCCGGTTTGAAAAGGTTGGGAACACATGCTCTAATGTAACTGAAAAATCCAAACCTATGTTTCTATTATAATAACCAAAGTGTTCTATTAAAATGTTAGGTGTTCCACAATAGAATACATTTGGGAAATGCTGGTACAGTAATACCTCGGATAACGACTGCATCGGATAATGCTAAAATCGGATAACAGAGTCCCCGTCAGCTTCCCCAGGCACCCTGTAGCTGTCGATCGGGTCCTCTGATCTCCCTGGAGCAGGCAGGGGGTCAGAGAGCCCAAAATGGGAGAAAAACGGACTTTCGAACCCTGATATTTTGGCTTGCTCCACTGGCCAGGGACCTCGGGGAAGCTTGGATCGGGTCCTCCGACCTGCCCAGAGCTGGCAGTGGGGTCAGAGAGCCCAAAATGGGTTTAAAAATGGACATATTTTTCACCCATTTCGGGCTCTCTGACCCCCCTGCGGGCTCCGGGTGTCGGGGGACCCGATCCAAGCTTTTTCCAAAGTCCCCCCACCTCCCTGGAGGCTGCAGCAAGCCAAAAACGTTGGGATTCAAATCCCAACGTTTTGGCTTGCTGCAGCCTCCAGGGGAACAGGGCTTTTAAAAACGTGTGCGATCAATGCATCGCACAACGTTAATAGATAACAGATAATCGCACAATGTTAAAAACCGGATAACAACAAGACTTGTGGAACCAAGTCTCATCATTATCCAAGGTACTAGTGTATAGACAAAATGAGCTAAATTCCCAATTTGGACTTTTGCACAATGGAATGAACAAAAAGAGAGATACAACAAGGTTCTGGTTGAGTTGGAAGATAATGGAACAGTATGCATAGGATACGAAGTTGGATACTTTTAGTGGCTTATGTGCAGGGGGCTTGTGATGGGAAAAACATCATCGCCCCCCTCTTCTGCACTGAATTCCATCTGCAATGGATAATAGATAATATGAGAGTACAATTTACAAATTAGAATGATATTGGCACATAGTTTCAAATGTGATTGGCATCTTGATAATAAATGGCAATTTGCTGCCAAGATTTAAACATGATCATTTATGCATCGATAAATCACTGCCAGTACCCCAGTTCTAATTATAAGGAAGAATACACCATTACAAAGCCAATGTATAGCAGAGGTGGATGCCATGCAGCCATTTTTAGGGTTCCCAACTCAAATGGGGCCTCCCAATTGTTTGTTTTAAAATCCTTGTTTAAAAATTTGCCCTTTTGGTCACATATCCCTTTGGCACCTGAACCTTTTGAAATGAAACCCTTGGGTTCCCAGCAAATCTGGGAAAGGCCCTTGATCCAGCTGAGATCAACTACTTCTGATGCATTACAACTTCTCATCCAACAATTAATCTAGTTATAGGGAAAAATAATAAAGTAAAACCCAAATTTAATTATAGAAAAAACAACAGTCAGTGAATAACTATAAACTGCATTAATTCAGCAATGACTCCACAACCGCCAGTGCAAAAATATCAAACTGAGCTTATAATCTTAAACATACTTAATAGCTGAATATATATGGGATATATTTTCAGTAAATAGGATTCCTCAGTAAAAAGCAGTAATTTTTTAAAAGGTAGAATACAATTTCTAATAAATTATTGAACTGCAATGGCTTAGTGGTTAAGATGCTGAACTTGATGACTAGAAGGTCAGCAAGTCAGCATTTTAAGACCCGAGTGCAGCACAATGGAATGAGCTCCTCTCTGCTCCTGTCAACCTAACAGTTTGAAAGCAAGAAACTGCAAGTAGATAAATAGGTACCACTTTGGTGGGAAGGTAAACAGCGTTCCATGTACTCCAGTGTCTAGTCATGCCTACTACATAACCATAGAAACATCTGCAGATGCAGATAGTGTTGGCTGTTTGGCTATAAACAGAGAAGAGCACCGAACCCTAGAGTCAGATTCGACTGGTTTTCAAGCAAAGGTGAGCTTTACCTTTACCTACCTACTAGCCCACAATGAATCAATGGACTGGATCAACCCAAGTTTCTTTGAGCTATTCCTGAAAGCAGAGGAAGAGAACCTCTCTCAGACCAAAGGCCAAAATCCCTTTGCAAAAGGATGCTGGTAAATAATGTCTAGGGCCACCAATACCCTTCTTGACCATCTAGCCTGCACTGACATATGTCATGTCTTTTTCTCATTTTTCACCCCTTTGCATAATAATCGTGCTTCAAAAAGCCTTTCCAATGGAGGCAGCAGAAAGTTTCTTTTCCCCCAAGCCTAACTACTACATGAGATGCTTATTTTCTCCCACTGCAAAAAGTCTGGCAGCTCCATTGACAACTTTTTAAAAAGATGCATAATTGTTGTGCTGAGTGGCAGCTACACCATGATTGGCATTTACCTCTGAACATTGCTAATAGAGGTTGTCATGAGAATTCAAGGAACAATTTACTTCTTTGAATTACTTTTTATTACATTCAGTTACAATGTAGTTTTAGCTTGATTTCTGTAGGTTGGGAAAACCTGATTCTCAGAGAAAGCAAGGGAAATTGACAGACATCCCAGTCATATTCCACAAACACAGTCATTTAAGCTAGGTCAAATCCTGCAAAAGGATTCCTTCAAGCATGTGCATTTGCATAACAAGGGAAGTGAACTCAAATAAACTCAGAGTTCACAACATGTCATTAAAGGACAAGGAGGGAGAAGGAACTCCACTATCTCAAACAGGAAGGAACTGTTTCACCTGTTACATTTAAACTTTAACAGGAACTTTTACACTTTCATATCATCAAAGGGGAAAGATAAAAAGTCATAGAAAAGCATTCTGATGCCCACTCAGGAGCAGCACACCTGTGTGGAAAACATGACATCAATCTGACATCAGGAGAAAAAACACCTGCATGGAAAGTCCAAGATTTCCACATAACTCTCATTCCGAAGGAAAGGGGGAATAGGCAAATATAGTATTTAAAGACTCCAAAATTGGGAGCTTAGGAGCAACAAATCTGGACTAGGCGGGAGCCTATGCCATTCCTGATATTGAGATGGAAGCCTAGCAAGAAGCTATGGGGGCTTTTAGCCCATGGATTTATTTTCTAAGACTCAAACGAGGGAAAAGCCTTAGACTCTGAGAAGAAAAGGTATTTTTTTAGATGTTAGTTATTTTCATGTTTTATTAGATTGTTTAAGTAGAATGTAGGATAGGGGCCCTACCAATGTACAATGAGAAGTTAGTTATGGAAAAGTGGGAGGTTAGATTTATTCTTATTTTATTGTGTATCTAGATTTTGAATACTTCTGCAAATAAACCCTTGGAAAAGACACCACAAGCCTCCTCGCTCTTGGAGATGAAAGGACCAACAGTGGAGCCTTTGCAGAGATACCAGATTCAGCAGTAGCCTAGCCTTGTGGCTACACTTCACAACCTTGACCGGAAGGGAGAGGGGGTTTGTAGAGACGGAGTGAGAAAAATAAGTCTCTTTGCTTTGAGACAAGATAAGGGTTGCCAGGGTGACTTTCTGAAAGAGGCACCTGTGCCCATAGTTTAAGGCTTGGGAAGAATAAACCACTTTTTGTTTCCCAGGACTCTTGAGAGTAAAAATAACTATTTGAAGCGGTTTCCCAAAAAGCAGCCTGTTCCAATCTGTATCTCTACTAGGAAGGTGGCATTTAAAAAGGGACAGTTTGTGCCAGCTAGCTACCACATATCATAGTGAAAAGCTTCATAACAAGCATTGCCACCATTCCAAAGCCCTGGGACCCTGAAGTAAAAACACCCCTCTAACTCCATAAAAGACTGTTACAGAGGTAATAAGATGGCGCTGCACCAAACACTGTTGGCCATTTTGACTGATTAAACCATTTGGTGAAGAAGTAGGGACACAATATTTGTTCCATCATTCATGACTTCAAAAACATGTCAGAAACTACGGTATCAACATTTAGCAGATAAGCTATCCCATTTCGCCTAGATTAAATGTTCCCACAGAAGCACAAGAGCTCATGTTTTCTGAACAAATGCAAGACTTCCCAACTATGCAGTGCTAATTTAAATTCACAATTTTCTGATCTGTCGCGTTTCCCAAACTATATTCTGCAGATCACTGGTGGACTTCAATTCTCAGAAGCCTCAGTCAGTACACTGGCTGATCAGTGCATTGGGGAATTGACTTAGGCTTCTGGGAATTGAAGTCCAAAAATCAACGTTTGGGAAAGCATCTACACAGGCTGGTACTCATCTGGTGATTAAACCAAATATGCTACTTAAATTAAAATTAGGTTCTATACTGAATTAGTGTTCTTCCAAATATGGTGCCTATGATTTGCGTTAAAAATTGGACAAAACTGGAAAAAGCTGAAAGACAGCAAAAATACCCCAAACAACTGTTCCATTCACCCTGCATGTTCTTTCCTTCCTGATGGAAAACAGATCCATCAGAATTAAAACTTTCTCCCTATATTTCACAAAAAATGGGGCCTTTAAAAAGCAGCAGCTGAAATCTCTTCGATACAGCACAATACCATATTTTATTTCCTTGTACTGTAACTTGAGTATGTAACAATCCGCTTACTCCCAGGTAGGACCTGGTAGTCCTCCGGCCTCCTGGCAATGGGATTGCACCTGATCCTGCCTTCCTGGTCCAGGTCAGACCCAGCATTTCAGAGCTTTTCCTATCAGTGTGCCCAGTCACTCCTGACTGAAAATCTAGGTAGTGAACAAAGGGTGCTTGTGAAACTAGTGTAGATTCAGGTAGCGTGTCAAGTAATCACTCCAAGTCTCTTCAGGTATTTTAGAAATCTATTGAAAGCATAGTAAGATACTGTACAGGATACAGTCCAGCACAAGATCAGGAAGCATTTCAAAGCACAAATAAAGCAAGCTACAGGTTCGAGGGGCTCCTTTCTCAAGCTTCTACATGTTGGCACATTAAAAGCTGAGCATTCCTGAGAGAATCCCAAGGTCTGTGCATACTTCTGAGTTATATCTCCACTACCAGGGTCCACCTTTGGCCCTCCCCCTTAGGGATTCCAACCAATGATCTTACAGCAAGACATGTCTATCACACAATAAGTTTAATTTCTTCAATTCCTTGAGGCACATATTGTTTACATTCTTCTCTCTCCCCTTGATTTGGAATCGCCATTTTGAAAGTACAGTAATACCCCGTATAACGCGAGTACCGTATATCGTTAAAACCGCATAACGTTACAAGATTTTCGGAAACATCTTGTATCGAGTAACGCGATTTTAACGTTACACGATACAGTCGTTCTTAGCAGCAGGGTGGGTGGAAAGCTGAACGGGGTTCTCCGTTCAGCTTCCCAGCCACCCTGCAGCTACGGAGGCAGGGGTGGGGAGGCTGGAAAGCTGACGGGGGGCTCCCCCATCGGCTTACCCAGCCACCCCACAGCTGCGGAGGCATGGGCGGGTGGCTAGGGAAGCCGACAGGGAGTCCCCGTCAGCTTCCCCAGCCACCCTGCAGCTGTAGATCGGGTCCTCTGATCTCTCTGGAGGTGTTTCTGGGCTTCCCCGACGTCCAGAGCCGGTGCAGCAAGCCAGAATGTCAGAGTTCGAATCCCGACGTTCTGGCTTCCTGCACTGGCTCAGGACGTCGGGGAAGCCCAGAAACACCTTGGATCGGGTCCCCACACCTCCCTGGACCCGGCGGGGGGGTCAGACCCCCCAAAATTGGTAAAAAAAAGGACTTTTTTTTACCAATTTGGGGGTTTCTGACCCCCCCGCCGGGTCCAGGGAGGTGGGCAGACACGATCCAAGCTTTTTCTGAGCTTCCCCGACGTCCTGAGCCAGTGTAGCAAGCCAGGATGTCACAGTTCGAATCCCGACGTTCTGGGTTGCTGCACTGGCTCAGGACGTCGGGGAAGCCCAGAAACACCTTGGATCGGGTCCCCACACCTCCCAGGACCCAGCGGGGGGGTCAGAAACCCCAAAATTGGTAAAAAAAACGGACGTTTTTTTTACCAATTTTGGGGTCTCTGACCCCCCCCCCGCCGGGTCCAGGGAGGTGGGCAGACACGATCCAAGCTTTTTCTGGGCTTCCCCGATGTCCTGAGCCAGTGCAGCGACCCAGAATGTCAGGATTCGAATCCCGACATTCTGGCTTCCTGCAGCATAAAAGAGGGTGGGGGAAGTTCAAAATTAGCGCGCATCGGGTCTCCCGACCTCCCTAGAGCTGATGTGCACTAATTTTGAACTTCCCCCACCCTCTTTTATGCTGCAGGAAGCGAGAACGTCGGGATTCGAATCCTGACATTCTGGCTTGCTGCACTGGCTCAGGACGTCGGGGAAGCCCAGAAACACCTTGGATCGGGTCCCCACACCTCCCTGGACCCGGCGGGGGGGTCAGAGCCCACAAAATTGGTAAAAAAAACGGACTTTTTTTTACCAATTTTGGGGTCTCTGACCCCCCCCACCGGGTCCAGGGAGGTGGGGAAACCCGCTCCAAGCTGTTTCCAAAGTTCTCCCACCTCCCTGGAGGCAGCAGCAAGCCAAAATGTCAGGATTCAAATCCCGATGTTCTCGCTTCCTGCAGCCTCCAGGGAAACAGGGCTTTTTTTAACATTGTGTGTTCAATGTATCGCACAACGTTAAAAACCGAATAACGACGGGACTTGTGGAACCAAGTCATAACGTTATTCGGGGTACTAGTGTACTCTAAAACCTTGAGTTACAAATAAAATCAGTTCCATGGCTTTGTTCGTAACTCGAATTTGTAACTCAAGGCATCCCCATAAGGATAAAGAAAAAGTCCCCCTCTCCAAAGATCAATCAAACCACTCAAAAACAACAGCAGCATTGAAAGGAAAGCATGCATAAGGAAAAATGCTGTTTCTTGCCTTTAAAAAGCTTTGAGAATGGACAGAAAATCCAGCAACAAACAGCCATTTTGGCACTGAAAATCCAGACAAAGAACTCCTCTCTAAGCACTCTACTGTCCCCTACAGGGCTCAGAAAGGCTGCATGTGTTTTTTCCCAGTGCACAATACACTCTGGGGAATCAGATTATGTAACTTGAAGCAAACCCATAGGGGAAATGACATTTTTTTGCTTCACTCAAGGCAACACAGAGGAAAAAGAATTAATTCATAAATCGGGGCATGTTTCCAACTCGAGGCATGGATTTCAGTGCAGAACCAATTCATAAGTCGAATTATTCGTAAGTAGGGGCATTCATAAACCGGGGTTTTTACTGTATTAAAACACATTTAGGTGGGTAAAAAGACGATGAAAAAAGCAGTTTAAAACGGGGCTTATTTCATTACAAGTATAAGTCTAGTTTTTTAGCCCCCAAAATGAGGTCCAAAAATGGGACTTGACTTATACTTGGGTCAACATAAACATTAAAAAAATAAAAACCACACAAATTTCTAAATTAATTAATTTTACTGTATTTTCATGTATTTACTGAAACTCACTAGCAACTGCTGCATTTTCCGCCTTTAAGCCTCGACCGCGCTCGAGTTCCTCCGTTGGGCACCTAGAGTGCTGGCTGGGGGAGGCAGGGGGAGAGAGTCCTTCTAGACCTCCCCCCAGCACTGCCAGGGGTGCGCGCGCGCGGGCGGAACCGGCTCCACCTGAGCGGGTCTCCCTCCTCACATTTCCTCAGACGCGGGGCGCCTTTTCTGCCAAACCTTCGGATTGACCGAAATACCCCCCCCGCCCCCAGGGGGGGATTTCGGACAATCCAATCCATGGCAAGCGCTAAGAGTCTCGCAGGTTTGGCAGAAGAGGTGCCCGGTTACACGCGAGGAGGCGCCGAGTGGGCGCCTCTTCTGCCAAACCTACGGGACTCTTAGCACACAAGCGGGTGCCCTGTCTCACCACCCGAAACGAACCCCTCCTCCTTCCTCAGCAGAAAAAGAACCTCGACCCAGTTAAATGGACACCCCCTCAACCCCGTTGCTGAGAATGGGGGTGAGAATGCAGGGGACGGAAGGTGAGGCCGCCTCTCCATTGGCAAGGGGAGGCGGTGGCGGGGGGAACTGAGTGTGTGCGTGTGTGTGTGCGTGCGCGCGCCTTTAAGCCTCGACCGCGCTCGAGTTCCTCCGTTGGGCACCTAGAGTGCTGGCTGGGGGGGGGAGGGGGAGGGAGTCCTAGACTACTCTGTCTCACCACCTTAGCAAGTGCTAAGGTTCGTTTAGGGTGGCGAGACACCCTGCAGGGTGGTGGTGTGGGCTTTCGGACCCTTGCTTGGTGAGGGGGGGTGGCGGCAACTGCGGGGCTTTCCCTTCTGGCCAGATACAGTACAGTGTACAGTACTGTACCTGGTGGTGGGCGGGGGAAGAGGAAGTTTGTAAGGGGATGAGGTGGGAGAAGCTGACAGGGGACTTGAACCGACGCTGTTGCCGGTATCCTTGGAAACCGCCTCATCCCTTACCCTTTCAGAACTCATCCCTTACCCTTTTGGATCTTACCCTTACCCTTTCGGAACTTCGGGCGGCGGGCGGACACTGGGGTGTGTGGATTGGGTGGATGCTCTACCCAATGCAACTCCCCCCCCCACACGCTTGTTCCGTATAACGTTAAAATCGTGTTATTTGATACAAGATTTTTCCGAAAATCTTGTAACGTTATACGGTTTTAGCGCTATATGATACTCGCGTTATACGGGGTATTACTGTATTTATTTTCATAATAGGCTATGTCTGTAATGTCTGTTATTGTCAATGTGTGTCTTACTGCTCTGTACTTGCCAAAGAAGAGGAAAGGGAAGAAAAAGAGACATGAAAGAGAGGGGCATGGAAGTAGTCATATTTGGATATTGGAGCAGATATGAAAATATGTACTAATTGAAATTGGGTTAAACAAAGGCATTGTATTTCCTGAGCACATAGCAATCTCCTTGTTGTAGCATTGCTTTACAGGAAATATTTTGATTTACACACTCCTGTGCCTGCTCAGTTGTTGCTTGGATAATTCAACTGCAAAGGCACAACTGACCTTATATTCCTCAAGATCCATACTTACTTGTGTTTGTGACTCTTTGTTTCCAAAAGCTAATAAAGCTTATTGTTTTATTACTCGGAATCAATTTTATATTTTTGTGACCAGCCAAGGAACACATGCTGGACTACAAGAGAAACACTTCTCCCACACAATCAAAGAAAACCAATTGTGGCAAGTTTTATAACAGACAATCACTGCAATGCATTTATAAATAATCATCATAAAGTTAAATAAACCAATAAACATCTTTGGCCCTGGACCCCCTCTATAACCTGACCTCTTGAGAGTGCAGCCCTTGAGATACCAGCAAAACTAAAAAATATCCCTGGGTCCTGCTGAGATTGTCCACCTCTACAGGAGACAGGTTACTGCACAGAAACAAATTGCTTTCCATCTACAGTTGTGCCTCGCTTAAAGAGCATAATGCGTTCCAAATGATTGCTCTTTAAGCGAGTTTGCTCTTTAAGCGAAACACCATTGTAAATGACCAATTGTGGGGGAGATTGCAAACCCCGATTTATTTGTTAAGCGAGTTTTTGGTTGGTTTTATTTGTTAAGTGAAGAGAACATTCAGAGAAAATTCTGCTCTTTAAGCGAGTTACTCTTTAAGCGAAGCGCTCTTTATGCGAGGTTTGACTGTATAGTCATTTACATTGTAGACAGAAAGATAAGGGAAAAATATAGGTTTGAACTGCTTCAAATTTCCATGAGTCATCCCTTACACAACTTTACATTCTACAATGCATGGATGGGAATAACTGCCCTTGAGATTAATAGCATTCTCAGTCAGTGAAGGCACAACAGAGAATACAATTCAAACAGTGAACAAAGCTCCTTTACTTTGTTGTAAAGGTCAAGCCAAACAGTCAGCTAACACATATACAGTATTTACAGTCCAGAAGCACAAAGACAAAATGCATAACTAGGAAAAACTACTAGCTATGCTGCTGGACAGTGTAGACTAGAGGCAAGAAGGCAAAGTAGCTGACACTAACCAGAAGGCCAGGCAGCAAACAATAGACTTGACCAACCACATAACAGGATTCTACCTTTCCCCCGAGTACCACTAGTAGCCTTTGGGTTCAGTCATGGTAGGCAAGCTAGGCTGGCAGGCTGGATTAGCAGGGCTGAAACCACAAAATAAGACAGAAGAGAGCAAGGGCCAAACTTAAAAAGCTTTTCAACTTTCCATTTGACTTACAGTACTTCCTCAGCTAGTAGGAATTATGCTGTTGCCAGCAGCAGTGTAGGGAGAAGGCAGTGACACATTATGCCTCACATTCACAACTTCTAGCATTTTGGCTTATCTTTGCTATTCCCACCCCATCACAGGGTAAAATAGGCCTGGGTCCGATTTCCTTAGAACTGAGCAATGTTTTAGGAAGGAAGCAGCACTCAAACTGTGCTTGCTTGGGCCTGTGCAGTAGTTTCTCTAGAGCAGGAGTTCTCAACGTTTTTGCATTGTGGGCCAGACCAAGCCCCCTCAGACAGCTGAGCAGGCCAGATGCGTGGTTCCCCCCCCAACACTGCCGTAAAACGCATCCATGGCTGTTGTAAACACGTTTATGACAGCCACAGGTGCATTTACAGCTGTTTTCTCCGCTTCTGGTGGTGGCGGGAGTGAGGATGGCATGTTTTTGGTTGCTTTCACTGCTTCTGGCAGGAGCAAGGGCGGCGGGCCATATGAAATGGTGCTGTGGGCCAAGTCCAGCCCAAGGGCTGTAGGTTGTAAACCCTTGCTCTAGACCAGGGGTGCCCAAACATTTTGGGCCGTGGGCTGATCATGTGGTTCAGGGAACCCGTCACTAAGGCCCGGGAGCCGGGTGCGGCCCCCAACACCAATTCATCCAGCCCGCAAAGCCCTCGACGCTCCTGGAAGCGGAAGTAAAATGCGCCAGTACGGGTGCGTTTTACTTCCACTTCCAGGAGAAACAAGGGCTTCGCGGGCCAGATGACTTGGCGTTGAGGGCTGCACCCAGCCCCTAGTTTGGGCACCACTGCTCTAGCCCAACAGTTAATCTGATTAAGGCAGACAGTTATAAAAACATAAGCATTTACATTTCTATTATTCTGCTGGCTTCACAAATTAACAGAATAAAAGGAAATAACTCACAGCTCTTGAAAGAAACATTTTCAGAGGAGGGAAAACAGTATACAAGTGCCTCTCAAAAGACTGTTTCTGGCCTACCTGAAGATCTGAAGAGACAGAACTGCCTCGATCAGAGTCTTTGGGCAAAAGAGGACTTGTGCTGTTCTCTTCAGATGAAGACATCCTGTGTTAAATTAAACATTCCTATTAAAAATTCCAGGAGGTAAACTTAATTTTTGGTCAAACACCTATTTCTAACTATAACCCCCAAATTCTTTAATATTAACTATCATTAAATAACCAATATGCTAATCACACACACACACATTTTTGTGGTCTTTTCAGCAATACCTGGAAGCAGAATACTGCCCTGCCCTCCATTGCCTTACAAATGCATCTGTACTGGAAGTCTATGTTGCTAACAACAAAAAGGCAGCAAACTATGTTTCATAGGCATTTTACCCCCTGATGTCCATCCGTGACTTCTTCTTTGTGTCAGACTTTAAAATGGCAAAATGTAGCCACCTTTTTGGTTAATTCATTCTGTAGTTCCTTTTGCCTGACTGACCCTTAGGATGTACATATTTTCAGATAATGAATTAAATTCAAAACTCCTACTACAAAGAGACAAAAATAAGTCCCCACAATTTTCCTTCTGGTTGGTGGACATTTATGGCATGTGATTTCATATTCAACTGTTTCTACAATGGTCAATTCTCACTAGTGAACAAGTAACTTTACCCAAGTATAAAATTTGAGAATTCATATGGTTAAAAATTGAACTCATGAAGGAGCTGTCAAATTTTAGGACATAAAACTATTTTGTTTCATTGGACCTTGTTCTAGCTTGTTTTAGTTTGCTGTGATTTTACTGCATTATTGAGTTGTCGTTTTATATCTTGAAGGCAGAAAAATAATTTTCCACGTTTTGATTCTGATATCGTTTTGCTGCTTTCTACTGTTTCTGTCCTTTTGTTTGCTGCTGCTACCTCTATAGTTACTCACTGCTAGTTTTTAAAATTATTATTGATACTATTTTTTATTATTTTGTGATACTGTTTAATTGTTTGCCTGAGAATTTTTTTGAAATTAAAGTGAGATATTTCAATAATTAACTAAGAAAGCACCAAAATCAAAAGATTGCAGAGAAAAAATAATACTGGTGACAATTTACATAAAGCAGTCTCAATTAAAGTATAATTTGAAAGCTCGTCTCTGAGCTATCATTTTTGCCTGGTTTATAAACAATACTTTAACAAAAATACACATCACAATTTACTTAGAAATAGATAAAACTGCAGAATAATCTCACCAGAGCCCTTATTGTCATGTTCTTTATATAGCAATAGAGCCTCAAGATTCTACTCTACAGGCATGCAGATTTAGTAACCCTAGCAAGCTATAAATACAGATTGAGTTTATAGGCTAAGGAATCTGTATATATTACTGCAGTGTCTTTTCACAGCAGCAGAATCCGCAGACCTTGATTAAGACAAATGGAGTAGCTTGCTGCTTTTTGAGAAATTGTACTCAAATACAGGTACAAGCAGCATGCAGAATAAAAAGAACTCTCCAGCTCCTCTTCTGATGTAAGATTTTATCTTAATCTGCTGTAAAATGTTACTTAAGGCTAAGGCATAGGAAATAAAAACAACTCCAAAATTTAGACAACTTATAACTCTTTAAGAGTTAACACACCTGTAACAAAACTTAATTTCTTCTTCTTCAGGTGCCATATCCGTTCCGGATATTGGCTGTCATCATCGCAATAGTCTTCCTGTTCTTCACTCTTCGGAACATTTATTCAAAGGACATGCCACTCCAGTCTTTCCGGTTCTTCAGCCATGAAGTCTGTCTATGTCCAGGGCCTCTCTTCCCAGGAATCTTTCCTTGCAGATGAGTTGGAGTATCCTATACTTTATGTTGTTCCTCATGATATGGCCAAGGTATTGGAGTTTTCTTTGCTTAATGGTCTTAAAGAGTTCTTGTTCTTTATCCAGTCAATTTCAGTCAACCCATATTTCATTTAAAAAAACCCTAATGGAATAGCTTCCATATAATTAATCATCTTGTGCCATTAAACTGATTCTGATTTATAGTAATGGTTTCCAGGATTTTCTAGGTAAATACTGAGAAGTAATTTACCATACTATTTTCTGGGGCCATGTAGCTTGCTCACAAGGTTCCACAAACTGGCTCCCCACACCCTCAGCCACAGTAAAGAACTGAAGCATCATTACTAGGTACCAAACTCACTGAGTTATCTAACCGCCTAAAGCCATTACAAACTATAGTTAGATAATCAAGGTTCTAACCCTCCAACTTTATGAAAGCTAAGATTTTGTAATCATGTGAACTGAACATCATCTCAAGCACCTATTAAACAGAAAGCTAAATCAGAAGTGTATTATATCATTAAAAGGGTTAGACTACATAGCTCAGGAAAGAGTTAAATAAGAGACTTCCCAATTTGCATTAGCCCCTGTGATAAATGAAGGTGATTAAACCCTCTCTTCAACATGCAATTGGGAAGGAGGGGAAAGAAAGGCTCATCAAAGCAGCTGAGTCAATAAGGTAAAAACATTTACCTTCAGGTACCATATGTTTGATGGCTTAGTGGTTAAGATACTGAACTTGATGACTGGAAGGTTGGCAGGTCAGCAGTTCGAGACCCGAGTACTACATGACGAAGTAAGCTCCCATCTGTCCTAGCTCCTGTCAACCTAGCAGTTTGAAAGCAAGAAATTGCAAGTAGATAAATAGATACGACTTTGGTGGGAAGGTAAACAGCATTCCGTGCATGCTGGTGTCTAGTCATGCCTGCCACATGTCCATGGAAACGTCTGCAGATGCAAACAGCACTGGTTCTTTGGCTATAAACGGAGATGAGCACTGAATCCTAGAGTCAGATACGACTGGCTTTCGAGCAAGGGAGACCTATGTTTGATGAATCTCACTGGGTATGAATTAAAATAAAAACAGTTATGTTAATATTGTTGACAGTGATAGAATCAGAGGCATACTAGAGAGGATTTTATATCATTGAGCAATAATAATAATAATAGGCCTGCCAACCATACCATACATGAGAGATGTGGGTCCACATCTTATTTTTGTCTTGTGTTTTGGTGCTGCATTTCCCCTCAGACAACTGCAGTGTTATACCAAAACCAAACTGTAACCCATGTTTCCAACCAGTTCTTACTTATCTCTCTCCAATTTTTAAAAAAGTTGATTTCAAAAAGAGTTTAAAATAAGACTACTAGCCTCTTGACAAAGGAAATCAACAGAACTGAGAGGGTTCACAATGCAATTAGGGAGGAGCCAAAAGGCAATTTGGAAAGAGCTAAAGCTGTCTGAATATTTCACTAAGTTGGGTAGCTTATTATGGCACCAGAGGTTGGGAGTTTGATTCCCCACTATGTCTCCTAGAGGAGAAGCCAGCCTGTGTGCCTTTGGGCAAGGTACAAGTCCCAGGGCACCCCATGAAGGGAAAAGTAAACAATTTCTGAGTACTCTCTGTAGAAAATCCATGAAGAATTGACAATAGTACATAATAATAAAATAATAAGTCTTTGACTGAGAATCTAATAATCGATTTTTACTTCATAATAATAATCTAGCATTAGATTCTCAGTCAATGACTGGTATAAAATTAACAGTTCAAGACCTAACCAAGGACCTAAGAACTGTTAAGGTAGCATAGATAGTTCCTAGTAAAGTTGTTTTTTGTAGAGTTAAGATGCTCAAGTCCAATAAATCCAAAAATCTAGGGAGTCCTTTACGTATTGCTTCAAGGGCTGCTATCAATATGGGTACAACAGCAATTTCTTCCACTATAGACACTCAACTTCAATTTGCAAATACAGTAATGCTGTTTTGTGATTTTCTCCATTTGTTTATTTTCAATTCATGCATTTCCTGGCATAGGTCAAGAAACCAGGTCTTTTTCTTTTCCATGACAGATAGATCAGGTGTGTTGCGAGCCAGATACCTCTAATCAAGGGGTGCCCAAACTTTTCGGGCCGTGTGTCAGTCACATGGTTCAGAGAGCTGGTCACTATGGCCTGGGGCCAGATCTGGCCCCTGATGACAATTCATCCGGCCCACAGAGCCCTCGTCACTCCTGGACGTGGAAGTAAAATGGGCACATTTTACTTCTGCTTCCGGGAGTGCCCATATGGGCACATTTTACTTCTGCTTCCGGGAGTGACGAGGGCTTTGTGGGCCAGATGAATTTGCATCAGGGGCCAGATCCAGCCCATGGGCCATAGTTTGGGCACCCCTGATATAGAACTTAGTCAAGTCAGCCTCAATAATGCAACACACCAACAACTGTTATATTACAAAGAGCAAAGAAAGGCAGAAGAAAAAAAATAAATCCAGAATTATGGGATCCAGACAAACATGGCAATAGAAATGTGATCATCAAAATATCCCTTAACATTGATATTACATACAGTAATACCTCAGATAACATTAGTATCGAATAACACTAAAATTGCATAACATTAAGCAATCTGGGGGGAAGAATTGCATCGGATAACATTAAGATCCTATGGGATGCATCGGATAACAACCGCTAAAGCCTGTGTGGTTACAATGTATCTCTATGGATCCCATAGGATTTTAACATGCATCGGATAACACTAAAAATCGTATAACACCAAGACTTGTGGAACCAGGTTTTAGTGTTATCTGAGGTTTTACTGTACATTAATTGGAAGTAAGCCTTCTAATTAATGTATATATCACAGCCCATATGGGTGTGTTTTACTTCTGCTTCCAGGAGCTTCGAGGGTCAGATGAACTGGCATTGGGGCCAGATCTGGCATTGGGGCCAGATCTGGCCCCTGGGCCATAGTTTTGGGCACCCCTGCTCTAATCTGTTTAGATTTTAAAGTCCCACAGGATCTAGATGCTCTCATTTTCCAACCCCCCCCCCCAATACTTTTTTACTGTACTCAAACCCAAAACTTCTGGCAAAGTTTCCAAATGAATAATTTTTGCAACCCTATTCGAGAATATAAACAAAAAACGCTGTATCACTTTTGAAGACTACCTGTTATATTTTTAATGTTAGCTTTCATGGATCAAGTCCACTTTGTCAGCGTTTTGCAACCCTGTCATCATCATCATCATCATCATCCTCTTATTATCATATAAGTACAAAAGAAGGGAAAGAAGTATACACACACACCTGAATGCAGATTTTAGGACGTTGCCAGGGAGTGACTGACTGAGCTCTACACAGTGTGCCCGAGAAGTCACCCCCCCCCCACTTCTCCTTTGCACCCCTGTTGGTCTGGGCTGTCCTGGGACTGCACCTCCCCACAACTCAGCAGACACACCAAGTCCTTTGCAAAGAAAAGGCTGGCAGTTTCAAACGGCCATGACTCAAAGAAAGGGCTTCTCTGATTGGTCCCGGTCTTTTTGTTACAAGCCCGTCGACAGGGCAATACCTCTCACCCCCTCCTCTTCCACCAATCGACACGCCGCGGCGCATTCGGAAGGCGGGGCTTCGCGGGAGACGACGCCCAATGGAAAAAAAAAAACCCCGAAACTCTTGTGAGTTTAGCAAGAGCTTTGAAGAAACGATTGCCCCCCCCCCGGACCGGCGTTCTGACGTCATGGCAGGGGGCCTCTGCCGCGCGCTGATTGGTCCGTTGGCGTGAGCCCGGGCCTGAGAGGCGGCAGTGAGAGGAATCAGTTGGGGGGGAAGGGTCACGTGATAGAGGCAGGTGAAGAAATGATTCAGAAGCAAGTCCTTTTATAACATCCAAAAAAGATTATTAAATGCCAATACCAATCAAATCAATGATTTCTGTGTGGCAAACCCAAAACTAAAACAGAGAGTAAACAATATAAAAAGACAAAAAAACGTTGTGGCACAATGGTTAGCACATAGCAGACACCTCTGTAGTAAGGATAAAGGTCACCCTTGCTCAAAAGCCAGTCGTATCCGACTCTAGGGTTCAGTGCTCATCTCTGTTTACAGCCAAAGAGTGTTGTCTGAGTCTGCAGACGTTTCCATTGACACGTGGCAGGCATGCCTCAGCACCAGACCACCGAGGTGGTCCCTATTTATCTACTTGCAATTTCTTTTTGAATTGCTAGGTTGGCAGGAGCTGGGGCAAAGACAGGAGCTCACTCCATCGTGCAGTACTCAGGAATCGAATTCCGATCTTCCAGTCATCGAGTTTAGCGTCTTAACTACCTGAGCCACCGCAGTCCCTACCTCACTCAGGAGCTCACTCAGTGGTGGGATGTCAAATTTTTTACTACCCCACAGTCATGTCATGGTCGGGGCCAAAGGAAAAAAAATACAAAATAATAAAAATAGGGAACTTCAGGCTATAGGGAGCTTCAGGCTAGCAGTTTCTCTTCCTTCTCCCCGTTTGGGAGGACAGCAAGGAGGCTGTGCATATGTGCCAAGCACTAGGCGTGCATGCACACCAACCAGTGAAAAGGTAAGCCCCAAAGGTGGTTCCCCCAAAAGCTGCTACAGGTTCTCTGGGAAACTGGGAAAAGTTACTACCGGTTCTGGAGAACTGGTGCGAACCTGTTACATCCCATCACTGAGCTCACTCCATCGTGCAGTACTCAGGAATCGAATTCTGATCTTCCAGTCGCCGAGTTTAGTGTCTTAACTACCTGACCCACCGCAGTCCCTCTGTACCTGATGTGTATAAATTGATGCCATGAAGTCTCACTCTTATGTCTGATGAAGTGGATCTTGATCCACGAAAATTAACGTTAAAATACAACAGTCTTTAAACTGCCACAACATTTTTTGTCTTTTTGTTTTCTTTACTCTGATATGCTTGAAACACAGACTGACACGGCTACCATTTCAAAAATTTCATAAAGTAGAAGTTTACTTCCACTCCAGCTTTTAAAAATGTCTTAAGATGCCACTTTAGCATGGCCTTTTAAAGCGTGTGTATTGTAGAAGGGGGCGGCAGAGGATGAGATGGCTAGATGGCATCATTAATGCAGTGGGTGTAGATCTGGGCGGGCTACAGAGGATGGTAGATGACAGAGGAGCCTGGTGTGCTGTGGTCCATGGGGTCGCAAAGGGCTGGACTCAACTGTGACTGAACAACAACTGTCCTATTGAATCAATAAGTGTCAAAGATTTTGTCATTTTTAATAAGTTTATTGGGGGGGGGTTAGATAGATTTCTGAAGAATCAACTATAATAACCTCTTGGCAAAAAAGAGTGGTGTAGAAATGCTGAAAATAAACAAGAAATTACAGCTCCCACTTTCCTCAGTCTTATTCTGCTCATCTGTAATACAGTAATACAACAGAAGGGAACGCCTCCTGTTATAAACATGATTTAGTCTTTTGCAGAAATTCCTGGATTTGTTCTGTCAGGGTATGAAGCCTCTTCTTTGCAGCCTGTTCAAGAAAAAAGCAAACACAGGTCACCTTGGCCTCCTACACAGATCATCTTTGGAGGTCTTCTCATATGCTCTCCAGCTTCTTTAAAATATATGGTGTGATGTGCAGTATGACCACATAGATTAGGGCTGTGTAGACCGAGGCGAGAACATCGGAATTTGTGAAAACTACTAACTTCAAACAAAGTGTTTCAGAATAGAACTACTGTACCGGTATTTGTGTTATCTTACAATGATGTTGTCTTCTGCAGAAGTCAGCCATCAGTTCAGCTGCACAAGATGCTCAATGCAGTACTTTTCTTTCTTTTCAAAAATGTTCATCACTTCTATGTAGTGGTGGGCTCCAAAAATATTTATTACCACACTGTGGGCGTAGTATGGTGGGCGTGGCCAGGGGAAAAGTGCTGCGTTGCACCTGAATTAGGACAACTTTATTTCAAAATGTGGATGGGCAGGGCCAGCCATAATTTCTGCTACCAGTTCTGGCGAACTGGTGTGAATCTGCTGATGCCCACCACTGCTTCTATGGCAGGTAGCAACGTGCCTTACTGTGCAGCACCAGTGAATTGACAGATGATCACTTGTAGTGTTGGGTTTGAATGCAGAAGTTTTAGATCCTAGACACTTATACCCAATTATGCCTAGATATTAATTTTAGCTCCTATACATTTATGCCCAATATTCTCAGAAGGAAGTTTTAGGTTTTGTGAGTCCCATTTTACTCACCTGCCATTTGCTCATGTGCCAGTTGCCAAACAGCACTTCTCTGTTCTTTTCAAACCCTAATGATCAAATTGAATTAGAAAGCAATCAAGGAGAAAAGTTATTTCCAATCTGAGCTCTTTATTATTGATCAATATTAAGGAGGCCCTCGGTGCTCACTCTATGGAACCTGGGTGTCAGAGTGGCACCCCGAACAAAGAAAAGTTACAGGTTTTATACACTTTCCCTTTTCTTTCCCCCACTCCCAAATCTCCCTTTGAAACAAAAAAAAAGTGTTTTGTAAGCTATTAATATTCTTTCTTTCATTCTTGACCCAAAGGTTACATGTGTCCTGATAAGTTCCCTGTTTTCTGATTGGCCCAATGCTTGTCGCTAAGCGAGAAATGAGACTCCAGGAGCCATAGGATCTGAGACTTCTCTTGACTGTCTGGGCGATGTAGCTGGTATCCTAATCTTGAAGAATAAATGTTTCCCTCTGAAGTCTCCTACTCCTTTCTTTATTTAGATGAAAGAAATAGGCAACCATCTTTAGAAAAACATTTTGCCAACTTCCTTTATCTCTTAACGACCCAAAAGGACCTCCCTAATTCCTGTTCTAAAAATACTTACAAAGGGGCTTCCTATGTTGCTACATTTCACTATTCTATTCTGTGATACTGAATGTATAAAAACATCTCTCTTACACAGTTCTAAAGCTACTGGTATAAAATTATACTAAATAGTGAATGAGTTTGCTAAGTAAAATATAAGAATAAAGAAATAAAGTCAATGGAATGACACGTAAGAACAATATAACTTCTTTGTGCTTAAGTTTTTAGGCTAATATGTGTAAACTAACATGTGTATAAACTTGCTATTATAAGGATGAATACAATCTCTGTGTTAGATGCAGTACATTTCTATGTAACTATAATAGATTTATATTTAATAAAAATCAGTCCTCATCAGTATCAGTTGCAAGCCTCATGATAGCCAATACAAGCTTCTGTGTTGTATTGAATTTATACCATGGGTGAAATTTTAATCATGCAAAATTTAAGCTAAATAGACAAAGACCAATGACTCCCCAAGAGATTAGGAAGCATTATTATTTAATAAGGGAATTGAGACCAAAGCAAGGTTATATTTCATCTGATGAAGACCAGATGAAAGTAAGGCATTAGTAAAATGGAAAAGATGGACATCTGGCATTTTGCAAAATAAAACTGCAGAAAGAGACCAAATTTGAACATTACAACTTGTGGTTATTTCTGTTGGCTTTGTCTAAAATCAGTGGAAGGAATTATTGAAAAGCTTAAATTTTTGTTATCGAGATGGAACTGTTTTGAAAACAGGAAAACAGATATAAGCAGTTGATTCACATTCCATGGTGCAAAGATGCTTTAATATTGGTTTTGCTGCCCAGGCTTTCTTATTTGTTCTTGCTGGTAAAGGAAACTTCAGATATTCTTTCATATGTGACTATTTGCCACTAGAGGGCAACAGAAGTAAAGAAAATTAAAATGCCATCTTCACTCTTCTGTCTTCCATTCTAGAGAAGCTCTTCCACTGAAGGTAGGTGGGTGTCTATGCAGTATGAGTAAGCAAACATTCACGAATTTTGATGCAAACAATTTGGTACCGGTACCATATCTTATTCTTCTCACAAATTGTAACCCAACCCCAGTATTGGCACGTATATCTAAGATGACATTCAGGGATAAATGTTTGACTTCCTAAACGTTATGCTTTTTGCATTTTGACTGATGACAGCCCAGCACTGGAAGTCCACAGCGGTGGTTATAGAAGAGTGCTAGTTTGAAAAGGGAGAGACTCCCATTACAAGAGACTCCTCTGAAGAGCTTCAAAGTGACACCTAGTTTTCCACCTTGCTGCATGTATTAATGGGACAATCTGATCACCAAAATGATCCTGCTAGGACAGTGGTTTCCAACAAGGGGTACACAGCCCACAGGGGGACTTCAATTTCCAGAAGCCTAAGTCACTACATTGGCTGATCAGTGTTTTGGGGAAATGACTTAGGCTTCTGGGAATTGAAGTCCAAAAACCAGCATTTGGGAAACACTGTCTAGGATTTAATTCACTGAACAATTTTGCAACAATATAGGAAATAGATGGGTTTTTTACATTCAGAATATTTAAATGGAAAATGAAGGGAACATTTTGGTTGTAAGCTTATGAATTTGGTTTTTTTAGTTTTTGCATTATGTTGTGTGAATGTTTCTACAATGAGTAACAAAAACAATTCGTTACTTGCAAGGTTGTTTATGAATACAGTATACAGTAACTATGTTAATGAATTATTGATTGATTTGTTGTTGTTGTTATATGCTGTCTTCAACAACCCTGCTCAGCTTTTGCAAATTCAAGGCTGGGACTTTCTTTAGGGCAAGGATTCTCAACCTGCAGCCTGCAGGCCGGAAGTGGCCTGCTGCACCATTTCATGTGCCCCCTCCCCACTGCCTCCACTACACCAGGAAGTGCCATGTGGTGGAGGGAGGGTAAAATGGCCATCCTGCCCCTGCAGCTGTCTGAGGGAGCATGACTCAGCCCCTGGCTTTAAAAGGTTGAGAACTCCTGCTTTAGAGAGGCAATCCATTTCATACTTGGTCTTCCTTTGAAAATGTCAGGATGGGAGGGGGACTTTTAATAGTCAAAAATTGCTGCTGAGTCACTGTTACCTGATTAGGACCACCGGCAATTATCTGGCAGCAATTTATTAACTATTAAAAGATTATCCCCATCCCTTAACTCCCATAGGTTTCCCCAAGGGAAAAAGGAGCCTGAGGGAAAGTTTGAAGCTGCAAAATGAGGTGACAGAAAGCTTTAAATCAATATAAATTAATTATTTCCAGCACCCAGACCTGATTTCTGCCCATGTAGGTGTGTCTACAAGATGTTTGTCCATTATGCCAGGGGTCCCCAACCACAGGGCTGTGGGCAGGTACCAGGCCATGGGCTGTCCCAAACGGCCGTGGGTTTGGGTGGTGCACTGCAATGGGTGGCAATGTTCTGCCTTCAACGTGCTCCGCCGGGTCTGCCTGGCAAACAAAGCTAGAGCATGGGCTTTAGACACAGCAGATTGGCAGGTGGCAGGGCCCCTCCTCCACATTGCTTAACTGTGGCTTTTATGGTAATTATGCAGTTTATCGTATTTGATTATGTGTTTCAACCATCCAATCTCACCCATCACCCACCACCATGGAAAAATTGTTTAGCATGAAACCAGTCCGTAGTACAAAACAGGTTTTAGATCCCTGCCTTATGCTACTTCTGAAACTAACATCCTCATTGCAGAATGAACAAATAAACAACAACAAAGATAGTAAATCACAACTATTTTGCTTATAGCATGTTACCACTTATCTTTGAGATTATTTCACCCTCAATTGCACAGGAGCTAGGTTTAGAATGCTGGGGTTAGCACAGGTTCATGATATCTTTGATGAAATGAGGAATGACCATTAGAATGGTCCTTATTTAGCACAAAAAACCTGACCAGAGAAATATGGGGATAAATTATAGAATGTTTATTAGCGAAAGGGAAAGGAGTAAGGTCAGGGCAAGATTTTTTATTTTTCGAATGAGGGGACAAATATATAAATAAAATGTAATGATATAGAAAATAGTTATTTGAAGGAATATAATGTCCCACCGGTGGTGGGTGCACATAGTATTTAAGATTTTGTGTATGTTTTCATATTTGTATTTTTATGTTTTCTATGTTTATGTTGAATTTATTGTTTTACTGTTTGCGCTGTATAGGAGCAAAGACTTTTGAACTTTCCTCTGCTCATCTGGAGTCTGTGCCCAAGATGATCACCCAAAGCATATACAGTAAAACCTCATATAACACTAAAACCTGGTTCCACAAGTCTTGGTGTTATATGATTTTTAGTGTTATCTGATGCATGTTAAAATCCTGTGGGATCCATAGAGATACATTGTAACCACACAGGCTTTAGTGGTTGTTATCTGAAGCATCCCATAGGATCTTAATGTTATCTGATGCAATTCTTCCCCCCAGATTCCTTAATGTTATGCGATTTTAGTGTTATTCGATACTAATGTTATATGAGGTATTACTGTACTGTAATTTCATTCATTTTAGTTACTCTTGATTTTCAAAGAACAACACAGCCAATTTTGTAATCACAGATTATGACTAATTTAAGTCTTGCTGTGGTTAATGAAAAGCATTTTTCCCTGGCCATGAACATGGATGCATACACACAAATTTTATTACAGATGCACAATAAATGGTACAGTTGGCAGCTGGGTAATGATGATTAGGCAGTGCGGCATTCTGGTTCTGAAAGTGTAGACCGTCATCGGTTGTTTCTGAGACTGCAGTTCTCTTTCTCTCAATTCTGATTCATTCTGAGTCATACCAAATGTATCCTTGTTGAAATGGGGCACGCAGCAGAGAGGGCTGTCGTGCTTGTTCTGCACCATTAGGTAATTGCATGAGTCGTTTTACGAGAAATGTCTGTTAGGCTGGCAGAGTACAAAAAAAAGTCCATAGAAGTGTAGGCGTTGAGGAGAAAGCCTGCAGAGTCAAGGGAAAAGAATATGTACCCGGTTCCATTGTAATAGGCTGGCTGGATAGCTCAGTGGTTTAGATATATTTCCATTGTATTAGGAAGGGTGCCCCCCCCCCCAGTCATTGAATATGACAAATCCAATAACATTTTTGTTGTCACGTTTTATTAGCTCATGAAGGTTTGAAAAATTACATCTGGTTTCTGTAGAACTCTATGATGTGCAGCATCAAAATAAATTGTAAGAAAGTATCATATACAGTACTTATCAGCTTGCCAAGAGGCCATTTTATATAGTTAAAACAGCACAGTGAAATTGCATCTTGCAAAATGAACAAACCTGCAGTGAAGAACACCTGAAAAAATGAGATCGTTCAAAACCCCTCCCCCATCCTGCAAAAAAGCCCAATATTTAACTGACCCTTATTTATGGGAATAGAATGATTGATTGTTCTGGTTGATGGTTAAGGATGGGAGACAAACAAAACTGACAAGGATGTGGAGTAGAACTGATCATGCCAGGACAGTGTGTAACTTAAGAGCTGAGTTGCTAAATAGGAATGTTCCACACTGCAGTGATGTTGAAGGTCCTACTTGTTTTATTTGATTATTATTCATAGAATACAACAACTGAATGTGGAAGTATTTGGCATAGTGCCATAAGAGAAAGACAGCTCCCTGCCTTGAGGAGTGCACTTCTTATATAAATCTAAATTTATATAAGAGAAAACGACTTGGGAAAGTGGGGCAAAGAAGTAAAAATGTCCACAAAATGCAGTTATGAGTGCTTTGGGTTTTTCTTTATTTTCTGCTGGATTAAAAGTCCAGTGGTTTTACAGTACAGTACAGACTATAAAAAAGTAAACCCCATTTTGAAATCAGTGGGATGTATTTCCAACTACATTCATATAGGACTGCCATCAAAATAATTATCAGTTTTTAATAAATACAGTTTACCCCATGACATGGCATCTGCATCTGTAAATATGCAAAGCTGTGCAGAAATAGGGTCCTAGCTCATAACAGTTATCCCTAAATGCAAGACCAACATGCTCAAGTGGGGACTGCTGGCAAGCAGCAACACATTGTCTGACTGTGGAGAGACACAAAGTCCGGCCCATTTACTGGTCTGGATTGCTGCCAGAGATATGCACCGATGAGGGCAATGACAAAGGGAAGAAAGTGGCTTCATTTTGGCAGTCCAGGGTTTGATCAGGACACAAAAGAAGAACAGTTATCCTGCTTCTGATGGATTACAGTCATCACACCATTCAACAAGAGTCGCTGAGTGACTGCTCCAAAAGCATTAGCCACTCGCAGCAATTCTTCATGAGCTATCATTGCTGAGACACTGTGACGTGGTCTCTATTGGGAGTCATCAACTCACCGAGCAGTCTGCTTCAGCAGAGAGTTGCTAATTAATTCATTTATAGTAACTGACGGAAAAACAGATGGCTGCCCAGAAACTAGTACAACATCGGGGTTGTCTGCTTTGGTAGGAAGAAACTTCCTAGCAAAAATAATATCACAACAAGACATATTTAATTGTCACATTTTTAAAAGTAAGCAACAGTTTTTATTTGTTTATATTCTTCTAACCATTATAAACATAATAGTACATAGATGACTATCGCACACATGTAGATACAGCCACATGACATCTTTTGTCTCCTGTCCTTTGCACAACTGATGAAGAAGGAACAATAGGTACAATGTGTTGGTTGTCTGCTGTGCAAATCCCATTGAGAACCATGATGGTATTCATATGCTAGTTTGTTTGTTAGAGGCATTGTATTTGTATTCCTCCTGTCTAGTCCAGATAGCACCACCCAAAGGAGCTAAATTGGCGTAGGGTGAGATCAGATGGCTAGAAAGGCATACATCCAATTGCACTATAAAGTGTTGCTTTACAGGAAGTGATCCTTTTAGCCTCCCCCCCCCCCCAATAAAATAGCAGCCCTACAGCTGGAATAAATAACTCCAGTTTGGGTATAGATTGCGATCAGAGCATAATTTCCCCTTATGTGATTCGCGGGAAATAGATTGCATTAGACTTCTCTACAAGCAACCAAAAAAGTAATCTATTCCCCTGTGTGATCCCATCCTGAGTTCTCAAATATCTTAAGGTATCTTGTGCTGGGAAATATACAAGTGTAGTTAGTATGTATGTGAGAAATCATAAGTATATAAGGCCATGATGGCAAATCTTGGCACTCCAGATGTTCTTGGACTTCAATTCCCAGAAGCCCAAGCCCCCATGAATCTGCACGAATGGGCTTACTGTGATTCATCCGGCCTGGAGTACCAAGGTTCGTCATCACGGATATAAGGGGAGGCTTAGTGGATGAAGGTGTGTCCAATTTAACACCTTGTTTAAGGAAGCCCACACTTTTTATCAGCTGTATGATTACAAAAGAACAAAATGAGCATTTGATTTGGATTGAGGCAGGTAGCAACTGGACAGAACTGCAGCACAAATTAAACCTCTTAAAACCATTGCCCAAGGCACAATTGATTTGTCCCATTATCAAACTGGTACTTTGTTGAGAAAGGATGAGAAGCATCTTCAGTGAACAACATGAAAAGTAATTAGTATCAAATAACCAGAAGAGAACAAAATTAACATACATAAAGGTGGGGATTCTTACATAGGAAAAAGGCAGTACATCAAGAAAGGTAAAAGCCTCTGTCACTATTTTCCAGCTAGTACTACTTTTAGTTTAACTCTTTTAAAGAGATTTGTTACAGAGAGATAAATCAGAACATCTTTTTAAAACATGTGTGTACGTGTGCCTGTATGCACACACAGACACACACAATCATGTAGCTTGCAGTAAAATCCATTATCATCCTTTGTTTGAATTCAATTCACATCATCTTCTCCTGGGCTATAAAAAGGTTCACTCTGTTCCAGAACAGTAATCGCAGTCCATTAAATTCTGTTCCCTGTAGTCTTTGTTCTCAGTTACACTTGATACTGCTGAAGTGTGTGTGTGCGTAACAGAGAGAGAGAGAGAAAGAGTCTCTGTCATCTTAAATATGTATTTAAGAAGCTTTGGGAAATTATCATGAGCTAATATCTAAGGTACTTAAGTTTTCATTTTAATGACAGTGCTTTTAATAGATAATTGTGAAAAGATTTCACTTGCTTACTAAGAAATAATAAATTTTGATTTTTATAAGGGAGGTTTTTCAAGGTCCTACCTTTCATTCATGATTGGTTCACTATGTGCATGCCTGTCATAGACAGCCTTGCATAAATCTCCCACACAGGTGGGTTTTGATCACAACTTGAGGCTTGTAGTTTTTTCTGTGAATAAAAATATTACGTGAAGAACAAGCTCTTGTTTATTAATAATAATAATAATAATAATAATAATAATAATAATAATAATAATAATAATAATAATAATAATAATAATAATAATAATAATAATAATAATTTCATGTCAGAAATTATTCTGGGTTGAAAGGATTTTTGCTGGAGAAACTCTGCTCAGGGGATGCCTGAATGAGGCTCCTTTCATGTCTCCAAGATCTTTTCCCACTGAAGTGGTCCCTATTTATCTACTTGCAATTTCTTGCTTTTGAACAGCTAGGTTGGCAGGAGCTGGGACAGAGACAGCACTTAAACCATCATGCAATACCCTGGTATGGTATCGAACTACTGACCTGCCAGCCTTCTAACTAACAAGGGGAACTTCTTAACCACTGAGCCACCGCAGCCCTCTCGTTGATTCATTAGAACAGAGAAAAGATATGCCTATTCACAAATTATATAGGGCTTGTCCACACTGACCCTCACTTTTTAAAGCCACTTGATGTCAGGAGGAGGAGCAAAATGCCATTTGGCATAATCCCTGTGTCACATTTTGTTTCTCCAATGGGTCTGCAATATTCCCATCAGTCTTGTAGTAGCCCCTTTGCAGCTGATAGGGCAGGGATTCTCAACCTTTTAAAGCTGGGCCCAAGTCATGCTCCCTTAGGCAGCTTCAGGGGCCAGAAGGCCATTTTGCCCTTGCTACACCACATGGCGCTTCCGGCTGTGGTGGAGGTGGTGGTGGGCGACATGAAATGGTGCTGTGGGCTGCATCCAGCCCATGGGCTGCAGGTTTGAATTCTTGTGGTGGGAAAGAGCCTCCTTGTCAGCTGTAAAGCAGCTGTTATCACTGTCCCCACCACTGATCAGACTTAGTGACAGATGACTTAGCGATAAAAGCCTCTTTATACCTAATGGGCAACCAGCTGTAAAGCAGCCCTGCTCTATTTTATCCCATCCCCAGCATGCCCATAAGCTGAGGGCAGGATAAAATAGCAAAAAAAAGCAAAGCAATCACACGTATATACTGCCCCATAGCATTTAATCAGTGATGGGCAGCAACATGTTCGCAGCAGTTTGCCAGAACCGGTAGTAACTTTCCCCAGTGTCCGGGTGAACTGGTAGCGGCTTTTGGGGGGGAACAACCTTGGGGACTTACCTTTTCGCTGGTTCCCCACTGCGCATGTGTGCCAAGCGCTTGGTGTGCATGCACGCCTACAGCACTTGGTGCGCATGTGTGGCCTCCTTGCTGTCATCCCAAGCAGGGAGGAGGAAGAGAAGCTACTAGCCTGAAGCTCCCTATAGCCTGCTCCCCAGGGTAAGTGACTCATCTTTGGGTTTGGGGTGTGGGTGTGTATTTAATGTGTATTTATTTTTAATGTGTATTTTTATGTGTTTTATGTGTATTTAATTTGTATTTTTATGTGTTTTTATGTCTAAAGGTTTCCCTTGCTTGAAAGCCAGTCATATCCAACTCTAGGGGTCAGTGCTCATCTCTGTTTCAATTTTAATGTGTATTTTATGTGTTTTATGTGTATTTTTATGTCTATTTAATTTGTATTTTTATGTGTACTGTACTTATTTTTATGGGTTTTTTACGTTGGCTCTGCCCACATCATTGGCTCTGACCACGACATCATGATGTTGGGTCCACCCATGATGTTGGCTCCGCTCACAGTTTGGTAGTAAAATTTTTGTCTACCCACCACTGCATTTAATGCACTCTCTGGGCAGTTCACAAGTTAATTACATCTTGCCCACAACATGTTGGGTCCTCATTTTACCAACCTCAGAAGGATGGAAGGCTGAGTCAACCATGAGTCCTAGTAAGCATCAAACTCACAACTTCTTGGTTGCTGTACAACAGTTTAACCACTGTGCTACCAGGGCTCCTAATACAGTGGGGCAATTTAGTTGATTCTCCTGATGGGCTGGATTGGCTTAATTAATGCAGTCAGACTTACTCACCCCCAACCCATTCCAAATAGCAGATAATATGCCTGTAGTGTGGGGTCCACATATACTCAAACTTAGCCTTAAGTGCATTGAGTCAATATGTTAGCTGGCTTAAGAGTAATTGATTCCAATGAATCTGGTTTAATGTGGGTCCTATCTACTTTCCTTTGATCTCTTTAATATCCATTCTGTATCAGCTATATGGCTTATGTTGTTAATAATCAAGTCATGTCTTCTTCAAAATTCTACTCCAAAATATTATTTGATGTAGCTCATTTTTGGTGCAAAATCAGGTGAGGATGATTCTGAGCATCTGCCTTACCAAAGTTAAGGCAAAGAGGATTTTTGTATAGTAAAAGTTGATAGTAAGGTTGGGAAATTAACTCTTTGTTCTGAAAGAGGGAATGCATTTTTAACGATATAGTGGGTGTCCGGCTCTTCCTCAACCAATGACTTCAGTTAGCCCTGCCCTGGTATAAACAATGCTGCTTCCAAACTCTGGAACTCCATATTAGGGTTGCTTGGTTGTCCCTTTCATTTCCACTGACAGGCAAAGACCTTGTTACTTAGAGTGCAAACAAATATCCTAAATTGCTTGTAATTAGAAGGAGCCAATTCTTCAAGGTGGCTAACTAACCTGACAAACCTGAGGACTAATGGCTTGGTTGATGAAGTCCACAAGTAAGGGTGTTGATCTCCAAGCAACTTAAGTCCCACTTGAATCCATTTTGATGGAGAGTAGCAGCTTAATCAATACTGGCCTGGGGCTGGTGAGGACTTTGCCTGCCAAAAGGGCTCAGGACCAGAAAGTGACTTGTGGAACTGGATCAGTGGTGTAATGCTGTGACGTGGAAGACAGATGAAAGGCCACTACATTATATTCTCAGGACAGCCTTCATGGAAGCATTTGCCTATTCAATTCCGCCAGCAGAATGCCATTTGCCAATCACAGACCAGAGGAGAATATTAGACCACTAGGTAGGGCCAATCAAGTTAGTATCGGGTGATCGGGTGTGGCCAAAAGTTACCATCAATAACCATTGTTTTCTCCACAGTGTCACGAGTCATTCGCAGGCTACACAGCGACTCTCCCTCCCACCTTGGAAGTGCATGACAAGATTTAGCTGGTTGCTTCAGGGCCAAAGAGGGATTTTTGGCTCACACCTAGATTGGCTGATTGGTGTGGGTTTTTTCGCCTGTCCCGTTATGCATGGAAGGGGATTTGGGTTTTTGACTGGGATCAGTTTCCTTTAGGTCACCTTGGCAGGTAGTGCAATCAATACGGTCCTCTAAGGACCCAGGGTTAGTCACCGGTCCTCTGAACAAACTGTCCCAGGTGGGGTTTACACCTGGACAAATGGGCTACCTCTTCCAGGCCATGCATTAGCTGGATGGTTGTTAGCAGAATGGGAGGGGAGTCTAGCGAAGGACTTGGTCCTCCGGGCCCAGGGGAGGGGCACAATGGGCAGAAGAATAACCCGACTGCACTGTGGTGACTCCTGAAGATCTTACGATTGGAACAAATTATTTGGTTCCAAAGTTATGTATTTAAATAAAGGTGGCCCAAGTTTTCAACCAACATTGGTGTCTGTGTCTTTTTTTGGAAGTGGAGTGGCAATGGCTGATTGCCATGAGGATTGCCAACATTTTGATTTGAATACGGCAGAACATGAAGAAGAATTATTCAGTGAAAATCTCTGCTACACAAACACAAGCTATTCTGTTGACATGTGTTGTGTTGTGTTGTTGAAGCAGGTGTAACTGAGAGGATTGCTGGCTTAGTTTTCTGCTGCTGTTTTGTTTTGGCTAAATACAAAGCCCAGCTCAGTATCCAAGGCCACTAAATGAGCAAAGAGGGACAGCAAGATTGCCTTACTCATGTTAAAAGAGAGGCCTGTAGAGGGGAGATTTATCAATCATATGGGCTCTTTCTGTGAATCCTAATCTTTGTTTCCTCATGTTCTGGTTTACCTGCAAAGCCAAGTCTCTCCTCTTCAGACTTGCCACTTTTTGTGAACAGAGCAAACCCCAAAGGGCCAGCTCCATCTCCCACTCCATGTATTTAGCCCAGCCAGGTACTTAATTGCTAATTATTAATTACTAAACAGAACTCAAATGTTAATCCCAGCTAAAGTAGATGCATTGACTTACTGAAAATCTCTTAGGTGTTCATGTAACATGTAATTGCTGAGCCTCTAGCTGCCACTAACAATTGAACTATGTTCCTTTTAAATTTTATTTACACTTCTTTTGTATGTTATTTGTTATGTATCTTATTCATAGTCTCAATGTGCACATATTGAATGAATTGCTGAATGGTTAGGTCAGCAATTGTGTGAATCCTACTAAGTCAATGAGTCTGTTTTCGTTCGAATTAACAGTTTGATACTGGCCTCTGTTTTCATCCAAGAGTTTGTTTTTGATCTGTAAGTTGTTACTTAATTAGTATTTTATTTTTGCTTATGATACTTAGTGGTCTAGAGAGAGTGGCTGAGAGAGAGAGAGAGAATGTAAGGTAAAGTAAAGATCACCCTTGCTCAAAAGCCAGTTATATCAAACTCTAGGGTTTAGTGCTCATCGCTGTTTATAACCGAAGAGCCAGCACTGTCTGAGTTTGCAGATGTTTCCGTGGACATGTGGCAGACATGCTTAGACACTGAAGTGCATGGAACACTGCTTACCTTCCCACCAAATTGGTACCTATTTATCTACTTGCAATTTCTTGCTCTCAAACTGCTAGGTTGGCAGGAGCTGGGACAGAGATGGGCGCTCATTTCATCACGCAGTACTTGGGTTTTGAACTGCTGACCTTCTTCCTCCCAGTCCCAGACAGGGCCGTTGCCAGGATTCTAGATGGTGTGTGTGTGTGTGTTTCAGGAGGCGCAAAAAAATTTCAGGAGGGGCAACAATGTCACACTCACATATATAACATTGGCATAGTGGGGTGGGGTGGGGTGGGTGGGCTGTTAGCTCAGGAGGGTTTTTGCTCCCCCTGCCGCCGCCGCCCCCGCCGCCCCCCCCCCCCCCGCTACGGCCCTGGTCCCAGAACCAGAGTAATATGATTGAAATAACCAAAACTCATCAGTCTAACAGCTGCATTTTGGACCCGTTGAAATCTCTGTACCAGCTCCATATTAAACTCTTTATGGCAGTGATGGGCAGCCAAAAGATTTACTACCACACTGTGGGTGGAGCTGATGTCATGGGTGGAGCCAACATCATGATGTCATGGGCGGAGCCAATGACATGGGTGGAGCCAAAGTTTTTAAAAAATACAGTACAGGCTGGCTGGAGGTGCCTGACAACCCCAGCCAGCCCGATCCCACAGCAATGGGCACAGAGCTGGGCGGGCTGATGAGGATGATGGAAGACAGAGGTGCCTGGTGAGCAATGGTCCATGGGGTCGCAAAGGGTCAGAATTGACTGTGTGACTGAACAACAACAAAAGCTGGAACCCTTATTTCTCAGTAGGGTGTAAGGAAGCACCGTATAACAAAAAGACCTGTTTGTCTACCTGTAAAACTCAGCATGAATTCCATGATAAGACATGCAGAAATCTAGGAAGCCCTAGCCTGAGATAGTCAGTGTATTTCCCTTTGAAGTTTAAACATCATGGATTTGGCCCAGATGTTATAAGTAGTGCTACTTTTTCTGCACCTCCTGCTATGGTAAGAAAAACTGCAATCCAACCCTGCAGTAGGGAAAGAGGAGAGAATGAGATAGGATAAGCAGGAAAAGGGGGCAGAATAATTGTTGTGAAATGAGAGTATTTCC
This sequence comes from Furcifer pardalis, assembly GCA_030440675.1. Taxonomy (NCBI): domain Eukaryota; kingdom Metazoa; phylum Chordata; class Lepidosauria; order Squamata; family Chamaeleonidae; genus Furcifer; species Furcifer pardalis. The sequence continues at coordinate 78,640,301 of CP126896.1, forward strand.
AGGATGCTACCTGGCAGAGAAACCCTACATTTGAACTCCAGGATACCTTACCGCAATTCACCAAGTTCCATTACCAGCCTAGGCAGATATGATGGATAGGCTTTTATAAGGATGACTGGCTTAATTTTGTATTTACCCATATTCATTGGGAACGATGCAGAGGACTGGAAAAAATATCTGGCATTGTAATGATGCATTAAATATTTTGACACAAAATAAATTAAATTTATTTAGCTTTAGCTCACCATTTCTTTTCTTCAATTGATAAAGTGTAGACCTATTTTTGTACATTCGCAAAGGATGGAAGGGAGTGCTGTAGCTTCACGTCCTCTTTTTTTCACACATAGAGAGTGAAATGTGCGAGGGGGAGAGAACCCATGATCCATGGGGGTTCTTCATGAGCCAAGATCCCAGAAAAGTAGCATCTAGCTTCACATGAACAGCTACCATGGACGATGGCGGCGCTCTTCTTCTGTCTTGTTCTTCATATGTAGGAGAATGATAAAATAGGAAATAGAGGAGGCATGACTACAGTGCGTCTCATTACCCATGGTAAGTATATATAATTTCTTGAATGACCAAACAGAGACTTTGTTTACAGATACTGTACTATGTTTTAAATCAAAACACGTTTTTCTTCCCAGTCACCAGAAAAAGTTCATACAGAAATAGAGGGGTATTGGTTGAATAGACTCAATGTAGTAAAATGAATGCGAGGGGGATTCATCGCAGATACTGTAATGTAACTTTATGCATTTTAATCCCATCTTGTTTATAACAAGCTATAGGTTCTAGGGATTTGTGTACTGTATTCTTAAACTATCCCCTCATCTGTCTCAAGGAGTAATTTCAGTAAGTTTCTTTTCTCTTTTTGGCAATATAATTTCATTTATAGCATGTTGCGCACACACACACAATATTTTTAAAACTACTTCTGAAGTCCCAAGTCACACTCACATAAAGAGCCCAATCCTGCCAACTGAAACCTTATTCTCAAATGCATTCTTGGAAAATGATCACTAGCCCCTCCCATTTCCATCGTCACTTCTGCCACAGGTGGAATGCCATGTCTGAGCAGGAGAAGGGTTGCATATAGTTTCTTCGTTTGAGCAAAACCCCTGTAAAGCTTGAGTTCTTCCTTATATGCACGTGAGCAGGAACCTGTCCTCTTGAGATGCATGATTCTCCACATGCAGAGGAGAAGGGCTAGTGCAGTGATGGTGAACCTTGGTACTCCAGATATTCTTCAATTTCAATTCCCAGAAGCCCTGATCAGCAGGAGTGCTGACTTGGGCTTCTGGTAATTGAAGTCTAAGAACAGCTGGCATGCCAAGGTTCGCCATCACTGGACTACCATAAGGGTTGTTGAGAAATAGGCAAGTAATGATTGAGTAGGTTAATAGATCTTACAGTTATTAACATTCAGCATGAAGCAGTATTAAAATCCTGTCAGAAGCAATACTAGGCCTCTAAAGGATGCAAAGGGTTTCCTGCATCTGAGCTGGTGATTCCTTCAGGATGATAGGTATGCAGTTCTTCACAGCCTAGGGATCTTTACATCTGAAGGGTGGAAATGTGGAACCAAGTAATACACAGTGGGGTGTGTGGGTGTGATAATTTTTCTTGTCTCCTTTAGCACAGTAACAGCCACTGGCTTCAAAACCAGGGAAGGCAACAGTGATTCCTTAAAGCATCTCAAGAAGAACCTCCTAGCGCAGTGGTGGTGAACCTTGGCACTCCAGCTGTTCTTGGACTTCAGTTCCCAGAAGCTCAAGTCTCTGTGAATCCACACAAATGGGTTTACTGCTTCTGAGTACTCTATGCCAAGGTAAAGGTCTCCCTGGTTCAGAACGCGGCAGCTCGGGTAGTGATGGGGTGTGGGCGTTATGTTCGGGCCTCACCACTGCTCCGGGAGCTGCACTGGTTACCAGTATGCCTCCGGGTGCAATTCAAGGTGCTGGTTATTACCTTTAAAGCCCTATATGGTAGTGGGCCAGGATACCTAAGAGACCGCGTCACCCTAAGAATGTCTGCCCGTCCCACTAGGGCGGATCGGAGGGGCTCTCTTGTGACTCCATCTGCTAGGGAGGCTCGTCTTATGAGCACTAGGAAGAGGGCCTTCTCCGTGTTTGCCCCGGCCCTTTGGAACCTCCTTCCGACAGAGCTGCGCCTGCAGACGGAGCTCCTCCCCTTTCGAAAGGGATTAAAGACATGGCTGGCAGGTCAAGTGTGGGGACACAATAATGTAGGTTCCCATCCAGGATGGCTAATTTAAGGGTAGCCATCCCCCCCCCACCACCTGGTATTTGTACCTGTGATCACTTGTTTCTATCTGTTTTTTAATGTTTTAATGTTTTAAATTTTTTATGAACTCATGAATTTTTAATGTTTTATAATATTGTGTGTCCATAGACTACCCATTGCGGTAATGTACTTTGTAAGCTGCCCAGAGTCGGGTCTTCCTGAGTGGGGCGGGGTATTAAATGCGAATAAATAAATAAATAAATAAATAAATAAATAAATAAATAAATAAATAAATAAATTGCTCAAAAGCCAGTCATGCCTGATTCTAGGGGGCAGTGCTCATCTTCGTTTACATGGAGCCAGCACTGTTTGTGTCTGCAGACATTTCTGTGGTCATGTAACAGGCACGTAGATTCACAGGGACTTGGGCTTCTGAGAATTGAAGTCCAAGAACAGCTAGAGTGCCAAGGTTCGTCATCACTGTCCTAGACTAGAGGCTTCAGGGAGTGGAAGATCTTCCTCTCTTGAACTTGAGGCTCAAATTACAAATAACCAAAGGAACTGCTTAAATACTGATAATGTGGTAGCAGGAACTTTTTTTTACAACTTATCTTGTAAATTAGATTGTTTTACTTTGTAATTAATTTTTTGAAATTAAGGTGGCTTTCTATATGCAGTACATCTGATTTCTCACTCATGAACATTTGCCTGAATTATGTGTCCAGAAAAAAACACAGTCCATCGCTAGAGCTGAAATCACATTACCACTATAGTTTGGTTCCCAATCTTATTTTTCACTTCCTATGAAATAAGTGCTGGGGGATGGGGAGGGTGCTGAATGTCTGGCGATCCTTTGACAAGATTGGAACTGCCATTCTAATTCACACCAACAGATGTGAAATCTGAAAACTGCTACATCTAAGTTCTTTCCACAGCTCTTGTCTTGGAACTTGCTTTAAACCAGAGGTGGCCAAACATTTTGGGGTGTGGGCCGGTCATGTAGTTGAACAGGCCAGTCATGTAGTTCCTCACACTGGAAGTGGAAGTAAAATGCACCCATGCATGTGCAAAACACTGCTGTAAATGCAACCATGGCTGTTGTAAATGCATGTACGACTGCTGCGGTGCATTTATGGTAGCGTTTTGCACATGTGCTGGTGCATTTAATTTGCAGGAGTGACAAGGGTGACACAGGCCAGGTTATTAGGCACCATGGGCTGGATTCAGCCAGCGGACCATAGTTTGGGAACCTCTGCTTTAAACAAGGAACCCTAGTTCACACATCCAGCCTTGCATTTTGGAACTTTTATTTATTTATTTATTTATTTATTTATTTATTGCAGCATCCCCAGCTTTGTAATATCCAAACTAATGAAGACCACATGGAGTGATTTCTTAAATGGTCTAATAAAGGTATCATCACACTTGTTCTTGGATTTAAAACAGGTATAGGCCCAGGTATTAGATGGTTCTGTCTTACTGGGGTAGTTTCATGATTACAACTTCGAAAATTCCTCCAATTCTGGAAGTGAAAAAGTCTTAAATGATCTGAATCAAGACAGCAGCAAATGCCCCTGCAAAGCTCAGGTTCTTGCTCATATTGGATTCTTTCAATCAAGTTCTTCACTATTTCTGTTTCATGTACTGTATTGTAGTTTGGGTTTGACATTTCAAATGCTGATTGCTGAAGTCTGAATTTCAAATTTTCTACACCTATCTTAAAAGTTACTAAATAAGAAATAAGGAAGAGATCAAAAGGTTTAAATAAACTGAGCCTAAGTGAGTCAAAGATACCTTGTCATAATGAGAGAAATTAAGATATTTTAAAAATTCAGAAGAAAATCAGATTGTCTAGAAATAAGTGATGGTGGATTTTAAAATGGTGACTAGTTGTCCAAATTAAAGGGAAAACTCCTGATGAAAAGGAAAAGCACAAGGCAAAATGGAAATGACCCTATTTTTTACCGACTCTGAAACAGGAATTATTATTTCCCACCCAAACTTTATATCACTAAAGTATTGTGTTGAATATGTTTCTTTAATATTTTAAATGCTTTATATGTTTTAATTATGTGTGTAACTTCTAGGGCTTCCTTAAAGCATTTTATTGACTGAAGCTAAGGACAAAATTATATCTCCCCACCCCTGTTATGTATGTAATGCAATAGAGTTACGTCAGTTGAGTCTTACCTCATTGTTAGTGACAGGATAGTGTCCACTCCTGCATCTGAAAATGCTGGCCTAACTTTAGGGGAGGGGTAGAGCAGGTCACAGTGCCACACACAGTCCTGTCCAATTTGTATCCCTCAGCACCTGCTGACTGAATTACAGTAATACCTTGGATAATGTTTGCATCAGAAACCGCATAACATTAAGCAATCTGGGGAAAACTTGCATTGCATAACATTAAATCCTATGGGATGCATCGGATAACGTTCACTAAAGCCTGTGCCAGTTACAATGTATCTCTATGGAATGTTAATGTTATCCGATACATCCCATAGGATTTTAACGTTATCTGATGCATGCATTGGATAACATTAAAAATTGGATAACACCAAGAGTTGTGGAACCACCTCACTCTCCTTGTAGCCTGAATTGGAGAATTTTACTCTAAAAAGGAGACCTATGTATGTATTCAAAACTGCTGTGAGTTCAATCTTGAAGGGACACAAGGTTGATGCAGCCTTCCAGCCTTCTGAGGTTGGTAAAATGAGTACTCAGCATGTTGGAGGCTAATTATTTTGTAAACCACCCAGAGAGTGCACTAAGTGTTACAGGGCAGAACAGTCAAACCTCGCTTAAAGAGTGTCTCGCTTAAAGAGCAAAATTTTCTCTGAATGTTCGCTTCGCTTAACAAATAAAACCAACCAAAAAACTCGCTTAACAAATAAATTGGGGTTCTTAATTCCCCCCACAATTGGTCACTTACAATGGTGTTTCGGTTAAAGAGCAAACTCACTTAAAGAGCAATCCTGTGGAACGCATTATGCTCTTTAAGCGAGGTACAACTGTATATAAGTATAACTGTGATTTTAAAACACACAAATAAACAATATATACTGAAAGAGGGTTGGATAAATTCATGAAAATGAGAGTTATCAGTACTACTAATGATGTTTATCGATATCATCTACAGCCTCTGTGTATTAGTGGTGCAGTTGTACTTGTCATCTGCTGGTGGGTTCACAGGGGTAACTGGTTGGTCACTGTGTTGGATTAGACTGGCCTCTGGTCTGATTAACCACTATGGCTATTTTTTGTTCCTAAACAGAATATCCAAAGCAGGCAGCCCTTCTCCTTGCATTTTTTGGTTGTTGTTGTTCAGTCGCACAGTCGATTACAACCCTTTCGACCCTATGGATCATTGCACGACAGGTACCTCTGTCCTCCACCATCCTCCTCAACCCGCCTAGCTCTGCCCATTGCATCTACAATACCATCTAGCCATCTCATTTTTTGCTGCCCCCTTCTTCTCTTGCCCACCACGTTTCCCAGCATCAAGGCCTTCTCTAGTGAACCCTCTCTTCTCATTTGATGTCCAAAGTACTTTAGCTTCATCTTTATTATTTGACCTTCTAAGAAGCAGGGTTAATTTCTTCTAACATCGACCTATTTGTTCTCCTCGCTGTCCAGGGTACTCTCAAAACACTTCTCCAACACCATATTACAAAGACATCTATTCTTCTGCACTCAGCTTTCCTAATGGTCCAGCTCTCACAACCATACATTATCACCTGTCATCTATCTTAAACATCCATTCTGACAAGTAAGGCAAGCATATGCTTCCCCGGTTTTGCATTAAAACACAGAGGATCCTTTTTTCATGTATCAGTTAAAATTTGCCTAACAAGAGAATGTGCTTTCTTTTTACACCTCCTACAAGCTATTTTCCTAGGTGACAAGTATTCTTGCCCTGCACTTGTAACAGCCTAAAAGGAGTCTAAATTATTGAATTCTTTCCTTTCCACTGTTAGTTGCAACCTCTTTGGGAAGGGTGATTTCTGAGCATGTCTATGTTGCATGCTCTTTTCTCTTGGACAAGTTCCTGACCTCTCTCTTGCCAGTGGAACCTGTGTTTAATGCAAGTCAGCAGTCAGGAACAATCTGGCCTGGGATATTTTGGACCAATTAGACTTTAGAACAATTTAATCAAGTCTTACCTTTCCAAAGTCAATATTGGGAAGTGGTTTAAGTAGCCTTCTGGACAATGGCAAATTAATTTTTTTATAATGGTCATATTGCATCAGCAGCAGTCTTAAACAGATTTTTCTCCACTTCCCCTGCCCTCTGCTGAGCAGGGGAAATGATTAATTTGCCAATATCCAGAAGTAGCTCATTTATCAATCCTCTTCCTGATACTGGCAAAAAAAGTGTTTATCTGAAATGATCCTTAGTCATTCCAAATAAACAGTATTCTCAACCCTAGTCCAATCTGTATTGGTCCACATAAGGGACAACTTGGAACTTTCTAATGATAACTTCATGTTGTCAATGTTTTTAAAGGTGCTCCCAGCAGTGGGGCTACAGAATAGGGTAACTTCCCATGTAGCTTATTTCTGTTTATTAATTACATATCATCAAGTTGAATCTGACTTATGGCAATTCTATTTAAGGTTTCTTAGGCAAAGAGCAGGGACTGCAGTGGCTTAGTGGTTAAGACACTGTACTTGACAACTGGAAGGTCAGCAGTTCAAGACCTGATTGCTGCTCCTGTTGTCTGCCTGAGCTCCTGCCAACCACTTCCTTCTGGGGACAGCTCTGGAATCATGTAGCTTGTCTGAGACCACAGTGGTTGCTCTTCTCCTAGAAGGCAGGGGTGGGGAGAGATTCAAACTTCGGGAAGTAATTCTGGAGGTGACTAAGTGTTTTGTATGTTCCAAAGGTTAATCTAGTGGTGGATTCAATAAATGTCAAAATGAAAATCTGCTATGCTTCAAAAGAATGGTGTGACTGATCTTTATATTAGAGTCAAAGTTAATTGAAATCCAAAGAATACAACGGGGAGAGAGAGAAGCAGAAATGTTCAATTGTATCAAATGCTGTATATCAGGGGTTCACAACCAACAGCCCACGGACTGGTCCCGGCCCCTGATGCCATTCCATCCAGCTCATGGCGACAACCCCGGAAGTGGAAGCAGACATGCCCATGCGTGTGCAAACACACCCACCGTCATTACGTCCAGCCCACTCAGCTGTCTGAGGGTGAGTAGTCTGGTTCGTGGCACAAAAACCTTGAGAACCCCTGCTGTAGATGAATAGAAAAATAGAAAAGTTACAATATTTCAAGAAATAAGCAAATGTAAAAATGAAAGAAGAAACAAAGCTGATGGCATGACCAGATAGCATTGGAAATTAAAGTGAAGCCAAATAATCAAAGAGATAATCCAAAAGGAAGACAATAAAATTAATGGGAAGGCTAGCATCTTTTAAAAAAACCCTCACAATTTCAAGAACATTAGTCATAGATATACAGAAAATCCCAGTTATTTTCTTCATTTTGCATCCAGGTGAATTTATTAATTAAATTCTTCAACTGTGAAAGGTAACATATATGACAACTCTGTTTTCCCAATGGAACATCTCCTTTTTTAATAGCTTGCAAAAGATTTAATAACAATATTGGGGGAGGGGAGATAAAAGGAAAGGAGGAAAAATAATAAAGAAGTCAGTGAGAAATAGTCTTGCTTTGAATAAAAGATGAAATGTTTGCTGTTGCAGTTATCACATTCAAAGGGCTAATGCTTTTAGTTACTCATAGGATATTGAGTTTGAAATTGAGCTCATAATCTGATTTATGCATCCAGGACTGGCGTGAAGAACACAGTTTTTCTTCCTTGGGATCACTGAGAATGACTGCATAAGCTAAGGGAAACCCATGCTGAAAAATAAAGCTTCAGAATAAAACTGGCAATGCATTAATGTGTGTCAGAATCTGCAGATAAGTGTCATATGTTTCTCAGCACAATCCTTTTTACAGCCCTGGGCTCTCTTGCAATAGGCAGAACAAATAGAAGGCAGTGGTGGTTTATAGTACAGTATTGCCATTTGTTTAATTGCTTTTTAAAGATTATCTTTTATGATATTTTAATAGTATTTACTGTGTTGTTTTCATCAACTGTAAGCTGTCTTGAGTCCCCTCTGGCGACAAAGGTGGCATATGAATAAAATGCATGGCTAAACAAAATAGAAGAGGAGTAGGAAGAAAGTAGTACTTCAACAAGTGACTTCCAGTTGTTTAACAATAGCAGCAAAAAAAAAAAAGACTTTTATCCCTCCCCTAAATTACATGTCCAACCCAGAGCTTCAGAACATGACTTCTGAGGACAACTGCCAGAATCTCTCAGCCAGACACAATAAGCTGGGGAAGATGTAGCCCCCCCAAAAAAAAGAAAAAAAAAAAGATTTCCATGCCCTGGTCAAATCCCACTGAATTTCCCGAGGCTTACTTCCAATTAATGTATATAATATCAATGTTAAGGGATATTTTGATGGTCACATTTCTATTGCCATGTTTGTCTGGATCCCATAATTCTGGATTTATTTTTTCTTCTGTCTTTCTTTGCTCTTTGTAATATAACAGTTGTTGATGTGTTGCATTATTGAGGCTGACTTGACTAAGGGGTGCCCAAACTATGGCCCATGGGCTGGATCTGGCCCCTGATGCAAATTCATCTGGCTCACAAAGCCCTTGTCACTCCCAGAAGCATATGTGCCCATATGGGCACATTTTACTTCCACTTCCAGGAGTGACGAGGGCTTTGTGGGCTGGATGAATTTGCATCAGGGGCCACATCTTCCCCACAGGCCATAGTGACCAGCCCCCTGAATCACATGACTGCCCCATGGCCCAAAAAAGTTTGGGGACCCCTGCTCTATATTCTCACTCAAAAATTACCAAGAAAATAAATAAATAACCCAACTCTAAAACTATTTTTGTTGTTCAGTCGCACAGTCGATTCCGACCCTTTGCGACCCCATGGACACTGTCCACCAGGCACCTCTGTCCTCCACCATCCTCCTCAACCTGTCCAGCTCTGTACCCATTGTCTCCACAATACCATCTAGCCATCTCATTTTTGGCCACCCCCTTATTCTTTTGCCCTCGACCTTTCCAAGCATCAAGGCCAGAGGCGTAGCTACCGCCGTATCTGCCGTATCAATTATACGGGGCCCCCGGGCTACAGGGGCCCCCAACGTGCGTAAGCAAAACAAATCTTTACCCTTCCTAAGGGCCCCCAAACAAATTTTTATACGGAGCCCTGCTAAGGCACGCTACTCTTCTGATCAAGGCTTTCTCAAGTGAATCTTCTCTTCTCATTTGATGTCCAAAGTACTTTAGCTTCATCTTTACAATTTGACCTTCTAAGGAGCAGTCAGGCTTAATTTCTTCTAAGATTGACCTATTTGTTCTCCTCACTGTCCAGGGGACTCTCAAAACTCTCATCCAGGACCACATCTCAAAGGTGTCTATTCTTCTGCGCTCAGCTTTTCTAATGGTCCAGCTCTCACAACCATACATTGCCACAGGGAATACCATTGCTTTGACTATGTGAATTTTTGTTTGCAATTTGATGTCTCTACTTTTCACTATGTTCCCCAGGTTTCTCATCACTTGCCTCCCAAGAATCAGTCATCATTTTATTTCATGGCTGCAATCCCCATCTGCAGTGAGCTTAGATCCTAAGAAAGTAAAACCTGTCACTGCTTCTATTCCTTCCCCATCTATTTTCCAGGGACTGAGAGGGCCTGTGGAAATGATCTTTGTTTTCTTTATATTGAGTCTCAAGTCAGCTTTTTCACTTTCTTCTTTCAACCTAATCAGGAGCTTCTTTAGGTCCTCTTCACTTTCTGCCATTAGGGTGGTATCATCTGCATATTTCAAATTGTTGATGTTTCTCCCAGCAATTTTAATCCCAAATTGTGATTCCTCCATCCCTGCATTGCGCATTATGTGTTCTGTGTATAAGTTGAATAAGCAGGGTGACAAGATGCAGCCTTGTCTCACTCCTTTTCCTATTCCAAACCACTCCATCATTCCATTTTCTGTCCTAACTGTTGCTTCTTAATTCATGTACAGATTTCTCATGAGGCCTATAAGTTGGTTAAAATGACAATTCTCAGTCAGGTTCACCAACTTATTTCCATGATTTTTTTCAGCTTCCTTTTGTCAAATAGGTTGTTTTTCATGATCAGTGACTTTCTCAAGGACTACAAGGGACATTAATCCACCTTCTCTCTGTGTGTATCTTAGGTGTTCAAGAATGGTATGAATCATCCAATTTTAAATGCAGCCTGCCATTTTTTGTCATCTGCTCAGCAGGAGATTGTTCAAGGTGAAACTTTTTGGATGAGACATCCAAATAAATCCTTCTGATAACAGAATATGTCGAAAATGGAAGACCTGGCCTTCAGACAAAAGTGGGTAAAATTTAATAACAGAGGGTTATTAGTTGGACTGTCTCCTTCTGAATCTATTAGTAGAGTTGTACCTGGAAATATGAAGGGCCTTTGGTGGCTTAGTGGTTAATACACTGTACTTGACGACTGGAGGGTTGGCAGGTCAGCAGCTCGAGATCCAAGTATTGCATGACGGAATGAGCTCATGTCTCTGTCCCAGCTCCTGCCAACCTAGCAGTCCAAAAGCAAGAAATTGCAAGTAGATAAATAGGTACCTCTTCGGTGGGAAGGTAAACAACATTTCATGCACTCCAGTGTTGAGTCATGCCTTCCATATGTCCACCTTTACCCTACCTGAGAATATAATGCAACAAAGATGGTAAAAAGTCATGTGTGGGTGACCACAACTGAAGCCTGGATTCATTTATAGGTAGCACACAGATTATGGGTTGTGCATCATTGCTATAGACCGTCATGTAGGCCAGGCTAGGGAATCTGTAAGCTGACAATGAGACAGATTGACACCCAGACATTGCCAGCTACCCTCTTAGAACAGTGGTTCCCAATTGGTTTTTTCTACGTACCACTTCAAGAAAGACCTCAAACTTGCGTACCCCTTATTGCAGGAACGTTAAATAAAAAATGAAATCGGGTGTATTTTATATTTATTATCATCAAAAGACATTCTAATGACAGAGAACACATGTTTCATTAATGTGACAAATGTGCACATTTTTCTTTGCACAACTCTGAAAAATCTGGTTGCATTTTGATCAGCTTCAATCTCAAGTCGTCTTCGAGTTGAAGTCTGTGACGATGTTTAGTTTTTAAGTTTGTCATTGCGGAAAATCCGCTCTCGCAAAGGTACGTCGTGCAAAATGGCAGTAAATGTTTTATTGCTACTTCGCTGACACGATAAACTTCTTTAAGACCAGCCCAAAAATTAACCAGTGATTGTTCTGCAAAACAACTTTTGAGTCTACTGTTGCATGAGATTTCTATTAATTCCTCTTGATCAGAGATGGATAGGTGATCGGTGGGACAGTTTCCAATGGGGTTGTTTACCCATTTCCATTGCGACGATATTTCTGGGAAATAAGTGTGTAATGCGGTCGACAAATTTTGCAAGTGGCATTTTATGGCTGATTTTACATCTTCATTCACTTATGAAGAAGTAGTTTCCAAAAAAAGTTTTAAATTCGGAAATTGATCATATTTACATCTGTCGATCAAAGATGTCCAGAGAGACTTTTTTTTATTGTTGACTCAACCTTCTCCTGCATAGTGAATATGGTTGTATCCTGGCCTTGAAGCCCCAAATTCAACTCATTCAGTTTTGCAAAAATATCTGACAAGTAAGCCAATTTTTGTAGCCACAAAGGATCAATCAGCATCTGTTTGTACTCGGCATGTCCCTGCTCAGTCAAAAATAACTCAATTTCATGTCTCAACTCAAATATTCTCGAAACAACTCTTCCTCTGGACAGCCAACACACTTCAGTATGTAACAACAGGGTCTCATGCTCGCTGCCAAGCTCTTTACAAATGTCTGTAAAAATTCTTGAGTTTGTGGCACGGGCCTTGATTAAATTGACAATTTTCACAGCATTTTTAAGAGTACTATCTAAGCAGGCTGGAATTTTTTTACAAGCAAGTGCCTCTCGATTTTTTTACAAGCAAGTGCCATTTTGCTTCTGGGGCTACATCTTGTATTTACTTCACAAGTCCTGAAAAATGACCAGTCATTGCTCTGGCACCATCAGTGCATATTCCTATGCATTTCGACCAATCCAATTTGTTTTCTTTTATAAAACCGTCAACCATGTGAAATATGTCCTCCCTGGTAGTATGAATCGGAAGGGCACGACAAAATAGGAACGCTTCATGAACCTTTTTGGAATGAACATAACGAACATATGTTAAAAGTTGAGCCAAGTTTGATATGTCTGTGGATTCATCAAGTTGTATGGCAAAGTAATCGCTTTGTAAAATGCGTTGAATTTGGTGGTTTTTCAGATTATCAGACATGTCTGAAATACGACGAGAGACAGTGTTATTTGACATAGGAATAACATCAAGTTCTCGGGCCATTTTTTCTCCGAACATACATTTCACTATCTCTTTTGCTGCAGGCAGTATAAGGTTTTCCCCAATTGTATGCGGTTTTGCTTGCTTGGCAATTAAATAACTAACTCGAAAAGAGGCTTGCAGGGCGTTCATATTCGTGTTTAAAGAAAGCGCCTCAATAGATTTTTGTTTTTGTTTGAGGTCTTTTAATTTATGATGAAAGAAGGATACAGATTCATCTTTCAAATTAGCATGTTTGGTTTCTAAATGGCGACGTAGCAAGGATGGTTTTAACAAATGATTTGACAGTGTTTCTGCACAAACGACACATTGCGGCAATGGGGAATTAGGATCTCCAGAGCTTGTAAAACCAAACTGAATTTAACTATCATATTTCCTTTTTTTGAGAGATAATTCCTTGTTATCAAGGTTTCTTTTTTGTGTGTGTCGGAGTACTAGTAGAGGGTGGCACATCATTAGCAGGCGACTGTTCAGTATTTTCTGATACCTCCTCCTCAACCTTTCAGCACCTTAGCAGCCACTGTTCCAAAAACAAGGGGACTTATTAACTCAGCTTTTGTATTTTTGTAATGTAAGTAATTAAAAAGCTTAGAAAACCGAAAAAAAAAAAACCCCAGAAACTGCAAACAGGCTAAAAATTGAATTTGTCATTCTGTATTCGAAGTCGGTACATAGTAGAAAACAAATTAAACATTATTGCTTTGTATTGAAATTTACAATGAAAATAGTATTAATGTAACTTAGAAAACAGAATCCGCGAACATGCTTATAACTGAAGCAGCTTGAATATTATTTTTATTTTCTAAACATCATTACATTGCATTGCAGTTTATAGTGAAAGTGCAAATTTAAACACAGTTTTAAAAAATTATCTTACCGTTTACCAAGGTAGGTATATAAGGCTGATCGACGGGACACGGTGCAATTGATATTTATTAATTCATAATTAAAACAACACAACGAGCACAGCGACACGCTCATGTGACATAAACCGAACTGACTGATTGACAATGACGAGCAAATAGGTGGGAATGGGGGCGGCCGCGATCGGGTGACGCGAGACGTGGGAGGCGCGGGAAAAACTGCCGCTGCGGGAGAAAGCGCTTGATGCATACGATTGACTTACCTACTGATCGTTTAATTAAAATGAATAATTTTTTGGCAATTGTTATTGCATTATTGTTTTTTTAAGGATTTAATATTTTAGTTAAGAGATTGCTGTGCGTACCCCTTGATGCAATCTCGCGTACCCCTGGGGGTACGTGTACCACTAATTGGGGACCACTGATCTAATGCATTTAAGGCTTTTTTCCCCTTTCAGCACAAAATAATACCAAACAAAGAAAGTGATGTGAGAAGAATGTCACTTGAAGCCTCTGCACATTGAAAAACATTGTTCATTTTCTTCTGTTGAAGAACAATTTATATATGCAAACCTCTGCATTTGTTCACATGACAACTTCAAAGATAGACTTAGTTAAAAGAGACTGATTGGCTTAAGGCAGTGATGGTGAACTTTGGCACTCCAAGTGTTCTTGAACTTCAATTCCCAGAAGTCCTGATCAGCAGGAGTGTTAACTTGGGCTTCTGGGAATTGAAGTCCAAGAACAGCTGGAGTGCCAAGGCTCACCATCATTGGCTTAAAGGAACCCAAGGGAGTTTTGTGACTTTGCAGGCTGGGCCAATTTTAAATCCAGCAATTTCATGCTTGCCCTATATTAACTCTTTCAGGTTCATTAAAAGGATATGAAAAATGCCAAAGCCTTTTGCAAGTGACTGGAATGATGTCCCAAAGCCAATTGAAGCAAACAATGGGGGATTGTTGACATCATCACCAGAGCTCAACCAATCCCAAGGGCTGACCAGGGTCTGGGCCTTTGTTACATCATAGGGCCCCACCCCTTGGCCAGTGGATAAAAGGAGCTGCAGGGCAGGGCAGGAGTCCAGTGGACAGAGGACAGCCCAGCAGAAGGAGGAAAGGAGGAGAGGAGGAGAGAGGCTGCGAAGGACCCCCAGGAGAGGAAGCAGGCAAGTTTACTTGCTAAGTGGGTAGCGAGTTCGCATACCAGATGCTGCTAAGGCTGGGTGTCTGAAGCTAGTTAATGCTGGCTGGCGGACCGGGTGGACGCTGTATGAATGGGCGATGAGTGTGTGAGTGAGTGTGTGAGTGAGTGTGTGAATGAGTGTGTGAGTGAACGTGTGAGTGAATGTGCATGAGTGTGTGAGTGAATGGCTGGCTTGCTGTTCCATGGGGATGCAGTCGGTGGAGTGAATGTGACCCAAGCACCTCGGGGGCTGGCGGAGGCTGGTCTCAGAAGCGGAATGAATGAAAGTGGGAGCCTGGGATGATGTTGCTGCAGGGACATGTGGATGGCCCTGGTCACCGACGGCTGACGGCAATGGACGAGCGGCTCGCTTAGTTTGGTTTCCATTTCTGTCTTGCAGGAAAGAGAAAAAGCTTCCTTTGTGATGTGGGGAACCGCAACGCAACCCTCTTGCTGGAGCTCAGCCAAGCTGTTTTTGTGGAAAGCCAAGATTCCTGCTTAACCCCTTGTATTTTTCAAACATTTTAAAGGTGGTTTTCTTTCATAATGGAGGATGGGATTTCACAGGAAGAATACCGTGGAGTGGTTCTCTGTGAGGCCATCAGGTGGGCCTTTGTGATGTCAATGGGAAGACCCTCATTTCCTGAAACTTCAGAGGAAGAATACCATAGGGTAGTTATCTCTGAGATCATTAATGCGCCCTTATGATGTCAGTGGGAAGGTCCTCATTGCCTAGAATCTCAGAGGATGAATACTATGGAGTGGTTCTCTGTGAAGTCATCAGATGGGCCTTTGTGATGCTCATGGAATGCAAGCACCTCTGTCACAATTGACATTTATACATGCCCGCAACACTGACCAGGTGGTGATATAAAAATAATAGACAGAGTGACATTGGCTACTTAGTAAAAAGAAAGCCTTATGGATGTTACATATAACATTGTTGAGTCCTGTAAATCCCCTCTGCGTCGAAGTCTGCTCTTTCCAAAAGTTGACCAAGGTGCTCAGCCTAGTCTGGGGATAAAAGAACTGTGGGAAAGGCCTGTAAAAGTCACATTCCAATCCAGAGTGGATTCAGTATCTTCCAAATATAAAGTCACCAACAAATTTTTTTCTTCAAATACTTGAGTTCAAACTTCTCAGTATTCAATATATTAAGTGTATCCAGGTATATATCTCCAAATGTCTCTCAGAGATGCTTCCCATCTGGTTTTAAGACCAAATAGTGTATTTTCCGGATATATCTTATGCCACTTATTTCCCAGAATTTGGACTCAGCTTAAAAAATCAGTCTAAAGCATGGCTGACATCCTGCTTGCATAACTGTGAGTACGGTAAGCATGTTTGCCTCATCAGTAAGAACTATTTTCAACTATTACTTCCTTACTATGGTTGTCTCTTGTGAAACCGATCACGTTGCATGGAAACCGTGGAAGCCACAGATCCGGAGGAAGAAGTTTTTGATTGAGGCAGGTTTTCCCTTGTCTGCCTATAATGTCTTCTGGCAGCAGATATTTCACTCATTAGAGGCCTTATTCTGCGAATCCACTCCTGATTTGAGTCTGCATTTCACAGGAATTATCCAGAACACTAAATCTCGGTTCCCAGGAAAGCAACACACTCATTGCTACAGTATTTCTCATCCAAGGAAAATGTTTGGCTTTCCCTGAGTACTAATGTCACTTAATGCTAAAAGGGTCAGAAACCAGAAGACCTGGGTTCAAAAAAACTGTTCAGCCACAGAAGCTTATTTGAGGTATGTGTAGCAATGGGAACCCTGCCATCTACATGGGTCATACTTTTGGATTTACACCAGGTACCCAATAGGTCTGGGGACTACAGTGGCTTAGTGGTTAAGACACTGAACTTGACGACTGGAAGGTCAGTAGGTCAACAGTTCGAGACCCGAGTACTGCATGAAGGAGTGAGCTCCCATCACTGTCCCAGCTCCTGCCAACCTAACTGTTCAAAAGCAAAAAATTGCAAGTAGGTAAATAAATACCACTTCAGTGAGAAGGTAAACAGCATTCTATACACTCCAGTGTCTAATGCCTGCCACATGTCCATGAAACATCTGCAAATGCAAACAGCGCTGGCTCTTTGGTTATAAAAAGAGATAAGCACTGAACCCTATTGTTGGATACAACTGGCTGTCAAGCAATGGCGCCCTTTACCTTACTGTTACTCAATGGGTCTTACCCTGTCCTGTCCATTCCAGTCTCTGCAACCACTCCACTTCTACCTGTTCCCCTCCACAGACTGAAACAATGAAGTTAGTTTGGGAGACTTTCTACTCCTGTGGTTGCATAGCATGGTAGCTAGTGATAGATAGGAGATTTTTTTTAGGGAACAAGGTTTCAGTGGCTGTGCTGTTTTTCCCTTTGACTGAAGCAAAAGGATACAGAGTGGCTGCACCAGCCAGGACTCGAACCTGGGTCTCAAGCTTGGGAAGCTCCTGTGATACCTCTACACCACTGGTGCAGTTGAAGTGAATGTTCTCCTTTCTCAATAAGAAGGTTGTGAGGAAAACCACACAATGTACCGTTTCCTTGCCTCTGTCGCTTGTTCAGGCCCTTCAGTGTCACACATGATTTGTTCTGAGAACGAAGAGGGGCCCCTGAGGCTGGATGGGAAGGAAATCAGCTGGCGTGCCTTATTGTCTGATTTGTCACTGGGTCATCCCTGGCCATGAATGCTCAGCTTAAGGCAGGGGCCCTTTCTAAAAGATGGAAGGGAAAGAGTGGAAGAGAAGAGAACTTGGCCCAAGATTGAATGGGGATTAAAGTGCTTTTTTGCCTCCAAGCGGTAGGCCAGAAAACGAAGAGTGGTGAGTGACAACCAGTTAGTTTCATATTGGAGGTGCTGTGAATCCCAGGTCTAGCCTGCATTTTATAGGAGTTCTCCCAGGAATTGAACCCAATGTGGGGAGACCTTTCAGGACCCTGGACAGTTCCTGCAAAGTGGGGCTAAACCAGGGGTTCCCAACCTAAGGCCTGTGGGCCAGATCCAGCCCATAATGCCATTTCATGTTGGTCCCACACCGCTCCAATGGCATTCAAGAAATAAAATGGCTGTTAGGACAAAATGGCCACCCCATCGTGGAAGCAGGGCAAAATGGCCATCCGGCCCTTGAAGCTGAGTGAGAGAACATGACCCTGGCTTGAAAAATTTGGGAACTCCTGGAAAGGATTCTTAGCATCTCAATTTACCAGGCCTTCTAGAATTATCAGCTCTATCAGTCTATAGGAGTGGAAGACATTGAGAGAGATATTTGAAGGTTTGAGAAACTTTCTCTGGTGGATTTCCCCCAAAAGCAAGCTCTAAACCAGTGGTTCCAAACATGGGGTACATGACCCTCAGGGGAACATCAATTCCAAGAAGCCTAAATCACTACATTGGCTGATCAGTGCTCGGGGAAATTGATTTAGGCTTCTGGGAATTAAAGTTCAAAAACCAAAGGTTGCTAAAAACCTTTCCGTTTCCCGGAGTGTTTTCATTATGATTCCATTATAGTTTTAAGAAATGATATTTTCAATTACGTAGGTTTCCATGTCTAAAATTCTATTGCATTTTTCTGAATTGAAAGGAAAGATTTTCTGGTGACTTGGTCAAATGTATGGTTGGGTTTTTAAAATGAAAACAATTGTAAAAATGTTTTGATATCAATAATTAGGCAAATCAGCCATTAGTAGGGACCTACCTATGCCTTTTCTGTGGTATACTCATTACAGAACATGGTCTTTTCCCCAGATTCTCTTAGTACCTTGTCTACATTGAGGGGAAACAGACAGGGCTTGGTTACAAGGCAGTTTTGATCCAACACGATAGGATGGGTGTTCATTAGCAGCACCACATTCACACAATCTGGCTGAACCACTGTGAAGGCTATGGAGGCAGGATGCTGACCAAAGTGTAGGAGAAAGAAAAGAAAAACAAGCCAGCTTGGTTTCTGTAGTTCAGTGGTTATCACATTCGCTTCACATGCGAAAGGTTCCTGGTTCAAAACCAGGCAGAAATAGCTTTCTCTTTTAATGGGATGACACCCCCTCTTCTCCATTTTGAGGACGTGAGGAGCATTCTCAGTATGGGAGCAGCCTAAGAGGCACATTGAGAATATCAGTCGGAACAACTAGTCTCAGGATTGTAATAAGAATCGTCGTCGGCTGCAACTCGTACCTGGGAATGCATTTTTTCCTGAAGCAGGAAAAATGCGATTGGTGTGAATTTGTTTAAGGTAGATCCCAGCTTGCCACAAAGTAACCCAAACACTATGATCATGGAGCCATCTCCTGTGGCACATATGAAATGAGACATGCAAGATTTAACACAGGGACTGCCATGGACTGCCACAGCCTTGAGGATATTAACAAGGTGCGCCTTAACAGTCAGTCCATCTGGCATGGCCACTTCCCCTCCATGACCACTGGGACTCAGAATTCCTCCTCCGTTCATTTTGCCGTTTGGCCCAATATGATGCCTTCCTGTGGCATCTAGGTCAGTGATTGAAAGATTTAGAGCTGTAAAAGGAGTTCATTGTTTTGCTATCCTCACCTGGGATGAAGAAATGCTACTTTTACTTCTGGAAGACCTGCACAAAAGAGGTTTGGTAGCTGGGCAATATTGGTGGCAGCTTATGTGTGTATAATACTTTATGTCCATGTTAGTTTTGAATGTAAGTCCATTCAATCATTGGTGAAATAATTTGCAAATTTAAAATAAGTGAAAAATTATAGTAAGGCATGCATCTGTGAACATGTTTTCTCACATGATTTCTAGGAAAAATTGCATAGCACCATTCATTAAACTAGGGAAGCTAAATGGTAATTATATTCAGATCTAGTCCAGAATGAGGAAATTGAGTCTGTATGCAAGCAACCTTGTATCAGGCATATCCTGGTAACAGCAGGTGAGGCGAAAGAAACTGTAGAAACACACTAAAAGATGCCTTCATTTTGGCAGTCTCACATCTGACCTAGACATGGAAGATGAAGTTAGGGTAAATACTGAGAGCAGTGATGGCAAACCTTGGCACTCCAGGTGTTCTTGGACTTCAATTAGCAGAAACCCATGTCAACACTCCTGCTGATCAGGGCTTCCGGGAATTAAAGATCAAGAACAGCTGGAGTGTCAAGGTTCGCCATCACTGACCTAGAGAATTGATGGCAATATTTAAATTATTGCACATATTAAGTAGTGCACGCCTGAATTCTTATTACATTTCAGGTACTCAGTGTGCTTTTTTAATGTGTTTGGCAAAGCCTCAGGCTAAATGGGACCAGTGCAGGAAATGATGCTTCCCCTGTCACTCTAAATGTGGTATTACCAAAGTATATATTTTATTGTTATTTTTGCATCTGAGGCAGATTACCCCACAATCCAAATTTGCTGCCCTTTCATAACATCCAAAATCTGCTACCTGAGACAGCTGCCTTACTCTGTCTAATAACAGGATCCACCCTGTGTACTCCATGTTGGATACAGAGAATGGGGGATGAACCCAAACAAGGATGCTCATTTGGGAGATCATGTTTATTCTTGCTAGAGTACGGTGTGATGATTAATAAGAAATAAGAAAAAGCTCTCTGTAACAGCTGCTGTGGATGCACACCAGTAACTTAGACATAATGAAGAGAAAAGGCTCCCTTCATAATTGAAAATCTGTGGCAACCTTTAGAAAGAAAAGATCAACGTTGAGTGAACAAAAGGCTCATTCTCTCCTCTCTCTGAGCTAAAGGTTTATAAAGAAAATATT
This sequence comes from Furcifer pardalis, assembly GCA_030440675.1. Lineage (NCBI taxonomy): Eukaryota > Metazoa > Chordata > Lepidosauria > Squamata > Chamaeleonidae > Furcifer > Furcifer pardalis. The sequence goes on from CP126896.1 coordinate 78,660,830, forward strand.
ACAGTTTCCCAGCTATTTCCTTCCTAGGATGGCCATCTGTTCATTTTTCACTTAGACAATACAGAGTATAAAGATCTGTGTCTGTTATCTATTGGAACACCTTTCAAGATTAGCCTTTCCAGACTAGGAATTTCTGAAGATAGGAGTGGATTCCTTAATACAGGCTTATTGACCTGATGACCTTTTAAAGACTGAGGAGGGTGGGAGATATAGTCAAAACATCTGCAGGGCCATAGCCAGAGGGTGCCCAGGGAAGGCTTGGCCCACCCGGAGTTAACAGTTTGCCCACCCTGGCAAGGCGTGATTTCCCATAGGAATGCATTGAAAAGAGGTTTTGTTACCCACCCTGAAAAAATATTCGCCCACCCACATCTAGAATCCTGGCTATGGCCCTGCACATCTGGAAGGCAGGAGGTTGAAGAAGCCTGGAAGCCAATTTATCCAGACACCACCACCACCACTGGAATCCCCCCAAATGCACTGGAAGTGCAAAAACCACCACGAAAAAATCCAAAAGCACAGCATGTACACGATGGCCTTGCTTCTGCTGCCAAGGGAAGCAGCAGAGGCCACGAAAATGACCAGGATTGTGCAGCAAATTCACCTGCTGCCACTGCAACTGGAAGCGGTGGAAGCGGCAGGAGGAACCACGCCTTCAGCCTTCTCACCCATGTAAGGTAGATGTAACTGGTCCACCGGGTAAAAACATTGTGAACCCCTGGCTTAGAGAGCCAAGAGACTGAGCACATGAATGATGCAGCTCAGAGACAAAGTCAGAGGAAGAGATGGTACCTTGACCTAATTCACAGGAACTGAGAATTTGTCTTTTTGTTGTTGTTTGTTTTGTTTACTCTCTGATATCTCTACTGTTTATGCTTGTCCAGGACATCCTTATACAGTATTTTAAACTTACTGCAGGACTTAACCTAACACAAACACAAAACACAGCACGCGCGCACACACGCACGCGCGCACAATTGGTCTTTTGACTGTAGGAGGAACACAGAGTATGAATGTTATAATTCTGTCTCTCTATTCCTTAGTGACAACCTGTCATCTTCTATTATTTTCTAGAGATTATGAATAGGCAATACACGTAGGCTGGATACAGTTGCTTGGTAACCAGCTTTTAAAACTTTCTTAAAAGTAATTGCCTCTTTGCCAGAAAAGCATTGATCAGTTAAATTTCCTTAATGCTAAGGCAACAAATTTGCACTTAACTTTTCTGAGCTTTTCAATAAATCAAACCGAGAAGACCTTGTTTGAAATTATTCAATTTTCAGAGCATTTTGAAGTAGCTTGCCTAATAACCAGTGTGGAAGAAAGATTGTGGGGTGCTATTCTATTCCAGTTTTTGGAGAGAAAATTAGTGCAATAGTTTAATGAGATAATGACCCTTAATGTGGGTTAGCTTTCCAAAATAACTAAAAAGTTTGCTTCACAATAGGCCATCACATGTACCTGAAGTATTCCTCTGTTTGAAACTCTTCCTCTCAGTGTCTCCCAAGGATTATTTGGAGAATCTAAAATGGTGCCACCATGGAGGTGAATTTACCCAACCCATCACTTTTCAAGAGAAGCAGTAGTGGACAGAGTGTTGGATTGGAATTCAGAATACCAGGGTTCAGCTCCCTGTTTGGCCATGGGAACTCACAGGATGAGCAGTGAGTAACATCAGTCATTAAATAGGTTACTTTGAAAATATTATTGTTCTAGATCAGGGATCAGCAAACTTGGCTCTCCAGGTGTTTTTGGACTTCAACTATCAGAAGCCAAACTCAGTACACCTGCTGACCTCTGTTCTAGATAGCCAGTGTTGCCTTATTTGCAGATAAAGGGAGGGGATCAGAGTTAAGAAAAGTTGTTCTGATGATCAGGGGAATGGCCAGTGATTCTTATCCATTACCACATGTTATCCATATTTTGAGGCTGGCTCACAGAACAAAGCCAAAGTCAATTCAGGACCACAGTCAATTTTAAAATAACATAGGCTGTAAATGCTAAATGCAAAGTCTGAAAGGTAAACTCATTTCCAATTGTGTAATGTCTCAATGATTATTTTGCATCTGCCAACTAACCATTTGCCACTTTACAGAACAAAGTTTCACAGAAATACAGTAAATCTGAATATCAATCGGAACTTCGGTCAATACATTCTGCATTCCAGGACCTTAGAGTTATGGAATCCTTAGGCCAGGGATTTTCAACCTGCGGCCCACAGCACCATTTCATGTACCCCCCACTGCCTCCATCACACCAGGAAGTGTCATGTGGTGGAGAAAGGGCAAAATGGCCATCCGGCACTCGAAGCTGTCTGAGGGAGCATGACCCAGGCCCCGGCTTTAAAAGGTTGAGAACTGCCTTAGGCTTTGAAAAACAATTAGTAAAAGCAATGACAATGACTTGTCAGTTACTAGTTTAGAATTCGAAGGGCAGGCTATGTGGCATATGTAGCCCTTGTCTTCCAATGTCTTATAAATCACCTGTTTCTACAGCCAGAGCAACTATCCCATCTTGCTTGTTGATAGGACCAGCTCAATAGATACAGATTTCGGGAGTCTTCTAGCTGTACCTGGAGCTGCTGAGTTTGAATCTGACAGCTCTTGCATGCCAATCACATGCTTTACCATTGTGCTTCATATAGAACTCAATTCCACATTTGGTCCAGAAATAATTAGTAGACATTGCTGGGACGGGAGAGATTTTTTGCACATTCCATAGAATTGGCTTAGCAAGAAGGAGATTTTGTTTGAAATGCTATTACAAAGATTCGTCTTCTAAATAATATCTTCCCTTTTCCTTCAAGCATGGTTCAGCATGCCAATCCTATTCTTCCACTCCCAGTTTATGTCCATGGTTGCATCATGTTTTTCTACAAGTTCCATTTGCAGCCCATCCAGAAAAGAAACTGAAAGGGCAGCAGCAATACATAACTCACATGGCTTCCATGTTTCATTTGCTGTGATCACCTGCTTGGTGCTGCAGTCTAGAGGGATCCTTTTCCTTTGCTTTCCATTCTCCACCGAATTCTTTTTTTATTGCTGCCAGCTTTCATCTGGAAAAGTGCTGCAAAGAGGCTGCAGTAGGTGGGTGGATTTCCTCCCCCACGAGAAACAAACCCCAGCTGGAAACTGATTGCATTTGTGATAACAACACAAAAAGATCCTCCCAAGAATTAGCTAGTGGGCGGAATTAGCAACCATTAAACAGAGTTTAATTATATGTACTATTATTCTGCTCTGCACTCTTGACAGACACTGCAGCATATCGCTAAAGCTTTCTTAAGTCTTCTTTTCTCCTCTTTGAAAGTTCAGTTTTCAAGCAGAGAGACACATGAAGCAAGGGTAAAGGGAGGTGATTTATACAACATCTACCCTTTGCTTTGAATAGATGTCTCTTTGGTCTTTAAGGCTGACTTTTTTAAAATGCTTGTTATGCCAAATGCTGAATCTACTTAACCAGGGGTGGAATATTCATTAAATGTTTACTTAGAATTAAGTTTCACTCACAGATCAGAAACTTTTTGGATTTCAGCTCCCAGACTTCTATGCTGGCCATGCTGGCAGGGCCATAGCCAGAATGGGGCCAGCAGTTTGCCCACCCTGGCAAAGTGCAGTTTCCCATAGGAATGCATTGAAAGGAGGCTTTGTTGCCCACCCTGAAAAAATATTCACCCACCCACATCTAGAATCCTGGCTATGGCCCTGCATGCTGGTTGGGAAGGAAGTGTGCATATTACTGCAAAGAAAGTAGCTCTTCTTATTTCTGGATTAGCTTAGTCAATGGGACTTTTTCCATAAGTGTCCTCAAGAATACATTGCCCATGCAACTGGTTGGCTCAGCCTTATGCTCTCTTATATTCAAGCAATCAACTTCTCATTCACTCAATTTTCTTCCAGGTGTTTACTCTGAACATGCAGATGTCAGGGGAGAAGAGCCAGTTCAGAACAAGTTGAGGGCAGTGACAACACCACAAGTATTTCAATAAGAGTATCCTGATCATGAGGAATGAAGCAACAGACCTATGAGCCTCAGCCTGCTCACATAAGCCCTTGCAAAAGGTTCTGTAGATGGTTTATTGTGCACACTGAGCCATGAGTGACTTTGATTATTGCTGCTACACTTGCTTTAGTAGTACCTTTTGTGATATTTGAATTTGTTGTTGTTAAGTCACACAGTCAAGTCTGACCCTTTGTGATCCCATGAACCATAGCACACCAGGATCCTCAGTCATCTGTTATTCTCAATCATCTGTCATTCTCAGTCATCTGTCCACCCAGATGTGTCAATGATACTGTCTAACCATCTTGTCCTCTTCCCCCTTTCTCCTTTTTTCTTTGATCTTTCCTAGCATCATGGGCTTCTCCAGTGAGTCTTCTCTTCTCGTTTGGTGGCCAGAGTATTTTAGTTTCAGCTTCAGTAACTGTCCTTTGAGCTTCAACTTCAGTATTTGTCCTTCCAAGGAGCAGTCAGGGTCGATTTCCTTTAGGATGAATTGATCTCCTTGCAGTCCAGGGGACTCTCAAAAGTCTTCTCCAGCACCACAGTTCAAAGGCATCTATGCTTCTTTGCCCAGCCTTCCTTATGGTCCAGCTCTCTCAGGAATACATTATTACTGGGAAGACCATTACTTTAACTATTCAAACTTTTGTTGGCAGGATAATATCTCTACTTTTTAGTAGAGCACTGTGCCATGTCTGAAGTGTATCACATTAATGGAAGTGTTATTATTGCATTCTCCCCTTTCAGTAACAGGGAGCAAAGTCCCCTTCAGAAGAGGAGGCAAGTGCCACTTCTCTCCAGGTTAGCTCTCAGTTGATCAAAACTAAGCACTGAGCTCCAGCCATCATCCCTGCTGGGTAACACACACACATATAACATTACACACATATTTTTTTAAATCCTACTTTTCTCCCCTGTGGGCACCCAAGACAGTGTACAAAATATTTAAAGTCAAAAATAAATAAATAAATTGATTAAGATATAAAACTATACTACTGTATACATATTAAAAATATCATTTAAAACTGCAATTTTTTAATGTTAAGTTTTTAAAGACCTCCCCAGTTGCCTCCTGGTTCCTCTGAAGGGCTACGTTTTTAGCTGATGGCTGAAGGAAAGGAGAGAAAATGCATTTGCATTCCTTGCTTGATCATAGCCTGGATGCAGACAGAAGCTATTTCAGCTCACACTGTGTTCCTTGACAAACCCCAAGGAGGAAAGACATGAGGATGTCACAAAGCTGCATTTTCTCTACTTTCCTTTGGGGCGAGGTATAAGGCCATGAACACGGGTGGGCTGTCAAGAGGATGCCTTTCCTTCTCTTTCGCTCTACCTCCTCCCTCCTTGAGAAACATCTGTCATGCCTCCTAACCCATAATGAACTCTGTGTTATATGCAACTGGGATACACTTCATGACCAGCTTCTGTGGTAAGGGTGGTCCCAAGTGTTCCATCCGTGGAATGTGAAACTCCTTGCTCCAGCCAGGCTCCTAAGCCCTTAAAAGTTTAAGACAATTATACAACAAAGTGAAGGTGACAGAAAGGACAGCATATTTATGATCTTGCTATCTATTGAACTCTTGCACAGGGTACAGAACCCTGCTGGAGTGAAAACCATTCTGTAACTCCACTTATGTCTCTCCCTTTCAGACCCTTATTCAACTTCTGGGAGTATTCTCTCCCTCACTCACTCCGTCTCTCTCTCACACACACTCTTGTATCTGGCTTTGTGTCCACCACCCAAGAAGAATTGGGGGCATGTGCCTTTTCTGCACCATGGTGGTGTTCAGACTCACAACTTTTGTTTCCTGTCTGTGTGCCTTATTTGTGGAAACAGTCATCATGCTTGATAGCAGCCATTTTTGCATGTCTTTCTTCGGCTGTGTAGCCAAAGGGTATTTGCTCCCTGGGTGATGGAATCTCATCACAGGAACCCTATGTGGACATCCTGCCCAGTAATTATGTGGCTGCTGTGTTGTGTGGGCTCTCCTTCCCCTCTTTTATGAGTCATGCTCAAAAACAGTGTTTCAAGTGACGTAAAGAGGTTGAAATTCTTGCATGGGGACTGGCAATACCAGAATAGCTGTTGCCCATGCCATGGAAGCTAGTGGAGCAAGGGTTCCATGGTATCATTTTGTGCATTGTGTGTATTGTGTTGCAAGCAGATGTGCTGGGGATATGTGTATTTCACCAGCACCCCTTCAGCCTAGGTAGAATGTAGGCTTTGGTGGTAGGATGTTTGTGTATTTCATGTGCCTGCCCTTCAGTCACAATTATGGAGCTTTCTGAGAAGTCTTTCCTCCTGGGTGGGTTCGGATATGATACAGACATTGTTCCTTCTGTATAGTGACAACCTATTGCCCTCTCACCCCCATGTAACTGGTATATAGGATTGCTGTGTATTTTATTTTAGTGAAATAAATTCATATTACTCAACAATTATGGTTAACCAATATTATGGTCAATTATTACTAAAAGAAGTAGATTAGCTTTATGCCATGTTGTGTTAGCAATGCATTAATGCATTATTTGTTATTATGAGAATTAAAGTAATCGCACACAGCTTGCTCTCAATGGCATAAAAGCAATTGTAGTGCAATCAAACAAAATAACAGTGTGGGCAGCCTCTACTTATCATTTCCCAAATTACTACTTTTCCCAAAATCAAGCATTTGTTAATGGTGCCATAAAGCCAATCAAACACTAACCTTCCATTACTGTATTTCTCTTCATGAATTCAAGAGATTATATTTTAGAATAAGAAATTGTATGATTATTATAAAATTCAGTCCCTTTGCTCATTCCATATAAACAAATCATCACAAGAATAAAAAGCTTAATTTCTCAAATCCTAATTAACATGGCCTTTGTCTTCATTAATCTTATTTCTGATGTATTAATTTTCAGTCATCCTTTCATCTTGAAAAGCAAGATAAAGTTATGTTGCATTAGAAGAAAAAACTTTTGTGGCTTCCTTGTCCCTTGCACAGGGTGGCCCGTAAGTCCCTACCTAACCCATCCTCTCCATGGGCATGCGCCCTTCCCCTCTGCCCAGCAGTCCAATGGGAGTGCTTCCTCTCTCCTCCCAACACAGAGTTCGCCCCACCCCTCTGCCTGGCAGCCCAATGGGAGCACTTCCTCCCTCCCCCAGCAGAGCCCTACTCTCTTTATGGCTGGGCAGGGCCTGACGGGCCACTCTGTAGTTTAAAAGATGGGCTGGCATTCACAAATCATGGCCCACAACATATGTCTGCTATATAACATCTGCCTTTTCTCAGTGGAGATACCCAGAAATTGAACTCTCAAGCAAACCACTGAACTATCCAGTCAACAGGGCTGACACTAGGCCAGTTGAAACTGGTCCATATCCAATGCCTTCTCAGCCTAGATACGTTGGAAATTATTTAAGATCATCCTTGTCCTAACTTTAAGTTAGCATCCCTGTGTAGTGGAGGATTTGATCTGTTCTAACTTGACACCTCCCCTGCCTTGCCATCTTTCTGTCCAACATTTGTCTTTTCGGCCTGTAGATCATAACCAGCAGCTCAGTAGTTCTAGCAGTTTGCTATGCTAGCAGATCTCTAATATCAGCCGACATGTTATGTGAGGTAAAGAGCGTTTCTGCTTAATTCCACTTAATTCTTGCATCTTTGAGTAAAGATTACATTATTTACCTTTTCAGTCTTGGTGAGTTATCTCTGTGAGGTTCTTCCATAATACACAACCTAGGTGTGTGTGTGTGTGTGTGTGTGTGTGTGTGTGTGTGTGTGTGTGTGTGTGTGTGTGTGTGTGTGTGTGTGTGTGTGTGTGTGTGTGTGTGTGTGTGTGTGTGTGTGTGTGTGTGTGTGTGTGTGTGTTGCTGTTGTTGTTTTGCTATGAATTGGGTCTTCTTTCAATTTAGTTTAAGTTTAAAGCAGAGCAATAATACTGCCCATAATTCTTAGTGTACTCTCTGGGCAGTTCACAAGTTAATTAGCATTTTGCCCCAACATGCTGGGTACTCATTTTACCGACCTTGGACAGATGAAAGGCTGAGTCAACCTTGATCCCTTGTCAGGATCAAACTCACAACCTTTTGGTTGCAGCATAGCAGTTTAACCATTTCACTGCACCACCAGTTTACTATACTTCTTGCCCCCTGCTGCTTTTATTAAAACATAAAAAAACTAGCGAAATGCTTATCAAAATTATTTTTACTTTATCACAGACTTTTTACACATTACGGTTGAGCAGAACCCTACAAATTTGCTTCAGATGTAATTTGGTAATAACTCTTGACTTCAAACTCTGATAATACAGTGATTTGTTTCTCGCCAGAATGCTTCTTTTTCTTTTTCTTTTGTGTCATGGGAATTTTGAAGGACTGTGCTTAGTTTGACTTTATTAATGATTCTTGTGAGTTTTCTGCTGAATCAATGATTTTACTAATTAGTTCAGTGATGTAGATAGATTCACACTGACTGCATCATGTGTCACATGAAAATGATTAAATATATTTTAGACAAGACATTTCAGATTAACCCATTAGTCAGTCATTGTTCAGTGATCACTTCATTTCCCATTTCTAGAACTTGCAAAAATGTGGTCAAAAAGAGAAGCACATGAAGGGCATTTAGATAACAGTGTTTTCTACAACTGCTGGATTCTGAATAGTTTTCTGGAACAACCTTCTATGCTGCACATTGCAGTTTTTTTAAAAAATAACCCAGCATAGAAAATTTACTTTTATGGGCTGCATCTCTATGCAACATGTATGTTATTGGCTGGGTTTGTTGGTTTATTGGAATGCCATTTTGGTAGGTATTTTTTTAAAAATAATAATATAATTTTTATATGTACGGCTATTTGAGGGTATTCGTCTTTTTGTAGATTTTGTAATTTCTGTGAGCCATCGAAAGAGGCATTTGTGTGGGATATAAGTCAAATAAATAAATAAATAATAAGGTGGCACTCTTTGAATAGCTGAAAGATAATCATGAAGAGGAAGCATATCAGAGAATAAATAAAACAAAAACAAAAATGTTGTAGCACTTTGAAGTCTAACTGTTATATTTTAATGTTAGCTTTCGTGGATCAAATCCACTTCATCAGACACGGTATAAATATTGGAAAAGATCCAGTCAAACACATTGGGATGATTCCATGATAACATTAGGAGGGTAAAAAATGCAACGCAAAACCTAGCAGATGGCAGTGATGTTAACAGCTCACCATTTATACCCACTGGCAGAAACCCTGCTAAGTAGTTCTGGTCCAAAAATATAATGCAAAGGAAGAAATGTAAGCTGGAGTGATCAACTTTCAGCCCAGTGGTGGGATTCAGCTGTACCAGGAGTAGAAATTCCCGCTGGCCCCACCCATCCGGTTGCCGGAACCTCAGCTCTCTGCCCTTCTTCCTCCTCATGCCCTTGCGCTGCTGCAGAATTCAGTGCTCCCTTTTCCTTGTGCACCGCACCACACCAAGTCAAGCTGAGGGCAGGATGTCAGCACCGGGGAGCTCAGCACAGCGGGCCTTGCCGGGATCGCTGGCTTCTCTCCTCTCCTGGACTGCACTCAGGCTGCCTCTGCCTGGTGGACATGGCCACACCTAGGAAGTCACCTGGCTACCTGGCCATGCCCACCATACCACGCCCACAGAGTAGGTAGTAAATTTTTTAAAATCCCACCACTGATTCAGCCCTTTATTTGTTTTTGTACCTTCCCTTGTCACTGTTTGTTTTCTCAAGGCTGACAAGAGGTTCTTTTGATCTGGAAAGAGTGAACACACCAATAGAAGAGAGGCAAGGAGCATGTTTGAAAAGAAAATGAACAGAAAATAGGAATCACAAACAACCAATGGACAAATAAACTTTAATCTTATATTCCTTCTGGATCTCCTGAAGAGCAGCAGTCAGATGCTGCTGGCTTTTACGATTTTCCAGCAGTTGGTTTATTCCTAAGTGATGTATATAATAACTTCTGGTGCCTACTACTTTTTAAGCACTGGGTGCAGAGGAAATATTAATGCTCGCTCCTCACCATGGTAAAGGTTTTCTGCATGGACACTACACTACTTCTGCCACTGAATTTGCCACCAAAATTCAATAGATTTAGCAAAGGCTAGACTTCAAAGTAAAGGTTAAGGTCGCCCTTGTTCAAAAGCCAGTTGTATCCAACTCTAGGGTGCAGTGCTCATCTCTGTTTACAGCTTGAAAGCATTTGCAGACATTTCTGTGGTCATGTGGCAGGCATGACTAGACACTGGAGCACATGGAATGCTGTTACCTTCCCACCAAATTTGTGTTTACTTATTTACTTTCAATTTCTTGCTTTCAAACTGATTGGTTGGCAGTTAGCTGGGACAGAGACAGGAGCTCACTCTGTCATGCATCACTCAATTCTCAAACTGCTGACCAGCCAACCTTCCAGTCGTCAGGTTCAGTGTCTTAACCACTAAGCCACTGCTATACTTCCAGTTTAAAATAACCTATGCATGGAGTATTCCTTTTAATACAGATTTGCAAACTCAGAATCCTCCCAGATGCATAATCTGTTATAATACAAAGCCCATGCTCCCCAAATACTTTGTTTTAAAAAGGAAATGCTTCTGTCCACAATAGTGTGGTGCTGCATGAAATCCAGAAGAAATTAGACCTTAGATTTCTGGACAATGCTCAACCCTTCTGTGCATTATTATTTTATTTCTCTTTTTTAGCTTCACATTTCCTAGATTTTGCATCCAACCTCATGCACAGTGGAGCTCACTATGACAGTCTCATGTTCTGGGGGGTGGAGGCAGAAGAGCGAAGGAGAAGAAATATCAATGCACATTAGTATTTAGGTAATTCAATGAGCTACTTTCCTGTTAGTTCAACTGCAACCTGCTAAGTAACAGTCCACACTGTTCTCCCCCTCATATATTTTTTAAGCATGCAGTGCAATGTATATGTGTATATGCAGCATTTCTTGTTGCTTAAGGGAAGGGGAAAGCCCATGGAGCTGCCATATGTGCATCACAATCTCTTGGATCTTTGATTCAGTTAGGACTTACAATTGTTTTCAATCAACAACAGCTGGGGATGTCGTTCAGCTATGACATAAGGAGGATTTCAAGTTTAATCAAACTGCACTGTAAAAGCATATAAATGTTTGGTCAGCCTTAGGGTGCCTCACATTTGTCTTCTCTCAGCCTTTATAATAAACTATACTTACCAATGCTTGTGTTTCAGCCACTACAAATGAATGGGGTGCTGTAGCTCTAATATATGTTGACTTGAATTTATTTGTGTGGCTCTTGTGAAAAACAGCACCATAAAGTTGGGAGAATGTCTAGTCCTAGCCTGGTAAAGGTAAAGGTCACCCTTGCTTGAAAGCCAGTCTTATCTGACTCTAGGGTTCAGTGCTCATCTCTGTTTATAGCCTAACAGCCAGCACTGTCTGCATGTGCAGACATTTCCGTGGACATGTGGCAGGCATGCCTAGACACTGGAATGCACAGAACCCTGTTTACCTTCCCACTGAAGTGGCTCCTATTTATCTACTTGCAATTTCTCGCTTTCAAACTGCTAGGTTGGCAGGAGCTGGGACAGAGATGGGAGCTCATTCCATTGTGCATTACTCAGGTATTGAACTGCTGACCTGCCGCCTTTCAGTCAGCATCTTAACCACCTATCCACACCCTGTTAACTACGTTTGGACTAATGTAAGAAGATCTACACTGCAGACACTATTTAAAACTATTCAGAAACTTTGCTTATTATAAAAAATATATTGTACTGTATTTGGACATTACTATTTACTTCAGCATGTGGTGTTGAAGCCACTCCCTTGAGTCTGCAAGATCTGAGCAGAACTTCAATGAAAGGACCTTTGTGGAGGTCACCCATTCACTTTTAGACAGAAGTGACTGGATGGCACATAAAACGATGGCCAAAAACATAGCTCTCTGTATAGCAAAGGGAAAGTTGGAACACTGGACCTGCCTTTTGTGTTACTGCCCCCCTCTCCCAATATGGAACATAATAACCACAACAAGAAAGCTTACAGGCACTCAGTTGTATAAGCATTAGATGATATCAAGGCAGTGGCATTGCAGAGGGGGAGAGTATCAAAGCACAAAATTAAAAAAGATAAATCCATTGTTAAATAAGATAAGGTTTAACAATTATTTAGCTGGTGTATTTTGAAGAATTGTCTCATCCTGCATGATCCAAAATTGTTAAGAAATGTGGTGTCACCAAACTATCAGATTGTGATTCATTGTAGCTCTTGCAGCTGTTTAAGTCAGTTATTAAACTTTGTCTTACTCAACACTGGATTTTGTGGCCTTTTTTTAATGACTTCAAGCATAAGGCAGAATTAACAAATGGGCAGGAAGGAACTGGCCAAGCCGGATGAACTAGCAGTCACAATAGCGAGCCAGACCCTGGTGTTCAGGAGGCACCAGAACCAAAACACCAGAACTGCAGCGATTTAACTAGTCTTCCCAGAAGTATTAGGGCCTTGATGGCAAACCTTGGCACTCCAGATGTTCTTGGACTTCAATTCCCAGAAGCCCAAGCCCCTGTGAATCCACACGAATGGGTTTGCTGCGCCTGCGATTCAGCCAGCCTGCTCAGCGCTGCCCTTGTCGCTCCTGGAAGCAGAAGTAAAACACGCCCATACTTCCACTTCCAAGAGTGATGAGGGCAACTTGTGCTTCTGGGAATTGAAGTCCAAGAACATCTGAGTGCCAAGTTTCGCCATCACAGTATTAGGGCCTTCCCTATCTCCCATTCTGTAGTTCATGTGCTTCATGTGGGTAGCATGTCAAGTGAGAGTAAATTGAGAGGCTAACAGAAAGGTCTGCTTTAGCTTAAAAGGCTGTCAGAGCCAGGGGCCATTTCCTAGAGATCTGTCCAAGGTCCTGAAGCCTTTATGTCTATTCATCCTTGCTGGAGGACTATGTTCTGACCTTCCTGTTTCCATGGCAAAGTTGTGCTTCCTTTTATCTTCATATCTTCCTGTGTCCATCTGCTCAGGAATGCTGACTGCAGTTTGCCAAAGCAGCAAGGATTTGATTGAGGCCCAGGCTTCAGATGCCAGATGCATTTGGATTGGTCTGGAGAAGGTCAATTGACTGGTGCTACCTCCTAGGTAGCCCCCTTAGAGCCTAGGGCAGGGTCGTTTCTATTATTATGAATAATGATTGGTCTCATATAGTGGTGGCAGGATGACAACTTCGTCACTCACAGTTACTCTCAACATGCTCTATTAAGTGAATGATGAATAAAGAGGTTGATGTGCTCATTTAAAACATGTGGATTCACCTGCAGATCAAGGAAACTAGTGTTTGGCAGAACTTTATAACTTGTGGGAAATAGCAGTAGAGGTAAGGTTTTCTCTTTCTGATAATATGGGCTTTGTGGAGTTTTATTGTGTTTGTTTAGCTGCACAATCAGAATGTCTCAATTTTGCCAATAGAGTGGTCAAGAGATTGTCAACAAATCTTGTGCATGGTTACATATATGATCTGGTCTGAATAAGATACGATTAGTTCAAGTGTACCTTTGTATAATAATATAAGCCTACCTTTGTATAATAATATAAGGTTTTTCAGTGTAAAGGTCCTTTTTATCAGATATTTTGAACATCATAAATTCCAGGAAATAACCTTTAGCTAGATCTACTGTTCATGAATCATCTTTGACAACAAGTATGTCAAATGAAATGATCTGAAGTTCAGCTTAGTTGAAATGAGAAATGAATGGAAAGCCCCCCCCCCTCTCCAAAGGTATTTCAGTTTGCAAAACATGCTCTGCTATCTCTCCCAGTCTAAGAAATTCTGAAGCCATTAATCACGGGTATCTTTCAGTCCTTCCACAAAGAGATTACATTCTGCTATCACAATATAAGAAGAAAATGTATTTGTGCCATGATTCTAAAATGGTTTTTAAAAAAACTAAACCAAAAAAATTAGATTTTAAAAATTCTAAATAAAAGATTGAGCATAGCCATGTGTATCTGAAAAGGGAACACCATTGATTCCAGTGGAATTTACTTGCAGATAAGATTACAATGCTAGGTATTGTGTGCTGGGCTAGGTATTATGTCTCACAAAAATTCTAACTCTGAGTAAACCAGTACAGGACTAGACTCCACGTGTGCATTATGTCAGATTCTAACAGTTTAGTTCTATACTTGTTTACTTGGAAGTAAGCCATTGCCTATGAAGTAGCTATATGACTTTAAAAAAAAAATACCTGACTGCAGGTTTGTAAAAAATCTACAAGTTACCTGCTGTCTATTCATTGTTTTAATCTTTTAACTAAAACCACTCAAAATCAGTGGAAGAGTAATTATAAACTTGTGCAGGTCCATACCGCACAATCCTGTTTTTTATTTCACAATGAAAAAAAGTCTTTTTATTACATAAATACTTCTGGAGCAGAGATTCATCTTTCATATTGAAACACAAAGCTTGATTCTGGGATTTATTTATTTTTTAAATTGATGAATGAGGTATTATTTTTTTTTGGATCACATGAAAAGAACAGGCAGCCATTCCAGACAATAAATGCTCCAGGGTCTACTTTAATACACATTGATTTCAAATAAAGAATGGTATTGATTTCTGGAAGACAAAGCTATAGTCTTTTTAAATATATTTGGCTAACCTTTCCAATGAGTATGCTCATTTACTGTTATACAGTAACAAGGGTAGTTTTTGTTATTCTGGACTGCAGCAGAAGCTCTGCTCTGATGTGCTGTCCAAATTGATTTTATACTAATTCACAGTTCAACAAAAACTTAGCAATTTACATTGCTTTGATGAGAACTTACAAAGTAAAACTGTAGTCTTTCCTTCTCCACTGCTTCCAAACATGGACACTTACTTTCAGTGATTTTAGAGATCCTTCCCCTATAGGGAAAGTGAATGTTTGTTTACACAAGGGATAGAGAACCTACAGCCCTTCATATGTTGTTGGACTCTAATTCCCATCACACACCATATCCAATGTTGGGGATTACTGGAGTTGCCGTCTAACATGATCTGGCTCCTCACTCCTACTTCAGTCGGGAAAAAAAGATATAGTCAGTAGGGAATAGGCATACATGGTGCTCCTCTAAAGCCATGCTAAATTCAATGGTATTTGCTCTCAGGAAAATATATACAAGATAACATCCTAGGTTTGGTGATTATAATTTCCACTGAAGTCAACAGTGCCTCATTTTTGTTGATTGTAAAGAGATCTAAATGTGGTTAATATAGATTCCAACACAATATCACTCAATGAGCCCCAATTTAATTTGGAATATGTTTCCTCAATTTGAGATCCTTTCTCTCGATCCTTCCAGATATTTTTGACCTACAACTCCCCCATTTCTGATTATTTACCATACTGGCTGAGTCAAATCAAAGTTTAAATAAGCCAAACAACTGGAAAAAAGATGGTTTAGAACACAAAAAGATTCCTGCTGGATCAGAGGAGAACCATTAATCTTTCAGCTGGACCCTAAATGTATAGGTAGATATAGCCTGAGATGGGAGAGATGGGGAAAAGGAAGCAGGTTTCCAGGGCAGCAGAAAAAGAGATTGGCAGTTGATACATATATTGAGTACAGAGACTGAGTGAAGGAAGTGTGGAACACTTTGTGAGATCTAGAGGGAAGTGGTAAAGAAATTGAAGAATAAGCTAGGATAACACTGTGTATGGTGAAAACAAGCATTCTGAATATGGGAGACAATTAAATATAAATTAAATGTAACAGTTGAAATCTCCAAGGGAGAACATAGACCCATAATGGCCAACCTTGGCACTCCAGGTGTTCTTGTACTTCAATTCCCAGAAACCCAAGTCTCTGTGTATGAACAGTAAACCCATTCGTGTGGATTCACAGAGACTTGGGCTTCTGAAAATTGATGTCCAAGAACAGCTGGAGTGCCAAGGTTCACCATGATTGCCCTAGGCCAGTGATGGCAAACTGTGGCACTCCAGCTGTTCTTTGACTTCAATTCCCAGAAGCCCTGATCAGCAGGAGTGCTGACTTGTGTTTTTGGTAATTGAAGTCCTAGAACACCTGGAGTGCCAAGGTTCACCATGACTGGCATAGACTCTTTCCTGCCTCTCTCACAGCCATATATGATGAGGAGATAGGGCCATGATGGTGAAGCTTGGCACTCCAGGTGTTTTTGGACTTCAATTAGTCACGACTCCTGCTGATCAGGGCTTCTGGGAATTGTATTTATATTTTGTATTTGTATGCCACTCTATTCGCCGAAGCAACTCAGAGCGGCTAACAACATAAATAATACAATACAGTGTCATAGTATCACATGACAAAACATATTAAGGTATCACATATCAAAGTGTCACATAACACGTATATATCAAAAAAATCCCCCATCACAATTACAAAATCAAGACATTATTAAAACATTTCAGCAACACTTCAAATAACTCAAAGACAAATCAAAAACATATTAAAAATCCCCAATCACAATAACAAATCAAAATCAAAAATTCCAAACAATCCCATCATACCCCCACAAACCCAGAAACCAAATCAACTTCAATAATAATAATTAAACTATAAATTTACAAAAAAAAAAAACCTTCAAAGATTTAAGAGTTTAAAAAGTTTTAAAAGGTTTTAAAAAGTTTAAAAGCGTGAGAAAGGGGTGGCTATCCCATCAGATCAGCCACCCAACATGGGACCCCGTATTACTGGAGCCCGACACCTGCCCTGCCAGCCAGGTTTTTATGCCCTTCTGAAAGGGCAGGAGCTCTGCCTGTAGGCGTAACTCAGTTGGCAGGAGGTTCCAAAGGACTGGGGCGGATACAGAGAAGGCCCTCCTTCTGGTGCTAGAGAGATGGCACCTCTCTAGCTGATGGAATAATAAGAGAGCCTATCCGATCCGCCCTGGTGGGATGGACAGATGTTCTTGAGGTGATGCGGTCTCTTAAGTATCCTGGCCCACTACCATGTAGGGCTATAAAGGTAATGACAAGCACCTTGAATTGCACCTGGAGACATACTGGCAATCAGTGCAGCTCCTGAAGCAGTAGTGAGGCACAAGCATAACACCCGCAACCCATCACTACCGGACCAGCTGCAGTCTCCGAATGGTCACCAAAGCCAGCCCCATGTAGAGCGCATTACAGTAATCAAGTCTGGAGGTGACCAAAGCATGTGTGATCATGAGCAAGGAGTCCAGATCTAGGAGCCGGTGTAACTGGCGTATTACGCGAAGTTGTGCAAAAGCCCTCCAGGCCACGACTGCCACCTGCTCTTCGAGCAGTAGTAGTGAGTCCAAGAGGACCCCCAGATTATGCACCGGGTCTGTTTGGGGCAAAACTGCCCCATCCAGAACCAAAGATGGTAGCTCCTGAGATAGCACAGGACCCTTTACCCATAGCCACTCAGTCTTGCCGGGATTCAGTTGTAGCCCGTTGTCCCCCATCCAGACCCTGACAGCCTCCAGGCACCTGGATAGGTCTTCTACTGCATCAATTGGATCTCCATAGGCTGAGATATACAGCTGGGTGTCATCTGCATATTGGTGATACCTCACCCTGTGGGAATGGATGATCTCACCCAGTGGCTTCATGTAAATGTTGAATAGAAGAGGTGAGAGTACCGAGCCCTGAGGCTTCCCATATTGAAGGGACATAGGGCTGGACTTCTCACTCTCCAACCACACCGACTGGGTCTGGCACCTCAGAAATGAGGAAAACCAGGCCAACATAGTGCCCTGGATCCCCAATCCTTATAGCCTTCCCAGAAGGATACCATGGTCGACAGTATCGAAAGCCGCTGAAAGGTCAAGAAGAGCCAGGACGGATGGATGACCTCTATCCCGTTCTCGCCAGAGATCATCCACCAATGCAACCAGTGCAGTTTCTGTACCATATCCGGGCCTGAATCCTGACTGAAAAGGGTCCAGATAATTCGCTTCATCCAGGACCTCCTGTAGCTGCCGCGCCACTGCCTTCTCCAAGACCTTACCCAAAAAGGGTAGGTTGGATACCAGTCGGTAGTTGGTAAGTACCGTAGGGTTGAGGGATGGCTTTTTCTGGAGGAGATGCACCAAAGCATGTTTTAAGGGTGCTGGAAAAAACCCCTCCTGCAGAGATGAATTTATAATTGCCTTGACCCAACCATCTGACTAGCCAGGCAGGGCATGGATCCAATTCACAGGCAGTGGCATGAATAGATCCAAGAAGCCTGTCCACTTCCTCAGGGCCAACTGGATCGAACCAATTCCAGATAACATGGCCAGACTGCACTCTGGTCAACCCCAGCTCTATATCTTCCACGCCAGGATTAAACTTCAAGCAAATCTGAGCTATTTTCTCCACCAGATAATCAGCAAAAGCCTCAGCTGATCCCTGCCAACCAGACCCAGGCCCCTCTCTACCAAGTAGGGACCTGGTCACCTGGAACAAGGTTGCTGGGCGATTATCTGCGGAGGCAATAAGGGCAGTGAAATATTGTCGTTTCACCGCCCCCATCACCACTAGGTAGGCTTTAATGGCAGCTCTAACAAGTGTTTGATCAGACTCACTCTGAGTCTTCACCCAGCGCCGCTCTCGGCGTCTCTTTGCCCATTTGAGCTCCCTCAGCTCTTCTGTGAACCAAGGGGATGATCGACACCCACGGGCATGGAGAGGCCATAGTGGAGCGATCACGTCCAAGACTGCCATTACTCTCTCGTTCCATGAATTGACAAGAGCTCAGACGAATCGCATTCCAGGTCAAGAGGAAAACACCCCAGTTCCCTCTGGAATCCTTCCGGATCCATTAGTCACCAGGGGCAGGCCAATTTAACTGGCCCCATCTCCCTGCGGTGAAGCCTCGCCCTTAGAAAGTCTAGGTCAGCCTTTTCTCCTAGCAGGAAAAACGTGTCTTTGCAAGCAGGCCTTTTGTAATTACAGGGGTTCCCAAACTATGGCCTATGGGCCAGATCCAGCCCATAGTGCCAATTTATCTGGTCCACACCACCCTCGCTGCTCCCGGAAGTGGAAGTAAAACATGCACATGCATGTGCACAACGCTGCCATAAATGACCCACAGTTGTTGTAAATGTGTTTACGAAAGCTGTAGGTCATTTATGGCAGCTTTATGTGCATACGTGGGTGTGTTATACACATGCACGTTATACTTCTGCTTCCGGTGGGAGGCCATGTGACTGCCCTACATCCCTAAAAGTTTGGGCATCCCATTATACTAAGAAAGGGGCTTTCAGAGAGCAAACAGTGCATTTGGTTTAAAATTGCTTTTAAAATAAGTGGCTTTCAATATGTCTGTAGGCTTAATAACTTCATAATACAGTATTTACATTTATGGTAATTTTAGTTGTGCCTTTCCTTGCTGGCTTTAGGCAACATTACATATATCTCAACCAGAGAACCTGTTCTGTTAAAGTTACCTCTTTTTCTTCTCCATATGTTAGTCTATTTTTTGAGATAATTGACTTTGAATGAGACGAATGTGATGAAATAACATTTCTGTCTAATCACAAATTGGTCACTTGACAATACAGTAATACCTCATATAACATTAGTATCGAATAACACGAAAATCGCATAACATCAAGGAATCTGGGGGGAAGAATTGCATCAGATAACATTAAGATCCTATGGGATGCTTCAGATAACAACCGCGAAAGCCTGTGTGGTTACAATGTATCTCTATGGATCCCATAGAGGATCAGATAACACGAAAAATCATATAACACGAAGACTTGTGGAACCAGGTTTTAATGTTATATGAGGTTTTACTGTAGTTTAATGGAAATACCAACATTCCTTGAAAGTAGGCAAAGACTAACAACCTAAGCTTTTTCTTCCACCCTGTTCCTTGTATTGTAAAAAACAGACAATGCACAGAGCTTAAAAAATAATCTGTTTTCCTTTCACAATCCAGCCAACAGCAGTTCTCAACTATTATAGACAATACCATACTAGGGATAGGCAACTTTGTACATTCTTGTTTGTCTCTATTTCTGGTTTCCCCCCTTTAGTTTTAGGTATGGCAAATTCCCAACTGTTGATTTTTTAAAAATTATTGAAGGGAAAATATCCTTTTTTGTATGTATTTCCCCAATTTAATGGATTTATATTTTAAATGTTGATTTTACCAGTACTGTATATGTATTTTTGTACACACTTCTGTAAAATATACACTTTATGCACATTTTAATTTGAAAACCCAGTTGCCATGTTCAGGGAAGGCTGCTTGGACTTGGATTTGTACATTGGCTTCAATGTGCAGAATTAGATAACTTTGCATTATAATGCAAGTCCAACCAATGTTTGTCACTGATCCATATCATAGGGCCACGAATCAGATAGACTTGGATTAAAATGCAACCCAAAAAATCTCTACCCAAATGTGGAATTAATTACCAAATGTGGTATTAATTGGCAACAGATATATGAACAACCAAAGAATGAATCATAAATGGGTGTAATACAGAGAAATATCCTTGTTACAAGCAACCTTTGCAATAGCCACAGTCAGCACTTTGCAGATTTAGAATTTGGGATACAGTGGAACCTTGGTTAACATAATTAATGCATTCCACGGAATGTTTCTTGCAGCGAAAATTACTTTAACCAAAATGTGGTTTCCCATAGGAATGCATTGAAAACAATTAATCTGTTCTGGATGTCAGAAAAAAAAACCCCAAATCCCTAATTTTTCTGTTCAAAACTCTTTATAAAGTGGTGAAAAATTCCAAAGTGCACTTTATGGAAGAGTTTTGAACAGAAAAAAATAGGGCTTTTTGGCTTTTTTATGACCTTTGGAACAGATGAAATTGGTTTTCAATGCATTTCTATGGGAGACTGCATTTTGTGCCCTCTAGTGGCCAGCTCTGGTAATGACCCAACAGTCCACTGTTAATTCCACCATCACCCCGGAACTGCTAATCACTGCTTCTAAACTGCTGAAATGCACCGAAAATGTGACAGAAAATTCCAGAAATGGAGCAGAAATGCTCCAACTACCCTCCCACCAGTGGCAGGGGGTGCCCAAGCAGCCCCAAAAAGCTTCATTGTGTGAAATAAATCTGTTAACTGAGCCACTATTTTCTCTGGATTTCCTTTCGCTAATGGAATATTATGTTAACCAAACCGTTAGTTAACTGAGATTCCACTGTATTAGATTTAACAAATATATGCAATTGTCTCACACCAAATTGGACCGTTGGTCTATTTCACATGATACTGTCTATTTCCAATGGTAGCAATCCTCTCTAACATCTCTTTGTCAAAAGTGTTTTCTCATTAATCCTATCTCAGACTCCTTTGGAGTCTTAGAGACATAGTGTGCTTTCTCCCTTGATGAACTACAAGATCTCCAGAAAATGTGCTTTCTGGAAATTGAAGAACGCCTGCCTATCAAGTCGAAGGAATAGAAGAATAAAGAAGGTACACCATTGGGATCTTACAACAACTAGCTGAATGAGAGGATTAAGTCTGCAATTGGAGGGATTTAGCCATTTCTCATCAGCTGTCTTGCAGAAGCTAGGAGAACTTGTAAGTTCTGGCTATAAGAATGCTTGCTTTAATCAGCTCAGTCAGTCATCAAAATTTTGGAGTTATGAATGGAGAAAGCAGGAACAAGATAACAGGAAGAAGAATAAAACAAAAGCTTCTTTTGATAGATGTAGGAAATAACAACCAGAGGAATATTTCCTCCAACCCCCCCACCCACATATTTTTAGACAATGTTTTGGACATTGTTGTTTAATGGCAGTTCAATCTTCCTCTGTGACTAATGAGATGCTACCTGTTAACCAGAGCATTGGAAAGTTATTTTGGAGGTTCCCAGGTGGAACAATCTAATGACAGAATCAGTCCTAACAGCACCCAAGCCATTTAGGGAATTAAAGTCAATCTCAGCATATTAACCTTGACTGTGTTTCACCTTTTATCATTCAATACAGACTGTTCTGGAAGCTGAGTAACTGGCAATTATGTTCACCCTTTAACAACACCTACCCTCCCATACATCACTATTCACACAATTTCCAGAGCAGAACTACACAGACACCTTACCTCATAGACATATTAAATTACAATGAAATGACCAGTCACCCTTCCCTATGGACTTCACCACCAAAGGCTGTTAGTCTTCAGGGTTGTCAGGTTAGTTAACCACTGCCTGATGATTGGCGTTGAGTCACTGGCAGCATGGTCTATTCTATTTTTTAATCATGTCAGAAGCACGCAAAGGTGCTTTCTGGGTTGAAAGGATTTTTGCTAGAGGAACTCCATTCAGGGGATGCCTAGATGAGGCTCTTTTCATGTCCCAAACATCTTTTCCCACCAAAGTGGTCCCTATTTATCTACTTGTAATTTCTTGCTTTCAAATTGCTAGGTTGGCAGGAGCTGGGACAGAGATGAGCACTCATTCCTTCAAGCAGTACTCGGATCCTGAATTGCCGACTTGCCGATCTTCCAGCTAACAAGGTGAGCTTCTTAACCCCTGAGCCTCCACAGTCCCCGTATCTATTCTGTTACCATAGTAGAACAACCTGGCCAGACAATACATTCACAATATTTTCCCAGGATTTTTTAAAACCTTATTTCCACTAAAAGGTAATTCAAGATTGGGGGAGGGGGAGACAAGTGGGAGAAAGAGTTGGTGGTTCCCTATAGCATTTAACACAGGAACAAAGAACAGGGGAAAGCTATTGTTTTTAATTTCCCAAAGTGCTCCAGGTGTAGCAGGAACTCTGTTACAACCTCTCAGAGCATTTTATAGATTGCCATTTAAAATTTTCCTAAACCTTTGCACCAGATGAGAAAATACTTCCTAGGGACCAAAATATGCCCTTCCATTTCCCAATCTTATTTTTCCTTTTTTTTTTTTTGTTCAGAAGATTCCCTTTGCCATCCATGGAATGGGGGAGGGCAATTTTGCCATGTTCTGGACCTACAGGGAGCTTTAGCTCCCTACCTCATTTTTGAAAATATACACTTTTTTTGCCACTAGACAACACAAGAGCATTCTATCCATTAGAAAAGAAGCCAAGGGAGAGAATGTGATCCACCATGGTCCAGAGTGTGTTTTTACAGCTCCCAAATGTCTGAACATTTTCCATTCTTGCATTGCAGCAATGCAATAGTGCAACACTGTGAGACATTATATCATCTAATCAAAAGGCCCAGGATGTGTCTCAGTAGTGGCTGTTAATGAGATGCTGAGACTCTAGTATAGAAATATTTGCTATTTGTGCAAGTAGAATACTGTGTATTTATGGCTATTAAGTAGGAGTAATTACTTTGGATGGTAAGATAAAGGTTGCCCTTGCTTGAAAGCTAGTTGTATCTGACTCTAGGGTTCAGTGCACATGTTTGTTTATAGCCAAAGAGCCAGTATTGTCTGTGTTTGCAGATGTTTCCGTGGACATGTGGCAGGCATGACTAGATACCAGAGCACATGAAATGCTATTTACCTTCCCACTGATGTGGTACCTATTTATCTACTTGTCATTTCTTGCTTTTGAATTGCCGGGTTGGCAAAAGCTGGGACAGGAGCGAACTCTGTCATGCAGCACTTGGGTCTCAAATTGCTGACCTGCCAACCTTCCAGTTGTCAAGTTTAGCATCTTAACCACTAAGCCACCTCAGTCCATTATGGCTATTAGGTGGGACTCTGGGTGCAGTAAGGTAAAAAGAAAATGGTTCAGAAAATCCATCCAGTGACATAGGAGAGGCCCCACCAGAGAAAATAAGATAACTAGAACTAGTTAGGGAGGTCCCTAAAACTATACACACCAGTGTACTGATAAACAGTATGGACCCCACATGTACCTCCCCTTTCTGACCCACTCCTCTGAAAAGAAGAAACAAATTTGACAGCAACCAACTACATGTCAGATTACTGGTTACTTAGAAAGATTAAGCCAATCCACTTGGCTATCTGTCTAAGCCTAGCTATTTCAGGTTATTTACTACATCTCCAACATCCAAAAGCTGCATAAGATGCTTCATGGTAACAACAGAATCATGGAAGACCTCACACAATACTAGTGCAATACTGAATTTTTTTTCCCTTGAGCAATGTCAACTGTTACTCTTGTGAGAAACTTCAACCATTCTTATTTAATTTGACAGAGAAGACATATCTGTCAGAGAGTCAATTTCTATTTTTTAAAAAAAACATTTTGGGGAAATCTTCACAAGTAATGTTCACGATTCTTGCATTTACCTTGCTTAAAAGGTGGCTGAGAAACCTGTGTATGCTCATCTTATCTTTCAAAGTGCAGTAATCTCTGTGTTATGTATGTATGTATGTATGTATTTAGACTTATATGCCGCTCTACTTGCCAAAGCAACTCAGCATCTCAATAAGAAGCTTCTCCTTAGCTTCCTACTCTTATAGTCCAGGAGAAGAAGTCATATGGTCAAAAGGCTTTTTAAAAATTAAGAAATGTGGTCAGCTGGGGAAGTTCCAGCTTAATAAGAAGATGGCTGCTTACAACCCACCAATTCCAAAAATCTTTTGGAGAAGGAAGGAAATTGCATTACCACCAGTTCTAATGGTGAGTTGTTCGCCTCTTGGGAAATGGTTGAAGAATTTCTCATTCCACTAGATAAATTCAGGGAAATGGACCCCCAGTTTTTCTTTCCAGCGAATAGTGTGCATAATTCTGAAAGATGTGTCATGTCCTACACACTAGTATCATCTTGGCAAAGTCTTAAACGTTTTATTATTTTTTATTATTTATCCTAAGGTAGCATGAGGCCATTAGATGCATTTTATATTGAATGTCAATCTGATGGATCAGAAGAGATGCACCTGTGTACTATTTCCTTTTCTCAAATGACGCACAACTCTAATGAGTTGCTGGACATCTTCCATTGTTTATTAATAACATGGGGCAGGCTTAAACATAATTTTCCCTTTAGGAAAGATGTCACCTTCTTTGTGTTCCAGAGAACTCTGATGCAAAAGACTGGACTTGTGTTGCTAAGGCTACAAGAAGGGGAGCATTCAGTCACTGCTGTACTGGGAAGATTACCTTTGTGATTATACAAGGAAAACAAGACTCATCTATTTTGTCACAGCGTCACAAAATACTAGCTGTCAAATTGTTCACTGCAAGATTGATATGCCCATACTGCATATTCTATGGATTGCATAAAATTAATGCATGGAACTAAACTAGAGAGGGAGAGGAAAAGAAGTTTTCATAATATTTAAATCAATTGAATTGAATAGCATTGTAATTGTTTCTAATGCTCACAAAGCAATCGTTTCATGGATTCAGTGCTTTAAGACTGTATTTACAGGAAGTGGGGAAGAAATTTTTAAAGCTCCATACACTGTTTGTCTGTGGTTGTTTTGCAATATAACATTATTATTTGTAGGTATGGTCAAACCTGTGTATTTTTTCACACCCAAGTCAAAGAGGAAAGCTGTTCTCAATGAGTCACCTGTGAAATTAATAAAGGTGTCTAAAATATGGAAGTAGCAAGATATGTTAACAATTTTTTGAGTATAATAATGTGATTTTTCTTGTGTTTAGTAATGTACCAGAAGACTGTCCTTCCAGATACACTTTATAGGTACAATTTGTATGGGCAGTTCTGATGATAACGTCTTTCCCCTAATAACTAGGCAACGTCAAAGCAGAGTATACAAAAGACCTGTAAATTCTGGCCCAATGTGGGACTTTGGCAGAGAAAATGCATCGCTTGTAAGGATGTGAAAGTCTTTCCATTTTGATTTTGCTGTTTCTCCAAATCCCATCAGAAGTTTCTTTCTGATTTCATCTCATAATGGGTTTCAAGCCTTTTTTCTTCCCTAAATTGGATTACAAGATTGTAGCTTTCAAATCAATTTATGGTCACATGGAATATGAATTGATGCTTGTGTCCATTGTTAAAGTCTTGTAAATTGCTTTGTTTTCATAGCTGTAGAAGAGGAGGACACACGTTATGGTCTGCCTAGCCAGTGGGTGACATGATATCTAAATGGCTAAAACACCACATGCAGATGGGCTCAAGAAATCAAGGTATCCAAGGTAAGGTTTACTGATCACATGCGGGCCCTAGTGTTGAAACATGAATGTGTTTCTTCGTAACTGAATTTCTAAATACGTATACTTATGGGAAGTATAAACTGATCCATCTGAGCACACATACAAAATCAGTACAATTTAATGAGGCACAAATATTGATTTAAAATAAACAGCCCCCTCAAGACCATTTCAGATAACCCACATTAGGGGTATATAATGCATGATTACATGTGCATTGTTTAAACGAGTAAATTTGATCAATTTCATCAGTGTCAATTCCAAGGCAAATATGTTACTTTTTAAACATGCAACCACACCCTTTCTCATCATATCAGTTCTTATATGAGGCAGATATCATTGCTGGAATGGATCCAATAAGACTGAAACAATAGCACTGCTATTTATCCCTTTATTCTGGGCAAATATGTTTTTAGCAGTCAAGTCCAAAGTCTCCTTTTAAAATAAATCTTAGCACTTTCATGTCTCATTATTGTCTCATGGAAAGCCTGCCAGAGCTGTGTGTTAAAAGCTTCTATTAGTAATGGATATTCTTGCTGAAAAGGATTTTAACCCTATAAGGGAAAAGGCTGGAGAAGTTCTACCATATGAAATAAAATAATTTCATTTTACCTTTATGTTATATTAAGAGAAAGTGGGATGTATTCTAATATTCATCTCTCATTGCTCTGTCCTTTCAGGAAAGCTAACAAGTGACTAAAAATATTAATTTGCTTTTAAGGCTAACGTCATCCCACAATTCAAGCAGGAAGCCAGGTAGACATTCATTTTAAGTATGTACTGCCTCCTTTTTGACTGGAGATGGTAAATGGTGACTTTTACCACCCAATAGCAATGAATTCAACTTCATACTATTATTGGTTTCAGGCTGCTCAACAAATCAGTTTGAGATCTACTGTTATTGTTTGGGACTCCCCAAGTTTATCATTGTTTTTTCCCTATAGTTAAGACTGAATATAAGCATCAGCATTTTGAATTCTTCAGGCTCATGTCCAAAGTCCTCCTTTTTAATATATCTTGTTAGCAAATGTTTTCCTCTTATATATCTGTCACAGATTGGAATATTATTATAGAGGGATTATGCTGCCTTATTGCTATTTTCAGGAGCCTGGTTGTTGTGGCTGTTATTGCTAATCCATTCATTCAGCAAGTAATTTTCTTTGTTGCATTTTATCACTATGTTGTAGTTGTCAGAAAAATAGAGGGAAATTCTAGTGGCCAATCCCTATAATTCCCCTTGCAAATTTTTCTTTGCGGTTATGTGCCATCAAGTCAGAACTCACATAGTGACCCTTGTAGGGTTTTCAAGGTAAGTGAAGTACTTAAGGAAAGGTTTACCAGTTCCACTTGCCACGCCAGTGAGGTTCCATGGTAATTCCAAGAAATCCATCCCAGGTCTCCTGGGTCCCAGAACATTATCCTGTTTATGGCATAGCACTGGGTAGCCTGCAAATATCTGAAAAAAAAATAAAAAAGTCTAAACTAAAGAAAACTTCCCTTAATACTAAGGACTGATATGAGAACGATATAAATCCTGAACAATTCCTGTCAACTGTTTCTAAAACACCCTTTAAAAGTAACTGGAAAACATTATTCATTCAGTCTGGAAGTAACAGGAGTGAGTCTGATCGAACACTTGTTAGAGCTGCCATTAAAGCCTACCTAGTGGCGATGGGGGTGGTGAAACAACAATATTTCATTGCCCTTATTGCCTCCGCAGATAATCGCCCAGCTACCTTGTTCCGGGTGACCAGGTCCCTACTTGGAACAGGGGGGGTCTGGCCCTGGTTGGCAGGGATTGGCTGAGGCTTTTGCTGATTATCTGGCAGAGAAAATAGCTCAGATTCTCTTGAAGTTTAATCCCAGCATGGAAGAGACAGAGCTGGGGTTGACCAGAGTACAGTCTGGCCATGTTATCTGGGATCAGTTCGATCCAGCTGGCCCTGAGGAAGTGGACAGGTGTTCTTGGATCTGTTCGTGCCACTGCCTGTGAATTGGATCCATGCCCTGCCTGGCTAGTCAAGGCATCTAAGGCTGTGTCAGGCGGTTGGGTCGAGGCAATTATAAATTCATCTCTGCAGGATGGGCTTTTTCCAGCACCCTTAAAACATGCTTTGGTGCGTCCCTTCCTGAAAAAGCCATCCCTCGACCCTACGGTACTTACCAACTACCGACCAGTATCCAACCTACCCTTTTTGGGTAAGGTTTTGGAGAAGGCAGTGGCGTGGCAGCTACAGGAAGTCCTGGATGAAGTGGATTATCTGGACCCTTTCCAGTCAGGATTCAGGCCCGGATATGGTACTGAAACTGCATTGGTCGCATTGGTGGATGATCTCTGGTGAGAATGGGATGGAGGTCATCCATCCGTCCTGGCTCTTCTTGACCTCTCAGCAGCTTTCGATACTGTCGACCACGGTATCCTTCTGGGAAGGCTCCAAGGATTGGGGATCCAGGGCACTGTGTTGGCCTGGTTCTCTTCATTTCTGAGGGGCAGGACCCAGTTGGTGTGGCTGGAAGGTGAGAGGTCCAGCCCTAGGCCCCTGCAATATGAGGTGCCTCAGGGCTCGGTACTCTCGCCTCTCCTATTTAACATCTACATGAAGCCACTGGGTGAGATCATCCGTTCCCATGGGGTGAGGTATCACCAATACGCAGATGACACCCAGCTGTATATCTCAGCCTATGGAGATCCAATTGATGCAGTAGAAGTCCTATCCAGGTGCCTGGAGGCGGTCAGGGTCTGGATGGGGGACAACGGGCTACAACTGAATCCCGGCAAGACTGAGTGGCTATGGGTAAGGGGTCCTGCGCTATCTCGGGAGCTACCATCTGATCTGATGGGACAGCCAACCCCCCCCACTCTTTTAAACTTTTTAAATCTTTTTAAACTTTTTAACCTTTTAAAATCTTTTAGATCTTTGTAAATTCATGGTTTAATTCTTTTTTAATTGATTTTTAAGTAATTTTGAACCTCAAGGTTTTAATTTATGAATTTTCTGTAAGCCGCCTAGAGTCAGGTTCGCCTGATTGGGGCGGGATAAGAAATCTAAATAAATAAATAAATAAATAATGTTACATTATGTTAGCTGTTATATATTCTCTACTCGTTATAATTATTTCTTACCCCAAGTAACTAGCTATAGCTAACTACACCATTTTCAGCCAGTTACTTCTAAGCCCTGGTTTTTACATTGGAGCAATAATTTTGAATATAAAGGGATATTTTTGGCTACAGATTTTAAAACTAATTTTAACTGTGCTCAGAATATACAGCCTATTATATCAATGTCTTTCAGTCTTCCTGTCTTGAGGGAAAGCTGGCTGGATAGTTTAGTGAGCTGGAACATATGGATGTTGAATCAGGGTTCAAGAGTTCAATTCTGCACTGTGCCCCAACCCGGAGAAGAGCCGTCACCTCATTTGTCAATGACACCGGACACGAGGGGTTCAGATAATGGCCACCATTCTGCTGTATAATTTACCCCCCCCCCCCGGTGATATCACTAGTGGGACGAGATTTTCTGGTACTTAAAGAATTCCTACTTCTCTCCTTCAGGTTGTCTAACTCCTGTGTAATCTGGTTTATTTTTTGAACCTGTTGGAATGGAAGGATGAACTTTTTAAATATTGAAAATATCCCCCTGACAGCAACATCATCTAAGGGTGAGATTTTTCAGTAATTGGAGTCTCTTGCAACTTGCATGCATTGAGTGATTTGATGTGAGATAGACAAGTCACGGGACAGAACTCTTTATTTATTGAAAATCTTCTTCTCCTGATGATATTACCACCTTATTCAGATGTATGTTACAGAACAGAGTAACAGACTACAGTGGGATACTTAAATTTAGATGGGTGCATATACTGTGTAGTTACATTATTTGCAACAGCAACAAAAGAAATTTGACCAAGTTATCTTGAAGACAATGTCAGCAGCCTGCAAAGGTAATTCTGGGTTCTTCTTCTGGATTATTTTCCTCCTGGTCAGGAGTTGTTTCTTCACCTGGTGTCAACCTAAATAAAATCATTCAAAGTTATTGCTGCATGTTTCCCCTTATTTGTCAAAAGAGAAGCAGAATTATATGCTTGTATTCAGTTGTCTGTTTTTCTGTTCTTACATCTTCTGTTGCAGATGTATACTTTCTGCTGTTGCCTGTAGCAGTCTTTTAGTATAAGAAAAAACACTTTGTATAAACGGGGACAAAGAAATAAGGATGATGGCTCTCTCTCAATAGTGAGAGCGCAAAAACACACCAAACCAAAGCTGCTACCTAGGGATCAGTGTGCTTGCAGTGGTCTTGTGTTGCATCTTTATGGGGGACAGATGATGACATTTTCTAAACCACTGGCATCTATAAGCCCCATTCAGTAACAATAGTCCATAATGTTTTTAAATAGTGGGTAGTAGAACTGGGAAGTCTCTAATGGCATTATGTCTCTTGTGAAGTGCAATAACATAATAAGATCACAGGTCTTACAGAAGAACCCAAAAGACAGGCGGATTTAGGATGTAAGATGTGCATTGCTTCCAAAACTTGCTATCAAATTGCTTCCTACTGATGGTGACTGTCATACAATTTTGAAAGTATATAAAATGTTCAATGAGTAGTTTAACATTGCCAGTTCCCATGAGTTTCCATAGCTAATTCTAGGAAATTCAACTCTGGTCTCCTGAGTTCTAGTCCAACATGTTATCTTCTACGCTGGTGTTTCTCAACTTTGGGTCCCCAGGTGTTCTTAGACTTTAATTCACAGAAGCCCAAGTTAGTACATCTGTTGATCAGGGCTCCTGGGAACTGAAGTTCAATAACATCTGGGGACCCAAGGTTAAGAAACCCTTCTTTACACCATGCTGGCTCTCAAAACGCAGAGTATGTATGGTAATACAATATGTTTAATTTGCCTCTTATTCTTTTTGAGCTGACTTCACATGTACATAAAGAGAGAGTTAAAAATAATCCCAATTGCCCTTTCTTTCCATGGAACAGAGTTTTGTTTTATTCTTGCTCTCTTGTACCTAGTTGTTGAACTGTTAATGTATCACAGCAGGAAAAACCCTTGCCTGTGAATTATGCCCCAGAACCCATTAAGTCATCTCTTATTATATCAGTATGCTTTGCAATATTAATTCTGCCTCCTCAGTTTGAGGTCAGACATGCTAACTTAATCAGCCACCCAATGAAACCTTCTCTACATAGTGCACTGAGCACCTCTTCATTTGGCTGGTATCCAGAACCTGATGGTTGACTTTTGAGTTTGATGTTTTAGTCATTTTCCACTGAACATGTGTATTAAGCAAAATATTTCATCATTATAGGAAGACATAATTATCTCATTGGGCAACAAATTTTAGGTGTTTATCATCAGAGCAAAATGTAGTTCTGCCCTATTGGAGAGCTCACCTTATGTGTGAAAAGAAAGTAAAGTTTTGCCAATGACATTCTTCACAAGTGTACTGTATAACATACAGTATCTGGAATTGGTGGTTGTGGAAGGTATCAGGTTTGGAAGTACTGTATGAGGTATGGATTCTGCTTGTATACTAACACCCAAGTATTGAGTAAAGGAGAGAACTGCAAGAGAGCCAACTATACAGATTAAGAAATCTTCCATCATTTGAGTGACACACAGTAATGATATTAGATGTCCTAAATGAACAAACAGGGGGAAGGAGAACTTTCAGCACCATCTGCCTGTACAGCATTGTGAAACCACACTTTTAGTGTGGAGCTCACAGTACCTAATATTGCTTCTGAGTAAATCTACAAATAAAGATCTTATCTAGAGCAATGGCTATCCATCCACTGATCCTTATCTAGAGCAATGGATATCAAAATGGAAAAAGAAAAAGAAACCATTGCTTGGAAAGCTAGTTTTTAAAAGAAATTTGTACTTATTTCAATGTTAGAAGAATAACTAGCAGTTGTTTCCTTTTACACTGTTTATGAAATGACTTGATATGTTACTCATTTTATTACAGATTACTTATGATTGGTAAGATGAGGGCTGAAGCCCTGCTCCACATTAATCTACCCTAATTATCCAAGAATTCCCTGGGCAGAATAATGTGAGTTCCAGCCCATTGTTCTATACCTGCACACACCTGCCAAACTTTAAAATGACAGGATTAATCAGAAAGTTGATAGTTAGTAACAGGACTTGCTGCAATTAAAGGCACTTATTTCTTAATGACAAAGAGAAAAATAGCATTTAAAGCAGATAATAGTTCTTAAACTCACTGACAGGCATGTGTGTCAGGGCACACTTGATTTACTGTGTTATCAAGGAGAAAGAATGAGAGAACAGCAGGCATATCTCTGCTTCTACTTTCAGTTTTGCTGCTGAATACAGCTGGCTAGCTATGTGCTTTAATAAAAAGATACTTTCAGAATGCTTAAACTTTAGAGCAAAATAACTGGCTTTTTTCTAATGAAATGAATACACAGTAATACAGTATTGTAAAATACAAAAAGCATTCTCAATCACAAAGTTTTTAAGTATACAAGAACATTGCATGTACCTGTCTTTGGCTGGTCACATTCCTAGCAGTGTCTCATATTACAATATACAGAGCATACCCATCTTTCCGGCATGGCACAGCTCACAGACATGGTGACATGTCTTCTGAATGAAGATTGGCCCAAAGACCAATCAATGCTTAGTTTGGCTGGTGTGACCCTGACTTATATATCTCAGAAAGGGAATGACACATTTGAAACCCCTCTCCCATTTTGGGGGGCACTTTATTGCTTGTTTTTTAAAATCTGCAAGGCATGAAATACAAGGCAGAAAGCTCCTACAATGGAATATTTCCTATTTTCTAGTACCTTTTAACATTTTTTCTCTGCAGTCAAGCCTTTTAAGGCCAATCTTTGTTTTTCAGAAATTGATGTGATCAGGCCATTTTTGTGAATGGAACTCTGACAAGGGCAACAAAGATGACAAGGGGATTGAAAACCAAGCCCTATGAAGAAAGGCTGAAATGACTGGTCAAGTTTAGAAGGAAAAACTGGGCATGTTTAGTCTTGAGGGGGAAAAGACTGAGGGGACATATGTGATAGCACTTTTCAAATACTGTACTGTTCTTGAAAGACTGCCATATGGAGGAGGGACAGGATTTGTTCTTGATTGCCCCAGAGTGCAGGATATGCAATAACAG
Organism: Furcifer pardalis; assembly: GCA_030440675.1. Classification (NCBI taxonomy): domain Eukaryota; kingdom Metazoa; phylum Chordata; class Lepidosauria; order Squamata; family Chamaeleonidae; genus Furcifer; species Furcifer pardalis. The sequence continues at coordinate 78,694,009 of CP126896.1, forward strand.
GCTTAAAATACAGGAAGCCGGATATAATGGCTGAATATCAGGGGAAATGTCTTGGCTGTTAGAGTAATATGACAATTAGCTTGGGAGATGGTGAGCACTAGAGAAATTCAAGAGAAAATTGGACAACCATCTATTAGGTTTGCTTTGATTTGGATCCTTGTATTGAGCAGGGTGTTGTAGTCAATGGTCTCGCGGGCCCCTTCCAACTCAATAATTTTGTGATTCTATGAATTGAAGAAAGGAGAGAGAGAAATGAATATACTGTAGTAGACTGAGCTGTTAGCACCAAAAGAAAAAGTGAGTGAGTGGTGAACGACCTTATTAAAACCCAAGACTTCCCTTTGACAATCTAACCACTGAAATTGCTAGGGAGGGCTCAAACTAAGGCATCTGTGCCTGCTTGATTGTGAAAGGTTAATTGATATATGGGCTTCATCTGGGTAGGTCACACAATTAAGTTATTGTGTAGCCTCCCCAAGTCATAGCTACTTGCATTTTGTCCCCATTCGTGCAAATTTTTAAAAATGAATTTCTGGAAATGAAAGTGAGAAGTAAGAATGTCTCCTAAAAGATACAATGCAGGGAAACCCTGATCTGCACTTCCTTTATTCAGGTACAGAGTAGGTTAGGGAACTATACATCTCTATTGCATCTCTATTGGATACCATCTGTCAGGGGTAGATGCATCCTGCCTTACACAGCCTCCATCGAGAGGGATTAGACTTGATGATCTCTAGGATAATGTCCAATTCTGTGCTTCTAAGTGAATAAAGTTATTGTCTTTTGACTTTGACAAGATTATACAACATTTGTTCCATAATATGTTTTTTTCATCTCATATCCAATAGGAAAGAATAGTTCATACATATATAATGTATACATATAATAGCCATAACAAGAATTTCCACTTAATATGACTAGTTCAGGAAGTTCTAAATTAATAGTGCAAAGACTGAAATTAAAGTTCTAGTCTACATGACTCTCTTTTTCTTGTGATGACCTATCTGATAATCAGTTCCACTTGCCTGACCTAGAAGCAAGTCAATCTGTCTTCAACACAATACAGGCAAATAATGTTGTTGAAACTTAATTAAGTGGTGCACAGTGAAATCTGAAGTCATGACAAGTAAGACTCATTATAGGGGTTTCTGTTTCATCAGCTGTGTAAGCATGTAGAACTTTAAGATAAATCAACAGAGAGGCTACGTTCAAAAACTGTTTCATCAAACTGGTCTGCAGTGAAAATGGAAAATTATTTCAGAGACAAGAGTTTATTAAATTAAAATATGGCAGCAACACAGAAAAGAAACAGGTGAAGGGATTTTATGCCATAGTCCATTTCCCTGGTTTTGTTGTGTGATTTGAAGGGGAAAATGCTATAACCACAGAGACATACTTCCTGCCACTTCCTGCCACTGCCAAAGCCATTTTTCTGTCAACTCTTGACCTCTAGTATGACCCCTTTATATGGTTGTCAGTTGAACAGCTTTTAATTCCATTAAATGTTAGAGCCATAACTTGAGTCCGTGGACTAGCCCTCTAAACTGCTGCTGTAGATGTTAAAGAATTTCCCCCCATCCATAAATGAATTATTTACATCTGAGGATGATTTTCAAATGTCTTCTACCCACATCTAGTTTAATACCAAGGCTTAAACAGATGAGGAATATTAGAGGAAGGAAGCAGTATCTATCTATCTATCTATCTATCTATCTATCTATCTATCTATCTATCTATCTATCTATCTATCTATCTATCTATCTATCTATCTAGGGACTATGGTGGCTCAAGACTGAAAAGTCAGAGTTCAATACCTGACTACTGCACAATGGAGTGAGCTCCTGTCTCTGTCCCAGCTCCTGCCAACCAAGCAGTTCAAAAGCAAGAAACTGCAAGTAGATAAATAGGGACCATTTTGGTGGGAAGGTAAACAATGTCTATGTCTAGGCATGCCTGCCACATGTCCACGGAAACATCTGGAGACACAGACAGTGCTGGCTCTTTGGCTATAAACAGAGTGACCTTTACCTTTACCTTTACCTACCTGTCTGTCTGTCTGTCTATCCATCCACCAATCCATCCATAGACCATCTAGTGGAATCTGCTACTCTGGCAGAGGAACAGGATTAAAAACTACAAAAGTGTCATAAAACTATAACAAACAAAATTAAACACACTTATCCAATGCATGATGCTGATAGCAGATTTGGACAGGATTTAAAAATGCTTTCATTATGTTAATTTACTCACAGTGAAATCTATTAGGCAATTCTGTGCAAGTGAATACCAGATGTGACAATGCCTAAATAATGCCAGCTCTTATATATTGGCATTCATTTCTGTGGAGCTTGCTGTTTATCTACTTGCCATGAATTGTGACCTAGACAAGCAATTGATGAGATGCAGGACATTCTTTAGACTCTTGGCTGATTCAAAGTGAACAGATGGTTGATGGGCTTTTCAAGCTAGAGATTTTGCCATGAATCAATGAAGACTTGTGTTTCATAGCTGGATGTTTTGGCTGTTGAAGCTCATCACAATATGTTGGGATGGCACTGTGTCCTCATTCATTATGGCCTGGCTTGTCTTCAGAACAGGTAACAAGTGCTCCTTGTATAATGAGTGCCATTTTATGTCACAAATCTCTTTTCCATGACAAAATCCAAGCACTTGTCAAACTATTGATGTATTTAGATCAGTGTTTTCCAACCTTTTGTTTTTGGACTTCATTTTCCAGAAGCCCAAGTCAATTCCTCAAAGCACTGATCAGCCAATGTACTAACTTAGGCTTCTGGAAATTGAATCCCCCCCGGTTAGGCATGTGTCAGGTGGCAGTTAACTAACCTGACAACCCTGAGGACTGACGGCCTTGTGTGCCGAAGTCCATAGGGAAGGGTGATGGTCCCCAAATGGATTAAATTCCACTTGAATCCATCTTGATGAAGGGCAGCAGCTTCATCAATATTGGCCTGGAGCTCAGGAGGACTTTGCGTGCCAAAAGGGCTCAGGACCAGAAAGTGACTCGCGGAACTGGATCAGTGGTATGATGTCATGCTGCAATGCCAGATGAAAGCCCACTGCATTATATTTTCAGGACAAATCTTCATGGCTGATCACCATGATGATAACCAATATACAGATTCAGATACGGCAGAAGAAGAAGTCAGGTGTGTGCCCAATGTTGGGAACCATTGATTTAGATGAAGCTTAGAAAAATAGAATGGAGTAATATTATACAGCCAAATGGGGAATAGTCACTTGAACTGTCAACTTTTGTGCATCTTATGCTTTATAAATTGCACTATCAAAGAACATCAGTCCTACCATGACAGGAAGGGGGTGGGGAATCAATTTTTCCACTAAGAAAGTAATTTATGTGTTTGCACACATTCTGTTACTATATGTATAGTAAACTGGGGGCAGAGGAAATGAGAGATTATTCCTCATTATAAGCCTGCCAAAAAGTCAAATATAGGAAATCTGCCATTGGAAATGTCAGATCACATTTAGCAAGGGACAAAGCTATCCATCCACCTGGACTCTCTGTGTACACATACTGCTGTTTGAGAGCCACTACCTTAAATACTGTTGCTAAATTTAAAAAAGAATTTAAATAAACATTTTAAAAGAGGTTTCAAAGACATCTAACTGATCTGCTGTTAATATTTTATAAAATGTTGTACTACCTGATTCATTCCCAACATTTGTGATAGCTGACAAATCCTTGATTCTTATGTGAGTATTAAAAAGGATGGCCAAAGTTAAGCTTTTAAAATTTCCATTGATTTTCATGGAAAATTAAGCACATCAAAGTGATGCCAAAAATAGAAAGTAAGTTTTCCAACAGGTCTGACTTATCCTGCTAAAAAAGGACACATTTCTTCATCTCATAGAACTGTTAGCTTAGCTTAGCATATTTATCACATATGTGATTAAGACAAATCCATCTAGAATCTAAGCTCTCTGAAAATCTTTAGCTGATTACTGCTGAAAGGATTAATACATATAATATAGTGAAAAGTATTACCAATTTCAAAAGGAAAAAGGGCACATTTAGCAGTACTTTGCTTAATGAAAAAAAAAAGCATCTGATATGCTGGGGAAGTTACTATAATGTCACAGAGTAAATTATTTTATAACACAGGGTTCCAAATTTCAGTATTCATAGGGTGGGAAGGTAAACAGCATTCTGTACAGTCCGGTGTCTAGTCATGCCTGCCAAGACCACGGAAACATCTGCAGAAGCAGACAGTCCTGGCTCTTCGGCTTTGAAACAGAGATAAGCACTGAACCCTAGAGTCAGATACGACTGGCTTTCAAGCAAGGGAAACCTTTACCTTTACTAGGAGGAGATAAAAAGGAATATACAATGTACACAGAAGTGTTAGTAGGAAAGATATGTGGAATTATATCTTTCTACAACTGCCAGACACTTGAGTAGCTGGTGAAATGGCTTTGAGAATCTAATTTCTCCTTTTGAATGTAAACTTGAGCTATTTACATACATCACCAAACACCTTTTTTATTGCCAAATAATTCTTTAAAAGAAATGTCAGAGAATGGGTATAATCGAATTAAGATTCAGCTGCACTTTCTGTCTGTCTGCTCAGAGAAGCATGCTTGAAATTCCAATAACATTTCCTATTTCTCAAAGAAGCAATGATGCAACACTAGGTCATTGTGGTGAGCGATGTATTTTGAACTCTGTAAAATGTAGCAAAGCTTAAACTTTAGCTCTAGGAATTACAAACCAATGGAAAGACTAGTGTGATGCAGCAGTGTGATGGTAGGAGAAAAAGCTTTGAGTGAATTCCCGACTTGCAGTAAGACCTCAGCTAAGACCTCTCAATGTGGGGCCCATGCCCCAAAGGGGGATTTCAATTCCCAGAAGCCTACGTCAATACATTGGCTGATCAGTGCTTTGGAGAATTGACATAGGAGTGGATTGTGGAGTGGTTGGGTATGATGCATGAACTATAGGCTACAGTTAGGAGGCCACAGATTCCTCCATCTGCTAATTCTGCATTTTGGTTTACATTGCAGGAGCACAAATTTATTAGCTTCCTTGTTTATTTACTTAAGAAAATGTCTACGTTGCTTTTCATTCTAGAATTTCAAAGGTATTTTACAATAAAAAGAGACAAAACAAAACCAGTAGCCATATAAAGCTTGTTTACTGGTTTTATTGTGTCTCTTTTTATTGTAAAATTAAAGAAACTTAGTAAAATTAAAATAAAGTAAGAAAATGCACCGACTAAAAACAATAGGTCTTTAGTAAGTGCTAGAAATAGCCAGCACTGGCAGCTGCCTCTCCTCCCAAGGAGGATAAGGGATCGTCGTCCTATCCAAGTGGTCCTTGCGCGGACAGGAGCGAGGTGGCATTGATAAGATCAATATACCCGACAGGGGACAAAGGCCATTGTTTGCCCCTGTGTTCCCTGCGAGCCAATGGCTGTATTTTTTCTGATACGTCTGGTTAGCTAAGCCAGATTACTGCTGATTGATGCCCAATGGGACCCAATGGGACTGGCCATTTGGGGTGGTCTTTGGGAGGGTTGGGGGAGTTTGAGGATGGGCATTGGGGTGGGTGGGGAGGGAGGGAATGAAAAATGGCCGTTAGCCAGATAGAAGGGACAGCACTCTATCTGGAGTGGGCAGTGGGGTTCCTGGGGCCCAAATTGTGGTGGTGATGGGCATGGGTTGATCCTCCAGGAGCTGAGGGGTGGGCCGCACTCGAGGAACATGGGACTGATGTTTAGTATCTGGCCCCTGTTCCAGCCCACTGGCTACAATGGTTCCTGGACAGCTGATCCAGAGTGACCCCTCCCTTAGGCTGCTGCTGGTGAATGCCAGGTCTGTCTGTGTAGGTCCCCTGCTTTTAGATACTATTTTGGATTAGCGGGCCAACCTGGCATGTACATCTTAGCCTGTGGTGATCCAAGCAATGCTGTCAGAGTCCTATCCAGGTGTCTGGATGCTGTCGGGGTCTGGATGGAGGACAACGAGCTACAACTGAATCTTGACAAGAATGAGTGGCTGTCGGTCAGGGTCCCCGCATTATCCCGGGAGCTACCATCTTTGGTCCTGGATGGGGCTATTTTGCCCCAAACAGACCCGGTGCTGGGGGTCCTCCTGGACTCATGACTCCTGCTCAAAGAGCAAGTGGCAGACATGGCCAGGAGGGCTTTTGCACAACTTCATGTGATCTGCCAGTTACGCCCGCTTCTGGACTGGGACTCCTTGCTTATGATCATGCATGCTCTGGTCACCTTCAGACTTGATTATTGCAATCTGCTCTACATGAGGCTGCCTTTGATGACCATTCGGAGACTGCAACTGGTCCAGAATGTGGCTGCTCGGGTGGTGATGGGGTATGGGTGGTATGCCTGTGCTTCGCCACTGCTTCGTGAGCTGCACTGGTTGCCAGTGTGCCTCTGGGTGTAATTTAAGGTGCTGGTTATACTTTAAAGCCCTTCATGGTAGTGGGCCAGGATACTTAAGAGATCACATCACCCTGAGAACATCTGTCTGTCTGTCCCACCATAGTGGACAGGAGATGCTCTCTTACTGTGCCAGAAGGAGGGCCTTCTCTGTGTCTGCTCCTGCTCTATGAAAACTACTGCCAGCAGAGTTACAGCTGAAGATGGAATTGCTGCCCTTCAGGAAAAAACTAAAAACCTGGCTGTGGGGGATCGGTGAGGTGGTAACCCCCACCTGGTAGCTGATACAATAACAGCAACATCGCTCCCTCTTTTAATCCTCTTTCTTTAATCCTCGGTCTTTTAATTTTTGTAGTACAGTACTTTAAATTGGGTTTTTATGGGTGATCTTAATATTTTTGTATTGTTTTTAATGCTGTGAGCTCCCATGAGTAATTTTGAGTTGGGCGGCTATACAAATTGGAAATTAAAAATGAAATTAAACTTGTGCCAGAATTTTCAGCTGCTCCTCTAAGTCTTGTAGGGCTGGAGCTCTCAGCTTGGGAGCTAATGTTCTAAGTCATGCAGGACTGGACCCTCACCTTGCTGTAGCTGCTAAGCCCTGCCTGAGAGCCCTGGGGAAGGTTATAAGCGCTACCTGGCAAGCCTGGGTGGCTTAGCCATATTAAGAACTGGCCCTTCCTCCTAGAAACTGCCTTAGTACTGAAAGTCAGCAGACTTGCAGTTGCTTGGCTTGTGGGTCTTGCTTTATTTCTGCTTTCAAAGATCTTGATTCCTGTTCCAGAAGATCTCCTGTCTCATTTCTGCACCTGAAAGACTCTTGTCTTATTTTGTCTATATTGTGGTTTTTTTTTTTTTGCCTTGCCTGGATCCTTGCTCCTGGAATTCCATCCTTACCTTGCTCCAGCATCTGACTAATTCTGGACTAATCCTGCAGCTTTGATTTTCACTTGGTTTTGGACTCTGATCTGAAATTTGATTACTGTTTGGTCTGTTACCTGGTTGTCTTTGGTCCTGGCATTTATGTTGCCTGCCAGAATTCCAGTTTTCCAAAGGAAAGAAACTGAAAGTGTTTGGCAGATCAGCACAAAAGATAATGATTTTTGCTGTGCATAATGGATATGACAGAAGAGACAGACATTATTGTGAGTATACAGTTGTGAACAACAATAAGCTATTATTGACTGGGTGTACAGCTGAATTATTGATTCAGTGTACATCTGAAGATCAATGAAGCTTGAGAAATAGAATCACCTCATCTACGTTTTCTACCAAAGCATGTAGTGATTGTGTGTGTAGTGGGTCTAGTGATGAATAAACTCTACATACACAGCACTCCATTACATACACAGATTTGCATGGCATAGAGGACATTTTGCTGTATATTGCCAGGTATAACAACATATAAATAAATATTAACATTTTACCACTTTGATACTATCTATTAACATTCTTAGTACTTTGCCTATTTTACCAAAACAATAATAATTTTTCTTACAGAATGCAATAGTTGGATAATGCAGTTCTTATTTTTCATATTAATTGCTGTTGTATGAATACTGCAGTATGATTGTTTAGCTGCCTCTTACATACATGGAAAATATGGATGGATGGTTGAAGGAATAAAGAACACAATGTCTGTTTCCTTCCCTTTCTGGTTCCAGTAATTCTGTGCCTTTTAGATAATGTATGACCTTTGATAGTGATATTGTTCATCTCTTAAAATAATTCTTATGATTTCCCAATTGCTAATTTAAAAAAAACAAAAACCTCCTACCCATACTGCTAGAGCCATCTTTAATAATGATATCATGCTGGCTGCTTTCCAAACATCCCATTCATTTCTAAATTCAGTATGCTTATCAGAGTCCTTTTTTGAAAGCAGCTTCATTATCCAAGCACCAAAGCCAAGTTTTTCCTCATTGTTTATGGGTAACTTGGTTTTTAAATTGGAGCAAAGATCATAATTTACTCTGAGGGTTTCCATGACAGTGCTATTAAAACATAGGAATAGTTTCATCTCAGAGCAGGATCCTGAGCTGTGGTTTGGAGGAAACTAGCAGCTGGGATCCAAGGAAAGACTGGAAGAGAGGAACAAAGAGCACAGACCATGTAGCAATATATTATCAGCGGTAAACCAAAAGGAATGACCTGTGAACAAATTAAGAGTCAGGGAGGAGCAGAGATCCAGCAAACTCACATTTAAATAGACCTTCCTCTCAAGCAGGTTTCAGCTGCAGAAATGCAATCCTTCCTGGCTAAAAAATATCCCAATGCCCATGCTGGACAAATGATGCCACAGCAGATCTGGAAAGGTCTTGCTTGAGAAACCAAAGTTAAATGGGGAAATGGCTGGCTATTCCTGACCCTTCTGTCCCGGGAAAAGTGGGAGACACAATACTTAAGAATAAGCCAGCTAAAATATATGTACAGAAGAAGCATCCTTTCCACGAAATGACCAATTTAACTTCTAAAAAATACCTTTTACTTCAACAATAATTTAGAATTCATTGAGTCTGCTTAGCTATACTCAACTGGTGCTATATGACTAGCCACTCTAGGAGATGCTACTAGCTGCCAGTCATGCTTTCTTTGTTATGTAGTTCTGTGTGGTACTTTTTTCAGGATTGGAAGCAACTGTGTTGCTCTCAGCCATATCGGATACCTCTTAAAAAGAAAATATAACCCTATCAATCCATTAAGCACTCATCCAGGCCAGATACCTGATAAGTAACTACAGTAAAACCCTGGGTTATGGATGCCTCGGGTAACAGAAAACTTGACTTACAGAAGGAAATTTTGGGGAAATCATATCCCGATTTACGGGGAAAACTTCTGTTATGGAATGGGTTTCCCAGAATAAATGGCATCTGGGAGAGTCTAAAATGGCAGCCCTGTACCATTTTAGACTCTAAATTGGTGACCCTGTACCATCTGCCCCCCTTCATCCAGAAGTTGCAATACGCCACTTACCATGATGATTGCAGCAATTTTGCCACTGTTTCCACAGTCTCCACCACCTCTCCTTGCAGCAGGAGACTGTGGGGAGCATATTAGCTCCATTTTGATCTTTGTCCAAGGTCCCTCTGCAGTGCTTCAGCCGGAAATGCACACCACTCTGGGACTTCCTGGCTCCATGCTGGGTGCCCAGGCGATGATGTAGGAAGTCCTGGAACAGCGCACTTTCCCAGCTGAAGCACTGTGGAGCGACCTTAGACAAAGACCAAAATGGAGCTAATATGCTCCCCACAGTCTCCTGCTGCTAGAAGTGGCATGAGACTGTGGAAACAGTGGCAAAACCACAGCAATTGCCGCCACTGCTGTGTGGGCTCCCCCAGCGGCCAGACAAACTGCTCCTGTTCATCACTGACCCTCAGGAAGAAGCATCAGCAATGGAAAAGGTAGGGAGATTAGCTTCGTCGTTTATTCCATTTTACTGAGTGATCTGCATTTTTTGATTATTTTTTTTAGGTTGATTGATCTCACCAGTTGGGGGGGTGGCTGGGAGGGAAGGAGGGGGTGTTCTTAGAGGATCCCCTTTTCTCTCCTGCACTTCAAGAACCTCCTTTATCTCCACCCCATCTGCTCATCAGCTGGGGAAATCCATTGATCAAGGTGTGGGAGAGAAAGGGAAATCCTCTAAGAACACCCCTTCTTCTTCTCCATCCTAGCTGCTCACCAGCTGGTAAGATTGATTGAGTTGTGGGAGAGAGTAAAACCCAGGGTTTTACTGTTTTAGGTTCCACAATGCTTTATAATCTCAAAGAAAAACTTTGATAGCTGTGTTGTTTTTAAAAATGAAGACCATTGTCCTTTCTCCTTACTCCAAATGTAATTTCTAACAGGCAACTGTTGTCACTATAGCATGAGTATTCCAGGCTCTGAGTTTAAATAACAATTTCCATAACTAGGACCTGAGAACTGTACAAAACTCCTTAATGCTCTCTGACTTGTAATATTCCTGTGTTTCCCCACCAGATTGTCTTATCCCTCCCACCTCCCTCAGATTAGGGAGGAAGCGCTGTCATAGGGTTGCTGGGCAGAGGGGTGGGGTGAACTCAGTGCTGGGTTTGGGGAGGGAGTGCTCCTATTGGGCTATTGGACAAAGTGGTGGGGCGGGGTAAACTCTGTACTAGGGGAGGGAGGAAGCACTCTCATTGGGCTGCTTGGAAGATGGGTGGGGTGAACTCTTTGCTGGGGCAATGGTGCGTACCCACAAAGAGGGCTCTCACTACCTCCTCTGGCACACATGTCATAGGTTCACCACCACTGCTCTAGGTCAGGGGTCTGCAAACTTGGCTCTCCATGTGTTCTTGGACTTCAATTCCCAGAAGCCCAAGTCAGCACACCTGCTGATTGGACTTCTGGGAATTGAAGTCCAAGAAGACCTGGAGAGCCAAGTTTGCAGACCCCTGCTCTAGGTGATAATGTAGGAGGGGAAAATTGGACCTGCTCAGTCTTTTGACCGTTAGTACAAGAAAGATCTCCATCTGAATACAATGGTGGAATACAACAATATTTTCCTTCCACTCAAAAGTAATATGAATCCAATCCCTGATTCCATGGCCTGTTTGTCTACTGCACTGTTTCAAACTCTACCTTTGGAAATATATTCAGTTTCTATAATTCACAAGGAGTGGTTTGTGTTTCAAAGGTGGGTGGAGACACTCTGAAGGAGAGGAGTGGTATATCTCTGTGGACCACAGACAAAATCCTGCTGGTGATATAAAAATAAAGACTACAATCTGGAATTTTTAATGCTCTGTAACTTTGTTTCAGTGAATGCCTGCTTTATGTGAGGTATAAGCAGTGGTGGGCAGCAAAAAAATTCGCTACCACATTGTGGGTGGAGCCTATGTCCTGGGCAGAGCCTGCATCATGTGTGGAGCCTATGTTGTGGGTGGAGCCTATGCCATGGACGATCTAGTCATGCCTGCCATATGGCCATGTATACCTCTGCAAAAACAGGCAGCACTGGCTCTTTGGCTGTAAATGAAAATGAGCACTACACCCTAGAGTTGGATATGACTGGCTTTTGAGCAAGGGAGACCTTGAACCACTTGCAGGGACAAAACCTGGTGGGGCAGGGTAGAGAGGTGGGTGTGGCTACCCAATTTCGCTCCCCCCCCGCCTGAAAGCCACCCAATTTCACCAGCACCCTGCCCAGAGGCCACCCAATTTTGCTACTCCCCTCCAGGGTGTGTGCACGAACCTGTTGCTGCCCGTCACTGGGTAAAAGTAGTGCAAATAATCTCAAATCAATATTTATTAGTTAAATCTGAAGACATCATACATTATCTAGATCAGGGGTGCCCACACTATAGCCCACGGGCCCAATTAGGTCCCTGCATATAATTAATGCGGCCCGCGGTGAGCATCTGAGCTCACCGCAGACCGTCCCCCCCCACCTGGAGTGCTAGACCACCAACTAGAATAGGCTTTTTGTGGAAGAAGACTACACTGGTGGAAGTAAGTGAGCAAAAAAAGTCCTAATTCTGATGGCTTTGGTTATAAAATGAAAATATTGGGCTTGACCATAGAATTTGGTGATCCATTTCCCCCCTCTGAAATGTCTTATACTACTGTTGTAATAATAGCAATGGTCTGTTCTTCATAGAATTGCTCATAAAGAGAATATGGCTTATTAAGCTAGAAAATGGATTACAAGCCTTTTGCTCCTCCCTGGGGGTGTGTGTCTTCTAATATTTCTCTCTCTTTGATATCGTTGACTACAAATGTATGAAAAAATATTCAAGACTTAAGACTGACGCAATTTAGATGCAGAATTTTTTTTTACAGGTATTTAATTAAAAAACAAATTTACATGTAGCAGTTTTGAATTTTTTGCTTTGAGATATTTCAATTATGACACATCTACATTCTTGCCAAACTTTCTAATGACTAAATAAAGGAATACTTCACATAAAAGGAGATACTGTTATAGTTCTCTTTATTGAGCTAATGTTGCAGCAGCAATTTCATTCCCCGTTTTACAGACCCTTACTAATTACTAAGTGGATAGTTTCCCTATTGTGCTGGTGTATTGATTGTTATTCATTGCTTTAGTCCTTTTCCAGCTGTTTCTTCATGGTTGAACTATGCTAAGAACTCATATTTTCTCTAAATGTCAAGAAACATGATTAACCTCAGATTGCCCTTTGCTCTCCTTATGTGTACTACATAGTTGCTGTCACCTTCTCTCAGATTCCTCTTTTTAAAATTTACAAATATGTATATATGTGTATAAAACATGGATATAGGTGTATAAAGTGTTCTCGGAAGAACTGTTCTGAGGAGTTAAGAACAGGAAGACTATTGCCATGATGATAGCCAATATCCGGAACAGATACAGCACCTGAAGTAGAAGTGTATAAAAAACATGTGCTATGTGAGCAAAAATGCGTTAAAAGCTCAGAACTAGCATTTGTCCTAAAAATTGCTACTCAGTTTATCCTTCCTTTATAGACCTGTTTGTTTCTCCAAATGTAATCCATACAATCCCTTTTGGTTGGCTAACATTAAATCTGCTGAACAGGCAAGCATATATGTAAGGTCGCCCTTCCTCGAAAGCCAGTCATATCCAACTCTAGGGTTCAGTGTTCATCTCCTTTTATACTCAAAGAGCCAACGCTGTCTGTGTTTGCAGATGTTTCTGTGGATATGTGGCAAGCATGACTCAACACCAAAGTGCATGGAGTGGACATATGTACCTGGCCTTGTATGAGGAGTGACAGATTAATAGACAGAAACAGTATGCATTTGGACAACAAAGTAGAGCGGGAGATGGCTGAAGAGGTCTTAGCTCAAGTCAGCTAGAATTGTTTCTTGAACATTTGCTAAGGATCAGTGGTTTTGTTGTCTGTCTTTAGGAAATTATCTTGATATGCTTATATATAAAATATAAAAATTTGACATTTGTTATGCAGTAGAAATCTAACTCTCACTACAAAGATCTGAATAGTGAGATGTTAAGTATTCCCAGTGTTGCTATATGGAATCAAAGATTGGACATTGACTAAAACATCTGACAGGAGAATCAAAGCTTTTGAAATGTGGATCGATAGATGGCTACTAAGGATATCATGGGTTAACCATGTGACTAATGCAGAAGTGTTGTGCTGGATGGATAAAGAACAAGAACTGCTTAAGACCATTAAGCAAATAAAGCTCTAACACCATGGCCATGTCATGAACAACAACATAAAGTATAGAATGCTCCAATTCACTCTGCAAGGAACGATCCCTGGAAAGAGATGCTCTGGACGTAGACAGACTTCATGGCTGAAGAACCTGAGAGACTGATGTTTCATGTCCAGAAGAACTGTTCTGAAGAATTAAGAACAGGAAAACTATCGCCATGATGATAGCTAATACCCGGAACAGATACGGCACCCGAAGAAGAATGCTTATATAACAACAACAATTTTGGGAACTGAAGTACATCATTTCTGGGAGAAAATAGCAAAAGTGACAATGATAGGAGCTTTGGGAGCAATCCCTAAAGAATTGAAAAAACATCTGAGTGTGATTGGCATTGATAAGATCATGATAGAGCAGTTGCAGAGAGTAGCACTAGTAGGTATCCACTACATCATCAGGTGACACTACACTGACTCTTTGATCCAGGGATAGGGCCAGAGTAATGGGGTTCTAAAACTACAGTCTGAACATTTTTGTACACCTTTCATTGTCATCATCAAGTCATTTTGACTTATGGTGACACTTTCCAAGGTTTTCTAGACAGAGAATACATAGAAGTAGTTTACCATTCCCTTCTTCTGGGAGTGTCCAGGTCTGTACATTTTGCCCAAAGCTACACAGGCTGGCACTTCTCTCAGGAGGCACAGTGGGGAACTGAACTCCCAACCCCTGGTTCCACAACCAGACACCTAAACCATTGAACCAGCTATGGATATTTGTAAAACCGATATTTCAGAGATGCACTCAGTGTCTTATGTTCTTTTTCATATCCCAAAGAAGTGAATTCTTCAGTTCAGATCCATTTTGGCAATATTTAGAAATAAATGAAAGGGCTCTGTGCCTGTTCTTCCAAAATCCCACTTGTGCAACTCTCTGGCTATTCCTGCTTCCTTGCACTAGTACAAAATGTAGAAAAGTTACTGGTTTGGCATTACATCTCCCTAAATCCCACAACTAATATGGACGCTCACCACAGTAGCTGGTGGATTCTGGAATCTGTAGTCTGAGAAAGTAACTTTCCCAAACACTATGCTATGAGCATTTGCATTGATGTTTCAGAGGAAGTAACACCTAGCAAATAACTGGGAATTTTAAAAGTGTTTCTTTTAGTCATCACACAAGACCTGCAGATAAATGGATCCTGGACCATAAGATGGAAACTAAATACTGTACCCAAATTCAACCAACTTTACAAGAAAACTGTTGTTGCCATTCCCATCTTCATATTTAGCTGAATCTGGCTTTCGTGCTGTAAATGATTTGCTACTGAAGAAAAGAAATTGACAGGATATCACTAAATGAGGAGACTTGAGACTGAAGCTGACTAAATTGGTGCCAAATATAAAATCTCTCTGCAGCAAGCATGAAGGACAAAGATCTCACTATCTTTAGTCTACTTATCTTGAGGTGAGCTCAAATTGTATTTTGAATTTGTTAGGTACCTTTATTTTATTGTATGGTAATTGAAATGATCAAAGTATTACAGAAAAAGCTTCCGTTAAAATTATTTTGTTTATGCATTTCATTTCTCTATTATATGTTTTTAAACTTTATTTGCTATGTTTTTCATATCACTTCATTTATTCATATATATATATTTACAATTTCTTAATTATTTCTTCCTCAGTACTTCAACTGTCCTTTTGTCCATTTATTTTTCTCCTTCATGGATGCAATGATCTTTGGAAGCTTGTTTAGACAAAGTTAATGGCCTTTAGGCTTCCTCCATGTGAATAGGAGTTCACTTTTTGAATAATAATAATTATATGTCACAGCAAGGGCGGGGGCAGCATTAGGATTTTAGAGATGCTTAGGAGGGGCATGGCCAAAAAAGGTTGGGAACCACTACTCTATGCTGATAAGGTCATGTTTGCTAGTACCACTAGAAACAAAGTAGCAAGGATAGGCATGGAATGACTAGGTAAGATAAAGGTTTCCCTTGCTCGAAATCCAGTCGTATCCAACTCTAGGGTTCAGTGCTCATCTCTGTTTCAAAGAGCCAGCTGCTTCTGCTGTCTGCCTCTGCAGACATTTCCATGGTCATGTGTCAGGCATGACTAGACACCAAAGTGCACGGAATGCTGTTTACCTCCCCCCCGCCCCAGTGGTCCCTATTTATCTACAGTACTGTACTTGCAATTTCTTGCTTTCGAACTGTTAGGTTGGCAGGAGTTGGGACTACATCGGCCATTTTGGACTTGGCCTGAATGTCAAGAAAATAGAGTATCTAGAGACTATTACCACCCATGGATCATTTAACTGCTTATAGACAAAATGGACAAAACTTATAGAAGGTGGAAATCTTCCATTATCTTGGCTCCCATGTTCGAAGTGATAGTGATGTCTGTGTTGATGTGTAGCCAAGGGTGTACAAGGCCTGCTTGTGTTGGCATGAACTCATTGGTCTTCTTGCGACAGATGAATGCCAGCCCATCTCAAATCTAAGATCTACAAGATAATTGTCCATCCTGTTGCACTGTATGGCACCAAGTGCTGGGCAGCAACAATGAGAGTAGAGGGCCATCTTCATGCCATGGAAATGCATATGCTCTGCTAATAATTGGGTATCTCCCTACTTGATTATTTCACAAATGATTCCATCCAACAGGAAATAGGCATACCACCAACCACAAAGATTAGAAAAAGCCACCTTCACTGGGATGGACAGACCCTCCTAGGGGTACTTTCCACTGTCGCCAAAACTGCTTATATTCTTAAAATTGATGGCTGGTGGCCACATGGGTGACCAAAAGAGAAATTGCAGGACACTATCAATAAGTACATGCAGACAGACAGCCTGGACCCTGAAGATGTCAAGTGGCAGTTTGGAATCTGAAGAGTGGACGCTACACCTGTGGGAAAACGATAGGAAGAAGAAAAATTGTGGCTCAAACTGGCTACTCCATTTTGTTCCCTGCTGTTGTTTCATTTTGCTTGCTTTTATTTTTAATTACTTTCAAATTGTTGTTACACAAAAGTTCCTTAAGGATATCTCTAACAAAAAAATCTGTTCCAATCTATTTTCCAGGGACAACAGTTAAATTAACTTGCCTCATTATAAAGATTGATTTTAAATGTGCAATTTACCGAGAGGAAAACCACACTTTCATAATAATAATAAAGGTTTAAATTAGATTTGGTATAGGAAACTACGAAACAAAAAACAAAGAAGTGAAATCAACCACAAAGATTCTGCTGACTGTCATCTTATATATAAACTGAACCTTGATATAAAGAGGACAAAATTTTCAACACATTTAGCCTTCAATATCTGATAGCTGCCAGTGTACAAATTGAATTAAGGAGGCAATCTAATCTATGCTAACACTACCCACTGGTACTGGGACATCTGATCTACCAGGTTTTTGCCACAAGGCAGAAGTGAAATGGAACTGAAAGCTTCCTTTTATTCTTCTGTCTGTTTTTTTTAAGGAGAGAAAAGACCCTTGTGTTGCAAATGTATCCCACAAAAGTATATGCCAGATAAATTTTTTATTGTCTGCCAAAGATGAGTCTGTGGTCTGGGAAAATAGTGGTTTCTATTTATTCACATTCACCAGCACATCCATATACAAGTCAAACCTCATATAACACTAAAACCTGGTTCCACAAGTCTTGATGTTATATGATTTTTAGTGTTATCCGATGCATGTTAAAATCCTATGGGAGCCATAGAGATACATTGTAACCACACAGGCTTTAGCGGTTGTTATCTGAAGCATCCCATAGGATCTTAATGTTATCCGATGCAATTCTTCCCCCCAGATTCCTTAATGTTATGCGATTTTCGTGTTATTCGATACTAATGTTATTTGAGGTATTACTGTACAGTACTCTCCCCTCTATAGTCAAGTTCCACCTGCATTAAATATTTCTATAGTTGCTGTGGAAGGTAGATCAGAGGTCCAACCTCCCCCATTGGGAGTGGAATTCCATCTTGCTATCTAGTAGGGGTTCCCAACCTAAGCCCCAGTGCCATTACATGTGGCCCCCTCACTCCTTCAAAGGCTGTTTGCCACCCCCATCATGCGGGCAGGGCAAAATGGCCACCCAGCCCTCAAAGCTGACTGAGAGAGCTTGACTTGGCCCCACGGCCTGAAAAGGTTTGGAACCCCTGCTCTATAGTCTTGGTAGAGGTATCTGCTAAAGATTATGGGTCTTTGCTCTGAAAACTTTCTCAAAGACCACAGAACTACACCCTATAATGAAACATTTAAAAATCATTTTGCTGTTTCATATAGCAACAGAATGTTAATGTTTAGGTAGAGGGGTTACTGCTATCTATAACATATATGGGACTTCAGTCTTTATATCAGTACTGAGATTCTATTTTTCTCAGCAACAAATTGTCTGGAAATTTACAGCTCTCCTGACACTTACATTATATTAATGTCTAAAATGTATCTAATTTCTTTTGTGGAAAAGAAACGTGGTTTTATATTAAAAAGGTGAGGTTAGGAAAGAATACTAATCTTAAAAACCTGGCAAAGTGCAGAAGAGAAAATTGCTCAAGACAAACACATTCAAAGGATATTTGCTGAACAAGAAAATAATTTGATACATTTTAATGTATTATGAAACCCAAGATTCTGTATTAAAACCAATGACATGACAAATTATATCGGAAAAGGTCCACTGAACATTTTAAAATGTGATTTGCAAGTATTATTTGAGAATGGGCATTTCCAGATATATTAAAAAATATATACGACAGCTGCATAAAACTTCAATGTCAAACCAAAAGAGAAAAATGAGATGGAAAACTTTTTTCAGAAGGGAAGATTTAAAAGGCTTATTCATAAAGAACTAAATTAAAATTAATTGGGGGTGGGGTGGGTTTAAAGCCTCCCTTGTTCAAAAGCCTGTTGTGTCTGACTCTAGGGGGCGGTGCTCATCAGCCAAAGAGCCAGCACTGTCTACATCTGCAGACATTTCCATGGTCATGTGGCAGGCATGACTAGACACCGAAACACATGAAATGCTGTTACCGTTCCCATGGAAGCTGTACCTATTTATCTACTTGCAATTTTTTGCTTTTGAACTGCTAGGTTGGCAGGAGCTGGGGCAGATGACAAACGCTCGCTCTGTTGCACAGTACTTGAGTCTCAAACTACTAACCTGCTGACCTTCTGGTCATCAAGACACTAAGCCACCATGGCCATAAATTGGGGGTGGTGGTGGTTTACCGGTTATGAAATGAGGAGGGTGAACATGCTATATCTCTTGCACAAATTCTATAATTCTGTCATTCCACAGAGTTTCCTATCTCTCTTTTACACAGATAATTCCAACACAAACATAATGTAACACATGTTGATCTACTGTATGCCTAAGAATATTGCTGTTTTCTACACACCAAAAAGGGTATTTCAGTTGCTTGGACTAATATGGATGACTCACTGGGAGTTTTCTTTGAACAATTTTCCTAATCGCTTTACTGAGTATATAAAATGTCTCAGACATCTAGAGTCTGCAGTCTCTCTCTGTACCCATGTATTTCAAAAATGTTAATAAGATTATTTCCTTGTGTACTGAACTGTCTCTCTGGACATAATGTATGCACAAGCACAAGTATTTTGGAAAGGCAACTTAATTTTATGACTAGTACATGCCTGTTTCCTGTTTTCTAAACTAATTGCCAAGGTGGTTTGGCTAAATAAACTTCGTAACCTCTTACTTGTTTGTGAACCCTTCCTTCCTTAGTTGTTTAGTTTCTTCCTTAGGAAGCATATGGGAAAGTACTGTCTAGCATCCAGTAGTATCACTTATGATGCATAAGATTAATTAGCAACATCCTTGGAACCTAGAGAAGATTTAGAATAGCTTTCTACAATCTGGTTCTCTCTGATTGTGTTGGGCAACAAATGTCATCATGCCCAAAGAACACATTAGCTTGGAATGATGGTTCTTGTAGTCCAATACATTCAGATGACACCAAATTAAAGATTCACTGGTGGACTGACTCACTATAAGATAGCTTCCTGTGTCCCTTCTCTTCCTACCTTCACATTAGTTCTATTAACTTTTCACAACATTTCACAGCAATTACTGCATGATTCATCAATGCTAAACTGAGTTAAGCTGAGAGTACTCCACAAAAGCTACCACTAGATAGTTCTGCACTACCTATTGCAGTGATGGCGAACCTTGACACTCTAGGTGTTCTTGGACTTCAATTGCCAGAAGTCCAAGTCAGCAGTCTTGCTGATCAGGGCTTCTGAGAACTGAAGTTCAAGAACACCTGGAGTGCAAGGGTTCAACATTACTGACCTATTGTAATACTGCTGAAACAAGGGTTTTATGTAAAGAAGGAAGAGCATCTTTGACGGGTACAGAAGACAATTTTGTGCCCCATGAGTTTCTAGGAAGCACAGAAGCCATTGGAAATGTCAAATCATCCTGTTGCCACAAGAAGATCATGTCCAGTTTTAAAAAGTTGATGCTACCCTTATTAAATAGCACAGAAAGCTTTGTAACTATTTTAAAAAAAACGAATTAACGCTCTCAAAAGCTTTTTGCAGCAACTATCCACTCCCACTCCCCCCAAAACAGAAGGGATGGGAAAGGCTAGAAGCCAGAAAATAAGTATTTATGGACTCAGTCCTGCTATAATGTAAAGTGCCACAGGTACTACTGAGTCTATGTACACTTTGCAGGCCCAGCATATTTTCAGTGAACCCTTCCACACTGCAGAATCAGTCGTTAATATGTCAGAACTTAATTTTATATATTCCTCTCTTGTGTACCTCAGCTTTGCTCCAGTATTTTATTTTTATTAAAACTCTGGCTGAAATCTAGGAGTGCCTTATGCATACGGCATAAGGCTGATGACATCATCAGCCACAGTGGTTATTTCAGAAATAAAACATCTCTAATTCATCTCCCAAGGCTCCCATAGAATCCCTTTCATTGTGGGAAAGTCGTGTGTGTGTGTGTGTGCACAGGATGGTAGTAGAATCTTTAATTTCTGATGTCAGGATGACTTTATTAGTGATGGCTAATTTTGATAATTAAAGACCACCACATCCTGCAGCCCCCCCCCCCCCAAATTCACAACAATGAAATGATTCTACAGGATCCTGGGTACCTTACAAGGAGACATCAGAAATATTTATTTCTGAAAAATTGTTGCAGCTAATAATATCATCAGATTTATGAGACATTACTTACATAACACATTTATTTGTTTGTTTATAATATCTTTTCCTCCTCTCTCCTATAAAGGATGCATGGTAGTTACATCATTAGTAAAAATATAAGAGCTAAAGGCAATTATTACAATACTAAAAGAAAATTAAATAAATATATTATAATTAGTGCGTTAAAACAATGCTAAAAACACATTTGTAAGCAACAAAGCACAAGCTTTTAAGAACCTCCTCTTAGAAACCAGTCATTGATGAGAAGCCTACCTGAAGAGGACATTCCACAATGTTTACCAAAAATGTGCAGAAAAATCTTACAGCAAAGGGGGAAAATATATATTTTATCTATTATGTTTGGGGTTGAGCTTAGAGACAGAGACTTGCATGATTTTATTCAGTGAGCCTAACAAGTTTAAATATCTGATTAGTACCTATTACTGTTTATGGAGATAAATATTGCCAATGAAGCATGAAGGGATAAACAAGCTTGACATTTTCCTTAAGGGACCCAATCAGCAACCCAAACACTGAGGTCAAACTAGATATTAAGAGGAATGAGTATTCCCTGTGACCAATTTATTTGCTCTCCCACAATATGGGAATTTGTGCCTCAGAGATCAGGCTTGTAAATTAAGCTCACAACGTGTTTTCCTGGCAATGACTGTTATTGTTGCATGCCATCAATCTCTGACCTATGGCAACTTCAAAATGTCGTGTCCTCAGCAGCCCAGATCAGCTCTTGCAAACTCAATCCATCTCACATTTAATCTTCTTCTCCTGCTGCCTTTACCTTTTCCCAGAATCTTGCTTTCTCATTATATGCCCAAAGTAGGATGGCCTCAGCTTCATCTATTTATTTTTTTTGCTCCAAAGACAGTTCAAGCTTAATTTGCTTTAAAAATCACATGTACATCTTTCTGGTAGTCTAGGGTAGTGATGGCGAACTTTGGCACTCCAGATGTTCTTGAACTTCAATTCTCAGAAGCCCTAATCAGCAGATGTGTTGACTTGGGCTTCTAGGAATTGGAGTCCAAGAACATGTGGAGTGCTAAGGTTGGCCATCACTGGTCTAGGGTATCCACAAAGCTCTCTCCAGCATCATATTTTAAGTTCATTTTCCCCTTTCAGATTTCTCTGCTGCCCATCTTTCATATCCATACATAGCAACTGGGAATACAAGAGTGTGGAAGATCGTGGTCTTGGGCCTTGATTACACATCCCTACATGTGGTGATCTTTTCCCATCCTTGTACTGCTATCCTGGGGGTATAGAAAGAGTTTCCCCAAAGACTGTGGTATTTTTGAACCACAGTTGGGCATACCCTGGGCAATGGCAACCTTGTGTTGCTGGCTAATCTCACACTAGGTCAAGCAAAAAGAACTATGGAATGAATTCACAAAAAGGTAGCTTCATTTTGGCAGTTTCACATCTGGCTTTGAAAAGGAAGAAGACTGCTGTCCTTCCAGGTCATATTGTTTTTCTGATTTACTGTCAGGATTTGACAGTCCGTTGATCCCTTAATAAATGAAATTCTAAAACAGGGGTTTCCAACCTATGGCCCATGGGCCAGACCCAACCTGTGGTGCCAATTAATCAGGCCCATGGTGAGGACTCCGCCACCACAACTGGAAGCACTGAAAACGCACTGGAAGCATTAAAATCATGCCAGAATCGTGCAGGAAGTGCAGAAATCTCATGGGAAGTGCCAAAATCTCATAGGAAGTGTCAAAATCTCACGTGAAGTGCCAAAATATCACTAGAAGTGCAAAAAATGTTGCAAAATGCATTGAAAACAGCCAAAATGCAGCAAAAACACACTGCCCTTGCTCCTGCCACCACTAGAAGTGGCAGAAGCAGTGGGAGTAACCATGTCTCTGGCCCGCTCAGCTGTCTGAGGGAGCATGGTCTGGCCCATAGCACGAAAAGGTTGGCCACTCCTACTCTAAAATAAAAAAGAGTTGAGTTTTAAGTACAGTGAAACCTCACATAAAGAGTGCCTCGCTTAAAGAGTAACTCGCTTAAAGAGCAGAATTTTCTCTGAATGTTCACTTCGCTTAACAAATAAAACCAACTAAAAACTCACTTAACAAATAAATCGGGTTTCACAATCCCCCTGACCCCCACCAGAAGTCACAATTGGTCACTTACAATGGTATTTTGTTTAAAGAGCAAACTCGCTTAAAGAGCAATCCTGTGGAACGCATTATGCTCTTTAAGAGAGGTACAACTTGTATATTGATTTCACACTATTTCTTTGCATGAAGAATACAGTTCAAGCTAAATAAAAATAAACTAATTTCTATCTATATTAGATTATAAATATCCCACTTAGTCTTTCATTTTATAAACAAAGTATTATGAGTGGACAATTGACTCACAGGGAAATAAGTTTAAAAAGAGAGAATGGTTTCTGCTTGATGTGACTCTTTGCCCTAGTTGTCAAGAAATGATAGACATAGCTTGTCATAGTTTTTCTTTGGACTGCAATGTGACATAGTCCAAGTATCATGTCACACAGCTGAGAAAACAGGTCAGAGAATGACTTGCACTGACTGTCTTTAAGGAACAAATTGTTTTTCATTTGGTGGAAGGACTAAGAAGTCAGACTGGAATTTAAATATCGTAGGAGCCATTGAAGCTAAAACAATTCAACTGAAACTATTGCAAAGTCCAGTTTTTTCATGAGAACACAAGAATAATTTGAATAGACAATAATACTAGAAGAAAAATGGAAAATAATAGGAAAAGTGGAAAAACTAAAATGAGATTGAGTGACTTGAAAAAGGAAGCTGCAGTCTTTAGTTTACAAAGGTTTTTGAGATCATTCATTCATAGGGTCACTGTAAGGTGGAAGCAACTTGATGACACATAACAGCCATGTGAATATCCTAAGTAAGGGCCAAAGTAAATGTAACATTGATAATATGACTGGCCTTTGTATGCCTGTTTTCACTTTACTGAGTAGTTGCAAGACTTCTACTCAACTCCAAATTAAAGCAAAGCTATCAGACTTATATACCACTCCATAGTGCTTAGTGCACTCTCTGGGCTGTTCACAAGTTAATTAGCATTTTGCCCCAACATGCTGGGTACTCATTTTACCGACCTCGGAAGGATGGAAGGCTGAGTCAATCTTGAGCCCTGGTCAGGATCAAACTCACAAGCTTCTGGTGCAGGACAGCAGTTTAACCACTGCACCGACAGGGCTCCTATTAAGATTGGATGTAAGAATGTTTTTATTGAGACTGGTTATGATTGTTTATTATCAGCCACAAGATGTGTTATCTTACTTTATTGTATGTACATGCTGATGAAACAGTGGACTACCTTATCAGTGGGTGCAGTAAGATCACACAGACTGACTACAAAAGATGCCATAACCAAGTTGCAGCAATGTTAAATTGGAATCAGAACAAGAATTGTGGAATATCATCTTTGAAGCACTGGTGGGAACACAAACCTGAAAAGGAGGTTAAGAATAAGGATAAAATGGTTAAGATCTTGTAGGATTTTAAGATACAAACAAATTTCCAGTGGTCTATGCACTGAACCCTAGAGTCGGATACGACTGGCTTTCAAGCAAGGGAAACCTTTACCTATTATGATTCCATCTCCATACTGGCCCATTGCTTCGGGCTCAAAGAAGCTGTATCAGCACCATGATGCAAATACCAAGCAACACACTGTGTGAAGAGGTACAGAATCCAGCTCGGTGCACTGATGAGTCTTAAGTTTAGCGAATGACAAAGCCAAAAAAGTGGCTTCATTTTGGCAGTCTACTAGGGTTTGATTGGGACACAAAAGAAGCAGCACCATGTACTGTAGTTGTTTTCAGGATCCCATTTTCCAGGCAGCTAGTATTTCCTGCCCTGTGTGGGAGCCATACCTGCTACCTGCCCCCTTTTCTGGTTTGCTCTTCTTTTGGGCTGTCAATTCCTGTCATCTAAGTGTCTTTAGGTTAGGGCCTGAGTAACTTGGATTATCATGACAGAAAGATGACTCTGTGGGAAAACTGTACAATATTTAGGAGACAAACATATTCATGTTGGCTTCCACATTGGCCCAGCTCAGCACTGTAAGACTTGGACATGCACCAAACTGTTGGATTTTTTTTAGCACACAAATTCCATTAACCTCCTCCTGCCTTACAGAAACAAGGGAAAAAATAGACCATTCAAAGCCTACAACTTGAATATTTACTCAGAAGTGCACTGACTTCAAAAGGGCATGCAGAAATGCAGCACTAAAAGGGCTTCAGCCATGGTCAATGTGCTTCTGGCAGTGTTTATCTAAAGGCAGTGTGCAAAGTTAATGGATTTTTGTAGAAGGAGGGTACTCTAGCTTGTCTAGCACTCAAGAGTGGCAGGGCTGGACTTTTCTAGTTTAAACCTGACAATTCTACTATGCAGTCTTGATCAACTAGTAACTTATGTTATTGGATTTAACCATCCATGAAGTACCGTATTGGAAAAACATGTTGTTTGCACGTTTACGTTGATTTAGCTAGCCAGAAAAAGGTCCTTGGTGAAATCTGGATCCAAATGCTATCCTTTTGATAAGTGCCTCCAGAAGTCCATCAGATCCCTGTCCTGTGTGAACGTCACTCTTTTCTAAACTAAGAATATCTCTTAAAACATTTGAGACAATTTTATTGTTACACTTGGTTTACTCCATGAAATCTTATGAAACATGATGAAAATGTTTACCTTCAAGATGCCACAAGAGCCTTTTATGGCTTTTGCTGCATTGAACAGAGGCAGGTATCCATCCGGATAGCCTTGGCTGAACTTCACTTGTTGAATGGCTGGTCATGAAAACCTGCAGGGCGGAGATCACTTGCCTAGACCTCGCTAAGGTAAAGGTCTCCCTTGCTTGAAAGCCAGTTGTATATGACTCTAGGGTGCAGTGCGCATCTGTTTACAGCCAAAGAGCCAGCACTGTCTGCGTCTGCAGATATTTCCATGGTCATGTGGCAGGCATGACTAGACTCCAGAACACATGGAACGCTGTTACCTTTCCTTCTGAAGCAGTACCTATTTATCTACTGCAATTTCTTGCTTTTAACCTGCCAGAAGGGGTCGTTCAAATACCAGGTGAACATTTTAGGGGGGGGGGTCAGTCAAAGGTCACAGAAATACACAGAGGGGGTAGGGGATAAAAAGTGGCCTATTTTAGGTCACGTGGCATTTGAAAGAGCCCCAATTGGTCTGTCCCCGAGTAGGGGGAAACCTATTATCTCATCATGTGTTCAGGATAATAGGTGCTCAGGAGCAAGAAGCACTCAGGGACCTGTCCATGCAAATAGCCCACGAAGAAGACTTTTGCTCAAGTCCGAGTGAGGGAACGAAGCAGACAGGGGTGGCTTCCTCTATACTCAGGCTGCGCCTTTTCCTTTCCACTCTGCTCTCTTTGGCCAAGCAGGAGCCCGCTTCGCCTACTTGCCAGCCTGGTGGTTTTCGCACAGCTTGGAGCCTCCGTCCTCCCCGCTGCTTCCTTAGGCCAGGCGAAAGGGCCGGCCTAGCCTTCGCACTCCACCCCCTGAGACCCCCCCCCCACACACACACACCAGTAAGGTCTTCCTCTCGCCCGCCTTCGCCGCCACCACTGACTCCCTTTCCCCTTGCCAAGCGCCTCGGCACTGCAGCAGAGAAAGGCGGGGAGGGGGGGGGAAGGAAGGGGTTTTTTGGCGCGCGCGCGCGCCGCGGGGAAGGGAGGGTTCTTGGGGCTGGTTCCACGCGAGCGCCTCTTTCCCGCCCCTCCTCAGACTTCTCCGTCACGCCTGGCGGTCCCACTTCAGGGAAGAGGAGGAGGCGAGGGAGGAGACGAACAACACCACGAAACACATACCCCCCCCCAATACACACACCGCTTTGCCCGTGTACCTCCCGGAAGCTGCGCTGGAAAGCGAGCCGCGGGCTGAGGGGGGAAAGAAAGCCAGACGGTCCGGCGGCGGGCTTCGCGTCGCGCGGGAAAATTGGGGGAACGGCTTCTTGAGGAACTTTATCGAAAAGGTACCCGCGACCCGCTGCCTCTGCTCCGTTGCTGGCGGCCGACTTTGCTCGGGCGAAAACAGCCCCGTGGGTGAAACTTTTCCCCCTAAGAGCTCCGGCGGAGGGAGAAGGTGGCGCGAACCCCTGGGGAACCCGAGTCCTGTTGACTTCAGGGGGACTCCGTTTGGCGGGGCAGGGTTTGCAGGCGAGCAAAGGAAGGACCCGCAAGCCTTGGGTTGGGGTACCTCGGGGGGGGGGGGCGACGGTGTGTTTCGTGCGAGCCTGAGACACTTGGCGCGCTCTCAAACCTTTTCTCCTCGGTCAGCAGCCTCTGCGTTGCGGCTTGTTATCTTCAAGCCTCGGAGAACTGGGTGGGTGGGTGGGATGGATGGGGGAGACTGGCGAGGGAAGCTCGTTTTTTTTTTTTGGGGGGGGGGGGGACGTCGGTCTAGCGGTAGGTAGAAGGCGCTTCAGAGGAAGCAGGTGTGGGAAACTGCAGGCACCGCCGGCGGAGGGAGAGGGAGGGAGGCTTGAAGGTGCGCGGCGCTTGCCAAGGAGCGATGCGGTGCGATGCGACGAGGAGGCTCGTGAGGCGTTTCGAAGTACTTAAAACCCACACATCACGCACCAGCCATTACCTCCCGCAATGCTAGAATGAATCTGCAGGATCCGCCCTCCCGGACAAGCCTGCCAAGTTGCGGGGTGGGAAAACACCGCCTTGCATCAAGACCTTCCAAAGAGGGCCGTTGACCGCTCCCTCTCGGTCGCCAAGTTAGACCGAGAAGCGGCGAAGTCGGGGTTGGTTTTTTTTTTTTTTGGGGGGGGGGGAAGGTGACTCCCTTCGACACTTCGCGAGTTCTCCTTTTCTTCTTCTCTTCGCGTGTCTAGGCCAGACGTGAAACTGCCCAAGTGAAGTCACCTTTGGGTGAGTTCATTTTGCAATTTTTCCCCGCCGGACCCAGTGTGAGAAAGATTAGCCGGCAACATAAGGTTGCCGTTGCCCAGGGTACGCCCGATTGGGGTTCAAAAACACCTCGCTCTTCGAGGAGGCTCTTTCTGGCTACCCCTTCTCTTTTGCAGCAGCCTCTTTTCCTCGTCGGTCTTGGCTTGCAAAGAGTGTGGGGGGGGGGGCAAAGAGGGGAATGATAGTCCGGAAGGCTGCAAAGGCTGGGATACCCCGGACGTGTGTGGGTGGTCGGTAGGTGGGAGTCCTTGCGCTTAGCTAGCTCGGTGTTCCCGGGGACTTCGATAGGGATGGGAGCGCGTGGGTTCTCCCGCTCGGCGCGTGCGTCTCCCGGGAGACAGGACTGGGAATCCCCCTCTCCCCCCCCCCCTTACCCGCGTGCGCCAGGCGAGCGGGGAACTAATCGTTGGAGGCTCACTCTGGGGTGGGTCGGGTTGAGGGGATTGCGTGGGGTTCCCCCCCCCTGGCCCCTCTCCCCCATGTGGGTGGAGATCGGCTTGGGGGAAACGACTGGCGTAATGTAAAACTGGACTCTCTCCCTCCCCCAACCCAATTCTTGCTATATACCCGCTATGGAAGTTTTGTGTTCAGTGGGACCCGGTATTTTTCTTTCTTTCCCGCAGAGGGTGTATCAAAACAAAACAAAAATCCGACACTCTGGAATGACCATTGTTTTGTGGAATTGTAAAGACTGTAAGAAACGAATGATAGTTCCCTGGAAGGAGAAGAATACTGTACAGTACTGTATACTGTATAAGAGAATCCTCGGTCTCTATAGCCCAACCTTACATGGGCTGCATTGCGCTGCAGTGCAGGGAATTAACAGCAACTCGATAGGATCTTTCACAAAGGGTTGGAAGCACACGAATCTGATTCAGAAGTACTGGGTCTCGGTTGTAGATAGAATATTATCTTTTACTTTATATTTTAAGATGGTTGCTGCAGGCAGCATCAACCAGACACTAAAAGGAAGCCACTCCCTGTCTTAGTATTTTTTGGGGAAAAAAATATTAGAGTGCATATTTGTTGGTCTGCCACATCTGTCTACCCAAAAATAACACCCAGATTTCCATTAATATTTCCTGAACAATCATGTTTAACTTGTATTGTAATATATTCTCTTTTGTGGCAAGCAAATCCTTTTCTGAGCTGTACATCTTATTTGATATGCAGAACTGGGAAATAGTACCGATTGAGTCTTTAATAAAATGAAATGGAAAATAAAGAGTTTACAAAGAAAAAAATAGTAAATAAGCTTCATTTACATACAAAAAAGTCCCAGTTGCATATTTGTTCACTTGAGGAACCTTGAAATCTTGTTCATAAGAAAATTCATTGTGAAACTTTTGCAGTGTTGCAAGATATTTAAAAAGATTTTCATTATGTAGACTTGTAAATGAACCCACTACAATAAAAGTGAAATTTTGATAATTAATTTCATTGGTAAAATTCCATTAGGACAGATATCTTTGAAATGACAATCAAGTGGAAGAAGGAGGCAAAAGTGTAAATGTTCATTCTAATGGATCTATTATCGATCTAGACTTGAGTTCTGAACAATTTATGAGACAGCAAGCCCCACTGAGTTTAGTGGGACTTTCTTCCGAGTAAACATGATTGCTGTTTAAGAAATCTGCAGTTGTCAGATCTGCCTGATGGGGAGGAGGGGTAGCAACAGATCTGGCTTTTGTCTTCAGTGAGAGAGTGCCTGCAAAATAATATCTATGTCACCTCTGTCTCATGCAAAATCTAAAATTCAGTTTTACCTTTCTGGCAGTGTAATTGAATAAACCATATCCATTATATCAGGCCCAGTTTTTGGATTTCCTGCATAAACATCAAGTCTTATATGTCTTTGCCTTTTCAAGGGTTCTGGAAAACTCAAAAGATTGCCTTATTTGTAAGTATTTAGCAATGCAGTAATTATATTGCTTAAGCCAGAATTTTGCTTGCATAAACGGATTATACAGCAATTTTTCATAATTTATATTTTAATAAAGTTAATTCAGGTATTAATAAACATAAAAGAGACTAATGTTACCGGATGTCCACTTTACATTTTAAGAAATTTATGTTTGTGTGTGTGTGTATGCAGTTTGTATGCGGTGCTTTCCCCCCCAGATTTGAAACCTGCATTAAAATGATGTTGTATTTGTATATAAGTGTTCCCATTGATTTTGATTAAATACATCTAGAAATGAGAATGAAAAGATGAAAGCACACCTACACCTTTTAGCCGCATTCTTTTAAAGATATGTTTGCAGTTATAATAAACAGTGTGTGGTAAAAGCAATCAGAATGTTGATAATGCATCTTAATTCTCAGTGTATGCATGCAGGATGTAAGATTTCAAAATGAACTGAAAAAATCAGCATTGTTCAGAATCTAGAAAAAGGAAATTAAAGGACTAGTGCTCATGAAAATCTTACCATGTTTGAAGCAAGATGCAGTCTGATAAAAGAGATAAGTACAAAGATATAAGAACAAGCTGTGCTAAAAGCAAATGCAAAATAAATACAGTATATTAAATTTCACCTTAATGGCAATAAAGCCCAGCTGATTCCAGTAGAACTGATTTCTAAGTAAATGGTGCATGTCTTTCAGACAGTACAGCCAACCTTGTGAGTTCAGTATAAAGCCTTCCCCCACTGAATATGTCTAGAGCTGGGTTCATTAGTCAGGAGCAAGACTACATTGACTGTACCTTGCAAAAGATCTCTATGACTGTATTTATCAAAACATGAATGATGGGTATTTTTTTAATGAAAAAGTTAACCTAAATGAACCTGCAAACATGAAGGGCAGCCAGCAGTGGCTGCTATCTTTGTACTGTATTACATTAGCATGTAGTTCTTCACAACCCAGAACAGACTGGGAGTTGGTTTTTAAACTGCCATGGTAGCAATAGTTTTAGTTTAATTTTATTAAGTACACAAGGGACTAAGTAAAAATAATGCTGTTATAGCTGAAGTGCCCTGGGTATATAGCAGTTATATGCTGGAGGGCCATAAGTGCAATGAGATTTTGTCTCCTAGGCTTTTAATGTTTTCCTTTATTATGAGGAATGCATTTCAATTGATTACAACCAAGTAATAGTTACAAATTACTACCAAATTTGTATAATTATTGTAAATATAAATTAAGTGTGCATTATGTATAACTGACTCATAAAAATAGAGAGTTAATAAAATGATCATTATAAAGTTTCATAATACCATTTCTCACTGGCAAGCTAATACAGCAGCACAAAAGCTAGTCGCTTTAATTGTCCCAAGTAGGCAATGTTCGTCTAGCAGAGAGTGTATATAATGCTCATTGGGTCTTCCTGGGATATAGAACTGGATATATAAAAATATTACAAAAACCAGTATAAAAAGAAAAGTACCAGTACATGCCATACTGTATCCACTATACAAGCCACACAAAGAGCATAAATGTTGTAGAAATGCATTTTTTTAAAAAAGAAAAGATAATTTTGCCTGAAGATTAAAGCTAAAAGTTGATGCAATCTTTCAGAAAGTCCTTCATAAAATGTATATTTGCAAGATAATGGTTTAATGTAGAACTGTACTCCCAGACTCCTCTAATCAGTGTCTAGCATTTGCAGATTATAAGCGACCAAATGTATAGACTTTAGTGAAACTGTACATCTTGACAAACTTTTTTAAAACCTTCATTTAAAAAGAAAGCATTTATTTTGTTCTTTGCCATCAATGAACCTTTTCTCTTTCATTTTTTTATGACAAAGTAAGAATAATATTATAGATGTACAGAAGATACTTGCAAAATTTTAGAAAATACTGCTCATATAACACAGCTGTTATTTCAAAGGTAGGAAAATTATTAAAGTTTCTTTTTGCAGCCCACCGGTTTAATTATTTAATACATAACATAACCTGGAACACACAAGACTAAAGTGGTTGTATTAAGATCATGTGTCATTTCATCATTTGGAGCCTAGCAAAACTAAGTTTTTAATTGAACAAATGTCCCTAATTTTTGTATGTTCATAATTTGCACATTTCCTCTACTTGGGGTTCAATGGGATATGGAATTCTGGTTACTTAAAACCTCATCAAACTTCATCATAGTTCTAAAACTGCACTAAGCATATGATGCAGATCTATCTTTGCCTTCATAGTGAATTGAAACACTGTGTTTTGTTTTAATAAGTGTCAAAATGCTCAACTGCCAAGTGTTACATGTTCTATTTGAGCTGAATACATTTTCAGGAGTAAGATTATAACTAAGTAGCTGGATAGGGATTTGTGAGTTCTATTAAGATTCCTGAAATAAGGTTTATAGAAGAAAAAAGAAAAGAGGTCTTGCTGTGATTTAATTTTTAAGGCCCATGTCCTCTGATGTCACTATGTTAGTTGAAGTCTCTTGCATTTGCAGGTTATATTCAGTACTAGTTGCATAAAGGGTTGGAGCTGAACATCACAAAGAAGATTCTAGAATTGAGCCATGTTTCTCTTTGAGCTCATTCATACATTTTAGTTGGCCATGTTTAAGTTGTGATTCTGTAGCCCATTCATTCAGGTTAGTTTAATGTATCCAAATGACATTATTGCAACATTGAATCAATCCTACCCATTTTCTTTCTGGTTCTAGATTATGTTGCCTTGATTGGATAATGATCTCTTTTTTCTTTTTGTATTCCTCTTTGCTTTTGATGTGTCATCCTTGTGGTTGTTTTGTTCTATGAGGATATGTATATTTAGAACCCTCTTGAGATCAGCTGTGATTAATGTCAGCTGTGAAAGTGTTTTCCAGGGAATGGAGCAAAACAGAAAGGTGAGAAACTCCCTCCCCATCTTGCCTTGACCTGAAAAGCTAATCAGTGTAACCAAAAAGCCTTCATGTTCACAGAATTTTCTGGGAGTTTTCCTGCATTTTCCTTTCCATTTCCTTCAAGTACTAAAGTGGTTCTTCCCTCTCATGTTGTACATAAAAGGACAGGGCTTGTGCAAAACCCTCCCAAGGAGTGGAGATGGATTAGAGAATTGGGAGGGAAGGAAAGGGAGAATTGGAGGGGAAAAGGAGATAATGAAATAATGAGGTGGCTCAACTCGGATTACATTGAAGGGAAAATTAAAACAGGTATGGATGTTTGGAATGAGTCAATGAATCATAGTCATAGAGTAATTGAATTGGAAGAAGTTTATCAGCCAACTCAATGCAAGAGTTTCAATCAAAGCAGATCTGATCATTGGTTGTCCAATTATCCCTTGAATGCCTCCAGCATTGGAGTGCTCCCCACTTTCAAAGATACTGTAATTGGTTTCATTGTCTTAATGCTCTGTTATGATGTTTTTCCTGATATTCAGCCTGTATCTGACTTCTTGTAACTTTAGTCCATTATTATGTGCCCTGCATTCTGGGATACTCAATAACAGATCCTGCCCCTCCTCTATATGAATATTTTTCAGGTATTTGAATAATGCTATCATATCCCCGCTAGGTGAAAACCTTGTTGAGGAGAGGGGCTTGAGTGATCTAATTAGGTAGTCTTGTCCATCTTTTGTCAATGACGTTAGGCTGGGACTAAAACTCACCAAAGGGTCCTTTGTTGGATCACTTGGACAAGTTGAAAGGGGGGGGGGGACAAGTCATGGTCCACCTAGCCATCAGGTGACGAGATATCCAAATGACTAAAAAAACCACATACAGATGGACTTGATTTCTCAAGTCCATTTGCATGTGAGGAATGTCATCGTGGAGACATCTACCAATGTGCGGACTCCTCACTGAATAACAACTCTACAGTAACCAAGACATCATAACACCCCACCCCACTTTCCTTTTCTCATGGCTAAACATGTCTAGTTCCTTCACTCTTTCCTCGTATAGCTTGGGTTTCAGTCCCCTGATCATCCTTGTTGCCCTCTTCTAAACTTGTTCCAGTTTGTTACCATGCTTCTTAAAATATGGTATCTAGAACTAGACACAGTACTTCAGATGACACCTAAATAATGCCATTCCAGATCTGCAGATAAAAGGAATCACAGTTGCAACTCACATCAATGTAAGCATCAAATCTCAATGAAATTTATATGTATGTGTGCCAGAGCAAAGCAAAACTCTTCTTACAACTAAGATGCATTTAAAAAATGATAAAGGGAACGAAACAATCAGGATAGCAATAAACTCAGGTCTTATAAGTTTTAAAAACCATTTTGGAATTGGTGATTTGGTAATAGTACTGTAATAATATGCAAACCAGTTATCATGTCTGGTTTGTGTGTGTGTGTGGTGTCAATCAACTTTTCAGGTAAATCCATAAAACACACTGCTTTCTAAAACTTACAGTCCCGTTTCCCTGTACTTAATTGTTAGTAAATTGTTAGTAATTTCAAGATTTTACAAAGATGACAGTAGATATGCTGTTTTCAAGTTTGGTGGTGGTAAAAATCCCTTTCTGCTCACCAAGAGCAGATTTTTGAAAAATGTTCTTAGTGTAAGCATAAGCATGCTTTAAACAAAAATATTTATATCTTATTTAGTAATTTTGATAGTATACCCATCATCAATAGGCTTCAGGGCATTAATGATAATATTAATATTAATAAATGATTTATGTCAGAAACAGGAAACTCTCATTTGATCAACAACAACTTTTAGATAATCATGTTTTGCACCCAGTTGTTCAGGAAATTTGAATAGGGTTATTAGCATAGGTCCAGGTATAAAATAGTATAAAATAGTCTGGTGTCTGTTTTAATAAGCATATTCTTTACATAGAAAGGAAGGAAAGTAGGAGTAATTGAGGCATTCAGCAAGAAAATATCAAAGTGCATCTATATAATTCAGAAAATTGGAATCCATCAGAAATGGAAGAGTAGTAGAATTGCTTGTATCCTTAGATATAATTTGTTGTACACTTGTTAGAAGAAAAGTTCCAAGATTGGCTAGAGTCCTCCCAAAGAAAAGACATTGACAATTTCCTGTCCTGCCATTTGCTTCATTCTTATATTAAAGAGAAATACCTTTTTCTTCTTATTCATCTTGATATAGGCTTTCTGCTCACATGCAGTAGCTGTAAAGGAAGCAGGAACACTTTGACATATTGGCCAGAATTCTGGAGTTTGCACCTGTGTAATTTACATCTCTGTAAGAGAAATATTTGTGTGGTGACTTTTGTGCTGTTGTTGTGGGACTTCTTAAATGAGTGGCTTTATTTATTTATTTATTTATTCATGCTTGTTTTCTTTTTTCTTTTTGATATTGTGATTTGTGATGATGATGTGATCTTGTTTGAGTCTACTGTGTTATGTTGTACTGTAATACTGTATTGTAATTATGAGATGCATTGTGACTAGATTGTATTGTGACTGTTGTTAGCCGCCCTGAGTTGTAGCCAATTGGGCGGCATACAAGTCCAATAAATCAAATCAAATCAAATAGTTTACATTTTTTTGCTGCTAATTGCTGCTGATTAATGAGGTGCTGGTTGCACTTTTGAGCATGTGCTTAGACATATAGTTGAGCATATAACCTAAGAATACAACTACCACCTCATTGAATGACAGTTTACCAGAAAGATTTATAAAATGTAATTATCATAATCATCCTAGAACCACAGAGGTGGAAGGGACAGTATGGATCATTGACTCCAGTCCTTGTCAAAGAGGCACAGTGGAGAATCAAATTCATAAACTCTCACCTAAACCATTGAATTATCCAGCAGTTCCAATGCAAGTTTAAATCTCTAATAGTACTAACAGTACTGAGGCTATTTATACAAGGCTTAGCCTATGTTCCTCCATCATCCAAACAAATTTTAAAGGCTGCATAACCTTGAGTTGTTCATTCATTCACCAAGTCAGAGAGAGGAGAAGAGCTGAAACACTTGATGAAGCAGGAAACAGCTTGGATCGTGTCTCCCCACCTCCCTGGACCCGGCGGGGGGGGGGGGCAGAGACCCCAAAATTGGTAAAAAAAAGTCCTTTTTTAAAAAAACCAATTTTGGGGTCTCTGACCCCCCCCCTCCCCGCCGGGTCCAGGAAGGTGGGGAGACCCGATCCAAGCTGTTTCTGGGCTTCCCCGACGTCCTCAGCCAGTTCAGCAAGCCAAAACGTCAGGGTTCGAATCCCGACATTCTGGCTTGCTGCAGCCTCAAAGAGGGTGGGGGAACTTCAAAAATAGTGCGCATCAGCTCTAGGGAGGTCGGGTGACCCGATGCGTGCTAATTTTGAAGTTCCCTCACTCTCTTTGAGGCTGCAGCAAGCCAGAATGTCGGGATTCGAACCCTGATGTTTTGGCTTGCTGCACTGGCTGAGGACGTCGGGGAAGCCCGGAAACAGCTTGGATCGGGTCTCCCCACCTCCCTGGACCCAGCGGGGGGGGGGGCAGAGACCCCAAAATTGGTAAAAAAAAAAGTCTGTTTTTTTAACCAATTTTAGGGTCTCTGACCCCCCCTCCCCGCTGGGTCCAAGGAGGTGGGGAGACCCGATCCAAGCTGTTTCTGGGTATCCCCGACGTCCTCAGCTAGTGCAGCAAGCCAGAATGTCGGGATTCAAACGCTGATGTTTTGGCTTGCTGCACTGGCTGAGGACGTCGGGGAAGCCCAGAAACAGCTTGGATCGTGTCCCCTGCCTGCTCCAGAGAGATCAGAGGACCCGATCTACAGCTGCAGGGTGGCTGGGGAAGCTGACGGGGACTCCCTGTCGGCTTCCCTAGCCACCCGTCCTTGCCTCCGCAGCTGTGGGGTGGCTGGGGAAGCCGACGGGGGAGCCCCCCGTCAGCTTTCCAGCCTCCCCATCCCTGCCTCTGTAGCTGCAGGGTGGCTGGGAAGCTGAACGGAGAACCCTGTTCACCTTTCCAGTCACCCTGCTGCTAAGAACCACTGTATCGGATAACGTTAAAAATCGCGTTATTCGATACAAGATTTTTCCGAAAATCTTGTAACGTTATGCGGTTTTAACGCTATCCGGTACTCGCGTTATCCAGGGTATTACTGCATTAGGTTTTGTTGGAGTATTGATCCAGAACTAAATGTACAATGTAGCATTTTACTGCATTGTCACTTGAAGACTTGTGAAGAGTGTTCCAAGGTTTTGGTCATTTGGCATGTATAGATTTTGTAACAACTGGCATAAAAACTCAACAAATCTCAAAACATTTTGTTTCAACCAATGTTATATAGGGAGGCAAAAACGCAAAGCCCCATGTTTTTAAATGAGTTGTGAGTCTGTGAAGCATAAATTATATTGTGAGCAGGTTGTCCCATTTGGGAGTACATTAGAATTCTAAATGGGTTTGGGGAAACCTATAACCTGTTCCCACTGTAAACACGATGGAATTTCCATGGAGCCAGTAATCACTCCTCAAATCAAATGGATGAAAGTAAAAAAAAAGTTATGATTTTAGCAGAAGGCTGTAAGAGAACTAAACAAGAGAATGACTCTTGACACTCTCTGAACGGATATGAGCCTCAAGTCTGCTGGCTCAGAACCAGGAAGAGCTTTATGGCAAGAACAAACATGCTTGATGATACACAAGAGCAAAACCAAATTAGAAGATGGAAGGAAGAGCTCACTGGGAAAGGAACATCCATCATTAAAGGTCAATATAGCTGAAGATCTCAATCTCCCCTATGTCAGCTAAAGGATCCTGAATAGGCTGAGGATTGGAGTCCCTAAATGCAAGACCAACATGCTCAAGTGGGGACTGCTGGTGGACAACAACACACAGTGTGAATGTGGAAAGACACAGTCTGGCCCATTTGTAGGTCTGCCAATTGCTGCCAGAGACATACACAGATGAGGACTTGCATTTGGGCAATGACAAAGCGAAGAAATTGGCTTTATTTTGGCAGTCTGGGGTCTGATTAGCACATGAAAGAAGAATCTTTTTCCATGCTGTTTGCAAGTTACTTTGGTTGGTATTGTTTTCATTAATAAAATCTGAAATTGGCTTATTTGCTTTTCCTAAAACTAATGTCATTTGTTCAGTCTGGATGTAATAAGTTTTGATTAGTTAAAATAGAAGCAAAAAACTCAGATCTCCTCTTCATTGCTGTAACAACTGAGAAGAAGGGAACTTATAACCAGAAGCTTATTCGTATTAAAAAGATGGTTACATGAATGTGATGATATATATACAATATGGCATTATCACCTTTTATTTTCACAATAATTGGCCTGAATATTGTCATCAAAGCTCTTATCAGACAGCAAAGGTAACAGATTTAAATGGCCTCAGAGGGAAACAGATGTGCCATTGAAATGCAAGTATAAAGGACATGTTAGTAAATGGAGGCAACATTTCTTTCAAACACCACTAGTAAAGCAATGTTTTTCCACGTAATTGAAGAACATGGGATAAAACTACAAATAATCCAGAGGCCACATTTAATAGATGGATACACTGCAATATTTACTACTTTAGTTTCATAGGACCTATTTGTTTCTTTAATGGTAAATTTGCAGGATTTTTCTGTTCTCCTGAATTCTTCAATGCTCTCCCCCCCCCCCCCCCCCGCAGTATAAAATCTACCAAATCTTGTGGCTGTGATTCTGATACAGTAGTTACCTCATGTGTCCTTGATGCTTGGGAGACCCCAGGAACAATTACAGGCAATTCCCCTTTTCCCTCTGTTATTACCTCTTATGAGTTGTATATACATTTTCTTCTACATAATAAAGATTGTGAGATCACACAAAATTCTTATCTGACCAGTTCCTATCTGTCTTTACAGAATAAATACCCCTCCAGTCACTTTCAAAAAGAAAAACAAATAGCTTTGCAAACTGTATTCATAATTGGATGCGTTTCATTCTTTCATTTATACCTATGTCTTAAATTCTTCTGACATTTATGCAATATGTACTGAGTGTTTTCACAGGATTAATGGATAAGACATCTTGTAGATAAATCCAGTTTCTCATTTTTCATAGCTAGACTATGTTTGTTCTGTCAGGGCCCATTTTGCTCACCATTGCTTCCTCCTCCTCCCAATAGGTGAAGGAGGAGGAGGAGAGGGCAAGGAACTGGGAACAGGTGAGAGAAGAGTCACCCCTCACTTGTGCAAACATGATTCATATGTGAGTCAAACCTGCCAACTACTACTGAATTTACCTTTCAACAATTGTAAGCTGACAGTCTATTCCTTTCGATTGTCAGCAGGCCATGTTTGTATAATAGATAGCTGCTTTCCATTGCAGACTTGAAAGTAAAATATGTCTTTCCTTATGATTCATCTCTCCAGTACAATTGGTATATGAAGTTTGTCTGAAATAGAGATACACAAAGGATTCAGGCAACATATCTATGAAAAAGAAATACATACTGATGCTATTAGTTAATATAGAATAGTTATCAGACTAAACAATGAGATAGCAGACACAATAAATGATAAATTGGTTCAAGAGCATAGTGAATAGTTGAAGCTAGTGTGTATTGTAAGCTTGTATAATTAAGGCACTGATAACAGTACAATGCACCTTATCTGCGGCATTCAGGGATACTACCAATGAGGACATGCTTCTCTGATTTACAGATAATTGTCATGTCTGCAGCCACGCACAACAGTTTCTTAACAATGAACATGAATTATGACTGTACAACCTTTTTGGGGGCGGTGACAGGTATATCTAAGGTGCTGCTTAGGAGTAAAATCAATCCCCCACCCCAAGGACAATATCAGTAACTCTCCTTTGTATACATTCCAGATTGTTAAATAGAGAAATGACAATTAATTGGCCAAGATCCAGTAGTACTTGTCTGTTGATGGAAGCTGGGAGTGGAAGAGGTCTCCCTGAGCACTTTTAATTCTTCTCCCATTCTGCCTGAAAATCTGCTCTAGATAATTTCTCTGCCTCTAGAGCAGATTGCAACAGCATGTAGAGATGGAAAGGGATGGAAGAAACTGTCTTCTGTCCATAATCTAGGACAGAGGTAGCCAGTATTTTTTGTACAGAAGTGGAGGTGCTTTTTAAACAACTGGTTAGAAGGATATCTTGCAGAACAAAATGACTAGACTATAAATTATTTACAGTTATTGGCTACATGAACTTATATGTACAGTTACATGCAGATACAGTAATACCTCAGATAATGTTTACCTCGGATAATGCTAAAATCGCATAACGTTAAGTAATCTGAGGGGGAGAATTGCATCGAATATCGTTAAGATCCTATGGGATGCATCGGATAACAATCGCTAAAGCCTGTGCGGTTACAATGTATCTTTATGGAGCTTTAACGTTATCCGATGCATCCCATAGGATTTTAACATGCATCGGATAACACTAAAAATCTGATAACACCAAGACTTGTAGAATCAAGTTTTAGCGTTATCCGAGGTTTTACTGTATATATTCTGATGTAGATGATCCAAAAGAGGGATGTGTATGGACAAGATCCTGTTGCTTGCTTCTCCATATGTCTTGTGATTCAAATAGGCCTACTCTACCGGTAACTCTGACTTAGTGTAATAAGTTGCAATCAGAATATTCCAATTTAAATCAACAGATCTTATAGAGAAGTTGACTCACTACATCCCCATTGATTCAGTGTAGTGCAATTTATTAAACTAAAGCCTCAGGATTTTTTTAGACCTACAAGTTAGAAATATTCTCAATTCTTGTAAACATAAAACAGTCCCTTACAATTGAAAGTAGGTAAATTTTTGGAAAATACTAAAAAAATGATTAAAATTTGGCAGAGCCAACATACACCTGAAAAAAAAGCTGCTTGGAAAATATAGTCTCTCCAAAGTGTATTAATTGTCCCTCATATAGAAAAAGGAATCAGAATTTGGAGCAAATTTAAACCATTCAATTCTGTTTCATTTTACCCAAAGTTCTGTTTCGTTCAGTGTGCTTGTACTGCATTAAAATATGTATGGGGAAAAATATATGACACTTCCAGGCAATTTAACTTGAAAAATATATGGTATAGATATCCAGACAGACTTAACCTCAGATTTTTCTGTGTATCATAATTGTACTGTTTTGTTTTGCCTTTTAGCATAGCACTATGTTCTATTCTGAGAGGTCACTGAATGTTCTATCTAATAAAATTAATGAAAGTAAGAGGGGAAAGTAATTTAATCTGTCTTGTACTTATCTATTCATTTCAGGCTTTGATTATCAAAACTGAAGTGGAGAGATAGCTGCTGGCAGACTTGTCATTCCTTTTGAATGTCATATTAGGGCATTTGTACAGGTAATTAATTACTGGATGGTTATATGCATATCAGAAAACAAAATAAAACAAATAAAATAAAAATAAAAAACACTAGCACTTTAAAGATTACGTGCTTTATTTTTATTGTTAGCTTTCGTGGATCAAGTCCACTTCTTCAGACAAAGAGTGAAACTTGCAGGCATGGTTTTTATACACCAAATACAGGGGGGTCAAAGGGAGATGGGTGTGGTCAAGCAAGAT
Source organism: Furcifer pardalis (assembly GCA_030440675.1). Taxonomy (NCBI): domain Eukaryota; kingdom Metazoa; phylum Chordata; class Lepidosauria; order Squamata; family Chamaeleonidae; genus Furcifer; species Furcifer pardalis. The sequence goes on from CP126896.1 coordinate 78,735,143, forward strand.
GATAGACAAACAAGCACAACATACACAGCCATTAGCATCAATAGATTATTCAGATTAGCTCTAAATGACTCCCTTTCAATCTCAAGGTTGTTGAGAAAGCCCATTCTGGTCTCTGATCAACTTTTTTACCTGCATGTCAGAAAACAAACAAAAACACTGTGCCTGGTTACTTTCTGTTTTGCTAAAGAGATATCTGATGTAGACAATGTTAACTAAAAAACAAAACAAAACACCAGTGATACAGCTGACCCCAGGCTTTTTAAAACTAGTGCTTGCCAATGTTTTAGATGATAACTCCCATAAACCTTGACCACAGGCCTTGTTAGTTGGGGCTAATTGAAAGTAATTCCCATTCTGATGTCTTTTAGATGTTTTAAACTACCTTCTGAAGTCCTGGATGTTCTTTCCTATCAGTACCACCTATTATGTTAACCTCCTGGGAGGTGTATCTGGTATGTTTTATATTAATCTTGTGTTACAAAGTAAGGAACAGAGAATTGACCAAGTGATTTAATTGAGAGATAAGTAAAAAGATAAGAGCAGATTCAGTGGAATGACAAGATCAGAAATCTGATTGAGGATTTAATAAAAATTTGGTAACGCAAAATTGAAATATCTAGTAGTCAAGAATTCTCCAACAAAAAAATAAAATAAAGACAAGATACTGTGGTAAGAAGGCTTCTTCAAAAGAAGACTCCTTGAGAATGTTGAGCTCTATGTGATCTTCTTTTCATGGCTCACCCAGTTGAGCAATGGGAAAACAGCTAAGAAATACAGTCAAACCTCTACATACAAATTTAATTCATTCCTCGAGGTTGGTTGTATCTCAAAAAAATATTTCCCATATGAATGCATTGAATGCAGTTTCCCATAGGAATATATTGAATTTCTTATCTCAAAAAAATCCTATTTAAAATTTGTATCTTGAACTTGATTTTCCCCCCTGAGATTTTTCTAATGTATCTTGAGTTCTTCTTAAGTTGAACAGTTCTTATCTTGAGATTTGATTGTATGCATAAAAACAACTGGAGAGAATATGGGTGGTATGTAGGATCTTTCAGGAAGCTGCTAGTTTAGATGAGGATAGCCTACAGGCTGCATTTGGCCTGGGGATTTGAAATGTGGGAGAAGCAAATGCAAAAGTAGATGAAAGGCCCAAAAGAAAAATGGGGGAAAATAAGGCTTGTGAAACAGATACACAATGGAACCAGTTTTTAAAAAATTCAGATGGATAAGCTCATAGATGATATAGGACTGGGCCATTTGTTTTTATTTATTACCTGTATACACTTGTAACATGTATTATATATTTTCTTCAATTTCAAGGCTGTGTCTGTGGCTCACTTCCTTTTCATCCTCACAGCATATAAGGTTGTATTAGGCTGAGAGTGTGTGATAAGCACAAGATTATTCTGTGAATTTCATGGCTGAATGAGGATTTGGACCCAGCTGTTCTGAGTCTCAGTACCACAATTTAAACACAGCATTACAGATGGGAAAGGGCAAGAAGATAACAAACTATGTGGGGCAAAATGTTGACAGCAATGAAGGGAGCAGCAGAATGGCAGCAGAACTGGGAAAAGTATGAGATAAGATAGGAACAAAGAAAAAGAATCTATATTTATCAACTGATAATTATGAAAATTATGGTTTAGTGGGAACAGGATAAGACAGGGAATAAATGACAGCTTAGAGAGCCAATGGGAAAAAGACATATATTAAGATCAGGAGTGGCCAGGTATATAAGGAGTGGCCAGGTATATAAACAATGTAGCCTGTTTTTTCTTCTTTGTGGCCTCTGTAAATACACATCTGGGTTCAGGTGCAAACCAATATGTATGAATTCACAGATGACCATTTGAATAACTATAGTTACAGGTAAGCAATTTGTCCTTCCTCTTCATGCAAGTGTGCAAATAAAGCAGGTAGGAATAGTTTAAATGTATTATGTAAGCCTTAGAGCAGGGATTCTCAACCTGCGGCCTATGGGCTGGATGCAGCACATGGCACCATTTCATGTGGCTCCCCACTGCCTCCACCACACCAGGAAGTACCATGTGGTGGAGGAAGGGCAAAATGTCTGTCTGGCCCCTGAAGCTGTCTGAGCCAGCGTGACCCGGCCCCTGGCTTTAAAAGGTTGAGAACTCCTGCCTTAGAGTGTGGTTTATTACATCCATTGAAATAAGGATTGTAAACCAGTTTGAAACCAAAATGTTGTGTTGGTTTAGGAATAAGAAGATTTAGCAGATAGTGAGAAATGCCACTTCTCACTTTCTGATGCTAGGTCTCTCACACAGATATTGTCAGAATTAACTGTTTTGTGAGGGGAAGTTGCAGGACTATCTGAAGTAGAGCAGTGCTGTTGTTATTCAAGCCTCACCTATAATGGAGGGAGTGACAAGAAGCTGGTAAATTACTGCAAGATCCCACAAGATATAGTTCCCGGCCTATAGGACAGGTTACTTTTTAATTCTCTGAATCTGGATGAAAGAAAGGCCCTCAGCCTGATTCCCTCCCACAGGTGGTTATTCTGAACCAAGTAGAGAAGAATTTCATATTTAAGATTTCTTGTTTTCATTTTTCTTCTTCAGAACAGGACTTTTTTCTTCCTGTGTTATGCCTTTCTAGATTATAAACCAAAAGTTGTTCATGCTTTTTATAAGAATAGTTGTGGAGCCTTAGTGAGGTATGAATGTTTTAAATAAAAGATGATGTCCAGAATCACGTTAAGTGTCCTTCTGAAGTTTGCATAACTTGCTTTGGCTAATTGCAGCTAACTGATGAAGTGTTCAAATGTATCTCAATTTTGCAGTAGGGCATAGGCATAAAGCCAAAGCATGCACTAGTACCTCATGAAAACAGCTAAAGTGAATTGTGCCAAATTATGCAAACACCAGTAAGCTTCCAGCTTAGAAATAAACCTTTGTCTTTTTGGGTGAGAAAAACACCCCTAACCTCAGATTTAGGAGGAATGCATAAAGGAAGAACAAATGGGTTTTGGTAGTAGTACAAAGTGCAAGTACAGTATATTGTGGCTTAATAGGCTGGGATTCCTGACTTACTCTTATATGTGAGTACAGTAAGAATATCCAAATGAACAGAAGAATATGCCAACAAAAATATTGAAAGAACCATGAATAGAAGAAAATCTGAGAAAATGGAAGAGCTGCTTAATTGAGATGAACATTGTAGCCACTGTGGATAATAAGAGAAAATAGAAAAGGTGAAAGGTGTATCTGAAACAAATCTGAGCAAGGCAAATGAAATGGGTAGAAAGGCAAAGTGAAGTTTATATTGTATGAAAGAACAAGAAAATGAGTCATGGTTCACTGTAGAACACAAGGAAAGGAGAGAAAAGCAACCGATTCCCATAGACAGTGCTGTAGGGAGAATGTATAATGATAAATAACAATAATAAAAACCATCATGCAATAGCCACTGGTGTTATTAAAAGTTAAACTGTAAGATAATATAACCATAGCCATACAATCAATTATGGGAAGCTAACCTCACATGCTTATGATTTCTTAGGTAACACTGAATTGGTTTTAAACAAGTGTTTTGTTTGAAAATACAAACAAACTTTAGTTAGTTTACATCAGGAAGCAAATGCTTTCATTTCTTCCTGGAGCCATATTGAAAAAGAGAGATAAATTGGGACTTCATGAGCTTAGGTTTCACTGGTACTTATGGTAGTTTATGGGAGAAGACTTTTGAGACTCCCCTGGACTGCAAGGAATTCAAATCAGTCCGTCCTAAAGGAAATCAACCCTGACTGCTCCTTGACAGAACAGATACTGAAGCTGAAGATCAAATACTTTGGACACCAAATGAGAAGAGAGGACTCACTGGAGAAGGCTGTGATACTAGGGGAGATTGAAGACAAAAAGGAGACAGGAGTAACAGAGCATGAGATGGTTAGACTACATCATTGATGAGGTAGGCATGGATCTGGGCGGATTCTGGAGGATGGCGGATGGCAGAGGAGCTTGGTGTGCTGTGGCCCATGGGGTCACAAAAGGTCGAACTTGACAATGTGACTGAACAACAACTTAGACAGACTATTCATAGTATAATATATGTTGCGCTACATTTAAAAGGGTTCTGTATGAAGTTCAACACATCTTTAAGTTATGCCATTTATTACGGGTTTTCAATTACTGGACATTTTAGTGCATGTAATGTATGAGTGTGTGATTGTATTGTTATAGTGTAAAAATACAAGTCACAACAAGATAGTAGCATGCTTATTTTTAAAGTGAAAAATTATTTAACTTGTATATTTCTCTTTTATTGACTTATCAGAATGTTATATTCAGACTATAAAACAATGGCTTGTATAATTTAGTGAACTATGTATAGCTGCTTAAGATATTAAAATAATCAGTTAGTGGCTGATGGAAAATGTTCACAGTACAGGCACTTCAATTTATTATTTACCATGCTTCACTTACTCCTTGTGCCTTATTAACTGTAACTTAAAAAGCTTGAACCTATATTATAGTTTAACTTACATCAATTACATAGACTCAATTACATATATTCCAAGAACTTTATAAGGTTGTCATTGTCACATGACTGCATTTATTAATTTATATTTTTGTTGTTGTATAAATCAGAATTGGAAAGTGGATTATTAAATGAACGTATGAATGCATATTTTTAACTGCATGGCATGATGAGAACTTTCACAGGTGGTATAAAATGGTCATATTTATAGTTGTGTGCAAAAATGTCATTTTGAGATTTAACACCATAGTTTTTGGAATAAACATTAAGGCTTTACCACATTTGTCCAAAGTAAGATCAAATTCTCCAGCAGTTTCTCATAGAAAATGCTTACCTTTAGCAGTGGTAGATTCTTATTTTGGCATTATTTATTTATTTTGCTTTGCCAATGAACGTAGTAATAGAGCAACTGTGTTGGCAACCTGGCATTCATTTCATTTTGCTTCTGCAAAATGTAAGATTGTAAATGCATTTTGTCAGTATTACAAATGAGACAGAAGCTCCTTGCGACAACTCTAAAGAGTATGAGGGACTGCAATGTTGAACTGTGCCACAATTTGGCTTTCTAATTTCTCAGAAATTTAATCTCCCCATGAAAGAGATCTTCATTTCTCTAGCCCAGACCTAGGGCCGTATAGAACTTTTTCTGCCTATATTTTTCAGCTTATTAAGATATTATTAGGTGGCCAAAGGTGCTGGTAATCGTGCAAATGTCTCACTGATTTCTGGATGATCATATAGGAAGCAGGACTTCTCATTTGAGCCCCACCCCCAGTACTCGTTTAGCACTAAATGGATTCTCAAATCAGTGATGTTTGCTTCTATGTACTGCATTTCATATTGAGAATTGCAGAAAATAGAACATATTTTAAGCCTTTGACTGGTATGAGTTGAACTGGAAAGTATGTGTATATAAATGAATCACTTAATTATAGTTGATACAAATTCACATACGTTAAATAATTTAGGAAGCTGAACTCCTTGGGCTTGGTGATTTAGAGAAGAAAAAATGAGCCAGGAAGATACAGAGACCAAATTAACTTGTTTACAGAGGAAGGAAGGCTTTTTTGTTTGTATTGATTACATAGATGCTCAATGAGAATACAGAATATCACTAAATATTTAGTAATATATTAAAATGAACACAGTGGAGTACTTCCTCTTAACCTCACTGCAGACATATCTGCCATGTATCAAGCAGACAGAATCTCCAGTTCAATTCATAATGGAAAACACTCAATGAAATTGCAGCCTGTTTGAGCATGATCTGCATGCTGGTGTAATGTTAGTATTTTAACAACTTGCATGACTCTTAGTAAATTGGGGAGAAGACATTAAAGGGTGGATTGCTATCATTATAAGGAAACATATGCTGTTGTCAACTGTTGAATAAATACCTATTGAAAAGGACAGCTATATACTTACAGTAGAACAGTTGGAGGTAGCATGTTAACACTAGACACCATTTATAGACACAGTGAGGACCAGATGGCTTTCTTTTGCAATCTGTTCCAAAACTAGAATCCAAAAAAGGTGGTGTGGTTATGAGAGGTAATTATAATTGTTTGACTTCTCCCAAAAAAAGGAAGTGAAAAAAAGGAATAAAGGATACAACTGACAATATTTTAATAAACCATAGCATCACAGATTTTGTAGAGGAGATTGTTGGAGATTCGTGGTCCCAGAATATTTTTTAAAATAGTATTTGGGGAATCAGCTCCAAAGCATTTCTTCATAACAGATTTCTCCAAAACTGTTATCTACAATCAGAGGCAAATTTCTTACAATTGGCAAATTTCTTTCAAATTTTCCTACATAACCTAAAAAAGTCTATTTTTTTCATTAGTCATTTGTTAAGTGCACAATCGAGTTTGGAAAAGTTACTTTCTTGAATTACAGCTTCCAGAATGCCCCAGCCAGCATGATATGATACAATCCAGAAAAGTAAAATTTCCAAGCTCTGGTATGCAATCAGCAAGTTTTATATGATTATAAAAGAGAAACAAAGTGATGGCAACTCTATTCTTACAATGTCACCATCTTAAACTCTACCGGTTCTTAATCAGCTAAAAAAAGAGTAAAAAAAGAGAGTGAACATATTGTCTAACTCTATCTTGGCAAATTTTCCTCTACAACATTCTCCCAGAATATTTGGCTCCAGAACTTCAGAGTCACAGCTCCCATTTTTTAGAGGTCAAAATGTCCTCCTATAATGTTGGCTGTTAGCTATTGGCTGCATTGTTAAGGATAGTATGGTTCCAAATGCTGGGCTGTCATCCAGAATTCCAAGCTTCAGGTTTGAGAGTTCTGCATAATTCACCAATCAAACAGAGATCAGGGAGAAATATGGGCATAAATCAAATCTGGGTTGTAATGAGTTCCCAGTAATCCAGTCAAGTGGAAGCTGTGTCAGGTGAGAGTCACACAATGTCATTGCATTCCTGTGGTTAAAGAATGTATAGCATTCTCACTCATACACGCACTCTGCCTTTTTCCCATTAGTTAAACGGTAACTGTTTGTCTTTGACAATGCTGCTTAGGGCTATATCCTTGTTCTAGTTGCTATAAGAAAGCATTATGATTTGCTTTTCTGATCCTCATCCAAATGATGTGTGCCACTGCCCGTTGTGGGACCTATGATTATCTGTAGCTTGGCTGTCACTTCCCCCAGCGCAGTTAAAGTAAAAAGGAGAATTAACTGTACATTGTATTTCTCTAGAAAACTGTTTTGAAATACTTCGATGCAATGTTCTACCCATGGTGACAGTAAAGACATGACTGTGGTCCAGTTTTCTGGCCATTTGCTTCTATTAAGATTGTTCTCATTGCTACCTCTGGTCTCATCTGCTGGTTGTTGCTGCTGTGCAGCTATCCTGTCATTATGTCTGTTGATAAACACCTTCAAATTGGAACTAAGTTATTGTGACCCTAACAAGCCTCTCAAGGTCAGGGAGATATTTAAATAATGGTTTTACCAGTTCTGTGCATTTCCATAGCTAAAATGGGGTTTGAACCTAAGCCATGAAGTCCTAGTCTGTTACTCTGTCCACTGCAACCACACTGGATATTCCAACATTATCTTACAGCAATATGGGGCAAAAGGACTTGACCAACAGACATCCTGTGCTGGATGCCAGAGTTATGAGTAACAACAGGCAGAAATAAGGGGATAAGTAGGACTCCCTAAGATTTTAATACCATATAGACAGTTTTGGTTTGATATTATAATGTTACAATATTAGCAGTTACACTTATATACTATCCCATAGCGCAAAGTGGGTGGTTTACAGGTAATTAACATTTTGCCCTTAACATGCTAGGTACTCATTTTACCGACCTTGGAAGGATGAGTCAACCTTGAGCCCCGTCAGCACTGGTTGCAGTACAACAGTTTAACTACTGCACCATCAGGATTCAGTTGGGTATTATATGCCTTCATATAATCTTCAACCTCACATCTAGAAATAAATCTGTGTGGATGTATGTAAGGCATCCCTCTATCTCCCTTTCCTTTGTGGAACAACAGTGAGTTGAAAAGGACAAAAAGTTCACATTGAGATGGGCCTCACTCACATTTTCCTTTCCCATTATCAATGTGCTCTGCATGGGGAAACAGACGGGTAGGCTAAGAAGATAAGAGAGAGCGAAGCATGTTGGCGCACTACACATGTGGGGGCACACATTTCCAGGAAAAAAACAACTGGAAAGTAAATCAGAGCTGTGTGGACTAGCAATTGTGTGAAGGTGAGCAACTGAATGGAAAAAGGCAATTATTTGGACAGATATTACCAACGTAATGAAGAAGGATGACATAGTCAAGCAGAAAAAGAGGGTGGTATAAATCCTTCCCTGTTTCTGCCCTTAAAGCCAAAGCTGGCATCACTTCTTTGGATTTGTAGCCAGTATATCTGCAGGCTTCCTTCGTTGTCCAGGTTTTCTTTGGCCTCTGCCCTCCTCTCCTGCGCTTCTGAAAGAATGCTGGCATCTGAGCCATCAAACCCCCTTTCTAGATTCACTTCCTCTGGCTGAGACACTCCGTCCTCCAAAGAGGACTCTGCTGGGTAAAATACCTCCCAGAATTGAGCAACTCCTGATCTGTAAAGAGGGTTGGTTCTGGAAAGTGATAGATGACATACAGTACTAGATAGTTAGCCAGCAGAGTTTGCTTTTAGGAGGAAGGGTATATATGGTGATAATATATTTGATGACAACACTGTACAGAGAAGTAGGGGAACAAAGTGATTTCAGAGTGTTGTCAACATGATTTTGAATGAAAAGCTGAAGAAGAAGTGGCGCAATGGAAAACAAGCTAATTTAGCCACAGTGGGGGAATAGAGGGCAAAATTGTAATCAATCTTTTATATAAATGAGTTTTGGAAGGAACCAGTTTTTTTCCTCTCTCGTCTTCCAATGTCATCACACAAAGATTTCAGTTCCAAATTATATGAAATCACATTGCCTTTGCATGAGACGTTTTATAGTAACACTTTTTGTAATGTCATTTTCACGAAATGTCTGAGAATAGTATCAGACAGCTCTTAAATCAAAGATGCCCTGCTCCTGAACTGCTCTTGGAACAGAATATGTTATCACTTAATCACTGGAAAATGTTTTTGTGTGGCTACAATTCAAACCTTTCCCCCTGTTAGCAGAATTGCTATATCATTGTGATAAGAGTGTTTGGGACTAAAGTACAGTCCTTGGAGAGGCGTTTGGCTTTCTGTCTAATTAAATTGCCTTCATTCTGTGTTGGCCTTCAAGTGTCATTAATTTATAAGAGTTGGAAGAACTAAATACGTACAATTCATTAAGGATATTACAAGTCTGAATCCTTGTTTGGCCTGAAGACTTTACATTGTGGGAGTTAAATCCACCCTTGATTTCACTTTATGCTTGCCACCTAATTTTAAGCTGATGAATATTAGCCCCTTTCATGTGGCAACAGGCTTACTCAGACCTAGATCGTCCCATGCTATGTAGCATATTGGACAGCAAGGTGTGGCAATAGAGCATCCATTAAATGCACAAAAGAGACAAGGGAGCAGGACTAGACCTACTATTTATTTCTTCCTTCTTTTCTTCCTTTGTACCTCAAATCCAGAATTAGTAGCCTGTGTACATATGATTGGGATCCATATTTTGCAGTTTTTAAAGAAAGTCTAAGCCCGTACAGTTTTGAATATGCATATGCCTCATCTCAAGAGTCATCACATATTTCACCTAAAGGACACTGTTGTGGAAGTTCCCAAAATGTGACCCATGCCCTACATGGGAATTTCAGTTGCCAAAAGCCTAAGTCACTACATTGGCTGATCAGTGATTTGGGGAATTGACTTAGGCTTCTGGGAATCGACGTACAAAAACCAAAGGTTGGGAAACACTGACTCTGTCGGGTTTGGCTCCCATTATATTACTACTTGGTTGCGAGACCTGGACCATAAGGAAGGCTAAGCGCAGAAGAATAGACACCTTTGAAATGTGGTGCTGGAGGAGAATTTTGAGAGTACTCTGGACAGCAAAGAGATCAAATAAGTTGAAGGAAGTCATCCCTGACTGTTCCTTGGAAGGACAAATATTGAAGATGAAGCTAAAGTACTTTTGCCACCAAATGAAAAGGGAGGACTCACTTGAGAAGGCCTTGATGCTGGGAAAGATAGAAGACAAAAGGAGAAGAGGGCAGCAGAAGATGAGATGTTTAGATGGCATTGTAGACTCAATGGGTGTAGAATTGAGTGGGCTATGGAGGATGGTGGAGGATAGGAGTGCTTGGTGTGGTCCATGGGGTTGCAAACGGTCAGACATGATTGTGCAACTGAACAACAACATTACTACTACTGAAAATGGTTTTCCCAGATCAGGAATTATGAAATTTAGTAACACTACTAATTGTAACTAACAACAGGATTTATGTAAATGAGAAACAGAAACAAGAATAGAACAAACTGTAATGGTCTTTTGTAATAATAGATTGGTGATATTTTATAGTCTGTGTTTGGATTTGTGTTTAACCTATGGGAGGGAGGGAGGGAGCCAAAGTCCACAAACTTGTTGGCCCTCAGAGCAGCATCCAGTCTTGGCTGCAGAGCCAGGAGTTCCTTATGTGCATCCACATGTATTTCTACTCTTCTTCCCCATGTCATATTAGCTATGCACAGGAATGGTAAGGTTCAATGACAGCCTTTGCTATCAGTAATCTTTCATTTCATGGAATAGTAGCCGTGTTAGTCTGTGGTTCAGGCATATCAGAAAACAAAACTAAACAAAATAAAATAAAAAACACTGTAGCACTTTAAAGACTAACTGCTATATTTTTATTGTTAGCTTTTGTGGATCAAGTCCACTTCATCAGTCTGATGAACAGAAAACCCTGTTCAGCTTTCCAGCCCCCTTGCTGCTATGAAACGACTGGATTGGATAACACTAACAGATCATTATCCGATTTTAGCGTTATCCGATGCAGTCGTTATCCAAGGTATTACTGTACAATGTTTCTTTTCTTGTAATCCAGTTGATCGTCAGGAAAAAGTGGGTGGGATATCCTTTAGTTTTAGGGAAAGGAGTATGTGTGTGGTGGTGGTAGTGATGGGAGGGAGATGGGGATCAAGTCATAACTTAAGATAAAGGTAAAGGTCGCCCTTGCTTGAAACCCAGTTGTATCTGACTCTAGGGTTTGGTGTCATCTCCATTTACAGCCAAAGAATCAGTGCTGTCTGTGTGCAGACTTTTCCATGGACATATGGCAGGCATGACTAAACACCAGAGTTCATGGGACACTGTTTACTTTCCCACCGAAGTAGTTCCTATTTATCTACTTGCAATTTCTTGCTTTCGAACTGCTAGGTTTGCAGGAGCTGGGACAGAGATGGAAGCTCAGTCCATCATGCACTACCCAGGTCTTGAACTGATGACTTTCCGACCTTCCAGTCATCAAGTTCAGTATCTTTACCACTAAACCACCACAGTCGCTGTGTATACTTACTCTACAGTATATTTTGAAAATTGGCTCTACTTTTAAACTGATTTCCTTATTTTAATATGTAAGTTACAGAGACTAGGAGAAATATTCAAGGAAAAAACATTTCTCCATTTAGCATGCTGTTTGGCTCCTTTTTCTGTCATCTGGAGCCATTTACACTGCAGGAGCATTTCTGCAATGCACCAGTTGTCTGCTTGTGGTGCACTCTGGTTAGAATAGTGTGAGTGCAGTTATGGGGACTTTGGTGTGTAGTTAGTCCTGTTTCTTGATCACAATAGAAGTAACTTTATCTCATAATTTTGTCAAAAATATAAAGATTTAAATGTTTTCTCATACTCTTATTTTCTTCTCAGACTTGCTTTGAAAGTGAATGTGCTTTGGAATCTCCTGCTGCCGTTCTTTAACACTATAGTTCTACGCAGAATCAGTTTGGTCATAAATTGATCATCACAAGATGGATAGAGGTTATGAGATGGAAGGAAGGACTTCATTAGTGAAAGGGGCTCAGGACATTGCCAAGCAAGTCAAGAAGCAAGGAGTGAAGAGAGCAAACAGAGCCGCAGACAGGACTCCAGATGGGTATACTGAAAGATCTTACAATAGCTTCCAAGCTGAAGAAGATGCATATTATACTCAGGAAGGAAATTACGATGCAGAAGCAAATGAAGATGAAGGATCAAGTGATGCAACTGAAGGACATGATGAAGATGATGAGATTTATGAAGGAGAATATCAGGGGATCCCAAATGCAGCACAGAACAAGGATGGGATTCCAGCCTTAGGACAGCACATAGGAGATGACTCCAAGGATCGTATTGAACTGGAGACAGAGAGAAAGGCTGATGAAGAAGAACTAGCACAGCAGTATGAGCTAATTATTCAAGAATGTGGGCATGGACGTTTTCAGTGGGCCCTCTTCTTTGTCCTTGGAATGGCTCTAATGGCTGATGGAGTGGAGGTTTTTGTGGTTGGATTTGTATTGCCGAGTGCTGAGACAGATATGTGCATCCCTAATTCTGGATCCGGTTGGCTAGGTAAGTGTCCCCTAAATTCTGTCTTGACTGCATCATAAATTAAACGAATGTTTTCTATAGGAATTTGGCAGTGCTTTATTTTATTAAAGCAGGGATTCCCAAACTTTTCATGCCATGGGCTGTTCACCTGGTTGAGCGGGCCAGTCACGTGGTTCCTCCTGTTAAACGCATCTGTGGCTGTTGTAAACACATTTATGACAGCCATGGGTGCATTTATGGCAGCATTTACACAGTCATGGGTGTGTTTATGCATGCGTGGGCGCATTTTATGGCTGTCATAAATGCATCCACTTCTGGTAGTGGCGAGGGTGGCAGCGGGCTGAATGGAATGGAAAGAACTACTGTATTGCATGTGAAACTCATACAATGCAAGTATGCTATAGTGTTTATTTTTGTTGTTATTGTATATCTAAATCAAAGGTTTATTTAAAAATTTCCTGCAATTGTTCATGATTGATTAATTTTTAATTTTAATTTTTTAATTTAAATTTAAATTAGACTTCTATGCCGCCCTACTCGGTAAAAACTGACCCGGGGCGGCTCACAGAATCCATCAATATCAAAGTTACAATACAGGAAAAATACAGTGGTATACAATATAATAGAACAATAAGTACAGTAGTTACCATATTTATTTATTTATTTAGATTTGTATGCCGCTCTATTCGCCGAAGCGACTCAGAGCGGCTAACATACTATAGGGCAACACATATCACAGTACTGTATTACAATGTCAAACTGTAGAGCAACATATATCACAATATTACAACATCAAATATAAATACAGCAACATAATATAAATAAAGTAACATAATACAATGCAGTCAAAAACATCTAACACTATAATACAATACGATATAGTCAGGTGGGTCTAAAACAGAGTATCAAGGTATCAGCTACAAATTACAATTACAAAAGATATCATATCAGCACAGTATCAATACAATATAACATAATATAATACATTCTTACTACCAGGTGGATACCACATAGCTGTTCTCCTTTCTCTCGAGGCCGAGGCAGGCCGAGAGAAGAGTCCGGTGGTGGCGGTGGTAGGAGCCAGTCGCCCCATATAATAGGTCAATATACATAATAGAGCAATACATGATAAATCAATACACAATAGATCAAAATACCTCATAACTATCAATACACAACATAACTATCCAGGGGACGTTGGACAAAAGTCTGGTAAAGGCGGCGGCACAGGCTTTATCACCTGCTGCCTCCCACAGCTGAAGTCCATTTTTCCTCCCGGCCAGAGGACTTTGGTCTTATCCTTCTCTGGGCAGTTAGAGCCCGGAATTAGGGAGCGGGAACTTCCTTCACTGCCTGAGCAGCTGCAGCTGAGCCCGAACCTCATCCCTCCGGTGATGGAGGGGGAAGAGGGTGCATGGGCGGGAACAGGGTCCTGGCTGCGGCTGTCGGAGCCCCACAACTGTTGCTCCCTCTAGACCGGCCGGCCGAGGGAGCGTCCGGTGAGGGTGGTGGTGAGGTCTTTTATCGCTGTCTGAGCCCTGGAGCTGTTGCTCCCTCTAGGCCAGCTGGAGCTGATTAATAAGCTGGTCTGTATTTTTGGGGGAAGAGTAGATGGTGAGGCATATGAATCAAGAATAAATATATTTTATTTTTATATTTTATTAGTGAAGTACATAACATAATACCAAGGACCTCTAAAGCTGTAACCAGAAGTGGAGGAACAACTGGAGGTGTTGAAAGATATAAGTGTTTTAATACTGAAATATATATTCATTCTAATGGACCTGTTTAGTAAGAAGTGGCAGGATAACTTAGTGGGTTAGGTATCTGGCTCTGAAGCAAGAGATTGCAAATATGATTCCTCATTATGCCACCTGGGAGAAGAGCCAGCCTGTATACTCATGGGCAAGCTACATAGTCCCAGGGCACCAGCAGAAGAAGGGAATGGTAAACCTCTTCTGTGCATTCTCTACCTAGAAAATTCTTGAAAGGGTTGACATAAGGTGGAATTGACTTGATGGCAAGCAATTGTTTAAGATGGCATCAAATGTGTAGAATTACTCCATACTGCTGAGATTATGAAACTACTACAGTGGAACCTCATACAACAATTGCCCTGTATAGCAACGAAATCGCATAACAATTAGGTTTTGGGGGGAAATTGGCATCCCATATAATAATTTTCTCTATGGAAAAAACCGTACAACAAATTTTCAATGGGAAAAACCATTTAGCAAAAAAACCCATTGTACGATGCATCCCATAGGGAAAATCACTATACGATGCATGCATCATATAGCAATTGTTTCATACAACAACGAGCCCAATGGAATGGATTAAAATCATTGTATGAGCTGCCACTGTATTTGTATTGCATGCCCCCTCAAAAAGATTGATAAATTTTTAGATCCTTTGTGTCATATGTTTAATTTTAATAACATACAATTCCTTGAAACATGATGGGCAAAATGGCACTAATTACACCCAGCAGTGTAATACAGTCAGTTTAATTTTTCACTATTCATTTAGGCCAGGGATTCTCAACCTGTGGCCCGTAACACCATTTCATGTGGGCCCCCACTGCCTCCACCACACCAGAAGTGCCATGTGGTAGAGGGAGGGCAAAATGGCTGTCTGACTCTTGAAGCTGTCTGAGGGAGCATGACCTGGCCCCTGGCTTCTGCCCAGATCCACTCCTGCCACTATCTAACATCTCATCCTCCACCACCCTCTTCTCCTAAGTCAGGGGTGGCCAACCTTTTTACACCGTGAGCCTGACCATGCCCCCGGAAGTGAAAGTGAAAGCGGGTGCATTTACGACTGTCATAAATGTGCCCACTTCTGTGTTTATGGCAGCTGTGTGCTTCTTTGTTCCTGCATGGGCATGTTTTACAGCTGACATAAATGTGCCTGCTTCTAATTCCAGCTGCGGCGGAGGCTTGGGTAGAATGGTGTTGGATAGAATGGTGTCGTGGGCTGGTTTCAGCCCACGGCCCATAGGTTGGGAACCCCTGGCCTAAGTTAACATCTTAATTTATAGCAGTTCACTATCAAGAGTTATGCTCATTGTTTTAACTGATATGAAAATAGAGTAGGATTTGGGGCAATATTACTATACCTAAACATCTAAGCATTAATTTGATGAATGTTGACAAATATTGACCACAGGAGACACATTTGGTGACTGCTCAAATATTCAGAGAGAAGGCCCTGATGGTAGGAAAGATCAAAGGCAAAAGGAGAAGGGGGTGGTGGAGGATGAGATGTTAGATAGTGGCAGGTGTGGATCTGGGCAGAATCCAGAGGATGATGGATGACAGAGGGGCCTGGCAAGCTGTGATCCATGGAGTCCCAAAGGGTTGGATTTGACTGTGTGTGTGATTGAAGAACAAAAATATTCAGAGATCAAGTTGCACTGGTATTTGTCTGAAAAGAGAGGGCATCAATAGATCTCTTAGGATATTCATAAAATTAATCTATTGTTTATCCATTTTAACCCTTACTGTTCTCTCTCTGCATATACATAGAGTGTAGTATAATTTAATTTTATAAATACAACTATGTATATCTTATTCTATAAAATAAGTTTCTAATTTGAAATATAGTTTTGCTTTAGTAATGTTTTCCCATGTTCCATCAACCAGAGAATTAAGATGGCATAGGAAATTGAATTTTATGGGGAAACATAAAATTCTCTTAGAGTTATACAGTATATGGAGAGGCCTCCTGGCCTTAGAAGCTGAAATCTTTTAATATTTAAATGGACTTACTTCAGGAACACTTTCCTGACTGATCAATTATAGTAGCAAATATTCTGAAGAACCAGAAAATAGAGACGGTTAAATTGTAAATTATGAGAAGTATGAAAAACTTCTACAACAATTAGATATTTTTCACCATTTAAAGACTCTAATGATGGAGTATCTGTCTGCATATCTTTACTTGTATTTTTTAAAACAGCAACTTTATGTTTTTGTGAAAAATAAGATCAGGTGGAAAAATCCTGAAAGGAACGACTTTCTGATGACTAGTGTATTCTGGATAGTTCCTACGATGATATTTTGTGCTACTCTCAAGATGCTTCAGCAGATGCTTTGTCTTGTCCACAGTTATTTCCTACAAATCTACAGCAGTGTAATTCAGTCCATATATTCAGGATACCTTTAGATTTACTTCCTCTTCTGTTTAAAATTATAAACTGGAAAGTGGGGATTCCTTCCAGCAGTATTCAAAATAGGAGTCAAGGCATGAGATGTTTTGGGGTTTGATTTACTAACACGAAGAAGACAGTAGAAATAACAGCTGCTTTCTATACTATTCCTTCTCAGACCATGCCAGTGATGGTGAACGTTGGCACTCCAGGTGTTCTTGAACTTCAATTCCCGGAAGCCCTGGTCGGCAGGCGTGCTAACATGGGCTTCTTGGAATTGAAGTCCATAAACACCTGGAGTGCCACTGGACTATGCTGTCTAACAGTTCTTTTTTCTGCTTCAACAGCATTCCATTTTGCCTACTCACAAGGATCAGCTGAATGCTGATCAAGTAAAGAATAGATGGTTCAAAGGGGTGGGGTGGGTCACTGTGGTACTCCAGATGTTTTTGACCTACAACGTCTATCAGTCCCAGTAAACTGAGCCAAGGATGAGAGACTCTAGGAGTTGCTCTCCATCAGGCTCTTTGAGAACACATTTGTCTACCCTGCATTAAAACAATACACTAGTACCTCGGATAACAATGAGACTTGGTTTCACAAGTCTCGTTGTTATCGGTTTTTAACGTTCGTGCGACCCATTGATTGCACAATGTTAAAAAAAAAGCCTTGTTCCCCTGGAGGCTGCAGCAAGCCAAAACGTTGGGATTTGAATCCTGATGTTTTGGCTTGCTGCAGCCTCCAGGGAGGTGGGGGAACTTTGGAAACAGCTTTGATCGGGTCCCCCGACCCCCCGGAGCCAGCAGGGGGGTCAGAGAGCCCGAAATGGGTGAAAAAAACATCCAGGAAGATCAGAGGACCCGAGCCAAGCTGTTTCTGGGCTTTTCCCACCTCCCCGGCCAGTGCAACAAGCCAAAACGTCAGGGTTCGAACCCTGACGTTTTGGCTTGCTCCATCGGCTGGGGACGTCGGGGCATAGTCAAAAACACTTACCACTTATCCACTAAGGATTTCTCTTTAAACCCGATTTTTTTAAAGCAATGATATCTTCTCTGATTAACATAGAGTTCTCTGTTATGAGAATACCAAAAGCAGTTCTGTTGATAGTGGAGCTACTGTGGCCTATAAATTGCAATTTTGCCTTTTAAGCAGGAGGTTATTGGTTTGAATCCCCAAAGGGGAGGAAACAGTTGTCATGTTTCATAGAAATGCAAATGGGTTCTAAATGTCTCCAGTAGAAGAAGTCTGTGAGCATGTTGATTTTGCATACTTAATTTATATGTCTATACTACTTCGAGTAGGTCTCCTTGCCTCGAAACAAAATAATTTAAACCATGAAATCACCAGAGTTTAAATAATGAAGGATCACCTCTGTTCTTGAAACAAAAATAACATTCTTAACTGCATTGAATTCTCCACAGTTTTTTAATTTAATATTCCTAACTAGAAAAATCACAGTTTACAAACTGCTAGATGTTAGTATAGTTCAAGATTTTGGAACTTAAAAGTGTAAGGTTTGAAACATATTAGTGCATACAAGATATACACCTCCTTAAAGAAAAACATGACACAGGAAAAACTGCAAATTTCACTGGTGATATTTGTTATGTTGCTTAGTCATTTTAGAATTAAGAGCTGTGAAGAACTGAGTCCACTGAAAAGAACAATGTTGTGAGAGATATTCTGACGTCCAGATATACTGGCAGGAAGGGTAAAGCCAGTCAAAGTGTGTCTCTGCTACTAGGAAAAGTTCACTTCTCCCCTGGCAACCCTTGGTTCTCTCACAAAGGTAGGTGGTATGGATTATATTTAGTTTTAGCTCCAAAAGGCGGCTGAATCAGTAGGACATCATTTACGCAAGTCATATTGACTCACAGTGAAGAAGTGGCTTTTAGTCTCTGCCTAAAGTGGATCTTTGCTCCGAGGAGCCAGAATACTTTCTGAAACATCCTGACAGATCCAGAAACTGCTGCCTCAGTCACTTTCAGTTGGAAATCTTCCATTACTGACACACATCTTCACTTCCTCATGGTCACTTCCCTGCTCTCTGTTGCCTGCCAACTTTGTTCCAGTAGCTCAGAAGCATAAAGAAGGCGTGACACTGTTGTCCTTGCTTCAGTGGTTCTGAATCACTTCATGGAGACAGTTGATTTTCCTGCAGTAGCTCAGAATAATCGATGGCCTGTCATGGCCATCTCTTTTCCAGTAGTTCAGAATCATGATCCACAGCAAGGGCCTGAGACAGATTCTGTAGCTCCAGAAGCATGGCTTCTGATGATCTTGCTTCTTTGAATCATGTTTACACTCTCCTAACTTTCCATGTGAAGAAACTCTTCATTTTCTCTAATGTAGTGGTTCCCAACCTAAGGCCTGTGGGCCGGCTCTGGCCCGCAGCACCATTTCATATGGCCCCACACCTCCAAAGTCATTTAAGAAACAAAATGGCCACCCCTTTGAAGCTGTTGGGACAAAATGCCACGGCACCCCCCGCCCCCCGGTGCAGACAGGGCAAAATTGTCATCCGGCCCTTGAAGCTGACTGAGAGAGCGTGACCTGGACCCCGGCTTGAAAAGGTTGGGAATCCCTGCTCTAATGAGTGGAAGCATTGAGAGGTGTACGTCAGTTGCTGTGCCTCCTTTTCTAGCAGGGAACCAGCTTGCACTTGCAACAGGTATAGCCTCCTACTTTATTAGAGAGAGAAATTAATATGCCAGAGATTTTGCATGCCACTGGATAACTCCATCACTGTCCATGTCTCTAGTCTCAAATGTAAGATGGACCTGTTTCTCTCTCTCTTTGCAAGTTCATTTTCACTAGCTCCCAGATACTCTGACTGCAGCAGTAGGTGTAACAGCTGCTGCCTTCATCCCCAGTTGTAGGTTAGTCTCTTCTCAATGCTCAGAAGTTTTTCTCAGTTATAGCCTCCCTTCCAGCACCAAGTACTTGGAGGTGAGCACATGGCAGCAGTAAAAAAAAATCAAGCAAACGTCCAAACAACTCTGACAAGGTCTGCACTTTTAAAGAATGTGTACTCTTAGCCCCTAGTCCCTAATCGGATTTAGCACAGGCTTGATGAAATTTATATTCCTGTGTATTTTCTAAACTTGCTTGATATCCTACTTGTACAATTACAGAGCAGATAACAGTCCCTAATTTCAGATGTTTTTGTTGAACTACAAGCTTTGCCTTCAAATTGTTTTTTCATCTCTGAAGCAGACAAACCCTGATACAGTTTCTGCACTTTTTGTAACTTGAACTTACCTTAACTTTTTCTTGAAAACAGAATAATTATAAAGTTGGTGAATATAAAGTGGAATGGTTTCTCCTGCATTTTCCTTTATCCTTCTTGACTTTTCAACTTCTGCTACAACCAATTTAATGTATGCATTTTGTAGCATTTCTCTCTATCCACCCTTACCAAATCAGCACAGTTATGAAATATTACTGAATGTACATACGACAATGTCCTATTACTCTGAAAGCAACCACCACAAAGTAAAACTAAAATGTCAGCTAAATGATTACTCCCCCCTCCTTGATTTGATTTAAACCCCCTCTATCTCCCAGAACTGCAACTGAAAGAAGCTCACATAAAATGTTTAAAACAAATGCAGTTAAAGCACAATAAGGTTTCTTCCAGATGGGGTCAACTTGCACAATTCTGACATCTCCTTTACTCTGACCCCCAAGGTCTTGCTGACCTTCAAAGTGTGGGATGTACCTATATCTGCATCAATTTTAGAAAAATCTAAAAAGAGAAAGAGATGAAGTAACAAGGACTTATTTTACATTCTGATTTCCCCCTGCTCTGCCCTCCCTATCTGGAAGGAGGCAGGCAGGAATGGTAAGTCTAGAATCTTTATAATTGCCGCCCAAATAGGAAAATCCTTAGGGATCAACCGGGGGGGGGGGGATCTTTCTGAACATCATCTCTTCCTGTTATTTCTCTGTGACACAACTTTGCCATTAAACAGACAATTTTTTAAAAAATTGAAACAATGCATATAAACAGAAAGCATCTAGCCCAGTGATGGTGAACCTTTTAGAGACCAAGTGCCCAAACTTAACAGGGTGCAACCTGCACTGCAGAGGGGTGGGGTGAACTCTGTGCTGGGGGAGGGAGGAAGCGCTCCCATTATGCTGCTGGGCAGAGTGGCGGGGCAAACTCTTTGCTGGGGTGACAGCATGCCTGCCCAAGAGAGGGCTGAGTGCCCCCTCTGGCACATGTGCCATAGGTTCGCCACCACTGTTCTAGACTCTGATCTTATAGGTGAATTGAAAACAGCCATAGTGCTAAATTTTGCAAACACACACACACACCCTCCCCTGGATAAATCAGGGAAAGCAATAAACCTTTCCTTGCATATCATGGAAAGTTTTGTTTTCTGCCACTGGACATACTAAGATATTATCTGCAAAAAACTAAAACAAAAAACAGGAACTTCAGAGACCACTCAGGTATATTTCAGTGAACAAATTTCTTATTCAGAAGACCTCTAAAGTGTAATATTGAAACAAAACTGACTTCTGATTTTAACAAGAATAAGCCCACTAAATCAGTGAGAGTTAGTAAATACTGACTCAGCCTTCAATAGTTGATTTAGTTGGCCTGCTCTGGTTGGGACTATCAAATGGATTTAGGCCAATTAAATTAATCATGGTATTAAAACACAATTGAATTAAAAGCAAAATGAAAAACACACTCCAATTAAAATAGTACTAATAAAAAGATAGCAATGTAGGGCTAGAATATTGGCTGTATAGATACTCCTCTTAAAAATTTCCATTGGTAAGCGGTCATTAATAACCCACAATCTTAGTTGCCTCTGGCTGTGTCTTGACTGTTAAAAGAATTGAGGTTCCAATGGTTTTCTTTTTAATCTGGTAAAAGTCACGTGGTGTTTGACCTGGTTTCCATGTCCTTTGAGAAACCTTGTCTCAATGTTTTTTAAAAGCCTACAGCTGCCACTGCAAAGCACCCTTATGATTTCCCCCTTCCCCTCCCCATTTATTTATTAGTCACATTTGTACTGCTGCCCACTCGGCAAGCAACTCTGGGCGGCGTACAACAATTACATCATGAACTACATAAATCCCACTAGAGAACTATTTTAAAAAAACTTGCTAATCAAGATGCATCCTCTGTCATATTTAAATGTAGTCATGGGTATTTGGGGGGGGGGGGATCCTCAACATGGTAATGATCACTGATGGTGGGAGTTAGGTGGAGATTATGTACTGTGGAGAGTCTGCTTCCAAATACATGACAAGTATTAACACAGTGACAGCTGTGGCCACTGTGGTTGGTGGTGCAGAAAGAAAAGCAGCCAGTGTTAAGGGGTGCCAAGGATGGCAAGCCTTTTATGACTACCATAGTCTTTCTGCATCTCTCATAGTATAATGAAACTAAGAGATCAACAGGAGCACAATATAGATGGGTGTTGCAGTGGGTTAAGGAAGTAGGCAGGAATATGTTGGCTGGATGCAGTTCCAGCCTGAGATATGGCAGTGCTCCATTTACCCATGTCTTCTGCTCCTTTCATTAATATAAATTTACTCTCTGTTCCATTTGGAGAAGATGAATGGTTTGAAATTTCTTACTCTCTTGCATTAGTTATTGAAACAGCTGCTTGGTACTAGCTGTTCTTCTAGCACAGGAAATTGCTAGAACTAACAAACAGTTCAGAGTGTTTTTTGCCCATCGGGTCAGGTTTTGGCTTGCAACAGTTCCAAGGGTCTTGAGAAGACATCTTTCTCATTATTTCTCACGTGAACCTTGGCAAGAGAATGAATTGGAGATGGTTGGTAGGTCAATCACTTCAGCCTTTCTTAGTCAGTTTGACTCTTGTAGAGAATTTAACTGAAATGAAATGGGGGAGCTTTCTTTAGAAATGGACAAAGAAGAGAATATAAAATACAAAATGCCATTATATTTGTGTAGATGAAGTACAGCATCTCTTAAGCATACACAAACATAAACAGAGTACTGAACTTGTTAAATGTAATGAATTTCTGTGAATTTTTTTGTTGTGGGACAGAGGTAGCCAGACTACAACTTGCATGTCCAACTTAGTTTTTTATACTAGACTGATAAAAGCTGGAAATTACACCCCAAAGGTTTGTTCTGAGTACCAAACATGAACAGAGCTAACAGTCCTTACATCACCTCCCCCTGGGCAGTTAAGGTCTTGTCTCTGCCTTTCCCCTCTCTGGCCTCAGGTTTTCAGATGGGGTGGGGGGAGGGTGCAGTGACAGATTTTACTTTCCTAGGATCAAAGCTCACTTCAGATGGTGATTGCAGCCATGAAATAAAAAGGCGACTGATTCTTGGGAGGCAAGCAATGAGAAACCTAGGGAATATAGTGAAAAGTAGAGACATCACCTTGCAAACAAAAATTCACATAGTCAAAGCAATGGTATTCCTAGTGGCAATGTATGGTTGTGAGAGCTGGACCATTAGGAAAGCTGAGCGCAGAAGAATAGACGCCTTTGAGATGTGGTGCTGGAGGAGAGTTTTGAGAGTCCCCTGGACAGCGAAGAGGACAAATAGGTCAATCTTAGAAGAAATCAACCCTGACTGCTCCTTAGAAGGGCAAATAGTAAAGATGAAACTAAAGTACTTTGGACATCAAATGAGAAGAGAGGATTCACTTGAGAAAGCCTTGATGCTGGGAAAGGTGGAGGGCAAAAGAAAAGGGGGCAGCCAAAAATGAGATGGCTAGATGGTTTTGTAGAGACAATGGGCACAGAACAGAGTGAATTGAGGTGGATGGTGGAGGACAGAAGTGCCTGGCAGTCAGTGGTTCATGGGGTTGCAAAGGGTTGGAATCGACTATGCGACTGAACAACAACAACAACAACAAAACATTCTTATACAAGGAACACTGGTGACGTAATGGTTAAATTGCTGTACTGCAGCCAAAATATTGTGAGTTCAATCCTGACGGGATTCAAGGTTGACTCAGCCTTCCATCCTTCTGGTAAAATGAGTACCCAAAATGTGTGTGTGTGAAATGCTAATTTTCTGTAAACTGCTCAGAGAGTGCCCTAAGCCCCATAGGGTGGTATATAAGTGTAATTGCTAATTGCCCCCCCCCCCCAATTTCAACAATATAATTTCGGAATTTAATATTTCATTTTGTTGGTACTATTGTTCAATATTTTGGAATCAGAAATAATTTCTGGTGGTTTGCAATCCATTCTGTTGTCCTGACAATAAGGTTTAAGCCTATCAATAGATTTAAGGCTTCTTTCTGTTCTCCACTGTTTGAATAGCTTTTTGGAGATGGCATTATGCTACTTTGTGTCATTGAGGGCAAGGATTATAGCCTCAGTTCCGCATAATATTTATTTTCCTTTTCCATTTTGATAGCTAAAGAAGTCCTATGTTTACTTCTGCTGACAGGTTGTCTCTTTGATAGAAATGAAATAGTCAGCAGTGTTAGCTTTTACTTGACCCATTGACATAAGAAAATCTTAAGACTGCCCCCCCCCCCAAGCATGGAGCATTAAGAGTAAGTTATTCTAGACATCAAAGAGAAATAAATGTTGTCTACCAGGTCAAAGATTTTTATTCATATACAGGAAACACTTTGTAGTACAGTAAAACCTCAGATAACACTAAAACCTGGTTCCACAAGTCTTGGTGTTATATGATTTTTAGTGTTATCCGATGCATGTTAAAATCCTATGGGATCCATAGAGATACATTGTAACCACACAGGCTTTAGTGGTTGTTATCCGAAGCATCCCATAGGATCTTAATGTTATCCGATGCAATTCTTCCCCCCCGATTCCTTAATGTTATGCGATTTTAGTGTTATTCGATACTAATGTTATCTGAGGTATTACTGTATACAGAAACATGGACCATTCATTGTATTTACCAAACTATGTCACAGAATGGGTCACAAGTTTTAATGTTTTCCTATGTATCACAAACACAACAGAAATGCCCTAAACACGTTGCCCAGAATGTTGGCTATTAGTAGCATCAGTGGCAACTTCTGGGAGGATAAGGGTTTTGTGGGGTTGTGGCTTGTGAAGGGGAAGGGTTTGCCCCCTTTCCATGTGCTATAGTTCAAGTTCTGAATCACTTCCCCTACTATATCTTAAATATGAATATAAATCTTCAGTTGATTCATCCTTACATATGAGGATGAGGAACATGATTTTCTTGAGGCAAAGAAGGCACAGAATTTCTGACACCTTTCATAGAATTCTAACATTGGCAAGACTAATGTTTTACAAAAGATTGCACTTTTTTGGTAAAATTGACTATTTTTGCATGAATTGCCCCAAACCAGGATAATTAAAGCTTAATGTAAGAATCTAGAATATGCTAGATTCTTACATTATATGCTGAATAAATGAGAAGGAATTTAGTGAGAATTTTTCTTTCACTAGAAGATAATAATATTGTTCATATATTGTCCCATTAGGCCATCAACTCTTATATATTATTGGCCATCTAGGGTAGAAGTAGTTGCAACTCAGAAGAACTGGAACTTTGTTTATAAATGGCACTGACCATCTTCATTTAAAATAATAGAATAGCTAAACATGACATATTTCAGGCTGGAGATGTTGGAGACCTACTGGATAGATGGTGTCCCTAGTGTTTTGAGATATACAGTAGAGGGAAAGTAAAGGTCGCCCTTGCTTGAAAGCCAGTCATATCTGACTTTAAGGTTCAGTGCTCATCTCTGTTTATAGCCAAAGTGCCAGTGCTGTCTTCATCTGCAGATGTTTCCGTGGACATGTGGCAGGCATGACTAGACACAGAATTTCATGGAATTACCTCCCACCAAGGTGGTACCTATTTATCTACTTGCAATTTCTTGCTTTCGAACTACCAGGTTGGCAGGAGCTGGGACAGAGACAGGAGCTCACTCCATCATGCATAACTCAGGTCTCAAACTACTGACCTGCCAACCTTCCAATAATCGAGTTCAGTGTCTTAACCACTGAGCCACCGCAGTCCTAGAGAAGGTTACATAGAGAAGGTTACTTAGAATTAATTATTTGAAAGCCATTTAAAAAGGATTAATGTCTATAAATTATTCTAAGCGTATTAATATTATTTTCAACTTTGCCAAAATGAATGTTTTTAGATAATGTAGGACTGTGATTGTAGAATGATCCCACAGCCAATTAACAATTCTATGAGTTTTGTTTGTGAATTAAATTAATCCTCGAACATTGTATGAGAAAACCCTTTCTGCTACAGAGTCAAGGTACCATTCATAAACATTCTGAGCCTGGAGCATTGTCATAAAAGTACATTACAAATTGCAGAGTCACACCAATTTACCGTGACAGGGTCAATTTAGAGCATTGTGAACATTGAGGCTGCTTTTAACATCAAAAGTCTGGTGGTGGTAGGATATCAGAGATACCTCAATTGCAGAGGAAAGCCAAACCAGGCATTAACGGTATTACAAAGACTTAGCAAAATATGTTTTATCTCAGGCTTGTCAGTTAGGATTTTCTCTCTAATGCCAGAGGGAACTATTGGATAAGAGAAGATATCTTCAAAATAATATGTCTGGTGCTAGTGTTAAAGGAACCTGTCAGTGGCTTCACATCATTACCTAGGATTACTTTGGTTTCAAAAACTGTCTTTTAGATGCTGCATCATAGTATTTAATTTTGTATAAAGACTAGGGTTTTTTTAACTGTCAGGAGTAAATGACTAGAGACAGAGGTAATATTTCTACATTTCTATGATTGTAAAATAATCACAGTACTGTACCAGCATACATTTCTGATGAATTAAAGTCCATACAAAAAAGTTACAGAAAGCCAGATTCAGTTGAATATCAGGAAACACTTCTAACAGTTAGAGCAACATAACAATAGAACCAGTTACCTTGGGAAGTGCTGAGCACTCCAACACTGGAGGCATTTCCGTGGTTCACCCCAGTTTGCCACAACTGATAGCAGAAATTCTGGCTGGCCCTGTCCAGTAGTCCTAATACAGGTGCAATGCAGGGCTTTCCCCCTATCCACGACCACCATACCACACACACAGAGTAGGTAGTAATTTTTTTTGATCCCACCACTGAGGCATTTAGAGGAAAATTGGATGACCATCTGTTAGATTTGCTTTGATATGAATTCGTGTATTGAGCAAGGGGTTGGACTACACTGTAGCTCTATCTAATTCACATCAACATAGAAACTGAGTATTAAATGGTTGGGTCTGCTGTTAGAAATGTATGCACTAAATAATAAATTAAGCATAATCAAGAATATGTCATTATGAATTTGTCCACTGCTGTCTATGGTACATGATGCTTTACCTAATTCTTTTCTTATTTCATTTTGTTCAGTGCTTAATTACTGCTGAGTTGCTCACCCCCTCATTGTGGTTTGGGGTGGGGTTAGAACATTTAATTACAGTTTTCGTCTCATTATTGGTTCCCCCAGTTTTATTAAAAAAGGAAGGAGAAGAAATCATTATTGACAGTCCTCTCAGAATAGAAATTGGCTTATTAAAAAGTAGTTCATTAGTGGTGCTGTAGTTCATTAGTGGTAATGAACAAAATTATAAGTAGGCTACAAAAGGAGGAGTCTTGTTTTATTTCCAGGAAACCTTTGCTGAACAGTACATTTTTGAAGAAAATTAAGCATGGGCGTTGTCATGTGAAACAGCGCTGCATGAAATAGTATATGGAAACATAATTAACAGTGTTTTTCTAATGTAGGATTAGATGCCAAAGATCTTCACCTGCACATTCCCAGCTAATTTTCTTAAGTGCTGTTTATTGAGAAGGCTAGCAAACAACTATGCCAATTACTTACTCAGATCAATTCTGAGTGAAGTGAGGTTTTTTCCTTAGGTAAGCAGGTATAGAATTGCAGCCTAAGTAACATGTAGTTGGTTCCACAATTTTGTGATAGTGAAGCAGACATTGCAAGATTTGTCTTGGTTGTACTGTTGGTCAATCACAAATATTTTCTGCATCTAAGAGGGAACAATCTCCAACTAAAGAAAATGAAATTTTCCTATGGCATATGTACTCTAGAAGCAGTAGTCATCATGTTTTTTGGTGTGAAACTTCTTAAGCCCATATTTACTTGCCTTACTTTCCTTATAGTAACATAACTTGAAAATTATGTTTTTTAGTAAAACAACATGGAATATGTATATGTAAGTATAGTACTGTTGTTTCTACCATAAATTGGTATGCAAATTAGCCGTCTGCAATGCATTAATGTCCTGTGATGTTAATGGTAGAGGGTGGCTCATTCTGAAGAGTTGGGATGAAGGCGTTACCTTCTCAGGTGAGCTGTTCTTGCTACATCTGTGAGCTATCTATCTTAACTCCTTGGAAGTGTATGATACAGTGGCACAAATTCAATTACAGTACTAGCCATAACTGAGGGAGACTCATTGAACCACTAGGACTTACATGAGTATTGACTTTTTATCCAACAATTGTTTCAGTGGTTCTACTCTAGTTGCTGTGGGTAATTGCAAACATGTTAGTGTCTCCTAGGTGCAATTGCTTCACAATTAAATCATGCTTTGCAGGAATGGAAGAGCCACAATTTATTATTATTTGTTATCAGAGCTGTGCAGTCCTTTATAATGTAACTTGTTCTTTTTTTGTGTGTTGCAGGTAGCATAGTATACCTGGGGATGATGGTGGGGGCATTCTTCTGGGGAGGCTTGGCAGACAAGGTGGGAAGGAGACAGTCTCTTCTGATATGTATGTCTGTCAATGGATTCTTTGCCTTCCTTTCATCGTTTGTCCAGGGCTATGGCTTCTTTCTCTTCTGTCGATTGCTTTCTGGATTTGGGTAAGCTCTTCCTCACTTTCTTTAATTTCTTTTAATAATTAACTTTATATTTCCTCTGTTTTGGGGAAAATATTTTTAACTGTCACTTCTAACTCATCTTTAAGAAACAAAATTTGACATTACTGTGTATGAGCATTGAGTAGAGCAGGAGTTCTCAACCTACAGCCCATGGGCCAGATCCGGCCCACAATGCCAAATAATCCAGCCCTCACCCTCACTCCAGCCCCCACCACTGGAATCAGCCACAGTCTCATTTATGACTGTCATAAATGCATTTATGACAGTTGTAAATGAGTCCACAGCCATCATAAATGCATTTACAAGAGCCGTAAATGGCAGGGGGACAACCACTTCTGACCCCTCAACTGTTTGAGGGAGCATGACCCAGCCCCCGACTTGAAAAGGTTGAGAACCTCTGGAGTAGAGTTTCTCACCTTGGTGGAGCAGTGCTGGCCAGGTTCTATTCTGGTGTCTGGTGTCAGGATAGAATCTAGTTGGGAAAGAGTTGTGGAAGAACTGAAGTACAGTATTGCTTTCACTTGATCTATTTTAAAATATTTGGCTGGGAACTTACACTTGCTCATACATCATTGTACCCAGTACAGTAATATGTTTTTATAAACAGTTGAATGGAGAAATATAGAGCAATGGCCGATACAAAGAACTTAGATTCCTGTTGTGATGTTTATTTTTATTTGCATTATTACATGGTACATATATAAAATAAAGAAGCAATAAATACTTTACTAGTTCATCAAATCTGGACAAAATCCTGCAACTAGTGGATTAAATGCAGATGTCACCATGTCTACAGTAGGTACAGTGATTCCAGTGAGTCTATTCCATCTTCTACTTAAGTTTGGAATGGATTGTACCCAATAGCAATCCCCCCCCCTTGGATAATTATTGGAGAATTCCCCCCTCCCCCCACACACACTATTCCCTCTAGCTGGAATATTTTAAGGCAAAACAATACAATACAGAGAAACAATTTATTCTGTTGTCTGAGACCGGCTGAGTCTCATCAGTCCCCAGCCTTTGGATTTATTTTTTGCACATAAATTGATATTCTGTATAATAAAATAACTGAAAAACATTTAAAATAGAAAAATGTATCTTTCCAATGATTACCATCTGTAGTTACGGTCAGAAGGAAAAACAAGGAGAAAATGGAGTCTCCAAAACATGGAGAACATTCTGTTAGGATGTTGAGTAAACCCTTGTGTTGCAAGAGAATGTCAGCAAAAGTCTGAGAGCTCAATGAATAACACAGCAACCAAACAGATATGGTGGGCTAAACAATTTTTTACTACCACACTGTGGGTGTGGCATGGTGGGCATGGCCAGTGGGAAAGCCCTGCATTGCACCCAAATTAGGATTACAGTAATACCTCAGATAACGCTAAGACTTGGTTCCACAAGTCTTGGTGTTACCGGTTTTTAGTGTTATCCGATGCATGTTAAAACCCTATGGGATGGATCGGATAACATTAAAACTCCATAGAGATGCATTGTAACCACAAAGGCTTTAGCGGTTGTTATCCGATCCATCCCATAGGACCTTAACGTAATTCTCCTCCCCAGATTACTTAACATTATGCAATTTTAACGAGGTCAACGTTATCCGAGGTATTACTGTACTTTATTTCAAAACTTGGATGGGTGGGGCCAGCTGGAATTTCTGCTACCAGTTCTGGTGAACTGGTGCGAACCTGATGATGCCCACCACTGGATACACTGTATAGTGAGAAGATTTGTTTACTTGTGGCAAAATAAAAGGTTGAAAGCAAAGTTCAAACGCTTTTCAAAGTCAAGCACAGCAATAGCAGAGATAGTCAAGATGATGTTTCAAAGCAAAGCAGAAGATTCTTTTCTTACCAGTCTTTAACAATTGCGGCGGACAACAGTCCGATTGCAAATAGTCCAATAGCAAAACAATGTAGCAAAAATAGTGAGAGCAGTGAGCTCAGCAGTAAGCTGTAAGCTGTAGCCGAGCCCCAAGCAGAAACTGAACTTCAAACAATCGAGCATCAAGCAGTAGTTGAGCTTCAAGCAGCAGATGGGCTTTAAGCAGTTGTTGAGCATAATAGCTGAAGTAACTATGGTAGCAACCTTCCTTATACCCACAGTACTGACAAACTAATGAGACAGTACAATTAACCTGCTCTTTCATATACTCAATGCTCTTAAAGCACCATAGCAGATATGCAAGTTCACATACTATCCTAACCATTCTTCAAGGGATGGAAGAATGAAGAAAGGACCCTGCCAGCCTTATAGAGGGGTAAGCACTCTGTCTGCAGCAGGCAGTGGGGTTCCTTGGGCCCAAATTGGTGTAGCGATGGCCATGGGGCAACATGCCAGGAGCCGAGGGGCGGGCCACACTCGGGGAACGTGGGACAGGTGTTTAGTTCCTGTCCCCTTTTCCAGCCCCTCAGCTACACCTCTGGTTCCTGAGCAGCTGATCCAGAGTACCCCCCCCCCTTTAGGCTGCTGCTGGTGAATGCCACATCAGTCTGTAATAAGGTCCCCCTGCTTGCAGATTCCATCTTGGGAGAGAAGGCCGACCTGGCATGCATCACCGAAAACTAGCTAAGACCAGAGGATTGTTTGCCTCTTTCAGAACTGTGTCCAGCTGGGTTCGGTATTTGGCACCAGCCTAGGGAGAAGGGGAGGGGTGGTGGCGTTGCCATTGTGGCCAGAGAGTCACTGGGAGTCGCTAGAGCCATGGCTGCAAATTCCAGGTTGTAAGGCCCTGCTCCTGTGTTTGGGCCCTTAACTGTTGCTTTTGATAGTTGTGAATATAGTTCCTGCTAGAGTTGTGAGCAGGAATATACAATGGCCATGAAAACCTACTGAGGATGTGTAAAACATCGGTAGAGCTGCTCCATAAATACCTTGCATATCTTGAAAATCCTGTTGGGGTCACTGTAAATCTGATGTAGCTGGATGCAACACATACACACCCCAGCATGAGTTTCCTGAAGGAGGCAGTTTATATCTAAATCTATATAGGATTAAATAGTTTACTGATACAGAATTTATCTAAGGAGAAACTCTCCTCTACCTCCACAGTTTCTTTTGAAGCCTCTGGTCTGCAGTTTGCAACAGTAGTATTTTTGCCTCCTTTCCCTCTTTGCCCACCTGTATCATTGTTGTCCTTAATTCTTTTTTTAATTACTTGACATTGTTCCTGCTTTTACCTTCCTCCCCTTCCTGTGTTTCACATTTATTGCACCCATTTCTGTTTCTAAAGAGTGTAATGTTTGTTGAACCCACATCCTTTTCTCTGATGGACACTCAAAGTGTCTTTTCTTGCCCTGGGGCACAGCACAACACTCAAAAGTGCCAGTTGGTGTCAGGTCTTTGTAGCTGACAGCCACAAAAACACATCTCAGATCTTTTCTCTGGGAAAAGGAAATCGTTCATTCAGCTGAGGAACAACATCTTGTTCAATCGATTCTGGTTGCAACGTTATCTTATTTCCCCTAGTTTTGCTGTTGATGAAACTTCTGACTATGAAATTGTTATCATCATTGGTACTAGCCCAATAAACTATGCCAACCACACCACATTCAGATCCCTCAACATCAGGCATTTCAGTACCAAACCAATTACTAAATATAGTGGGTGACTAGGGGCTGCAGTGGCTCAGTGGTTAAGAAGTCCACCTTGTTAGCGGAAAGGCTGGCAAGTTGGCAGTTCGAGACCCAAGTACTGCAGGATGGATTGCGCAGGATGGATGGCTCAAGTGGTTAAGACACTGACTGGGAGGTGGAAGGTTAGCAATTCAAAACCCTAGTACTGAGTGACAGAATGAGTGTCCATCTCTGTCCCAGCTCCTGCCAACCTAGCAGATCAAAAGCAAGACATTGCAAATAGATAAATAGGAACCACTTTGGTGGGAAAAGATTTTGGGAATATGAAAGGAGCCCCATTTAGGCATCCTCTGAGTAGAGTTTCTCCAGCACAATCCTTTCAACCCAGAATAATTTCTGACACGAAATTATTATTATTATTATTATTATTATTATTATTATTATTATTATTATTATTATTATTATTATTATTATTATTATTATTATTATTATTATTATTATTATTATTGGTGGGTGACTACACTAGTATCTAGCCACTGTTTGGTCTACTGGGGAAATAATTTGTTTAATTCTTTTGCCAACAATCAAACGATGTAATTGCTAGTGGAAACCAGCCAATCTCTCAGAGTATTCCTACCTGTACATTTCTGGGTCTCTCTCAGGGGCTAATGTGTTTTATATGTGGGTAGCATCACTTCATTTTGGTTCAGTTCAAGTGTGTATGTTCACTGAGAACAAACCAAAATGGCTGGCTGGCTGTCCCATTGGAGAAGCCACTTAACTAAAAATTTCCCCATAGCACGTCTTTGGAGAAGAGGGGAGGGAAAACTCCAGACACTGGCCAGACACTAATACCTGATTTACTGCATCATTTACTAACTATTAAAGGCAAACGGTACTTTTTAATATCCCTTTATCTTCAAAAGCAAGGAAGATTTTAAAGAGAAATGCACTATGACTTGGAAAAGGCAGCTGTTTTCAAACAATACTGTTTGCCTCTTGTACTATACAAATATAACTCGTAGCTGTGGCTTGAAACATAATTTTGAGCAGAGAAAATTTATGGAAAGGAATAGTCCAATATTCCAGGTACATATCACTCAGAAGATCAGTATCAGTCATATGATGAGAAGGCTCATTTTTGATGCATAAAATGAGGTGAGAATCTAATTACCATTCTAGGAGATGTTTTTGTATTAAATAAACAGACCAGTGACTGATATATGAAAGAGTGCAGAGAGCGGTATCCTTAAATAAGAATTTTATCTTTACCTGCTGTTTTGTGTTCATATCATTCTGCCTGTGGAAATTAACAAGGGGCCAGATGAATAGGATTACTAAACCACAAACAAAATAAGGCAGGAGAGAGAAGGAAAAAGACAATCCATCAGTCACTTGTGTGGAGGGTAGGGAAGGACTAATCTGTTGTTTTTGGTGTTTCCGTGTATTTCCTTATTTTCAAGCTGTTGTCATCTAAATGTGCTTCCAGTCATTTTTCCCCCTGCTCCCTTTCTGCTTCTCTGTAATCGTTTGAAAATCAGCACAAAAATTAAGCCACATTTTCAGATGCATTTCCTAATAAGCATACTTATTTCTACAATTTGCTTAATTTAATGCATCTTTGCAAGCAATTTCTCTCTGCATAATGTATTCTGAATGTTGATTTTTCTAATATATGAGTTATGTGTTCACTTTCTGTGACATTATGCAGAGAACTTTACTGCAAAATTCAGAGAAGTGCAAACATCAAACATTTGTGTCTTGGCCTACAAACTGTGAAATTATTAAATTTGTGATCAATTTCTCCTGCATCCCTTGTGTAGGGAATTGCTTCCTAAAATGTGCTCTTTGTGTCTGTGCCAATTTCTGCTTTTAAAAAATTGTGGCCCACAGGACAGGAGTGAGCATCTTCCAGATGCTCAAGGGCAGCACAAATCCAGTCTGGACCTCTAGAGACTATACCAGTGGTTCCCAACCTTGTTTTGGCCATGCCTCACTAAGCATTTCTAAAATCCTTATCCCCACCCACCCACCCGTGACATATTGTTATTATTTAAAAAATGAACTTCTATCCACGTGGAGGAAGCCTAAAAGGGCATTAACATGGTCTTAAACAAGCTTCCAAAGAATTCACTGTTAATAACTCGTTCTTGAATTGCCCCCCTGTGGGGTGTGTGCCCCATTGTTGGGAACTGCTGTACAGGACTATACCCACTCTGCTCTCTACAACAGTACTGTACAGTACTTTCTTTGTTTTGGTATGTTTGAAAATACCTCCTACTGCCCTCTTGTGGCATTTCTTTTAAAAAAGTTTAAGTTTCAGTGCCGCTGCTTCTGTGTCTAGGCTAGATGTGAAAGTGCCAAAATGAGGCACCTTTTGGTGAGTCCATTCTGCAGTTCCTTTTGCCTGACCTAGTGTGAGAAAGATTAGCTGGCAACACAAGGATGCTGTTACCAGGGTACACCTGATTGTGGTTCAAAAATACCAATCTTTAAGGAGGCTCTTTACATGTACTGCTGGGTCTTAGGACATGGTAGAATTGTTTCCAACACCTCTACAGAATGCAGAGGCTTTTTTTTTTGAAGAACGTATTTTAAATTATAAATGTAAGTATATAGACTAGAGGAACTGGCACATGGGGGAGGCACATCTGGGTCTTTGCAGAGCTGTACATTGATAAGGTAAAGGTCTCCCTTGCTTGAAAGCCAGTCGTATCTGACTCTAGTGGGTGGTGCTTATCTCCATTTACAGCCCAAGAGCCAGTGCTGTCTGCATTTGCAGACGTTTCCGTAGTTATGTGACAAACATAACTAGACACCTGAGTATATAATAGGGGTATGAAGATGATTATTTGTTCCCAATGGGGCACACTATCAATGTGGAGACAGATACTGTAGTCTTTCCTGGTTTGAGAAGTTGATGAACTCCCTCCCCACAAAGTTTCTACAGATTGTGCAAAAATCTGCAAAACAAGCACCCAATGGTGTTAGGTGATAAATCAAAGAGACAAACAACCAATTCAAGTGCTTCTAATGTTCAAAAGACAATTCATCAAAGAAGCAGCTATAGAAGTTTAGCTACACGTTTTCATAATTTATTTAATTTGTAGAAAAATTACTCTTGCAAAGGCAAAAACTCTTGTTGAGACTGACAGAAATAGCTACGGAATAATGTTCAGCAACATTACTAATTATAATAGAGATATTTTCTTAACTAAAATCTAGCCAACAGATTCTTGCAAGTTTTAAAGTAATTTAGTTTGGCTATATTATCAGTCACAGGTATGGTAATTAAAAATCCTACATATTTCAAGAGTTATTTAGCATGTTTTTCATGAAAGGATTAATGAAGCTATGAAAGGTGTAACTGTTTATATATCCCTCTGATGTTTTAAATTTATACCCTGTCTTCAATTAGGATTGGAGGAGCTGTTCCAATTGTGTTCTCATATTTTGCTGAATTCCTTGCTCGGGAAAAACGTGGAGAACATTTAAGTTGGCTTTGCATGTTTTGGATGATTGGAGGCATCTATGCATCAGCCATGGCGTGGGCAATCATTCCTCACTATGGTAAGAAAGATATCACCATTACATATAAATTATGTTATGAGTATACATAAACACTCAACCATAATAAATTGCATAATTACTCTAGTTGCTCTTTAGTTGCATGACATTTTAGTGGTAGAATATTTAATTAATAATCTTTAGTAGCTCCTCTATTATCATAATGCTGTTTTTTATGTTCCTGTAATTTACCCTCTCAGTCTAGTAGAAAAATGGAAATTTGCTGATTAGTCTTGAAATAGGATACTTTTTGAAAAAGATCCTAAGCCAGAATTCTGTTGATGATTTACATGTACAGTATTTAATTATAATTGTGAAACTCTTTGCAGTGAATTTCTGCTAATTAACCAGGTGCTGGTTACAATATGAGATTGTGCAACATGTATTTAGTGGTATGACTGGTACTTCGTTGATTAGTGCCACTTCACAGTGATGTGTTATACCATGTAATTAACTTTTAATTTAACTTTTAGATTCTTATATGTAATTAATGTGTTTTTAACTGTGTTTTTAATTTTGTAAGCCACCCTGAGTCTTTGGATGAGGGTGATGTATAAATGCGATTGATTAAATAAATAAATAAATAAAAATAATTGATACAAGTGTAAATCACCAACTGGATCCTGGTCATTATAGGATACCTTCTAACTTGGTTATATCAGAGAATAAACAAAATAAAAACAAAAACATTGTGACCTTTTAAATACTAACTGCTGTATTTTAATGTTAGCTTTCACAGATCAAGTCTACTTCATCAGCAATTAGACCTTAAAGTGCCACAATCTTTTTGTTGTTTTGTTTTGTTTACTCTCTGGTATTCTTGAAACACAGACTAACATGGCTACTATTCCAAAATATAGTGGTACTTCGCTTAAGAGCATAAAGTGTTCCATGGGATTGCTCTTAAAGCGAGTTTGCTTTTTAAGCAAAACACCATTGTAAGTGACCAATTGTGACTTCTGGCCCGGGGGGGGGGGGGGATTGCAAACCCTGATTTAGTTGTTAAGCGAGTTTTTGGTTGGTTTTAGTTGTTAAGCAAGGCGACCATTCAGAGAAAATTCTGCTCTTTAAGCGAGTTAGTCTCCAAGTGAGGCACTCTTTATGCGAGGTTTTATCGTATTTGACTTGGTTATGTTAAAGGGATTGTTTTAAAGAAAAAAGTAGGATGAAGGAAAGGGTCCACATAATCTAACTCTACCAGACAAATATATATATATAGTGTGTGTGTGTGTAGATATAGATATAGATATAGATATACATATAGATATAGATAGATATTTGCTGATTAGATTTGGAAGCCTTTGTGTAGTTCGTATCAGCACTGGAAATAATTCTTCAAGCATTAACTCACAAATATAAATTTGGTAGCAATTGTAGCAGCCCTGTTGTTTAGAACAGAGGTTCCCAACCTTTTCAAGCTGGGGGCTAGGTCACGCTCTCTCAGTCAGCTTCAAGGGCCGGTTTTAATTTTTTGGATGGTTTTATTTTTAAAAAAATAAAACTTAACATAGAAAGAATATTAACTACAGTAATACCTCGGACAACGACTGCATCAGATAACACTAGAATCGGATAAATTTCTAAAGAAATTTTGCATTGGATAACGATCTGTTAGTGTTATCCGATGCAGTCGTTCGTAGCAGCAGGGTGGCTGGAAAGCTGAACAGGGGTCTCTGTTTAGCTTCCCAGCCACCCTGCAGCTGTGGAGGCAGGGGCGGGGTGGCTGGAAAGCAACGGGGGCTCCCCTGTCGGCTTCCCCAGTCACCCCACAGCTGCGGAGGCAGGAGTGGGTGGCTAGGGAAGCCGACGGGGAGTCCCCGTCGGCTTCCCCAGCCACTGTGCACACACACGATCTCTCCCCCACCACCCCAGCTGTCCTCAGCAATCACTGGGACTGCCGGAGTGTTGGGGGTGAGATCCCTCCCCTGCCTGACTTGGTAAGTGTCTTAGCTATCCAAGCCTGGGGGGGGTCTTTTTAGAACCCCTCCCCCCTGCCTGGCTTGGTAAGGGTCTTAGCTATCCAGGCAGGGGGGCCTTCTTAAGAGAGGCTGGTATAAGGGTCCCATCCTTTCTTAGGAAGACCCCCCCCCCGCGGCCTGGATTGCTAAGCCCTTTAGCAAGCCAGGAGGAGGTATTTTAAAAGAAGGTAGGAAAAAGTTTTCCTACCTTCTTTTTAGAACCCCTCCCCCCCTCCTGGCTTGGTAAGGGTCCTAGCTATCCAACTGGTGTGTGTGTGTGTGTGTCTTCTTAGGAGAGGCTGGGAAAAGGGTCCCATCTTCTTTTAGGAAGACCCCCCCCCCCCGGCCTGGATCGCTAAGCCCTTTAACAAGCCAGACGGAGGTTTTTTAAAAGAAGGTAGGAAAAAGTTTTCCTACCTTCTTTTCAGACTCCCCCCCCCCCCGCTTGCTAAGCAAACCAGATCGGCCCCCTGTTCCCTTTCCTCTTTGGAAAGGGAACAGGGATTTTTTTAACGTTGTGCAATCAATACATTGCACAACGTTAAAAACCGGATAACGTTATGACTTGTGGAGTCAAGTCATAATGTTATCCGAGGTACTAGTGTATTACATTAAAAGGGCAAAAAACTCACAGAAGTTGGTTGAGTTTTTACAAATATGCCATATTATTTTAACTTACCTTTAGGCAGGTAGTTTTAAACATGGCTGTAATAAATTGCTTTCAAAGGTTATTTTGCTTAATTTTAATGTGAGTAGCTCAGTGCACTTGCTGCCATGTTGATTTGCAATTTTTAAATGTCAGTATGGCCATAAATATTTCAAAAATTATCTACAGTAATTCAGTGGTTTGTTATATATTTTTTCCTTCTTGCCTCCCTTTCAGTAGAAGAATAGGCAGAATAATAAGTAGGGGAAGGCAGAGTAATTAACCTTTTCAGTGCTAACAATCAAGACATCAGTGTGATCCATGTTTGTTATTTGGCAGTTGCAACTGTGATGCTCTCTTCCTTGCTTGAACTGGTTACCCCAGATTGTTGACTAAAACAGAACAAACTTTCTTATAATAATGCAGTGCTCACCCACTGGAAGGTAAATGGAAGGGCAAGGAATCATGTCATCTGATAGTATTCCCTTCGAATGATCTGATTACCATCTTGAAGAGAAGCTCTGATATTGCCAGGGTCTCTTCACATGTAAGGTAAAGGTCTCCATTGCTCAAAAGCTAGCTGTATCTGACTCTAGGGTTCAATGCTCATCTCCGTTTATAGCCAAAGACACTATCTGTGTCTGAAGACGTTTCTGTGATCATATGGCAGGTATGACTAGATGCAGGAGTACACTGAATGCTGTTACTTTTCCCACTGAAGT
Source organism: Furcifer pardalis (assembly GCA_030440675.1). Classification (NCBI taxonomy): domain Eukaryota; kingdom Metazoa; phylum Chordata; class Lepidosauria; order Squamata; family Chamaeleonidae; genus Furcifer; species Furcifer pardalis. The sequence continues at coordinate 78,774,091 of CP126896.1, forward strand.
GGTACCTATTTATCTACTTGCAATTTCTTGCATTTGAATTGATAGGTTGGCAGGAGCTGGGACAGAGATTGGAGCTCATTCCATTGTGTAGCACTTGGGTCTTAAACTGTTGACCTTCCAGCCTTCTGGCCATCACGTTCAGCATCTTAACCACTAAGCCAACCGCAGTCCCTTCCTCTTCACACGTAGGGCATGTTTAACATATTTAGCTATAAATTCTCCAGTGACCTAACAAACCATACCCCACACTGAGGCATTTCCAATGGTGTTTATCTAGATTAGTAGTTAACTGGTTCCGCTTTAGCAAAGTAGCACCTGGTTGTAGAAGCTCCACAGTGCACTTTGCTGCACAGTGTTGTGCTGACCCCCTGGTTTGCTGCATAGCCTAGCATGCGTCAGCACTCTGGAATCAGCACAGTCTCTTTGTGGCTTGGGGCATCAGGTGCAGTGAAGTGGTGTGCTTGTCTCCTGAGGAACATTCTGTCCGGCAGTTCTCTTGGATGTGTATGTATGAGTCATTAAGGGCCTTTATTATTTTAAACATTTACCTGATCAGCTAATTTTTAGGCGATCCAAACAGCAGTAGAAAAATTGCATTGCATAAGTACACAAATATTTATTCTTTTTATGCACTTGGCATCAATCAAAAATGTATGCTGAAATAGAATCCGTGAATATACAAGTATATTGAAAGGATTTTTCAGTTTGGGATATATTTCAACTTTTAGCCCATATAACAAAGATAGGCAGTGTTTAGCACACCCTAAAGCCCCCCCCCCTTTTTTTTTTTTTGCATATTCAGTTTATCCTTAAAAATATGGGCAGCCACATTTTGGTGACAAATTGTAAAAACTCTGTTTAAACCAAACAAAATGCTCATACCAGTTTCCTGGTGAACTTTGGTAGTAAGGTGAGAGAGAGCACCATTTAAAGCCAGAAATGGAATATCATAGTTGTTGCTGAAATAGAGTGCCATGAACCTCAAAGGTAGCAAAGAGTTGTTGTTGTTGTTGTTCAGTCGCACAGTCGATTCCGACCCTTTGCGACCCTATGGACCATTGCCCGCCAGGCACCTCTGTGATCAATAGAAATATTTAGGATTATAAATCTGAATGAAAGCTTATTTTTAAAATGACACATTTTACAAGGAAATTGGTGTAGACATTCTCTCTCAGCTTATCCATACATTTGATTTAGTATTGGTTTTGCTAGCTATTCTATTTCCTGAGATGTCCAAGCTATTGTAAATCATGTGGGGAGTGTTATTTATTGTTCTTTTTCTCTGCATTGCTGATGTGGGGGGGGGGGTTAGAAAGAAAATAATATTTCTGAGGCAGAACATCCAGCCATCCAGCTAGGGTGAGCTTACATGATTTTGAATTTTAAAAAGGTGAAGAGATTATTTGCCTATTATATATGAACAATAGTTGGCCTTATGGCCAACTAAAATGGGACCTGAGAGATAGAAGAAAAGTTGCTCCACAATTTGGATTGCTGTGCCAGAACTGTTTGCTGAAGTTGCTTCTTCTTCCATATCTAGGCCAGATGTGAAACTGTCAAAATCAAGGCACCCTTTGATGAGTTCATTCTGCAGTTACCTTCCCCTGACCTAGTGTGAGAAAGATTAGCCAGCAACACAAGGTTTCAGTTACCAGGGTACGTCCAATCGTGGTTCAAAAATACCACCATCTTTGAGGAGGCTCTTTTTTGTGTACCCCACTGAAGTTGCTGCTACATCAGTAATAGATTAGATCACTTTAAAATGGACAGGGGAAAAGGTTATTCATGTTTTGTTTTCATATTTTAACATGTATTGAGCTTAATAATTGTAAGTGCAATGGATAGATGGATGCATTGTTCAATAGATCAATCAATGGATTGATTGATTTGATTGTATGCCACTCCATAGTGCGAGCACTGTCTGGGTAGTTATAGAAATTAAATGGAAACAAATAAATTACAATACACTAGTACCTCGGATAACGATGAGACTTGGTTCCACAAGTCTCGTCATTATCCGGTTTTTAACGTTTTGTGATACATTGATCGCACGTTAAAAAAAGCCCTGTTTCCCTGGAGGCTGCAGCAAGCCAGAACGTCGGGATTTGAATCCTGACGTTTTGGCTTGCTGCACTTGCTGAGGACGTCGGGGAAGCCCAGAAACAGCTTGGATCGGGTCTTCCCACCTCCCTGGACCCGGCAGGGGGGTCACGGAGCCCAAAATTGGTAAAAAAAAAAAAAAACAGGTCCAGGGAGGTAGGAAGACCTGATCCAAGCTGTTTCCAAAGTTCCCCCACCCTCCTGGAGGCTGTAACAAGCCAAAACGTCAGGATTTGAATCCTGACTTTTTGGTTTGTTGCAGCCTCCAGGAGGGTGGGGGAACTTCAATAATAGCGCGCATCGGCTCTAGGGAGGTCGGGAGACCCGATATGTGCTAATTCTGAAGTTCCCCCACCCTCCTGGAGGCTGCAACAAACCAAAACGTCAGGATTTGAATCCTGACGTTTTGGCTTGTTGCAGCCTCCAGGAGGGTGGGGGAACTTTGGAAAGAGCTTGGAACGGTTCTTCCCACCTCCCTGGACCCGGCAGGGGGGTCAGGGAGCCCAAAATTGGTAAAAAAAAATGTCCATTTGTCCAGGGTCCAGGGAGGTGGGAAGACCCAATCCAAGCTGTTTCTGGGCTTCCCCGACGTCCTCAGCAAGTGCAGCAAGCCAAAACGTCAGGGTTCGAACCCTGACATTTTGGTTTGCTCCACTGGCTGGAGACATCGGGGAAACCCAGTAACAGCTGTAGATCGGGTCCCCTGCCTGCTCCAGAGAGATCAGAGGACCTGATCTACAGCTGCAGGGTGGCTGGGGGAGCTGACGGGGACTCCCTGTCGGCTTCCCTAGCCACCCGCCCTTGCCTCCGCAGCTGTGGGGTGGCTGGGGAAGTCGACGAGGGAGCCTCCTGTCAGCTTTCCAGCCACCCCACCCCTGCCTCCGTAGCTGCAGGGTGGCTGGGAAGCTCAACGGAGAACCCCGTTCAGCTTTCCAGCCACCCTGCTGCTAAGAACGACTGTATCGGATAACGCTAAAAAAAAAGTTCTCCGGTGCAAATCTTCCCCCCAAATTTGTCGTCGTTATGCGGTTTTAGCATTATCCGGTGCAATCGTTATCCGGGGTATTACTGTATACTATAAAATATAAAATAGATATCAACAAATATCAGCAATATACACTATATAGTATAGTATATCAACAAATTAATAAGTCTTTGCCAGTAACAGTACTAATTATAAATAGTGTTAAACAAATTAAAACAACTTTGAGATCTCAGTAAAATATTAATAACAATCAGCTTTAAATAATTCTGTCATAAACCATTTCTGAAATAGTAAGAGGGAAGGCACATGGGAAACCTCTGTTGGAACCTTGCTCTAAAGAGATAAGGCCACAACTGAGAGAGTGTAATTCCTTATGCTCATTCTTTTTGACCTCCTTAGGTGTCAATATTCTTAACATCATGGACTGCAAGTAGCAAGTATTTTTGTAGGAGAGATGTTCTGACAAGTCTTGAGATCCTATACCACCAATGGCCAACCTTGGGCTTCCATGTGTTCCAGGAGCCCAAGTCAGTAATCCTGCATATCAGGATTTCTGGAAATTGAAGTCCGATAACACCTGGAGTGCCAAGGTTGGCCATCACTACCCTATACTGTGAAGGGGTTTATACGAAATAACCAGTATCTTGGATTGTTCTGAGTTGGGAGTTAAACAGAGAGCCGATGAACACATGCATTAGGGATATTTATGTCATGTCAAATTTACCTTTTTCATGTACTACAATACTAAATTTCATTAAATAATATATATTCAGATATTATACGAAGTTAAATATTCAATAGAATATTTGCTGGCAAATAAGACTCATCAGAGAATAAGACGCACCCCGTTATTACCAAAATAGCCCACTATAGGCCACTATATACAGTACAAGATGCACTCCATTTTTTAGTATGCTTTTAAAGGGGGGAAGTGGGTCTTATACGCCAGTAAATATGGTATACTATTAAATAATATATTGTATCTATTGCATCTGATGTATAGTCCAGTGTTCCATTGTTGCCAAATTTTATAGCTGCTAAGCCAGAAGATTTTCAGTAAGATTCATTAGTGCTTGCAAGAGTAACTTTTCTACATTCAGCAACTTATATGTAGAAATAAATAAAAATGTATTTTAGTGTTTTAAAAGGTATAACTTAGAACTATGCAATCTTTAATACTAACAGGCCATCCTTGATGTCTGAGATCACTAATGCTTGTAACCTTTAAAATAGGATTGGTTTTCATAGTTCAAACTGTCTCCACATTGCTTTGTCCTTAAGTACATAAACTTACTGGAGTATATGAAATCAGCACAAAGTTACCAAAGGAAAAATAGTTCATTTAAAATAACTATGAGTACTAACTTGAAGTTTTAAAAAATGTATAATGTAATCATGGTCCGGATCAGTGAACTTGAAAAACGTGTTTAATGAGAATATAAAAATTATATTAACAATAACAAAGGGTTAGCTTAATAAAGACAGTGGCACCTCAATTTACGAATTTAATGCAATTATAAACATTCCACGGAACATTTCATATTATGGAAAAATCGTAAAGTGAAACACGGGTTAGGATAGGAATGTATTGAAAACCAATTCATCTGAGGGATTATTTTCGATGGATTTTCATTCGTAAAGTGAAAATTACGTTAACTGAAGTGTTTGTAAAGCAAGGTACTACTGTAGCTTGAAAATACAAAACATTTTTAAAACGAAGGATTGGTTTTCAACTGCAGGCATTATTTTTTCTGTTAATAATTCTTAGTTACCGCTACATGGTATATTATCAGAATTATCTGAGTTGTATGGTAGGAAGAGAGGGGCCTTTCACTGTTGATTCATACATATCTTTTTGTGTGCATTTTAAAGTATTCTGACTGTAGAAGAGCACAAAGCTAGACCCAGTCAAGGTCTCTGCAGATATGTTGTGGGTATATAAATCTCAGGGGCGGCTGACTCATTCAGCCATTTTTGTCAGCTCAATTACGTGCTGCAGGCTTTGTAATGAGATTTCCAATGGTATCAACTTCACATTAACCCACAGTCATCTGTTCAGTCTTTCTAATGTCTAATTATAACACTACCTTTACAATTTTATGTTGCCTTTGATCCTAACTTGAACTTTGTTGTATAAAATACAGTGTTAAGATTGAACAATGAGACTTCAGTTGTTTTTCAGAACAAACTAATGTAATGGCCAAAATCTGTGGGGAAATCCTAGATTCAATTAGGCAGAAAGCTCAAGTAGTTGATGCACGACTTTGAAATCCTGTTGGGTTGGTATAAGAAAATTTGTAACTTTCAGTCCATTCTGAGCTGACAAAAAATCCCTGCCCTGAGAATCACAGCAGGGAATTTTATTTGCTGCTTAGGAAATAGACTGAAAGTTTTCTGTTTTTGTTAAACCCAGCTTGCATTATAAATAAAAGAGAAATAATGTCTGAACTTATTATCTCAGACATAAATCTTGATTTGTCATGCTGCTACTTGCTTTTCTTTAAAAAGACACGTTTTCTTTCCATTCATCAACTCCACCATATGCTCAGTAGTGCTCACACAAATGAGTCAAAGCAGTAACACAGAGAGAATTCTTAAGTTTTCTTAGGTGGCTGTTATTAATAAATTATGTGCTAGATCCGGAGATCTATGCGCGGGAATGAGGACGCAGAAAGCCAATGTAGTTGAACCGAACAGCATGTCTGTTTATTGTGAGGACAACATAACAACAACAACAATGGCTGGGGAGGCAGGACTTTAAATACCCTGCTTGACCCAGCCCACTGACCAATAGGATGCGGCGATTTTCCCGCCGCTGGACTTTTGAATATCTAACACCATGTTTATTTTATCTTTTGAAATCTGTTTAGGAAAGAATTGCTTTGGTTGAAGGCTTACTGTAGAGGTGGAAAATTAGAGTGAATTCTCCAGTTTTTTCCAAGAATGTTATTTTCCTCTAGCAGCAGCAGCACCAGTAGGCCAGATGTGAAACTGCCAAAATGAAGGCACTTTTTTGTGAGTTCGTTCTCCAGTTCTTTTTGCCTGACCTAATGTGAGAAAGATTAGCCAGCAATTCAAGGTTGCCATTACCAGAGTACAATCTTCGAGGAGGCTCTTTCTGTGTACGCCTTTCTCTACTAGTAAGGAGAAACAATACCTTGTATATTTCTAGCTATTAATATACCCCTAATTAGCCAATCATCTCCACCTTTTACTCCTTGTCAAATAGGGACATGATATCTCTGATCTTTAGAGAATATTGAGATTTTCTGCATAAAATGTTGCTGTTTCTTAATTATAAACAAAAACCATTGCAGCAAATGTAATTCCAGAACTGAATTAATAAAGGTAAACTTAATTGTTTTGGCATCATTTGTTCTGGTAATGATATACTGTACTGTAATGTTTTCAGATATCCTAGATCAAAACAAATTGTAGAATTCTTCTAGTGGTCAACAGTGTGAGATTAAGAATATGTTATCCATTAATATTTTAGGAGTATTCTATTTTTTTAAAAAATCATTCTGTGAGAATGAAATGTATTCAGAATACATAATTAGAAGAAAAGCCAATGGAAGAATACAAAGTTCTTCCTCAGGGCTTCTCTGCTCCTGATTCTCCCTCTCCAAGTTGTGTAGGATAGTCTGGCCAGGTTATCCTGCTATGGTAATAGAGTAGAGTCAGTAGACCATACTGCCAGCGACTCAATGCCGAGTGTCAGGTGGCAGTTAACTAATCTGACGGTCTTGGGTGCTGATGTCTACAGGGAAGGGTCCCCAAGTGGATTAAATCCTTCTTGAATCCATCTTGATGGAGGACAGCAGCTTCATCAACACTGGCCTGGGGCTGAGAAGGACTTTGAGTTTCAAAAGGGCTCAGGACCAGAAAGTGACTCGTGGAACTCGATAAGTGATACAGGGGCCATGCTCCGATGTGGAAGGTAGATGAAAAGCCACTGCATTATATTCTCAGGACAGTCTTCATGGCTGATTGCTACGATGATCACCAATATTCAGATTCAGATATCACAGAAGAAGAGAAGCTTATGGGACATCTCTGTAGATTCCAAATACAGTAGTGTATTGTGTTTATTCTATCTTGTTAATTCATTTGTTTCTTTGCTGCTCTTTTAATGTTTTCAGAATTCAGAACTATTTACTTACGATTAAATATATTTACTTGTACAGTGTCAATTGTTTGAAGTTACCTAGTGTATCTCTTTCATCTGTGAAGAAGGTCATGGCAGTCTAGAAATATATTAAGCAGTGGCAAAAAGGAAGACTACGTGGTTGCCACTCCTTTCATTACAGAGGACAATATTCTATCTCAAGTACAATGTATCCTTCTCTATGTAATGTAATGAACTTAAGATGTTCATTAGGCTTCCTTCCATCTGCTCATAACATGAAGGAATTGTATTAATATGCGTTAAATCAAAAGAGGATGCAATTTAACAGAACAAACTCCTCCAATAATGGGATGTAGAACTGAGTAATCTTTTCAGTCTGAAGATAAAAAAGAGATATTATCTAGAGGTATAAACAGTGAATGGAGAATAGTTCTTAATCATTTTGAATGAAAGCATGTCTGTCTGTGCTTTATGTAGGACAAACAGGACAATCTTTACGCAAAAAAATTAATGGACACAAATCAGACATCTGGAATGGCAACACATAGAAACCTGTCTCAAACCACTTCAGTCTAACTGGACATTCTATCCAAGACCTGAAAGTTACAATTCTGGAACAGAGAAATTACAGAACTAGAATTGAAAGGGAGACAGAAGAAATCAAATACATCCATCTGTTAGACACCCATCGCAGGGGATTAAATATTAGTGAAGGGTTTCTGGGACTTTTATCAAATTTGATACACAGATTGCTATATGCTGCTAGATATTTTACAATATTACAACCTTCCTGCCAATTCTCTTTAACAAAACAGGAAGTACAGTAATACCTCGAATAACGCTAAGACTTGGTTCCACAAGTCTTGGTGTTATCCGATTTTTAGTGTTATCCGATCCATGTTAAAATCCTATGGGATGGATCGGATAACGTTAAAGCTCCATAGAGATACATTGTAACCGCACAGGCTTTAGCGGTTGTTATCTGATCCATCCCATAGGACCTTAACGTTATTCGATCCAATTCTCCTCCTCAGAATACTTAACGTTATGCGACTTTAGCGTTATCCGAGGTAAATGTTATCCGAGGTATTACTGTACAGTGTTTTTGTTTGCAGGTCAAAGGTTGATCAGAGACCAGAATGGGCTTTCTCAGACCCTTTGAGATTGAAAGGGAGACATTTAGAGCTAATCTGAATAATCTATTGTTGCTGATTGCTGTGGGAAGCTGTATTGTTGTGCTTGCTTGTCTGTCATTTTGCTTGAACACACCTTTCTCCCTTTGACTCCTGAATTTAGTGCATAAAAACCATGCTTGTAAGTTTCACACCTTGTCTGAAGAAGTGGACTTTATCCATGAAAACAAATAATAAAAAAATAGCAGTTAGTCTTTAAAGTGCTACAGTGTTGTTTGTTTTGTTTTGTTTTGTTTTCTGATATTTCAAAAAGGGGTTAGTATCCAACAGCTGCCAACCTAGCAGTTCAAAAGCAAGAAATTGCAAGTAGATAAATAGGAACCACTTCGGGGGGGGGGGAAGTAACATTGTTCCATGTGCTCCAGCATTGAGTCATGCCTGCCACATGACGACAGAAATGTCTGCAGATGCAAAGAGTGCTGGCCCTTTGGCTATAAACGGAAATGAAGACCACTCGCTAGAGTTTGATAAACCTGCCTTTCGAGCAAGGGAGAAATTTACCTTTATTTTTATCCATTATGACAGCTACAGCTAATGAAACATAATCTCTTTGTGTCTCTCAGATCAGCTCTAGAAGATTATTGGTCACTCTGGGGTATATTTAGGGTGATTGTGTAGCATGCTGAAGCAACAGGGAGAAGAAAAAGTCACATTCAGAGCTTAATGTGGTCTTGCATTCTAATGTGTTTGCTCAGGAAACAGGAATTGTAACCATGGAACAAAACTTCTGATGCAGATGACCATGACTTTAAGCTTTTGTCCACTCCACAGTATTCCTACTTTGGAGATAAAAAGGTCGATTAATCTACATAATGGGTTGAATTATTCAAGAATAAAACAGCAATTCACCATGTAAATTACTAGAGTTAATATCTTTGTTGATCATTTGTATCCAAATGCTGTAAGAGGGAGAAGTCTCACCCTACCTGTCTTAGTCCTCTTTGGAAGGCAATCTCTTGAAGTATAAGGACACCAGGACAGAGAAAGGGCTGAAAGAACACTTAACAGCACTTTGCCAAAGGCACAAGAGTATGAGGCAGAACTTAGAGCTGCCAGAAGAATTTGGTGTCTCAGGAGGAGAATAAGAGCATGGCAGATGAGAATTCAGAAGGCTCGGGTTGTTATAACAAAGAACAGAAGCAGATAGGCCAGAGTCTTCAAGGCCAGCTGATAATGAAGTAGAATCACCAGAAATTTGAGAAACTGTCCTGATGAGAGCCGTCCGCCACCGAGGCATCTTTTGAGCCTGCCCGGGGCAGGGAGGTGTGCTGGCAGTGAAGTGACCCTGGTGCCCTGTAGCTGTAGTGGTCTCTCTGCCCAGTGGTGGGGTCCGGAGGTTGGGGCGGAGAGGTCCTGTCAGTCGCCGCGGCATCTTTTGAGCCAGCCCCAGGCAGGGAGGGGCGCCAGCGATGGAGCGGCCCTGATTTTATACCTAAAAGCAAAACTCCCTGATGAGGAAAAGTCTGATGGTTCTGAAATGAAATTGCCTCATTTGGCAAATTTATTTGCTTTTATTTTGTAATTGTTCAGATGGGATGTAGCACAATCATTTTTGCATATTTGATGTTCCAGACCCATGGCTTTGAAACTTGTGTGCTTGGATGGATAATACTAAGAGGAGGAAATAAAATCCTCAATGTGTGATCTGACCAGTCATTTTAAAAAAGTTATTTCTGTAATCCTTAGCTGTTCTAAACCAAGGGAATATGAATAAAAGAATAATTAAGACAAGCAGTTCTGGAAGACTGGTTGGTAAATTATAAATATTTGTATCTCTTTTTCCATGAGATTAGTTTCCAAAATGCCTTACTAGCATAGTTTAATAAGTGATTAATAATTAATAGGGTGCTAATATACTAAAGAGTACAAACACGTGGCAGTACAAATATCAGTAAAAAAATCCTTTGAACCAATCACTATCAACAGACTTTACAAGCCTGGGTAAACAGAATGGATATAGCATTGTGTTTAAAAGGGTGTAATGCACAATTTAGCAATCAAATGCAAAAACAACTTACAAATATTTTGCCTGATACTAGAGTTTATATGGTTCTAGTGGTCTTTCAGGAACCTTTTGACACCTTTCTCATGGTTAAAAAGCTCGCCTTGTTGGAAGGCCGGCAAGTCAGCAGTTCAGTACCCTGGTACTGCATGATGGATTGAGCACCCATCTCTGTCCCAGCTCTTGGGGACCTGAAATAAACATCATTCAGGTGTCCCCTGAGCAGAGTTTCTTCAGCAAAAATCCTTTCAACCCAGAATAATTTCTGACACAAAATTATTATCAAACCCCTGTTTAGTATAAAAATAATAATTTAGTATAAATTATTATCAAACCCCTGTTTTTATACTAAACAGGGGTTTGATAATAATTTCGTGTCAGAAATTATCCTGGGTTGAAAGGATTTTTGCTGAAGAGACTCTGCTCAGGGGACATCTGAATGAGGTTTCTTTCAGGTCCCCAAGAGCTGGGACAGAGCTGGGTGCTTACTTAAGAATATTTGGCATTGATCAGGTGGCCAACATATTCTGACAGGACCTCTTCATATGGGTGCTTTTGAGAGGGTTTTCTGGCAACCATTCCTTTGCCAATGTTATTCTAGAGTTGTTTTTATGTTGCAGATATTTCACTTGTTCTGTTTTAGCATGTTGAAAATGAAGACTATAATTCTGAAGGTGGTGGAAAGCAACCTCGACTGGCTAGAGCTTGCTTTTTAAGCATACACTGCATTGTAAAGTAAAAAAAAAATTTTTTTTTCCCATTGATCTATCCTACCTAGTACCATTCTGTAATCTGTCACTGCAGGTTGGGTGATTCATTTGGTCGTTTCCTGTAATCAGCAGAGTGAGAAGGTGATATTCAATGTGAAGTTGCTGCAGAGGCTGAAAAACGCAGTTACTATAGGTTTTATTTAATGGCAGGGCCCAAGAAAACTGTTCCCAGGATGCAGTGGGGCCTTTTGTTTTAATAACCTGTCCCCCCCTTGGAACTGGCTGCTGTTTTTAAGATTAATGACTTTGGAATTCAGCATTTGCAGAGAGCAGGGGTGAAGTTTAGTTCTGCAGAGCTGCACTGCCATCTGAATGAATCAGACAAGGGAAGAATATATCTTCTTGTGTTGTCACAGGAGAGTCAACGCAAACTGAATGAAAGCTTAGAACACGTCTACAGTTGGCAATACAGTCTATCTTTAGTTGAATCTCTCTGTGGTTGTCATTTTTGTCCACTTGATTAGTTAATATATGAGTCAAATATCAGTTTTCAAGATAGTATGTACATGATATAGGTGTAGAAAAATAGATGATTGTATTTTCAAAGACAATTCAATAGTAGGTGTACCTCAGTATGTGATTTGTCTAAATTCATTTCTCTGAAAAGATGGTGGAAAAAGAACAGAAAATCACATATTCCTACGCTACTTGGTATCTACATTTATATTGTATGCTGTATGCAGATTAGGAATACCTTTATACAGAATATGTATCTGAAAAGCTGATCTTATAAAGAATGCAGTACAGTAAAACCTCATATAACACTAAAACCTGGTTCCACAAGTCTTGGTGTTATATGATTTTTAGTGTTATCTGATCCTCTATGGGATCCATAGAGATACATTGTAACCACACAGGCTTTAGCGGTTGTTATCTGAAGCATCCCATAGGATCTTAATGTTATCTGATGCAATTCTTCCCCCCAGATTCCTTAATGTTATGCGATTTTAGTGTTATTCGATACTAATGTTATATGAGGTATTACTGTATTAAGAATAAGAATCCATGATACAGGATGTGGACACTGTAGAGCAGTGGTGCCCAAACTAAGGCCCAGGGGCCAAGTGCGGCCCCCGATGCCAATTCATCCGGCCTGCGAAGCCCTTGTCGTTCCTGGAAGTGGAAGTAAAACGCGCCCCCGGGCCTTAGTTTGGGCACCCCTGTTGTAGAGTTTGGAGAAGTTACTTTTTTTTAACTTCCATTTCCCTATCTGTCATGCCATCTATTCTATCACACATGTGTTGTGTGCACATAGACATATTTTCTTGCAAATAAGTGTACAGGTTTTCATTGCTCTGAATTCTTTGCTCCTCCTCTATTACATTAACACATTTCTCTGCTGTGTAATGTGTATACTGTATATGTGTAAACATGTACATGGGCATTTTTATATTGTATAACTGGAAAGGTGATGCAATTAATAGAGGAAAGCTGAACATGGAAGACAAACGGTGATGCAAGTTAATGTGACCAGTGGCTTAGTAGTGGCTAAGACGCTGACCTTGGCCACTGGAAAGTTGGTAGGTTGGCAGTTTGAGACCTGAGTGCTGCATGACGGAGTGAGCAGCTTCTGTCCCAGCTTCAAAAGGAAGAAGTTGCAAGTAGATAAATAGGTACCACTTTGGTGAGAAGGTAACAGCATGCCTGCCACATGACCATGGAAATATTTGGAGACACAGACAGCACTGGCTCTTTGCCTCTAAATCAGGGATGCCCAAACTTTTTTGGCCGGGTGCGGCCCCCGATGCCAATTCATCCGGTCCGCGAAGCCCACATCACTCTTGGAAGCGGAAGTAAAACACGCCCATATGGGCGCATTTTACTTCCACTTCCAGGAGTAACAAGGGCCGGCCGGCTGGATGAATTGGCGTCAGGGGCCACATCCGGTCCCCGGGCCTTAGTTTGGGCACCACTGCTCTAAATGGAGATAAGCACCACTCCTAGAGTTGGACATGACTGGCTTTTGAGCAAGGGTGGCCTTTATCTTTACCTCTTATTAGAATCACTGTTGTTTAACGCATGCTAGTATTTTTTGGATAAAGTGCTCTACTTATTTATTTTTCTTTTTTTTGAAAAGGGGAGATATATTTTATTATTTATAGGAAAACATTTCTAGACTTTAAGATAAACCGGTGTGTGTGTGTCTTTTTCTGGCCCTGAAAAGTGATGTACTCTGTAGTAGTAAATAACCTTACAAAATTTAGTAACATTTTGACAGGAGTATCTTTTTGTTGTCCCCCACCTCCCCCTTTCCTTATCCAGGATGGAGTTTTAGCATGGGATCTGCTTATCAGTTTCACAGCTGGCGAGTGTTTGTTATTATGTGTGCCCTGCCTTGTGTATCTGCTGTGGTGTCTCTGACATTCATGCCGGAAAGTCCAAGGTTCTTGCTTGAGGTAGAATACTTTTATTGTTCAACAGTTCTTGATGAATGACATCCCACTATGGTAATGGAGTAGACTGTACAGCCAGCGACTCAAATGCGAGTGTTGGGTGGTGGTGAATAACCTGGCTCCCTAAAGTGGCCAATAGCTATGCGCTGATGAGCCCCTTTAGGTGGGATAATGGTCCCCTCAGTGGAGGAAATGCCACTGGAAACCATCCTATTGGGCCCAACGGCAAAATGAGCGGAGGAGGAAATCTGATTCCCAATGGTCCTGGAGGTGGAAGAGGGCATGCCAGGTGGACTGGCTGTGAAGGTGCACCTTGATAATATTCTGAAGGCTGCGGCAGTCCATTGCAGTCCCGGTGTTAAATCTTGCATGCCTCATTTCATGTGTGCCATAGGAGATGGCTCCGTGATTGCAATGTGTGGGTCACTTCATGGCAAGCTGGAATCCACCTTAAACAAATTCACGCCAATGGCCTTTTTCCTGCTTCAGGGGAAAATACGTTCTCTAATACAAGTTGCAGCCAATGATGAATTAGTGGGACCTATAATTAGCCTTGGAGTCCTGGTCAGGGACAGCACTTTTTAAAGTGGTGGCCCAAGATGGCTGAAATTTCCTTCTGAGAGCACATTCTTTATGTGTTCTTCACCTTGGTGGTTTTAAAAGGACCATAAAGACATTTTTATCCCAGCAAGCTTTTTAAAAGCTTTTATTGCCAGTATATTGATCAAGTCTAGGATGTGGGAGACAGAAAATTCACTATGGGTGCTTATTACTATCTCTCAGTCTAGCCTACCAAAAGACAAATATAAATTATGCATTTTAATTGAAGCATACTAAACCCCAAGTACAAGCAATTATAAAATCTTAAATAAGTTCTAGAAGACTTGAGTTTATTGGAGTTTATTCTAGAAGACTTGAGGAGTTTATTGTCCTATAAATAGTTATCTAAGTTTATCGTCTTAATGTCCTTGTGAAAGTAAGTTATGCTGAGAGAGGGTAGGTTGTTCAAGCTGTGTTATATGCACCCTGTTCTTCTTCTCCTTTTGTGTCTAGGTCAGACTTTAAGCTGCCAAAAATGAAGCCACCTTTTGATGAATTCATTCTTTAGTTCTTTCCACCTGACTTAGTGTGAGAAAGATTAACCAGCACAACAAGATTGCTGTTGTTCGAGGTACACCCGATTGTGATTTAAAAATAGCACAATCTTCAAGAAGGCTCTTTCTGTGTACCTCATGCATCCAGTTTACATCACTATAATGTTGAGATTAGATTGAGATGGAAGGACCAAAATGTGATTGGATTTCAATTTAGGAGAAGAAAAATCATCTAGAGCAAAAATGTATGTTCCTTGCTATATATTTGAATATATGTATATACTTTTCTATATTTCTTATTTCCAGGCTGGAAGGCATGATGAAGCTTGGATGATTCTTAAACAGATCCATGACACAAATATGCGAGCTCGTGGTCAGCCTGAAAAGGTTTTTACAGTGAGTATCTTTTACAGAAGGAAACCTTAGCAGCATATCACCACTCATAGTTGATATAAATAATAATAATAATTTCATATCAGAAATTATTCTGGGTTGAAGGGATTTTTGCTGGAGAAACTCCACTCATGGGACGCTCAAATGAGGCTCCTTTCATGTCCCCAAGATCTTTTCCTACCAACATGGTCCCTATTTATCTACTTGCAATTTCTTGCTTTCAAACTGCTAGGTTGGCAGGAACTGGGACAGAGACAGGGGCTCATTCCATCATGTAGTACCTGGGTCTCGAGCTGTTGACTTGCCGGCCTTCCAGCTAACGAGGTGCACTTCTTAACGACTGAGCCACCGCATTCCCTCTGTTGATATAAATGAAATTACCCAAAGTGTGAAAATGATCTTTTTTGTTCTGAAAAAAAGAGAAACATTATGCCAGTAATTTGAATAGATGTGTGAAAAGGTTTGCAGCAAATTGGGAAACTTTAAATTCAGGAGCTAATTTGCCTTCTCCCTGGGACTACTACCCACTACCCTGCAGTCCTTGAATTCAGTTTGGGGTTGTTGTTTTTTGTTTAGTTGCACAGTTGATTCTGACCCTTTGTGACCCCATGGACCATTGCTCTCCAGGCACCTTTTGGTTGAACATTTTCTGCATGTTTTAGTGAGGCTTTCCAGATTGGCTCAGTGGCGTAGCGTGGGGGGGGCGGGGGGGGCGGATGCCCCGGGCAGCGCCTTTCAGGGGGCGGCAAAATGTCCCCTCCCCACCCTTTTGCTGGCGAGCGCCCCACGTGCGCTTCGCCGCTTGCCACACACCTCCGTCCGCTCACACCTCCGTCCGCTCGCCCGCCCGGCTGGCCGTCGGGGGGCTCTCCGCCGCCTGTTGCCCCTGGCAGCGGCTTTCAGGGGGAGGCAAAATGTCCCCTCCCCACCCTTTTGCTGGCGAGGAGGAGAAAAAGGGGTTTTTTTTAGGCGGACAATTCAAGGAGGCTCCTTGAATTGTCCGCCTAAAAAAAACCCCTTTTTCTCCTCCTCGCCAGCAAAAGGGTGGGGAGGGAAGGAGGGGCACGCCCGGTCGCCCGCCCAGCTGGCCGTCCGGGGCTCTCCTGGCGGGCGGCCCGCGTGCGCGCGGACGCTGCTCACCTCCGCCCGCCCAGCCACCCACCCAACTTGCCGTGAGACAGGGCGCTCGTCGGGGGTGGGTGGCGCCGTGGCGGGGAGCCCCTGGGGGCTGGCTGGGCAGGAGGAAGTGGGCAGCGTGCGCGCGCACGCGGGCCACCCGCCAGGAGAGCCCCCGACCGACAGCCAGCCCGGCGGACGGGCCCCTCCTTGAATTGTCCGCCTAAAAAAAAAACACTTTTTCTCCTCCTCGCCAGCAAAAGGGTGGGGAGGGGACATTTTGCCGCCCCCTGAAAGCCGCTGCCAGGGGCAACAGGCGGCGGAGAGCCCCCGACGTCCAGCCGGGCGGGCGACCGGACGTGTGAGCGGACGGAGGTGTGTGGCGCGCGCCGCTAGTGAACAGGGGGCCGGCTTCTACCTGGGTCGGGGGGAGGGAGCGGCGAGCTGGGGGGGGGCGGCGAGTTTGTTCTTCGCCCCAGGCGGCTGAAGACTGCGCGACGCCACTGGATTGGCTGCCAAAATTTATGTCCTTGAGCTACGCATGTCTCATTCTTGGTCAACAACTTTAATAGAACTTTGCCAGTTGAGACTCTTTCTTGCAGCTTCAGCTGTTTTAAAAGCTACAATTGTTCCTCAGTCTGGCTTCTGCAGTTCAGGCTCTGATAACCTACAAGAGTGATTACCGTAATGTGTCATACTGTTGGACATCCTTTACACACTATCTTAGAAGCCTCAGCAAGTACAGAGCGTAAGCCAATCAGAACCAAATTATACCAGTTCTGAAGAATCTGCCATGGTTGCCTATTTGGATTAAAGCCTAATTCCAAGTGTTGGCAGCACATTTATAAGATGTATATATCTAACGATCCAAATATCTATGGAATATTTTATATTACCCTCCCTGTACCTTCAGATTGTCGGGGAAGGACTTCTTCAAGTTCCTTCTGAATTGTAGCATTTAGTTAGTTTAATTATTTCCTATCTTTGATTGTTATATAATGATTATGTACTTTTTATTATATTGCAGTTTTTATTATGGGGTGGATTCAATGCTAGCATTCCACTGACAGAAGCAGTTCCTCCCTTACAACTCCAATGCACCCTCAGTATCTGCTCTGAATGGCTGGGAAATATTTTTGAACAGATATTTTGGATTGCAATATTGGGCAGAAGAAGACCTCAACTATGCTAGAAAAATGTGGGATTAATCTGTATACTTTCATATAGATCACCCTTGCTCAAAAGCCAGTCATATCAAACACTAGGGTTTGGTGCTCATCTCTGTTTACAGCCAAAGAGCCAGCGCTGTATTCTTCTGCAGACGTTTCTGTGGTCATGTGGCAAGCACAACTAGACACTGGAGTGCATGGAACATCATTTACTTTCCCATCGAAGTGGTACCTATTTGTCTACTTGCAATTTCTTGCTTTCAAACTGCTAGGTTGGCAGGAGCTGGGACAGAGATGGGAGCTTCCTCCATCCTGCAGTGGATCTTAAACTGCTGACCTGCCGATCTTCCAGTCATCAAGTTCAGTGTCTTAACCACTAAGCCACTGCAGTCCAACAATACATTCATAATTTTCTCCATAGCACTAATTGAAAAACCACTCAGAGCCACAGATCAGCACTGCAGAGAAAAGGGAAGAACATTTTCCCCTCTCCTAACCTAGCCATCATAGAGGAGGAAAAAAAATATTTTTACTTTCCCTGTTATTCTACAGAAGAGCAGGGGAAGTGTTCCATTTCAGTATCAGATATTAGCAACTTTATCATCCTGGATGTTTTCACTAGAAGCTGCCTTTGATAGCTGCAAGAGTATCACATATGCTGTTCCCAGCTTCTACATCATAGCACACTGAAAAAGTTGAATTCCTTGACAAAGGCTCAGATTGTGGCATTAGGGGTGACCAGGACTGCTTCAGTATCCAGTGTGTCTGGGAAATCTTACCTAAGGCTTTTCTGATAGGGTTTATGTTGCATTTGGAGTACAGTAAAACCTTGCATAAAGAGCACCTCACTTAGAGACTAACTCGCTTAAAGAGCAGAATTTTCTCTGAATGGCCACCCTCGCTTAACAACTAAAAACAACCAAAAACTCACTTAATAATTAACTCGGGGTTCACAATCTCCCCTGCCAGAAGTCACAATTTTCTAAGTTTTTCACTTAAACAGCAACTCACTTATAGCAACTCCCATGGAACACATTGTCATGATTTTAGGTCAAACAACCAGTAACTAAGGCCTCTGCATTCTTAAACACCCTTATCTCAGATTCCACTTAGATGAGATGGTTAGTGAGATGTCTTACAAATGAGTTCATGCATTCCTTTGGTCAGGGAAGGTTCTACCAGCTTCCAGAATCTACTGGAACCTAGTGGAAAGTTCCAAATGAGGTAATCAAGATGAGATCATTGAATTCTTGCAGGAGGGTTTTTTGCTCATTTTGCCTATATAAACTGCAAGGTTTCAGATAGAAAGACGGTTCTCTGACTGAGGCAGAAATGCTTCGTTAGCATGGACCCTCATTCCATTTGGGGAAATTTTACTCATGGAGAGGAAGCATGAGCCCCTCGGGGCTAGGATGTAAAAGGACTGAATGTCATGCCAATCTTATCTTGGAAATCTGAAACTGTCAGACTCTTATCTATTCTAAGGTATGCTATTATGCTTTGCTTATATGAAAATGCTTATGGAAAAATAAAGCTCTTTTATGAGTTTTACTAACTGTCTGTGTTGAAGTCTATCTTAACAGGAAAATACAGGTACAATATTACTCTGCCTTACACGTTACCAAACTAAAGAACTGAAATTATAGAAATCTCAACTTGCCCTCTGGGTTCTGGAAGGGGAGGTGACATTGAAGCTGGAGAGAGTTCACGAAATAAAGGAATATCTAGCAGCCAATATGTTTGTACCCAGCCTCTCAAACCCCCAGACAGGGTCAAGGTCGTGATACGCACTATGCTCTTTAAGTGAGGTACCACTGTAGACCCATTTAAACCAATGGATCTTATGGATGTGTTGACTCACTAAATCCCCATATATTTTTCAAGAGTCCTACTCCAGTGCAATTTTCTTTTCAATACAACAGGATTTTGGCCATTGCTTCAGAAAATAATGTTGTATATTTCTTTGATAGTACAACAATAACTTTTCTTATTAAGGAATTAAAACTTTAGGTAAGATGTGGTGCTTTGAAATGGGGAAGTGTTTTGTGAAGTTGTTTTTGTGTCTTCCTTTAATATTACACCCTACATTTAAAACTGAAACATCTTCCCCTATTGAGATAAGAACATTAAAATTCTGATTATGTCCTTTATAGGTCAATAGGATCAAAACTCCCAAACAGATAGATGAGCTTATAGAAATTGAGAGTGATACAGGAACGTGGTACAGAAGGTGTTATGTTAGAGTACGCACAGAGCTGGATGGTGTAAGTAACATAATATTTAATAATATTTATATTGAAATGCAGCTAAAACTGGAGAAACATAGCTGTTATGACATTACCATCAGTTTCAGAAGAAGATAATTTGAACAGAGAATTTAGAAATAACAACAAAGGAAATCTATTCCATGTTCCCTTGTTCACTGAAGATTACAAGCAGAGGTGGGATTCAGCAGGTTCTCACCAGTTCGCCAGAACCGGCAGCAGAAATTCTGACTGGCCCTGCCCATCCAAATTTTGAAATAAAGTATCCTAATTTGGGTGCAACGCAGGGCTTTCCTCCTGGCCACACCCACCATATCATGCCCATAGAGTAGGTAGTAAAAGTTGTTTGAATCCCACCACTGCCTACTAGGTAACTCCATCTTGTCATTCTTTCAAGAAATTCAGTTTAGTATCCTTGACCTTCTTCCAGTGTTATTATAACAACAGAATGAAGAACATCAGAGAGGAGAGCCATAGAGGGATCTTGGAACGAAGCTCAGTCAAAGTCCAGTCCAGTAGTATATTAATAGCATAATCCTATAATATCTACTCAGGAATAAGTCTCATTAAAGCCATTTGGACTTACTCTCTTGTGAATGGCATAAGATTGCATTTTTAATTTGAACGTGGGAAACATTTCTAAAAAAGCAGAACTTTTAATCAAAGATATTCCTATAACAAAACAAAATATTCCTATAACAAAACCAAAAGTATTGTGGCACCTTCAGTACTAAAATCATATACTATTGTCTTTTCTAGTCCCTTTCCTGTTGTAATTCCTCTCCACTAGGAGGGCTGCAGAGGTTATAAAGGTTTTGGAAACAAGCCCTACAAGGGGCAG
Source organism: Furcifer pardalis (assembly GCA_030440675.1). Lineage (NCBI taxonomy): Eukaryota > Metazoa > Chordata > Lepidosauria > Squamata > Chamaeleonidae > Furcifer > Furcifer pardalis. The sequence goes on from CP126896.1 coordinate 78,794,540, forward strand.
TTGAAGGTTTGGGGCAGGTTTATTCAGGAGAAGGCTGAGATTCAATATGATAGCCACCTTCAAATACTTTGATTTTCACAGCTCCAGAGGGTAGGAGCTGAAGTAATTGATTTAAATTACAGGAAAAGGGATTTGGGCTCATTATTAGGAAGGACTTCCTAAGAGTGAGAGCTGTTTGGCAATAGAATGGACTGTTTTCTAAGGAGATGAATGATCACATGTTGGGATGCTGTCAATTTGGATTTCTTGCTTTGGCAGGGGTTGGGGGGTTAGGCTCAATGACCCTTGGATTGAGCTCTAGTCTTCTATGATTAATTAAACCAGAGACAGGGAAAATGCAGCTCTCTAGATGTTATTTGATGGCTCCTATTCTTCATCAGTATAGACCATACTGTCTAAGATTAATGGGAGTTGATGGGATGAAAAACATCTGGAAGATTGCACTATGCCTACCCCTGCGCTGAATGGTCCAGGGCTTTTTTTTTAACCTCTCCATGTAGAAAAACTTATGTCTACGAATAAAATCAATTAAGTGAACTGTGATACTATTAGAAAATTTTAGACTTCATATTTACTGAACTTGCAAAGGAAACCTAGAGATGTTCATTTGACTTACCATATATATTCGAGTATAAGTCAGGTTTTTAAATCCCCAAAATGAGGTCCAAAAATGGGACTCAACATACTTGGGTCAACATAAACACTCAAAAACATACCCACACAAATGTCTAAATTAATTAATTTTACTCTGTTTTCATGTATTTTAATTATTGAAACTCACTAGCAGCTGCTGCATTTTTCACCCCCGACATATACTCGTGTCAATCTATTTTCCTAGTTTTAGAGGTCCAAATCAGATACCTCAACTTATATTTGGGACAACTTACAGTATAGTCGAGTATATACGGTAAGACACACAGCAACCTGCTTTATGCTCTGTATATTCCTTGTTTTGCAGCTTCTTCTTTTGAAAGATAAGGCAAAAAATTAGTTCAAGTAGGAAATACTCTGAGCATATTCGATTTTGCATTTAAAATTCACATTAATTATAGCTCCACAATGAAAGCTTGTAATGAGAGATGTAATATTAAATACCTCAAGACAAAAAAAGTTTCTCATTCCAAAAAGTAGCAAAATCACAATATTGTCTGTTAATGCTCCCTGTTTTCATTTCATTCCAACAGCAGTTACTGACTAGACTAGAGCAGATTGAGTAATTAACATTTAGTGGTTCCCAGGAGTCTAGTAAAAAATAAAGGTAGAGAGTTCAAGCCACATGCTCACATTTACCTTAATGTAAGTCAGGCAATTTTACTCTAACATATCAGAGAATTGTGATCAGTTTATAACTATTAGTTATCAAAGGAAAAAGACATATTTTAATACTTTTTTTGTTAAATGGTTGTACAAACATACTATTTATAAGTAGCTACACCAGTTCACAGACCAGCCTAAGAATTCTGAAACTTTATAGCTCTGTCTCTGTGGTACAGGTATATCAGAAAACAAAACAAAATAAATAAAATAAAAATTAAATAAAAAAACACTGTAGCACTTTAAAGACTAAGTGAACTGTCTCTGTGGTATTTGCTTTAAGCCTGAATACCTTTTTATATACTGTATTGACCTAAATGGAATTTCACAATAAAATGCTAACTTTCTTAATCTCTCACAGATTTGGTTAACATTTATGAGGTGTTTCACCTATCCAGTCAAGGACAATACTACCAAACTTGCAGCTGTATGGTTTACTCTTTCTTTTGGGTAAGGCTGATAGAATTGACATGCTGTAGTTGTAAGACTTATTAGGTTGTATTGTATTAACATTATTGTATGCAGTCTGGTGTTGAGACATGCCTGCCATGTGTCCACGGAAACATCTGCAGATGCAGACAGTGCTGGCGCTTTGGCTATAAACAGAGATGATCACTAAACCCTAGAGTCAGATACGACTGACTTTCAAGCAAGGACGACTTTTACCTTTACTATACTAATCTCACTCAACAATGTATGACGTAATAGGAAGTTCCAGAAAGAGAAGATTTTTTGCTTCTTTCACAAGTAGATGAATGGTGGGAGATTCTGGATAAATAAAAAGGAATAGTTTCTCAGACGTCCTTATTTAAGACTATGAAATTTGATTCCACAAGATATGGCTGAACCATTTGTTGCAAAAGATAAGGGCCTGAGTCCAGTTGATAGACTCATTGAATGAATGTAAGTCCTTACTCAACATTCACAAATGATCCCGTGAGTCCACAACTGCTGGGACAAAAGTTCTGAATAATGTCCATGGCTATCAGTATTTACTTGTAATGATAGTTACATGGTATTTCTGGTTGTTATGGAATAAGATCAGAAATGAACTATTATCTTCTTGTTTGTTCACTTTCAGCAGCATAGTAGATACTAATATCTGGTTTTATTGTCCTCATGACCGGATATTATTATGTAGCTTCTTTGTGTAATTTCCTTTTTCTTCTATAAATGACAAATGGTCTGTGAATTAACTAAGCCTGGTACATTGCAGAATTTACCAATTCTATCTGTGTGAAGTAAAATGTTGGATGAGATTTCTCTGTTGCAACATTGCATGCAGCTATGGTGGGAAAGCAATGATTAAATAGTGATAGGATGCATCTCTGGGGCAGATACCCTCTAATTCCCTCACAGATGAAACAAATTTGGTATTTAGTTATTTCCACCTACAGTAGCATCAAAATAGCTTTGATCTTTGCAGCCAAATGCTATTCTTCACAGTACTGTAACAAATTCTGTGTATTTCTCCCCTGAGATAGTTTCTCTATTAGTTTTGGCTCAGTTTTTTAACTATCCTGATCCAAACAGTTTCAACAAAGACTCCCCTGTCCCACATACACACTTTTATCTATCCTAAATCATTGTAGTAGCGATTTGTAACCTTGGAGGATCTGGGGGGTGACATAGGGGGTTACACTACAGTACATCTATAACTGAAAGTGTTCAAAAGAAAACGTAATTTTGGCATAACCCATAGAAAATAAATTTGGTGAAGTTATACCAATTGCTTTTCACAGATACTATGGCTTGTCAGTCTGGTTTCCAGATGTCATTAAGCATCTACAAGCAGATGAATATGCTTCTAGAAGGAAAAGTTTCACAGACGAGAAGATTACAGACTTTGACTTCAACTTTACACTGGAAAATCAGATCCACTTCAATGGAACATTCATCAATGACAGGTTGAAATAAACAAACAACATAAAAACATCATTTCATTTTCTAAGGAAAAATCAATAGTAGTGTACCTTTTTACTTAGACATTTTCCTTCTTAAGGAAGCTTCCTTCCTCTAAGGAAGCTTACTTGAATCTTCATTGTTGCACAAAGATTTTTCATTGTTAATCTAAAGAGTGATAGATTTAGCTCTTATTTGGGGATTGCTCCATATAACAGGCATAACACACTGTAAGTCAGTGTTTCCCAAACTTTGGTTTTTGGACTTCAATTCCCAGAAGCCTAAGTCAATTCCCCAAAGCTCTGATCAGCCAATGTACTGACTTAGGCTTCTGGGAACTGAAGTCCCCTATGGGGCATAGGCAGTGATGGGATGGAACAGGTTCTCACCAGTTCACCAGAACCGGTAGTAACTTTTCCCAGTGTCCTGGAGAACCAGTAGCAGGTTTTGGGGGGAACCATCTTCGGGCAGGGCCGGATTTTCCTATAGGCTAACTAGGCTTCAACCTAGGGCCTCAAGATCAAGAGGGGCCTATATATTGATATACAGTATATCACAGTAATTATGTATTTTATTGTCTCTCATGTAATTTACAAACTTAAAAATGGGAGGTGAAAGGGCCACATAAGTGGAATAGCCTAGGGCCTCTTTTCATGTAAATCCGGCCCTGTCTTCAGGACTTACCTTTTCACTGGTTCCCCCACTGTGCATGTGCGCCAAGCACTTGGTGTGCATGCACACCTACAATGCTTGGCACGTATGCACGGCCTCCTTGCTGTCCTCCCAAGCGAGGAGGAGGAAGAGAAGCTGCTAGCTTGAAGCTCCCTATAGCCTGCTCCCCAGGGTAAGTGACTCACCTTTGGATGTGGTGTGTGTATTTTAATGTGTATTTAATACCTTTACCTATATTGACATACTACCACAGTTCCTAAAAAGGCCTGGCGGCTGGCAGGCCTAGCTTGGGGTTTTTAAGCAAAGTCTTGGAGTTACCTCATCAATAAGCTATACCTGTGCTGTTCCAATTGCTGTTCCAATTGAAGAACCCTTAAGGAGGTACAGCTGTTTTACATTTACATTAAGGCATATTATACTAGAGAACTGGTTAGGCAAAGACTTAGTACCTGACTTCTTTAACTGTTGAAAAGTTGAAAAGTGCCAAAATGAAGCCATCTTGTGGTGAGTTCAGTCTGTAGTTCCTTCCATCTGACCTAGTGTGAGAAAGATTAGCCAGAATAAGCTTTAAGCTCTGGTTTAAAAGCTCTGTTTGATTTGTGTTTGGGGTGGGTGGGTGTATTTTAATTATTTATTTATTTATTTATTTATTTATTTATTTATTTATTTATTTATTTATGGGTTTGTGTTGTGGGTGGGTGGGTTGAGGTGTGAGTGTGTGTGTGCTTATTTTAATTTTATTTTTTATTTTTCTTTCACCCCGCCCACAACATCATGATGTCATGACATTGGCTCCACCCATACTGTGATGATGATGTGAGGTAGTAAAATTTTTGACATCCCACCACTGGGCATGGGGCCCACATTGGAAAACACTGCTGTAGGTAGAAACATGCCCATGCTCATTGCTTTCATCCGTTGCTCTTTGGGATCTGACTATAAACTCAGTATGACTTCAACACACTATTCTTTGGGCTACTCTGTGAATCCATTCTTGTTTAAAGTTATTTACTATATTGCTGTTTGTCTTTTTTTATTTTTTTTAAACAGAATACCTTTGGTTGACATTCACCAGCTAATCACATTTCTTACTCACACTCAAGAAATTACTTGCATTGTGTATCAATACTCCTATTATAAAAGAGAATTTTCTCTTTTTCTTTTCTATATTAGGCTATAGTCATAATCCAGTTATCAAAAGTCTTTCTTCCTCAGGTTTCAAAGAGCTCTTTCCCCCTTTTCTAATTTATAATAACCTTAAGATGGCATGATTTCCAAATCAGTTCAACAAAGAGTTACCTCCACATCAATATTGTCAAACCATGTTTTTTTGTTAATCATGGATGTTACTGTTTATTAATAACATTAACTATTCATGCATCATGCCTAACCACAGTTGTACAAATAAGGAAAAAGAAGAAAGTATTTGCACCTAAAAAGAAGAGGTGAAAAGTGAGAGCCAGAAAACCGTGGTTATTGTGATAGTATTAAAGATAAATTATTTGGAGAGTCAGAATGAGACATTTGTATTGAGACATAATCATGCAGGTTCAGTCAAAAGAGTGCTCAAAACAAGGTTTCACAGTTAAATGCCTTTTGATGATTATGAACTATTTGCATTGCTCAGGTTTACCATGATGAAATTCAAAGCAGTCGTTTTTCAAGACACTCTGTTTAAGAGCTGTAATTTTGAAGACGTTACCACACTGAACACATATTTTAGGGACTGCACCTTCGTGGAGACCACTTTCTTTAATACAGGTAGACCGTATTATTTATTTCACTGCCGAACACAATAAGTACAGTCAAACCTCACATAACGAGCAAGTTTTTTGCTAAGCAGTCTGACTCGCATAATGAAAATTTTTGTTATGCGAGTTGGACTTTCCCTATGGAAAAACTCACGTAACGAGCGTTTCTATGGGAAAAACTCGCATAGCGAATTTTCTCGCTATGCGAGTTTCCCCCCTTGAAATGCTCCTTATGCGAGTTTTTCCATAGGAATTTTGTTTGTTTCGCATAGCAAGCAACCTTGCATAGCGAGCAACCTTGGATAATGAATTAAATTCGTTATGCGAGGTATTACCGTACCATTTTATCAAGAATTCATTGCCAGACATGCTGAAGTTAGAGACAGTTAATAAAATGTGTGTTTTGAAATCAACTTTGACTCATGGTCACCCTTTCCAGGGTTTTCTGAGTAGAGAATATACAGAATTGGCTTACCGTACTATTCCTTTCTTCTGGGGACATGCTGGGACTGTGCAGCTTGCCCAAAGGCAACATAGGCTGGCTCTTCTCCCAAGAGACACAATGGCGGACCGAACATCCAACCTTGAGTCTGCATCCAGATCCCTAAACCACTGAACTATCTGGTCAGCAGCCCAAAGACAGTTAATATCAGACTATTAAAAAGTTTAAACCAAACACTTATTTTGTTCCTCTTGCCTATTGACTACAGGGATGTTGCAAACTGAATTGTTGACTGGACTTGTTTCTGTTATGGCCATTATTCTGCATCTTTTTGGAGACTGAAAGAAGAGTAGGAAGTTTAGTATGCTTCACAAAATGAAGGAAAGAGACATGCTAACCATTCCTTCATCTCTTTGGCAGCAAACTTTTTTTTTCTGCCAAGGATAACTGTTCAGTAGTAGAAGCTCCCTGCTTATTCATGTAAAAAGATGCCCAATGGCAGCTGAGTTCAAGCTTCCAGCAGACTATGAGCAAGAGCTTTCAGGATTTAAACAGCATAATAGCAATAGCTTCTATCTTGGTTTCCCAAGACATGTTGTGCTGTGAGTTGAGGGGCAAAATGGCACCTTCATTCCATGTACTGAAGCTGGCTGGACTGTCCAGTGTATCTCATTTCAATACAAGCAGTGAGAATTTAAGAAGAGCCCTTAGTGGAGCAACCGAAGGCCCATCTAATCCAACATTTGGTTCACACAGTGACCAACTAGTTACTGTGGAAAACCCACTTACAGAACATGACACTATCTTCTGTATCATGTTTCTCAGTAAGTGATATACATAGACATACTGACTCTGATAGTGGAGGTGATATATATTTGTAGCCATTGATGGCCCCTAACCTAACCTAATTTTAAACATTTTCTTTTGAAAGTTGAAGGTGGTAGCCACAGTTGAATCTTGCGGCAATCATAAATTCCAGTTTAACTGCAGCATGTAAAGAACCATATCCTTCTGCTGTGAATCTCCCATCTCCCATCATTCAGCATTAGTAGATATCTCCTTTGTATTCTAGCATTTTAAGTGAGAGGAGAAAAATCTACTTTGTTTTTGGATACTGGCCATAAGTTTCAAGGAAAGTAAATGTTGAAGAATATAAGTCAGCAGCTTTCCATACATCTTGTCTGTCTCTCTGGAGAAGGTGGAAGAATTTTTCCTCCTGAAGTAGAAAATATAAAGAAACAGCAGATTATACCAATGCCCATTAGGGAAATTAGTGTAAGTGTTACAAAAGCAGTTTGGGTGTAGTAGTAGCCTATCTCTACCCATCTCTTTCCTGGTGTATAGGAATATAGTTAAGCCTGTGATGTTAATTTAAGAGCAATTATATGTTGTTATGTGCCATCCAGTTGGCTTTGATTTATGGCAGCCCTATGAATGAGAGGTCTCCAGAAAGTCCCGTCCTACTCAGCTATTGCAAACACAAGCCTGTGACTTGCCTCATGAATCAATGCAGAATAATTATATACCGCCTTTCTTTTAAAATACAGTAATACCTTGGATAACGTTTACCTCGGATAACGCTAAAATCGCATAACGTTAAGCAATCTGGGGTGGAGAATTGGATCGAATAACGTTAAGGTCCTATGGGATGGATCGGATAACAACTGCTAAAGCCTGTGCGGTTACAATGCATCTCTATGGAGCTTTAACGTTATCCGATCCATCCCATAGGATTTTAACATGTATCGGATAACACTAAAAATCAGATAACACCAAGACTTGTGGAACCAAGTCTTAGCGTTATCCAAGGTATTACTGTACCTTTAAGAAATTTACCATAGGACTTTTTTAAATAAAATAATGAAATGTCATCTTGAAGAAATACAGTTGACAACAGTTAAAACAAAAATCAGGCTGTTTCTGAAATAATATAGTGTTAATAACCTGTTTTTTCAATTTAAAAAATGCATCGTAAAGCAAACAAAATACTGAAGACTGAAATGAATGTTAGTATTTACTTTGGCTTCATCTTTCTCCTTTAAAAGTAATAGCTTAAAGAATTGGGTGTTACTGAGACTATTAGTATTTTTAATGTTTTTAAATAAGGTACTTTTATAAACTTGCTTATATCGTTCTTACCGTCACTTTCTCTGTTTCAATAGATCTTGAACCATACAAATATCCTGGGAGTGAATTTATAAACTGCACATTCTATCACAACAAGACAGGATGTCAGATATCTTTTGATGATGATTACAGTGCATACTGGATTTACTTTGTTAATTTCCTGGGGACTTTAGCAGTATTACCAGGGAATATTGTCTCAGCTCTTCTGATGGACAGAATTGGGCGTTTAACAATGTTAGGTATGAACCTTGCATTAAAATGGATTTCCTAAATGCTTCTGGCAGTTTCATCTTTGGCTCTCCATTTGAGGATTTACAGCTGACAAGAAAGAAGGAAGGAATTTATGTATGTTTATTTATGTATGTCATACGTATGTGTTTGTATAATGTGTGTATATACAAATCCATACAAAGGCTTTCAAAAACCTATTTTCACATAAACTCTGTGGGGGGAAAGAGTGTAGTGTAGTTAATGTTGAGAATCCCAAAGTATTCTCTGTCTCTCTGGGTAGCACAGCCTGTGACTGTTTGTTTAATTTCCCCATACTCTTCCCTACATGGGGAAGAGAATAGGGACCAAGCCCTGCCAGTCAGCATTTTCTAGAAATGCCATTTGCAGGCTTATGGATCAGTATATTTCCAGTTTCTTTGGGATAGCAAGGAGTGTGAGAATGATTTTCAGGGCAAATGAGAGTTGTGAAATTCCACACCTCTCACTGCTTTCAGTAGGTAAAATTGGGAGCAGGGAGGAGGCCAAACGGAGTGGGTGAACCCAAATGTACCATCATTTTCTGGTCCACTGTCCTGTTGCAAGCAAGACCATCCAATCTGCTGGATCAGAGGTATTCTGACCCTTGCCTTAACTGGATAGCTCTATGAAAGCAGGGCTGCCAGGCCTAATTGCAGGTGTAGGTACAGTATTTCTGTTGGGTTTGCCCCTAGCCATAATAGCCTGGTTGGAGCCTTTATCTTGGGTTGCAGGTAACTGGCTGAGTGTGATGACAGCAGTGAAGTATCACTTTGTAAAATGAAGAACAGAATCAGTCATGCTTGCTGTCATTTGCCTTATATACAGGTGGTTCAATGATTCTTTCTGGGATTAGTTGTTTTTTCCTGTGGTTTGGTACAAGTGAATCAATGATGATTGGCATGCTATGCCTGTACAACGGCCTCACCATCTCAGCCTGGAACTCCCTTGATGTCATCACAGTGGAGCTGTATCCTACAGACAGAAGGTATGCTCTTATATTCCTGTCACATTTTTAACTCTCTTGTCAAAGCATGATTGGGAAAGCTTGGCAGTTACAGATCAGATAGGGACATACTCTAACAAAGTACTGTATGTGTGTTTTTAAAACATTTTTTGTAAGTAAAGGTAAAGGTTTCCCTTGCTCGAAAGCCAGTCGTATCCAACTCTAGGGGTCAGTGCTCATCTCTGTTTCTAAGCCGAAGAGCGAGCGCTGTCTGCTTCCGCAGATGTTTCCATGGTCATGTGGCAGGCATGACTAGACACCGGAGCACATGGAATGCTGTTACCTTCCCACCAAAGTGGTCCTTATTTATCTACTTGCAATTTCTTGCTTTCGAACTGCTAGGTTGGCAGGAGCTGGGACAGAGACGGGAGCTCATTCCGTCCTGCAGTACTCGGGAATCGAACTGATGATCTTCCGCCTCCCAGTCAACGTCTTAGTGACTTGAGCCACTGCAGTCCATACTCATAAAATATCTCAATGTAAGGGATGATATATTTCCTGTTAATTTTCTCTGACATTGACAACTGTTGGACACAATGCATTAATACTAGATAGGCAATCTGGATTAATCAGCTGTACAGTTGATTGATACAGTCAGTAGCAAAACAAGCAACAGAAGCTGACCTTCTGCTCCCCCATTAGTGGTGTCTCTTCTTGTTATGGCTATTTATAAATCCACAGTGCTTTGTTTTTGTAGCACTATGTTTTTGTTACAGTTCATTAAATTATCTTTCTGGTTACTGCTACTCCATGTCCAAGCTTTAATGCTTCACTAGTATAATCCCTTCCTTAGAAGAAGAATTTTATGTATTTTGGTTTTTTCCATGATATGAAGGTAATCCAGGATTTAAAAGCCCTTAAGATCTCTTCTTCTCCACAAGTTCCTTACAGTTCTCACTGAGAGAAAAATACTGGACAACCCTGTTTATTCGTTACTTAAACTAGAAGCAAAAAGTAGAGTCTCTTTTACCTTCAGAGAACCCATCAATTGTTTGTTTTGTTCTTTCTAAAGCTCGAAGACCATTATTAACCAGTGCTAGTAGATTCCTGGAACAGGTTTTTCACCCCATGACATTTAATATTTAATGGATATTTCAATCAGGCCTTTGCTTTTTGTAATCCAGGAAGTCAAAACCTGTCTTTTAGCTGTTTTTCAAGTGCTACCAAATACATGTTCACTTATCATGGTAAAACACATCTACAGAAAAGAAATGATGAACAGCTTTTCAGTAGTTGACAGATATAAACAATAACATATCAGTGATTTGTTATTGAGTACATATAAACTACTTGTGAAGCAAGTATTTAATAAACCTATCAAACATTTCTTTTGGTTGGTTTGAAACCCATTTAGTCATCGCACTCCAAATTTGTGTTTTAGGAAGAAAAAATGATGGACACAGAATTTTTAAGATGACATTTTACTTGCATTTTCTTAAAACAATTTTGATATTTGGGGAGAGCAACTCCTCTTGTGGGAGGGAGAATCTATTGCAATGAAAATTGTTTATTTGCTCTCTTGCAAGGGTTGCAGCGAGATCTCCTCAGACAAAAGCTTGAAAAGTTATCTCCAACAACATACTTTTTACTTTTCTTATACCTTAGTTACAAAGGCAAAGCAACATCTTAGTTGTTGACTTAAGAGGCTTATCACATAATGTAGCCTTAAAGGTTGTCCTTGCTCAAAAGTCAGGCATATCCGACTCTAGGGTACGTTGGTTATCTCTGTTTACTTTGCGAGTGGGGCGGCATATAAATTGAAAATAATAATAATAATAATAATAATAATAATAATAATAATAATTTACAGCCAAAGAGCCAGTGCTGTTTGCATCTGCAGACATTTTTCTGGTCATGTGGCAGCCATGACTAGACACTGGAGCACATAGAACACGTTACCTTTTCTCCCAAACTATCTGTTTATCTACTTGCAATTTCTTGCTTTTGAATTGCTAGGTTGGCATGAGCTGGGATTTTGACGGGAGCTCACTCCATCATGCAGCACTCAGGTCATGAACCGCTGACCTGCTGACCTTCCAGTCATCAAGTTCAGTGTCTTAACTACTAAGCCAACACAGTTCCTGTAGCCTTAAAATGTCTACACCAGGAGTTCTCAACATTTTAAAGCCGGGGGCCAGATGGCAATTTTGCCCTTCCTCCACTACATGGCACTTCTGGTGTGGTGGAGGTGGTGATGGGCCACATGAAATGGTGCCATGGGCTGCATTCAGCCTGCAGGCTGCAGGTTGAGAATCCCTGGTCTACACAAACAACAAGTAGAACCCCATGTCTCTCCTCCCTGACTAACCCCTTCTTTCTTGTTTGCTATGAGAAATGAGCAGACTTGTAAAATGGTGATCATCTTCCACTTGACCATCTGGGCTCACACCTGAAAACCGAAAGATGATTATGGTAGAATTTTCTCCTTTTCTCTCTTTTTCACTAAGTAGGATACCCCCTGCCACTTAAATGTTTTCTTTCTAGAGATTTGACACATACTGTCTTTCCCCTCTGCTTGAAGGGTGTTGTGGAAATGGGAGGGGTTTTAGTTTTATGCATCCACAACCTTTCACAGCACATCTTGTGTTTGTCCCCTCTGAAAGGCAAGGTTCAATCATCACAACAGCACAACCTACACATCTTTTCAAACTAGAGGAAACTTATAATAATAGATCTTCCTCCTTGATAGGCTTCTCTCCACTCCCAGAGTGCATCAACTGAAAACATGTGTGCTTTCTAGGATATCTTTCCAGCTGGATAGCTGAGTGAATTGGAGTGCCTACCTGTAAAGCCAAGAGTCGGGAGGTTTAGTCCTCTCCGTACCTCCCAGGAGAAGAGGTAGTGTATGTAGCCTTGGGCAAGCTGCACAGTCTCAGAAGAAGGAAACCATTGCTGAGTACTTTATATCTTGGAATTCCTAGCACAAGTTGGAACTAGCTTAATGGAACATAGTTAAAATAAGGAGTACAGAATTGCAGCATACCTTGAAGCAGTGGTGGGATGTCAAAAATTTTACTACCCCACTGTGACATCATCACAGTGTGGGCGGAGCTAACATCATGATGTGGGCGGGGCCACAGAAATAATAATAATAATAATAAAATAAAAATAAGCACACACACATACCTCAAACCCCCCCCCCCACACACACACACCAAACATAAATCAACCCACCAACCCCAAAAACAAGCCCGTCACTTACCTGTTAGTATAAGTGCCTGGGCAGCACCATATTGCAAGATGGATATGGTAATCGCACCGGTTCTCTAGGATAATATGCCTTAATGTAAATGTAAAACAGCTGTACCTCCTTAAGGGTTCTCCAATTGGAATAGCAATTGGAACAGCACAGGTGTAGCTTATTGATGAGGTAACTCCAAGACTTTGCTTAAAAACCCCAAGCCAGGCCACCAGGCCTTTTTAGGAACTGTGGTAGTATGTCAATATAGGTAAAGGTATTAAATACACATTAAAATACACACAGACACACCACATCCAAATGTGAGTCACTTACCCTGGGGAGCTTCAGGCTATAGGGAGCTTCAGGCTAGTATCTTCTCTTTCTTCTCCCGGCTTGGGAAGGCAGTAAGGAGGCTGTGCATATGCACCAAGCACTGTAGGCATGCATGCATACCAAGTGCTTGGTGCGCATGCGCAGTGGGGGAACCAGTGAAAAGGTAAGCCCCGAAGGTGGTTCTCCCCAAAAGCTGCTACCGGTTCTCCGGGACACTGAGGAAAGTTGCTACCGGTTCTCGCGAACTGATGAAAACCTGTTACATCCCATCACTGCCTTGAAGCCATGCAATTTCTTTGATGCTGGAAGTTCTTCAACCAGCACAACTTGCATATATTCCACATCATCATTTTATTCTTAATTGCACTGTCCACTTAGACTAGTGGTTCCCAACATGGGGCACATGCCCCACAGGAGTGTTTCAATTCCCAGAAGCCTAAGTCAGTATATTGGCTGATCAGTGCTTTGGAATTGACTTAAGCTTCTGGGAACTGAAGTCCAAAAAACAAAGGTTGGGAAACAATGACTTAGATACTTGATGTCCAAACTTCTGGTGGTGAGTCTTTCCATACATAGCTAGGACACTCCTTGGAGAACAGATATGTAGTCCATTTCCAGGGCCATAATCACAGTTTAGCCAGCTTTATAGGCTCTGTAGTGACTCAAGTGGTTAAGACACTGAACTCGCTGACTGGAAAGTCAGAGTTTGATTTTTGGGTACTGCATAATGGAGTTTGCTCCTGTCTCTGTCCCAGCTCCCGCCAACCAAGCAGTTCAAAAGCAAGAAATTGCAAGTACTGTACTTACTTACTTACTTACTTACTTACTTACTTACTTACTTACTTACTTACTTACTTACTTACTTACTTACTTACTGGATTTCTATACCACCCATCTGGGTGTTCACTCTTGGCGGTAAACAAACAGAAAATGAATAACAACAATACCCACAACAAATCAAAACCCACCAACAACAAATACATCATAAACTAAACTAAACTAAAAATAATTGACTTGGAGGACATCGGGACTAAACCTAACTGGCTAATTTATTGATAAGGAAACAACACCCTGATGAAGAGGATTTATAATTGTTTTTTAAAGGTAGCCAGTGATGGGACCTGGCGCAGCTCCACCAGTAGTGTATTCCACAGTGTTGGTGCCACCACCATATTTTTAAGTGTAACTTGTCATTCCTCTGTTTGGCCATAAGTTAAAGTGAACAAATCAAACAACCATACCTAACTGCTCAGTAAACGTTTCCTTTGTGGCCTTCTTTTCAAGTGTGCTTTCTAGGGAATCTCTTCTCTTTTTCCTCTACTGTTTATGAGTTGTATTTAATTCAGCTTTTGTTTACAAAAAGATCATTTAAAATTTCATAGCTGCGGGTATTAGCACAAAAAGCTTCTGCTGCCATCTTCTGGAACTATCATGGCACAATCCTGTTTTCAATCCTCTGTCATTTTTCTTCAGACTCAGCATTCTCAAACCCTTTTCTCCCCTTAAATTGAGTTTTAATAAACCATTCAGGAAGTCAGTGCTACAGCTTTTCAACAGATACTTTATAAACCCTTGTCAGTATTGCTAGTGCTTTGATAATGGCAACAATCCCAGAGGAAAGAATAATAATGATGGATGCCTTTAAGCTCAGAGGCTACGGGGTCTCCAGATGCTGGCCTAACATCTGCTTACCAGATATATCCACATGCAGAGGAAGTTATTTTTTCCTTTTCTTCAGTGTTTCACCACCTATAGTTTTGGGAATTTTATAAAACTATAGATTAAAACTATGCCAACTTTTCTTCCTTTCTGTTTCAAAGATTGCTAAGTAGCATTAATGATGCATCACATCTTTTTATGATTAAATAAGCAATGTGGAATTCTACTTGTTGTGGCTAATGTTCTCTCTAATCTTTCTTGGCTGCCGTTTATATGGTATCTGAAATCTGCTGGTGTAGTGTTCAAGGTACAGTATATGTAATATAATACTGACTATTTTAATCTAAGTCCTTCATGAGATCATATTTGAAGGAATATACACCACTGTAGCCTACAAATAATGGCAGCCAAGAAAGATTAGAGAGAACATTAGTCACAACAAGTAGAATATACTCGAATATAATTCATCCCAAATATAAATCGAGGTACCTAATTTGGACCTCTAAAACTAGGAAAATATATTGACCCGAGTATAAGTCGGGGATGGAAAATGCAGCAGCTGCTAGTGAATTTTAGTAATTAAAATACTGTACATGGAAATATGGTACAATTTATTCAGACATTTGAGTGGGTATGTTTCCAAATTTTTACGGTAGTGTTAGTGCTTTTTAAAAAATGTATGTTTGAATTTGCACCACTGTGGTTTTGGGACCCGAGTATAAGATGAGTCCCTTTTTTGGATCCCATTTTGAAGGCTAAAAAACTAGACTTATACTCAAGTATATACAAGTATATACAGCAGGTACAGGTTTTATAGGCTTTAAAGTACAAAAAACATAAAGTTTTATGAATGTATTCAGGCCAGCGTTCTAACTTTGTAATGAGAAAAATCCTAATTGATTCACAAATGTTATTTTAGAGTATGGTTCTTCAGGAAGCATATTTCATAGTAGGATATTATAGTAAGAAAAATAAAGTGAGTGTTTAGGTGTTGGTCACGATCTCTCTTTGCTCTGTTTTTCTTTCCTAATGTACTTAATTCTGTTGGATTAAACTTTTCATATTTCCCCCCTCCCCCATCTTTATCTTTCAGGGCAACAGGGTTTGGCTTTTTAAATGCACTATGCAAAGCAGCTGCTGTTCTTGGAAACTTAATATTTGGTTCCTTTGTCATCATTGCCAAATCAATTCCTATCATCTTGGCTTCTACGGTTCTAGTCTGTGGGGGTTTGGTAGGACTTCGACTCCCTGACACCAGAACCCAAGTGTTGATGTAACTTGGGAAATGTTATGGATAAAAAAAGCCATTTACAATTTCTTTCCTCTCTTTCTAAATGTCAGATCTCCTGGCTGGATGGGCAAAGGCTTCAGATTTTCAGTGTGTGAAAGGTGACCCTGTAGCAGACGTCCTACTCTCAAAATA
Source organism: Furcifer pardalis (assembly GCA_030440675.1). NCBI lineage: Eukaryota > Metazoa > Chordata > Lepidosauria > Squamata > Chamaeleonidae > Furcifer > Furcifer pardalis. Next base: position 78,810,596 of record CP126896.1, read on the forward strand.
AAATAGCTGTGACAGAATATTAGAAAATAGATATAAGTCCTCTTTAAGAGTTTTCTATGCATTCACTGAACACTTGGAAGGGTAGGAATGGCCATATCTATTGGGTATACCCTAGCATCACATATCCTATCAACTTACTCTTTAGCTACAGGTTCAGAGAAAATCAAGTGAGGCAAAGCTTTCTCATATAGTCTCCTCTATGCAATTGAAAACTTGTGAAAATGTCTGTGTATACATATTGGCTTGTACTTTAGATCTTCTTGGAATGTGTGAAAAGGTTCAAGCTAAATTGACACTGTAAAGGTAAAAGCCAGTCGTTTCTGACTCTAGGGTTCAGGGCAAATGGCCACAACTCTGATCTACCTTACACCACCATGTTACAGACAATTAGTGCAGTGGCATGCAGTTTGCAGAAGTCAACACTCCCTTAGTTAAAAAGGTCCCTTGCTTTCTGTGTAGGATACAGGGGAAATATTTTCTGTGGTTTTGATTTCTCACCCCTGATTCTCTTTTAGATCCAGAAAGACTTCTTTTAAAAAATCATCTGTATGCAGTTTGCTTACCCTTGAATTAATGCATGGAGATACTTCTGAAGAGTAGTTAAATCTTTGCAAACCATATCTGTGGCCTATTTCAGGCAAAGAAAAGAGTTGAGGGGGATTAATTCCACCTGTATTATGCCAGAATAAGAACTCTGTATTTTGGACTCTTTAACAGTTGCTCATTTCCAAATGTCTAGTTTAAATGATTTTAAAAAATCCATTGCTGAAACAAAATAATGGCTATTTCAGGTATGACTACTGATTATCTCTATGTAGGGAAGAGTTTTTCTTAGCAATTTCTTAACAACAGCGTAAGTGTTTTGTTTTATCAAGAGTACAAAAATATAAGAAGTGTCACATCTACAACTTCCTTAATCATACTTAAACTTAAATAAACCGCAGCATGACAATTATTTTACTAGTTTAACCCTGTAATAATGCTCTGTGTGTGGAACCACATACTGATTATTACAGTTTTTTATTAGCATATCTACAATCATCAGAGATTTTCTTGTCAACATATAATAATCTTAACAGGTATAATGAGCATAAAACAGAGTAACTTGCATGATTGCACTTCAACATCATTTCCCTGCTTTTTATGAAGAGCAAGTCTCCTTTTGCAAGAATAAAATTATGCAGATTCAAGATTCTTAGATACCCTGTTGCAGCTATAGATTTTGAGATGAAAATATCTCTTGCACCATCACAGCGAAATCAAAGCTGGAAGATCAAAGCAAAAGTGTACTAATAATCAGAGAAATGTGTTTAAGGCAACCCATGCTGCTTAGATCATGTTTTGTTTTCTCTAAAATTATAGTATAGAAAAAGAATGGCTTGTTTCTTAGTTTAATAACAGAATTATTTCTTGGGGACACACTTGTCAATAAAACAAATAATTGAGGGATTTCGGAGATAAATTGGGAAACTGACTTTTTTTTTTGTCAGGATGCTTTCCTGGTTACTTAGAGAAGAGAAAGTAATTGTTCTCAACTATTCTATCAGGTATAGCAGTTAGACATATTGCTATCATGCACATATCGTGCTTAAACAATCTAGGACTGCATGCTACTTGAATTAGGCAGAAGCATAAAAAGAAAAAATAAATAGACTGTCCTTACATGAAGTGCTAATCTGAAAGAGAGTTTTCTTTATAGGCTCTCAAAACCTCACTCTGAAAAAGATGGGGTCATTCTAAAAGTTGGAGATTAAACAAGGCAAAAAGAGGCAAAGATTATTAGTGCCCTGAAAATATAATTCTGCCTTCTCTCATGAAAATACCCTTTGCCCAGATATATGCCTTCTCTAACCCCACCCCACCCCACCAAAAAAAACCAATCCCTAAAAGGGCCTGCCTTAATTATATGCTTCTTTCCAAATAAACTCTGTGGGTCTTAGGACAGTTAGCCTTTTTTTGAGTTGCACCCATAAGGTTTACATTTCTAATATGATTTTTTAAAGTAATTTCCTAATCCCAATTTAAACTCAGGATAGCTCTGCAGTATAGGTATTGGGCTGTGGATTTAGAGGTTGGGAGTTTGATTCCCCACTGTGCCTCCTTGACAGAGACTAGTCTCAATGATTCCTAGGGTCCTCTCCAGCTCTGCAGTTCTAAGATTGCTTTGACTGTTTCCCAGGGCCACTTGTGCTTGCAGTATTCCTGCTGAGATTTGTAATTATTGTTGCCATTATAGATGATAATGTCAGGTCAGTTTTTCCAAAGTCACCTTTTGTAATCAATGGTATATTTTAAATCTGGTCCTTTATAGCTTTTATTTCATTTGGAGGGGAAGAGAAATTTTAATCTGTTCCTCGTCATGAGGGTCCCTTACCTAACTTGAAATCTGAAGCCTCTGTAAAGATTGGGAGTGATGATCAATCACCAGCTGTAAACCATGCTTTTGATGTGCCACTGTCTGCTTAAATTGATGTGGTGTTATGTCTGTTTTCTTTATGAATGTAACCACTGAAAAATCCAGGGCCATAATTATTAGAAGGGAAAGCAATCACTAGCTCCAATGCTGGATCATCATGATAAGAATCTCACTATTGTTATGATTGTGTTACTTTTCCAAAATCAAAGTAATATTTGGAATCTGGACTACATCCTTCTTTGGGATGTAGCCTGGACAAGAATGTAGGCAGTATGAGCAAATACAATTTGACAATGTAATAGAGGAAAATGCTCTCTCTAGCCATGATTCTTTATTTCCTGACACCAGTGGCAAATATCAAGACCTAAAGCATCAAAGAGAATACAGTGAAAGAATTGGCAGAAGAAGGTTGGGAAAATTAGAATGGGGCATTGCAACTCCTTGCCTTTGAAGCACACTTGATGAACACACATGCTGTACCCAGATGACGGCATGTGGCTTAGATGCAGATCTCCAGTTGCAAATATTACCCCTTCAACAGTCCACATGATATATATGATCTGAAATTGTTTAAGTTCTACTTGTTACCTTTGTGTAGCCCTTCTTCATCTGTTATTAAAAAGAAACAAACAAATTGAAGGGTCAGAAGGACTCACATTTCTGTGTGGGTTCATAATTCACATCTGCTACTGAAGACAGGAAAATGTGCAAAATTTTGCTGCTGCTTTCCCACTTTTCTTGTGAAATAGCCAAAGGAGCAAAGAATCATAAATTTCCTAGTAGAGAAAATGATCAGTTCCAGGCTCTGTAGCCCATGTGCCTCACTGCAGTTTCCTGTTTTGCTTGCTATAAAGAAGAAGACAGAAAGATGGATCCAGTTCAGCCAAGCTTCTTCTCCTCTAGAAGGTCTGTAATTCATGAATATGCTCAAAGAAAGCAAATGTTTTGTATTCATATTGAAAAATGGTTTACCTTTTGAAAAAATCAATACTGAATTTCTGATTTGTGTTTATTGTGTCACCCTTTGTCCACTTTAAATCTTCTAAATCCTTCTTGCAATGCAACTACTGCCTCATCATTGAACTATGTATAGATAAAGCTTTCATTAAGCATAATTGACAAAGTATTGTTGAGTTTAGTCCTTGGAAGAAATGCTGACAATTTTATCCTCTCCACTTGGTGTAGACTTCTGCTCCCAACAGCCAAAGCCACCACGCCCAATAATAACAAATGGCCAAATTTCCCCCACTACTCCTCCAAACTCCTGTTCTTTATCATTTACAACCTGTAAGGTGTCTATACATGCTGCAATTCCATCTCATGTTTTCCCCACCCTCAGCGGCCAAGCTGGTCAGCCTGGGTTGGAGTACTAACCCTCATTTGAAGGGAATGGAGTCACATTTATGGACAAATAAATCCCCATGCTTTGTTTTATTTTTTGAGTTTGTATATTATGCTTTTATGTTTAGAAAAATAAAATTTAGAAATATTTTAGTGCATGCCTAAAATGATTGTTTGTACACAGACCATCACTTCCCAGTGAAAAAAGTGCTGCAAGATAGGAGTGGCAGAGGCCGAAAGTGCAAAGAAAGATTCTCTTGTGCTTCTCAAAAGAAGCCATGGGGTGAGTCAGCATTTCTATCCAGAAGCAAAACAAGTTAGTCATATTTGCATCCCCCTGATTTTCCTGTCTCCCTGTTCACCAAGCCTACTATCAAATCTTAGGCTGTCGCTGCATATTAATAACATCTATTACATGCTATGCATTAACCAATTTCCCTTGAACAGTTCTCCCTGCTCTGTAATTTTGGTGTTCTTATCTGCAGTTTATGAATACAAGAACATAGCTGAAGGATGACTGTGTTACTTTATCTAGTGCACAATGTGATCTTTTAGCAGGGATGACCATATAGGACAGGAGTTCTCGACCTTTTAAAGCCAGGGGCTGGGTCACGCTCCCTCAGACAGTTTCAAGAGCCACATGGCCATTTTGCCTACAACAACATGGCACTCCCTGGTGTGGTGGCAGCAGTGGGGAGCCACATGAAATGGTGCTCTCCCTACATCTGGTGTGCAGGCCGCAGGTTGAGAATCCCTGATATAGCAGTTAACAAGAAAAATGATAGTGACAAGGTCCTCCGTTCATAACTATGGCTGTTCATGGTTATCTGATAAGCACATCTTTCAACAGTAAGGCTAAATTCCATCATATCTAGTAGCTGTAGATCTGTTCACTGTGACTCAGATCTTAAGAACTATGTTAATGTTTGTGCATACTCATGGGAACTTTACGTATCTCATGGACAGTAGCTCTACTACAAACTAAAGCATTTTGTGATATGGCACAACGTGAAATTTATTCAAATGGGAAAAGTAAAAATACATGCACATTTCAATAGGATGACCCATAGTACTTCTTAAGTTGCTCTTTGGATTTCAGGACATGAAACTGTTTTTTGTTTTTATATAAAAAGAATATATTTCTTTCCCCATCTCAACTTAGTGTTGTGCATTTCAGCAGTTGTTAAATGCAAGCTTTTTAGTTTCAGTTCCTTTCTTAATAATCCATAACAAAGCACTTTATGCTTTTACTGAGCTATAGTTTTTAGTTAGCTAAGGAGCTATCCAGACAGGCATATAGCTTGCTATTTGGTGCTGTTTGGTTCAAATCAAATTATGATGTCCACACATGTTTTGATTTAGAGTGATCCATCCCACACCTTTGTACAGCTCTCTCCTTTTTGGTGCAGCAGTAGGGCTACCATTTGGTGTGTGTGATTTGGAGGATGCTAATTATTCTATTTTGAAGTCCATTTTGTTGTTGTTCAGTCGCAAAGTCGATTCCGACCCTTTGCGACCCCATGGACCACTGTCCGCCAGGCACTTCTGTCCTCCACCATCCGCCTCAACTCGCTCATTTCTGTGCCCATTGTCTCTACAAAACCATCTAGCCATCTCATTTTTGGCTGCCCCCTTTTTCTTTTGCCCTCCACCTTTCCCAGCATCAAGGCTTTTTCAAGTGAATCCTCTCTTCTCTTTGATGTCTAAAGTACTTTAGCTTCATCTTTACTATTTGACCTTTTAAGGTAAATAGTGTTCTTGAAAGCCAGTCGTATCTAAGTAGAGTGTGATGCTCACCTCTGTTTACAGCCAAAGAGCCAGTGCTGTCTGCATCTGCTTCTGTGGACATGTGACAGGCATGATTAGACACCGGAATACACAGAACACTATTTACCTTTCCCACCGAAGTGGTACCTATTTATCTACTTGCAATTTCTTGCTTTTGAACTGCTAGGTTGGCATGAGCTAGGATAGAGATGGGCTCTCATTTTGTCATTCAGCAGTCTGCTGACCTGCTGACCTTCTAGTGTCAAGTTCAGGACTGCTATTCCTGTATACCAATTTAAAAATATTTGCTTACTGATACAGTGCAATTCTACGTAAATGAGATGTATATTGCAAGAGCAATGCTAGGTAGATGCATTGCTCTTGCAATATGTCACTTTAACAAACAAAAAAGGAAAGTTGGCATGGCCCAAATAATTATGACTCCAAGAAAGGACAGGAAAGAATCTAGAAGGGAAGTGTCATTATTCAAAAGTAGGACAAATTGGAGCAATCCAAAGACCTTTCTGGACTCTTTGGACAGAAATATCAAGAGAATGAATAGAAAGATTGCTCAGATGAGAGGTAAAATAGATTTAACTAAAGATTTGAATGTATTGAATATGAACCAAGCAGATGGGCAAGACTTCATTTGCCTGATTTGTTTGCAATCATTTGAGGGCTTTCCCCCTTTTGAATAGATATTGGAGCTTTCAAAATAAGAGGAAACATCCCTCTTCACCCTCAACCCATCTCAACAAAATGTAATACTAGATTAACACTGTTTTGTCCCTCTATAGTAGACCAATTTTGTTCATTTTAATGCAGAAGCTAGAGGGAAAAAAATAGGTTTGATTAGATCCAGTGCTGTGCAGCCAGATAGCATAAATGTCTGCTATTTTTGGTGTTCTTATTAATGTGATTCTGGGGGAGAGAGGGATTTATTTTCTCCTGAAATCTCATTGCAGATGAATTGGTATAAGTATAGTAGATAGTAGTCTCTGTGTCACTTTTGCTTCACCCCATTTCTTCTAAAAGCAATGTTGCATCCCTAGTCCAGGTGTATTCTGATCATAAAATCCAATGGTGATGAACCTTGGCATTCCAGTTGTTCTTGGACTTCAATTACCAGAAGCCCAAGTCAGCACTGATCAGGGCTTCTGGGAATTGAAGTTCAAGAACAGCTGGAGTGCCAAGGTTCTCCGTCACTGATATAGTCAGAGCTTGAAAGTTATTTTCAATTAGAACTCAAGGCTCCTGTGGCCAGCAAGGCCACATGCCACTGCAACCAAAGTTCCATGGTAGGCCCTATGCGCTAAAGGCGAGAGGTCTCAAGATCAGTCCTTGGCATCTATTAAAAAGATTAGATAGCAGCTGATGTGAAAGACCTTTGCCTGAGGATTTGACAGTGGGTCAAAGTGAGCATTGTTAGACTAGAAATGTGGTGGGTGGATTAGGCAAAATATAGTCTTCCAGGTTTTGTTAGACTACAACTCCCAGCTTTCCCCATTATTGGCTTGGTAGGCTAGGGCTGATAGGAAAAGAAGTCCTGCAGTAGTTAAAAAATCTGCACTTTTCCTCTTTCTGACGTGGTAAAAAGTTTCAAGGAAAAAACAGGCTTTGGGTCTATATATTTTTTGTTCCTTTTTAGTCATAATTTACATGTAAAACACTGTATATTGTAAATGATGTGATGTAGAAGTATATGTTTTGGTTTTATATGGTATATATGCACATATATGTGCATATTCTTGTTTGTGTGTATACATTTGATAAGGAAAAAAAGTTTATGAATGATAAAGCCGACCTTGGAAAGGTATACATAAAGGGTAGGTTCCAGCTAACATAAATGCTTGTAAGTCTCAGTGATTCCATGGGAGAGTTACAGCTTGATCTTAGGTAGATGTGATCCTGCTACGTCCAGTGGGACTGAAGCACTATTCGGACATTAGAATGTGTGTAGAATACTCCTGTACAGAGCCAGGTGTTCTAGCCCCATCCCCTCACTCATCACTTTGGCCACACTTCCACATGTGGAAAGCAACAGGTCTAAAGAAGGGCTTCTGCTCTCTGGAGAATTTCCTACGTGAGTTGGGATCTTAAGCATGTGACAGAGGCTGCAGTCTTTAGAAGAGCACTTATAGAAAACTTATTGTTTTCCTCTCCCCACCACCAAAACATAAAAATAAACCCATGTGGATTGAGGGGGAGATTTTTGCTTGACTGCCCTCTTTAAACTCTCATGGAAGACTCTAGAGCAGGGATTCTCAACCTGCGGCCTGTGGCGCCATTTCATGTGGCCTCCCAGTGCCTCCACCATACCAGGAAGTGCCATGTGGTGGAGGAAGGGCAAAATGGTCGTCCGGCCCCTGAAGCTACCTGAGAGAGCATGACCTGACCCCCGGCTTAAAAAGGTTGAGAATTCCTGTTCTAGAGCTCTTTGTACTCTCGTGTGTGGAAGAATGCAGATCGGGGGTTTTCATGGACGAAGGAGGTCATAGGTAGTTCAGGGACAACCTAAATCCCTTGCTTCCAGATGCATCCCTGATATACGGGTGGTGTACACAGTTGCCTTCCTATCAGTTCCAGTGGAAAGGAAACCAACAGGAAACGAAAAAAGCTCTATGTATTTGATAGCCTGAGTCCAGTGGGGGGATTCTTATCCACTGGTAGGGGGAATTGGTAGTTAACCTCTACCTACTTAGTGGGGAGACAGCCCAGTTACTTGTCAGTGAACAGTCATAGAATTGCACTAAATTGTGTCCATTGGGAAATTAAATTACAAATCCTTACTCTGGATTATTCCCAGTATTGTTTTGCTCACTTCATGTTTCTAGTTTTAAAATGCTGTGGGTCCAAGATTTGCTACTTAATCATATATAAAGTTCTGGTGGTACAAAGATGTTGGTGACATTATCCTTATTTTGCTTTTAACTGTGAAAAATGGAATTGGTAACTTGTGAAACATGTTTTGACATAATTGTATCATTTTCTTATTTTTGCTCCATATTTTTTAAATATACAACAAAGTAACAGGCCATTAAAAAGTATTATGTTCCAGCAAATTCAGAAGACTCTCTGCTTTTAGAATATTATACAGTACTTCTATTCCTTTATTCCAGCTAATATTCTTTATAGTTTTAAAACTGGTTTCTGTGTAGTATATGTCTGTATTTTATCTTCTTTTACTTTTTTGTTTTGTTTTTCCTACTCATCTGGGTGCTGTCCCAAGAATGTTCACATAGCTAAAAATTGCTTATTAGTGCTGTTTTCACAGCTGTCTATGACCAGTTAGGAAGAGAGCTATTACTAAACCACTTTTCAATTAAATGTTAGCACTTTTAAAAACAAATCCTGCCTGGTACATTAGTGAGATGAGTGCATTGCCAGTCCTGCTGTTGTGTAACACAGAAATGTGATGGGGAAACAGGGGTTAAAGAGCACTTACTCCATACTGGTGGCATTCATTGCTTGTCTTCTTCTCTTTATGCAAGTGACTTTAGCCTTTCTGTGTAACCAGGAGAGAGAGGGAGTGGGTGTGTTTAATTGCTGAACTGAGCAGTCAGCAGAAGATATTTTTCGCCCCTCCTACATGAACAAACAACACCTGTGGACTAAAGGGCAATAGAAAAATGCAAATATTTGCTGCCGCCGCCCCCCCCCCCCATAGAGGGTGTTTCTGACTGGTACATAAAGAATTTCCATATTACCTACATAAATGGTAGAACATGGTGCTGATAAGTAGTTACCACATTGAGTCAGGGCTGCTGTCTGTAGCAGTTGATTACATTCCAAGAACTAGCAAATTCGATCTGGCTGCATCTACCTGTGTCTTAGGCAATTTCAGGGCTAATGTAACATCAAAGGATTGCTGTTTTTTAAAATTGTTCTTAAAAACCATGATCTTATCTTGAAACACCACTTTTTAAATTTTAAACTCTCAAATGTCGAGGTCTAGGAAGATGTGTTTTCATTTACACCTGTATTCTGCACCTGGGGAGCAGGTACAATGATTTCCCACATTCTGCCTAAACTGCTAAGTACTAGTGTTCAAAAAGGCAAAGGGTGTATAAATTGGCTCAGAGATATAAAAAGTCATTTGCTACCAGAACAGGTGTGATGTGGCACAGAGGGTTTACAGGAAGCTTAGTGACTCATCAAGGTGTGGGATTTGGAGTAAATAATAGGTGTATCACATAAAAGCATAGATCTTTCATTTAACATGGATGTTTTACTAGAATAAACACTCAATGGCATACATGGGATAGCTGTGTCTCTAAAAATGCTAGGTTGCAACTCCCTAACACATCATCCTCTTAGCTATTCTAACTATGGTTGATGGGTGTAAAAGTCTAAGAACTTCCGGAAGACTACAGCTGCCAACCCCTGCCTTAAAACAACACTGTAAAATGGCAGAGTCTCACTTGCTGAAATCCTGGTTTTATATGCAAAAGCAGTGCAGCCTGCAGAGGGGTGAAATGCTATTTATTCTAACAGGAGTTTGCCTCAATCTGTATGTGAGGATCAACTTGCTATTATTTTATAAATGGTTAACTAGGATAGCACCACTTTGTTTGAATTCCAGTTGCCTCAGGCACATAGCACTGAAAGGTGTGCATGGCTAAAGAGAGAGTGTAGGGAAAGGAAGTTCACATTTGCCTTAACTTATAATCGGTTCCCAAAATAGTAAAACTATAAGGAGGAAAGGTAGTCAGTCTCCTGGGAAGATGGAATACAGAATGATGGCCATGGGTACAGATTGTGAGGGATAAAAAGAGGATAACCTAAGGGAGAAGAACCTTAGACCCAGTAGCTGAATCCAGCCTTCTGTGGCACCCTGTTTGTGGCCCTTGAGATGGCTGTTCTCCTTGCCCATGACACCAGCATTTGATAGTTTCTTACTTTTTGTATGTCCCCTTTCCCCAAATCATAGTTCATGGGAGTAAGCTTAAGCTAAGTTTTTTAGCCAATATTTTTTGCCTTTGGCTCCTCTTGCCATTGGAATACAGCCGCAAACAAATAGTGTACTCTGGAATTGGATTTGACTCTTGGACTCAGAGTTTCCCTGTTTTCTGCTCTCATTGCAGTTGTTAGCCAGAATGAGGTAATTTGTGGATGAAGTTGCTCTACTCTATCTCATGTCTGAGTTCTCACTTCAGCCTTTCGCCTCTCCAAGAAACTTTGCTTAATGAGGCTTAGGTCAGGATTTGCTTTAAATTAGAAATCTACTTTGACTCCTTCCCCCATTTTCTCCCCCATATATGAATAAGCAACATAGGAGAGACTTGTCTAGCCATATGTGTCGATCAAACAGAGATTCACTTGTGACACAGCACGTCTCTCTTTTCTTTCACTGCATTTGCAGAGATCCAGGTCTAAATGGAAAGAGCCCCTCACACTTGAGCCACAGTGAGAGTAAAATTGTTGGCTGAAATTGACCTGACACTATTAAATCAAACTGTTCTTTCTCATACTTGGCATATGTATGTAGTACTCTGACTCAATGTATCCTACTGTTTGTTCCACCAGCTATCTTGACCACCAGCCTTCTAACCTCTTTTTATTGAACTGTTTCAAAGCTATGATTGTAGATGAAATGTAGCATGTTATATGTTCATTTTCACACTCTCTTTGCTGTAATTTCAAAGCTACATCTTCCTACTATCAGGCCTGGACTTTATATAGGAAAGCATTGTAGATATTGCTAAAGACAATGTCTTTGAATGTCACAAGGATTTCACAGTGAAAGAGAGTGTGTGTCCAAGTATTGTTGTATCATTCCATTAAACTGAGTAATCTTCACTCTTTCCCCTCTATTCTCCTGTATATGTTTTGGAAAAAACAGGATTGAGCATGGGTAAAATTTCTTCACAATGAAAGCTTGGCGGTGGTTCTGGCCACCTTAAAACATTGTGCTTTGCAAGATCATTCCCCTTGTATTTCTGATTAGTACTTATTAAATATATGTCTACATATGTGCGCTTAAACGTCGGCACATTTATCAACATCACTTTTAAGATTCTGGATTTTTCATTCCACGTACAGCTGGTATATTTGTGAACTCATCTTTCTGGTATGCTCCACTGTGTCAGATTGCCAACTGCCAAAAATGTTAAGTCAAGTGTTTTTATACAATCTCTTGGAGAAAAGCTGTTTGTATATTTGTGGAAGGGCATGTTCTATGTAAGATGATGATGTACAGTGTAAATCTATAAAATGTGGAAGTGTGTATACATTTGTTATCTGCCAAATATTTATTCCTGTAACAAAAGCAAAGATAATTGCAGTAATGTACTTCAAATTTAAAAAAAAAGAACTTCATTGTATTTAAATAAAGAGATGTTCTCTGCAATGTGGATCTATGTATTGCTGGGTAGTTTTTTCCATTGTTGCTAAGAAAGAAGAGAAAAGATGATAAATGGCATTGCATGATAAATATGCAAATAGAGCTTTCCTGATGAGGACACTAAGCCAGATTGGAACCTTTCACAGGAAGGTGATTATTTTGAATACAACTAAATTAATAGACATAGAGCTGCTCCCAGGATGGTTTTGAATGGGCTGCTGCTATTGTTCCCTTACCAACAGTGTAATTTCATTCCATTTCAGAGGCATAGGTAGGTAAAGGTTGCCCTTGTTCGAAAGTCAGTCATATCCGACTCTAGGGTTCGGTGCTCATCTACATTTACAGCCAAGGAGCCAGCACTGTCTGCATCTGCAGAAGTTTTCATGGACATGTGGCAGGCATGACTAGACACCGGAGTGCACAGAACACTATTTACCTTCCCACTGAAGTGGTACCTATTTATCTACTTGCAGTCTCTTGCTTTTGAACTTCTAGGTTGGCAGGAGCTGGGACAGAGACTGGAACTCACTCCATTGTGCTCACTTCAGGACTTTATAAGTTGCAGTTTCTTGTATGTTATCATAGGATAGAGTGTTATGTTTACAAAGGTTCCTTCATTTTGGCAGTTTCATGTCTGGCCTAGATACGAAAGAAGAACACACGGCCCAGTTATTCTCAAAGAAATAATATTTCCGACTGAAAACAGTATAGAAATTCACACTGTGTAAGCTATTCTTAAACCAGCACCTTTCAGGTGTACTATTGACCAAGTTGTTGGGCTAATGGGATCAAAAGGAGTGTGAATGGTATAAAACTCCTGTAAATCTTGTTAATTCTGCAGCAGCATTTTTTTTACATATTTATGACTTTTTCTTTCCTCCCCCCCCCCCCCCCCCCCAATTCTTCTCCAGGACCAAAGGGATCCTAATGGAACCTAAGATCCTTTGAAAGGGAGATAGGACCCATTTAATTACAAAAATACAGCTATGGCTGATGACATCACCAGACTTACGTGATGTAACTTTACATTAGTAGATTTCAGGCATTTTCTTGTAGTGGCATCCTGCAAAGTAAATTACTTTAAGCAGCTTAGGGTGTCATCATCTTCTTTCATGTCCTGATCAAATTTTGGACTGCATCAATGAAGTCATTTTCTTGGCTTTGTTGTTGGCCAAACTTAGGGAGTTTGTGTATTTCTGTGTCAATTCAGAGCCTGTCTGGAATGCCTGATTTTAGGACAGTGTGATACAGGATGAAGGGTTGCAAGGGAGGAGCAAAATCCCATCTGGTGTCATCCCCACATCTCAATAGTATTTTGTATGTATGTATATTACTGTGAAATCAGTCCCAATTTAGGACAACCCTTTCCAGGATTTTCTTGGTAGAGATGCCCAGAAGTGGTCTTCTGGGGACACCCTGAGTCTGTGCAGCTTGACTATGAATACACAAGCTGGCTCTTCTCTGAGGAGGCACAGTCAGGAATCAAACTCCCAACCTCCGCCTCTGCAGCCAGATACCTAAACCACTGAGAGAGCCAGGCAGCCATTGACATTTTGCTCTTCCAAATTATACTTCAGTCTGAATGGTAGAAAACTCCTGTATATCTTGTTAATTCTGCAGCAGCATTATAATGTTCTTCCTGAAATTATTTTAAAAAATCAATGTTATCTTATGCAGTAGGTCAGGACAATGGAACCAATTACCTTGGGAGTTGGTGAGTGCTCCAATGGTGGCGCAGTGGGTAAACTGCTGACCTGCAACCAAAAGGTTGGAAGTTCAATTCTGACCAGGGATCAAGGTTGATTCAGCCTTCCATCCTTCCAAGGTCGGTAAAATGAGTACCCAGCATGTTGGCAAAATGCTAATTAATTTGTGAACTGCCCTGAGAATGCACTGAGTGCTATGGGGCAGAATATAAGTATGATTGCTTTGCTTTATATGCCTCAGAGTTGTTCTGAGGATAACATTGGAAACAGAATAGTCATGTACAGTATACAGCGTTGAACTCACAAGAAGAAATGAGTGATATAAAGATATTGAATAATTACATATATTCATTTTTACTGAATTGATACGGTTGGATGGTAATAATTATCATAGGGTGAAGCCACAGTTAGTAGAGCAATTGTACTCCAGAGGTGTATTGAGTGAGGTGGCATCCTTCAAAGGGCCACAGTGGGCCAAATTTAGCAAGATGAAATTAAGTTCAGACCTGAATTTAATACATGCTCATTCTCTATACATGTATATCAAAGGCCAGAGCAACTGCTACTCATTCCTTTGTGGAAAGCTGCTGACCATAACAATAAACAAAGAAGTGGGACAGAAGAGAGAAGGAGGGAGCAAGCAAATACCTGGGTATGCTGTGGGGCTGACATATGTTCAGCCAGGGAAATAAGACCTAGTGCGCGTACCTGGCATCTTGCAGAGAAGGAGAGGCTATTCTCTGTTAAAATGAGAGAACAGCAGAGACCCTTCACTGCAGCTCTATTTCTCCCCACCCCCTTCCCACTATTCCTTCAAGTGAATTTACTATCTTTAGTAGCAAGAAGACAACCTCCAATGGAGTTGTCGAGGAGGCTGTTGAATGTTTTTTCTAACTTTGCTAGATGGTTATTGTTCTGCCACAGTGATCATCTATCAAACTGAAGAGGGAAAATTACACTTCCCCTGATTATCCCCAGAGGAAGTGTTTAATTTGTTGGCATTGAACACTGAGTGGTCAGCTGATGCCCAATACTGGGAGTTTACATGTTTACATCTGCTGGGGTTGGAATAAAAGGGAGTGCTGAGAAACAGTAGAACCCCCTGAAAGAAGTTCAAAAACAGTGCTTCGTGGCAAATTATTTCACTATGGCATCCAACAGGTGTAGATGCCAGAGTTAAAAGCAGGCCAACTTATTGCAAAAATGTCCACAACAGTAGGATATAGGCCAGGGTAGATTGTCCTCTCAGAAACATTCCATAGGATTTAAATGCAATGGCCATGCTGTAGGTTTCTATACATCCTTCGGGAATGTTGTTTGTTTTGTTTATAATAGGAACTGTCATTTTTCTATCCAAAAAGCTAGCTTGCCAATTCTACTCAAACTGCTAATTAGATTAGCCTCATTTTGTCAGCAAACAATTGTGGAAGAAGCATCTATTGGCTTTTGAGTTGTGAATGTGTCTGTCAGCTTTTGTTTGGCTGTGTATTGCTTTTAATTTTCTTAAAAATGTGTAGTGACCAAATCTATCTGTGTCTAATAGGCCACCAAAAAAAAAAAAAAAACTTTCCCAAACTCTGATGTAACAAATGTATTTTAAAATCATTGCTGTGTATGGATTTAATGGCACCGGTTCCTGAAGGTGACTAATCTGGAAATGCTGGCACATGTTGTAGTTAAATCCCCTTTAGATCACATGATCTATATGGGGCTGTCTTTGGAAAATATTCTGAGACTTAATCTGAGGCTTAATCTGGTCCAAAATGCTGTAGCCTGATTGTTAACTAGAGCTGGTCACAGAGATCACGTAACTGGCCTGTCACAGTGGCTGCCACTCTGTTTCCAGGCATACTTTAGGCTTATAAAGCCCTTAGTAACTTAGGTCCAAGTTACCTGAAAGACCACATTTCCTTTTATAAGTCTGCCCAGGTTGTAAAATCTTCAGGGGAGGTCTTTTTCCTGATCCGGTTACCCTCACAGATGTACAGTGGTAGCTCGCTTAAAGAGCATAATGCGTTCCTCGAGATCGCTCTTTAAGCAAGTTTGCTCTTTAAGTGAAACACCATTGTAAGTGAACAATTGTGACTTCTGGGAGGGGGGGGAATTGCGAACCCCAATTTATTTGCTAAGCAAGTTTTTGATTGGTTTTAGTTGTTAAGCGAAGCGAACATTCAGAGAAAATTCTGCTCTTTAAGCAAGTTAGTCTCTAAACGAGATGCTCTTTATGCGAGGTTTGACTGTATTTGGAGAGGACACAAGAGGGGACCTTCTCTAAACTGGCCCCAAGTTTTGCAATTTTCTCCTACAAGAGATAGGTGGTTATTATTATTATTATTATTATTATTATTATTATTATTATTATTATTATTATTATTATTATTATTATTATTATTATTATTATTATTATTATTATTATTATTATTATTATTATTTATTAAATTTAATACCCCGCCCCAATCGGGAGGACCCGACTCTGGGCGGCTTACATCCAAAATAAAAACAAAAATAAAACCCAACACTAAAACATCAGAGTTAAAACCATCAGAAGTTAAAAACAACACAGGGCTATATTCCAATGTTCCCAGAATCCAACCCAGGGGGGCAGTCCTTATATGAGCCATTTGGTATGGGAACCCATTTTCCCGGGTCCCCAAACCTGTCCTGCCAGCCAGGTTTTTAAACCCTTTCGGAAGGGCAGGAGCTCTGTCTGAAGGCGCAGTTCGGTGGGCAGGAGGTTCCAGAGGGCCGGGGCGGACACGGAGAAGGCTCTCCTCCTAGTACAGGCGAGGTGCGCCTTTTTCGCCGAGGGAATAACAAGGGAGCCTCTCCGATCCGCCCTGGTGGGCCGGACAGATGTTCTTGGGGTGACGCGGTCTCTTAGGTATCCTGGCCCACTACCATATAGGGCTTTAAAGGTAATAACCAGCACCTTGAATTGCACCTGGAGACATACTGGCAACCAGTGCAGCTCCCGGAGCAGCGGTGAAGCATGAGCATAACGCCCACACCCCACCACTACCCGTGCCGCCGCATTCTGGACCAGCTGGAGTCTCCGGATGGTCATCAGGGGCAGCCTCATGTAGAGCGCATTACAATAATCAAGTCTGGAGGTGACCAACGCATGTGTGACCATAAGCAGGGCATCCCGGTCTAGGAGGGGGCGTAACTGGTGAATTACACGAAGTTGTGCAAAAGCCCTCCTGGCCACAGCTGCCACCTGTTCTTCGAACATTAGCCGTGAGTCCAGGAGGACCCCCAGATTACGCACCGGGTCTGTTTGGGGTAGGATTGCCCCATCCAGAACCAAAGGTGGAAGCTCCTTTGTTAACACAGGACCCCTTACCCACAGCCAGTGATGGTGAACTTTGGCACTCCAAGTGTTCTTGGACTTCAGTTTCCGAAAGCCCATGTCTGTGAATCCACACGAATGGGTTTACTGCATTAAACGCATTCATGTGGATTCACAGAGACTTGGGCTTCTGGGAACTGAAGTCCAAGCACACCTGGAGTGCCAAGGTTCACCATCACAGGGCTAGCCCCTCTTTGTTGTCCCCCCACAAGGAGGAAAGGATTGGCTATTTCTCAGTAACTTTGGGATCTTTTCAGGAGAGAGACAGCATATATGTATTTTGAATAAATAAATAAATAAATTGAGCTCATTGTACTTGGGCCAGGATGGCAGGAAAGTTGAAATGCTAGTTATGTTTTCTTGGAGATCCAAATCAGTTTTTCCAGAGGTATCTATTTTTCCTATTCTCAGAGAATATTTTGTTCTCCAGCCCAAGATCTGGAAGCAAGTAGTATACTTTGCTGTGAAATGTGACCCTTCCCATCAGTTTTGGTAATAAAACAGGGGCAGTGTTGTTACTGAGTTCTGTGTCTGGGGAATACCAGCACTAAAACATTGGAAAGTGTTTGCATATTGGAACCAAAAAGATGCTACATTAAAATGTGGATTTTTTCCCTATCTATCACAACTTCATCAGATAATTTCTTTTGCATTATAAAATCTATAGCTAAATGTTTTGTCACACATTCATTAAATTTGAGGGATAAAGGAGAGAGGAAATCAATGCTGAATTTTACTAGATGATGATCTCTAACCCTGGCTAAATAATTTGCATACCAACTTAAAAAATAATAATAATATTTAGAATAAAAATAATAACTAGCTCCTCTAGTAATGATCTCTCACTATATTACTCCTTCAATTGAGAGTGTGCAGGAAGAATTGAGGAGTGTTTGTGCAAAGTTACACTGGAAGCCTGAGTGTATCTGCTTCAAAGAAACATTAGCAACCACTCCATAGGTAGCTTCAGTTTTAAAAATGCAGTGGAACCTCATACAACAATGGCCCCGTATAGCAACAAAATTGCATAACAATTGGGGGGGGGGGATGGCATCCCGCATAACAATTTTCCCTATGGAAAAAATAGTACAACAATTTTTCAATAGGAAAAACCAATTGGGGGGGGGGGAATCGTTGTACGATGCATCCCATAGGGGAAATCGCTATACGATGCATGCATCATATAGCAATCATTTTGTACAATGACGAGCCCCATGGAACAAATTAAAATTGTTGTATGAGGTGCTGCTGTATTTTCATTTACAGTATTTGGGAAGCTGTTTATGAGTGCACTCTGCAACATGAGCACCAGGTGGAGCTGGAAAGAAGAGACACCTGATTTATTGAAAGAAACTGTCTGCTGACTTGCTTAGACTAAAGTCAGGGCAATACACTGCTGTATTGTATATGTATTTTAGGAGAGCCTGTGATTGTGTCAGTAATCTGCTACACTGCCATCCAACATATGTCACTTGTTGCATGAAGATTCATGTCCCTATGATTCACACAGATGGGTTATTCTGCACATGAACAGCAATTCAGAATGTTCCAGAACTTTGCAGGCGCCTCAGCCTCCTTTCTTCATGCACAAGGTCCCATCCAACAGTCCCCTCAGTAATTCTTCTTTTTGCTGCCGCGGCATTTAACAATTCTTCTGTTTCAGAGCATCTTCTGAGGTACACAGAAAGAGTCTCCTTGAAGATTGTGGTATTTTTGAACCACAATTGGCTGAACGGAGGAAGAAGAGGAGGGGGGAAGGAGCACCTTTTTCAGAGTCCCTATTTGTAAATATATGTTTTCCCTTTCTCTTGGTTCCTCCTGTTTGCATATAATGTCTTCATTCCTGATTTAAAAGACAAGACCTGGAAAAACCTCTTCATGCAGAGGCGTCTGTACAAAGGCTTTCCCTGTTGAAACATCCACTTTACACAGAATCAACAGGCATATTGTGCCACAATGGTAACACACTCATTACAAGTTGTGCTATTACATGAGAAAATGGTGAAATATATACATTTTAATCTTGAAAACCTCATTTGAACAGAAACCTGAGGGACTGGAAGCCTGGATATTGGACCTTCACGTGTGAGAAATTCCCAAGGAAGCTGTGATGACACATTTCTCTCATACTATTACAGTACTGTTATCACTGCTTCTGAATCAGGAGGCTCAATCTACAAATTATTATAGTTAACCAGTAAATATTGGGCAGTTCAACAGTGCCAGAGCAATAGCATTGCAATGCTTGTTGACCTTGAGAGACCTTGAGAAGAGGAAAAGTCTGAAATATAGGAAAAATACACATCCCACCTGCTGTCTACAAGGAAGCCTTCAGAATAAATAATACTATTCTGTCTGAATGTCTTGTTCCAGCTCCCAATTTTTTTTCCATGCTGGTTTATAAATTTGGTAAAATGACAACTCTGTCTAAATCTAATGTTTCTGCTTTCTTTTTTAAACAACAGTTTAATAAATTGGTGACCCGTGATTTCTAAAAAGCCACGGCACTATCTTGGTGTTCTGAAAGGGAATTGTTCTGTTGAACACTTTCGATGGCAGCGGCACCTGCTACTCATATCCAAGTATACATTTTTCCTGGAAAACATTTTCAGGAAAAATGCCACTGGCATGAATTTGTTTAAGGTGGGTCACAGCTTGCCATGAAGTGACTCACACACTGTGATCACAGAGCCATTTCCTGTGGCACATATGAAATGAGATGCAGGATTTAACACTAGGACTACAATGGACTGCCGAAGCCTTGAGGATATTAACAAGATGTGCCTTCATAGCCAGTCCATCTGGCATGGTCTCTTCTGTCTCCATGACTTGGGAATCAGCATAATGATGTGGTTCCTCCTCTGCTCATTTTGCCATTGGGCCCAATATGATGGTTTCCAGCCCCTAAAAGTGCTCATCCACCTGTAACTATTGGCCTCTTTAGGGAGTCAGGTTATTTACTGCTGCCCAACACTCAATGTTGAATCGCTGGCTGTATGGTCTACTACTCCATTACCATAGCGGGATGTCCGGCCAAACAAAGCACACTTTACTACTCAAGAAAATTTGGATGGCATGTTTCCACTGAATCATTGCATCATGCTACTCTTTCCAACATTATTGCTGTTCTTTTAGGCTCTTAGGAAGTTCACATAAGACAAGTGTCCCACTTCCATCCCATCGCCAGCTTCATGCTCTCCAAAGAAGCTTTCTGCAGCATGCAGCTGACTGCAGCTGGAGACATTTCTCTGCTTATTTTTCTGAAGTTATTTTTGGATCCCATATTTCTGTTTCATCTTGAGCATTAACTGACATATTCAGTTTTATTTTTTAAAAATTGACCCAGATTACAACATAACTTCATGAAGTTATAAATCAGCAAGTTTAAAAGAAAGAAAGAAAAAGAAAGGAATGCAGTGTAGCAGTAGCACAACTCCTACTATGATACACCACATAATCACCATGCTATAAGATGGTGGATACACTTTATTGAAACTTAAACCAGAGGTTTGCTTGGCCATTGGTCATGGATGCTTTAGCTATGGATTTCATGCCTTGTCAGAGTAGGTGCCCCTTGACTTAACATTTCTGTACTTCAGCACTATCACATGAAGTCAAGAAGGGAACTAAAACAAAACAACAGCAGCAATAATAATAATGATAATTTAATGTCTGAAATTATTCTGGGTTGAAAGGATTTTTGCTGGATAAATTCTGCTCAGGGGATGCCCGAAAGAGGTTCCTTTCATGTCCCCAAGATATTTTCCCACCAAAGTTTTCCCTATTTATCTACTTGCAGGGAATAAATGTTTTTTATTTAATCAATGTGTTTTTTTTCTTCAACAACAAGTGTGATCTGATGCCATCCAGCTGGCTGGTGGTGGAACATAGGGATAGGTCACTGCCTTCAGTGCATCCGCTGAATTATCTTTCTTCATCATTTGATCTCCTTGGTAAGAAATACTGAAATTGAAGCTCAAGTACTTTGGCCATCAAAGGAGAAGAGAGGACTCACTGGAGAAGGCCCTGATGCTGGGAAAGATCAAAGGCAAAAGGAGAGGGGGTGGCAGAGGATGAGATGGCTAGATGGCATCACTGATGAAGTTGGTGTAGATCTGGGCAGGCTATGGAGGATGGCAGATGGCAGAGGAGCCTAGCGTGCAGTGATCCAAGAGGTCCCAAAGGGTCAGACTCAACTGTGGAACTGAACAACAACATCATAACCCAAAGGCTCCTTGAAATAATAACAAGGGGCTGAACAAGTTTCCCAAGCTTTCAAATACATACAGATTTCCCCTCAAGGCCATGCTACAGCTATTCTACCACACAGATGCCTCAGGCACATTACTGTATGGAGACATTTAAGAATGCATAAGGGATATTCAGGATTCAGCCAGGTCTCTTTAATGAGTTTTGAATGCAACAGAAGTAACCTAGCAGGTTTTTGCAGCAAAACTTCAGGAAGAGACTATTACTTTGAGGCCTCTATGCATTTAAGACAAGGCCTCTATGCATTTAAGACAGGGTAAAGTGAATTTTCTTACTATATTTTTGGTTAATCATAGACAAGCTTGTACTCTCAATCTTCAAGAGGTTGACTTTTAGATAAAAAAAAAGCCTTGCCTAGACCGGAGCCTTGTGAGTTTCATCATATTGAGCCAGTGTTTATTTATTTATTTATGAATATGTATTCTGACTTGTTAAGCTAAATCCTCCTAAGACTAGCATCTAACATATTAAAAGACATTATAATAAATTAACTGCCTAAAAAAAATTAAAAACAACAGGCACAGTTCACAATAAATAAAATATCCCAAACAGAATATACTTTCAGCCATAATACTATTCGGTAAAGTTAAGACAAAAGTTGCCCTTACTTGAAAGTCAGTTGTATCCAACTCTAGGGCCCAGCGCTTATTTTTGTTTACAGCCAAAGAGCCGGAGCTGTCTGCATATGCAGATGTTTCTGTGGTCATGTGGCAGGCATTACTAGACACCAAAGCATATGGAACATTTGTTACCTTTCTCGCTGAAGCAGTACCTATTTATTTACTTGCATTTTTTAATTTTCAAACTGCTAGGTTGACAGGAGCTGGGACAAAGACAGGAGCTCCCTCTGTTGTGCAGCACTCAAGTCTTGAAATGCTGACCTGCTGACTTTCCAGTCGTCACGATCAGCATCCTAACCACTAAGCCACCACAGTCCACCTATAAAACCATTGCAGTTAGGAAAAAATGATAGATATCATTTCAGTTTCCACTGGAATTCAGTTAAAATTTTGCAGCAATATTAGTTCTTTAATCGGAGAGATCAGCTGGGTAAGAGTGAGTTTTTATTCCTTGCTTAAAAAGTCACAGCTGGTAAAAGGTGTTTTGCTGCTTGAGGCAAAGGGCAGAATGGCAGCCATTCCTCCATCTCTGGAGTGTCACCTGAATTGCACTAACCTGCTGATGATAAGATAGTCAAGGGCTGCAGGCAAAGTTAAGGACAGGACATGTGACACAGTTTTGTCTTCTAACAGAGGAAAACAGCCAGCAGATACAGGGAGACTGGACTAAAAAAAAAACTGTGGGTCTTCCTGCACCCTCAACTAATCTCCACATCCGGCTGTCTCCCCCCTCCCTCCAGTAGTAATTTGGTTTATTCAGCAGTCATGAATGAATCTAGCACTTGGCTATGATAAAGTACTGTACAGTAAAACATCGCATAGAGCGTGTCACTTAGAGACTAACTTGCTTAAAGAGCAGCATTTTCTCTGAATGGTCGCTTCACTTAACAACAAAGACCAACCAAAAACTCACTTAACAACCAAATCAGGGTTCACAATCCCCCCAGCCAGAAGTCACAATTAGTCACTTACAATGGTGTTTCGCTTAAAGAGCAAACTTGCTTAAAGAGCAATCCCCTGGAACACATTATGCTCTTTAAGCGAGGTACTACTGTACTGATAAACTCTCATAATAGTCCAGACTGAGACATGGTGGAAAACAGATTGTGAGGTATAACCAACCTAATACTTTAATGTAGGAAAGTAGTTTTGTGTTTCTTGCTGTTAGTATTTCAGAGATCTTTCCAAACCGTTCAATGAACCAACTCCCTAAGGGGGTTCATGGGGAAACAGATTTTGAGAAGTAACCTACCCAGTTATTTAAACAGTATCAGGAGTATCTATGTCATGTTTGAAGTTTATAGTTAAATTTGAGCTCTTTGGGGTGAACAAACTACGTTTCATAAACATTTACAAGTTGAACAGAAATTTCTGATTAAATGATAGTTATGTTGAAAAAGCCTGATACCTCAACTGTAGAGCTGATCTCGCAACTGAATAATATGGCTTATTTGGTCTGAGGTATATTGATACCAACACTCCTTAGTAGGGCAGTTCTGTACAAATTTACTTAGAAATCCAACTGTGTTCAGTTAGACCAGGGGTTCCCAAACTTTTTGCACTGAGACCCTGACCACGTCCCTGGACAGCTGAGTGGCCAGCTCATGTGGTTCCTCCCACCATAAACACTGCCATAAAACATGTCCACGCCTGTTGTAAATGCATTTACGACAGCCCGAGTGCATTTATGGCAGTGTTTACAGCAGGTGTGGGCACATTTATGAATGTGCTGGTGCATTTTATGGCTGTCATAAATGCATCTGCTTCCACTTCCGGTAGTGGCGAGGATGGTGGCGGGCCACGTGAAATGGTGCTGCAGGTCAAGCCTGGCCCAAGGGTTATAGTTTGGCCACCCCGAATTAGACTTACTCTTAAGAAAGCATTAATAGGGCTGTAACTGTAATTGATATGCTAATTGACACTCATAGTGTATGATTATTCCTCTTTGCAGCCAAGAATAAATAACTTAATCAAAGAAAAGTTCTACAAATGGAGATTAGTGGGTATGATTTTATAACTCATGGTTGCACAGTTAATTAGATGGCCTTGATGTTAACTGCAGAGCTAGTACAGCCAATACAACCTACATTTTTTAACATGACAACACAAATCGAACAAATTATAGTACAGTACTGTATCATACAACTAATTTACCTAGCACAATGTCTCTAGTGGAAGCAGATTTTCTTATGTCTCTATAATAGCAAAAATTGAAAGTAGAGAATAAAATGTAGGATGCGTCATGGAAAGCGTGCTGTTTTTAACAGTCATGTCCCTTTCAATATGATTTTTTCCTTTTTAGCTTTTCTATTGAAGTTGTGCAAAGAAACAGATGTTAACCTTGCAAAGGGAGCCATAAAAATGAACCTTAATCTCATCATTTGAAATGATAGGAAGCTAGTTTTTAAGGGAGGGAGGGAGGGATGCAGTTATAACTAAGCTTGCTCTGGTTTTAAATAAGGTTTAGGTTTGTCCTTTAATTTGTGTTTATGAAATGAATGAAATGAAAATTCCATATTATAGCAAACAGCCATTAAAGATCAACTTCAAAGAAATGGGCTGGAACTAGTACTAGGCTGTTGCAAATCACAGAAGAAAATAATGCGAAATCTGGTTAATAAAAGATTGTTGCCATGTCCCACTGCATAGGGAGGCAAGGTTTATGAGTGGCAAGAGGGCTGGCCCTACCATTGGCTGGAGTGAAGTAGCAAATGCTAAGGGTGAGCAGAAGTTCCCTAGCTGCTCTTTATGAGCCTCTCTGTTGTTTCCTTTGTTGGGGAGAAAAATCCAATATTGCATGCTACTCCTTCAATGCTGGGTGTCAGTGGGAAGCATGCTGCTTTTGATCCTACTTGTCTCTTAGTACTATCTCTCACTAACTTAATTGTAAAGTTTTCCCCCATGTCCCTGAGTTGTTGAGAGTGCCTCTTCCTTCCTGTTATTCGTTTACTAGAAGCCTTTCATCTTCCACCATTTCCTGTTCTCCAAAACTATATGGAGATGTAGTTCCACATTACATATTAAAGCAATACATGCACATACTGTAAGTAAAAGTTTTTGCTTCCTTTTATCCACAGGGCATCCAGACTTTCCTGATCATTTTTCTTTACAAAGGCAGGGGTTGATCTCTCCACTCTTTTCTTTGCACCTAAGGAAACAAATGAAATCACAAATCCCTCTAATACCTTTCTCTGGGAGCAAAGCACTGTGTACCATAACATAACATAACATAACATAACATAACATAACATAACATAACATAACATAACATAACATAACATAACATAACATAACATAACATAACATAACATAACATAACATAACATAACATAACATGTCATTTCCCCCTGAATTGTCCTCAGGAGTGGCAACAAAAGAGACTGTTCCACTAAAATATACAACTGGCAGTCCTGTCAGCTGCTGTACATGGAATGGGAGAGGGAAGGATGTATCTTGTGCTTCATCTCAGACTGCAAAATACCTTGGTCTTGGCCTGCAAGACAAATATGAAGCCAAGAGAAGCATCACTGTGTTTAAGTTTAACAAGTTTACTGCTCCAGTCATTGACTATGGCAAAGTATAACAAGTAAAAGCAATCAAACCAACACAGCAGTTAAAATTAACACAGTTAAGATTAATAAATATTGAGATTACACACACAATAGATAAAACTTTACATATAATACAAGTTAGTACTGTATTATTAAAACCCAGATAAGATCATTACCAATAGTGCTTAGTGCACTCTCTGATTTTGGAGGGATGGAAGGCTGGGTCAACCTTGATCCCAGTCAGGATCAAAATCACAATGTTTTGGTTGCAGTACAGCAGTTTAACCACTGCGGGCAGCATTGATGAGTTACTTCAGCTTCTTCTTTTATGTTATGATCAAGCCCTGGACTGCCAAAACGAAGCCACTTTCTTGGCTTTGTCGTCAGCTAAACCATTGGCCCATGTTTCTGGAAGTAATCAGCAGACTAGTAAATGAGCCAGATTCTGTAACTCTCTACATTTACACAGTGAAACCCTCGTATATAAGAACTGGGTCATCCCCCCTCCCTTTCCAGGCTGTGTCAGCAATGACAGTCAATTGACTTGTTGCTTGACTCCCGACTTTTTGCTAGCTCTTGTCTTTGAAGATCTCTTTTCTTGTTCCTGGTTCCCACTTCTGAAGATTTCCTGACCCATTTCCTTTCCTGTGGGTTGTTGTTGTGTCTTGCTTGGATCCTTGCTCCTTGAATCCCTGTCCATGACCTGAAGGTACAGTGTCTCATCTGCTCTCTCAGTCACTTGACTCCTGGCTTGCTTGGACTACGCCCTGTTGTCTGGACTAACCCTGTATTCCTGTTTACTTCAGGTTTGATTTTGAACTTGGCCCCTGAACTGTGATAAGATTAACTGTTTGCCCTGTTGCCTGGTGGTCCTGGTGCTTGTGTTACTTACCAGACAATCCTCCCCTTGACTCTGACTGTTCCTTAGGCTCTCCAGTGTAAAAATAGCAAAAATATGGAAATCTCAAGGATTGCTCACTTTCTCTGTCCTGTACCTGCTAATGCAGAAAGTTCTTCAATGATTCCTGCCTGCTTGCGTGAATATTTTGTTTGATAACTGAATAAATATTGCTGTGTGTATGCTCACCCACAGTTTCTGCCTATCCGGTTTTGTAGCCTATTATCTAGCCTTTGTTTCAATAGTAAGAGAGGGAATCTAATCCCAAGGCTGTGTCAATTTAGTAGGATTCTATAGGACTGCAATGGGTTGCGTCAGTAAAGTGTGTGTGTGTGGGGGGAAGAATATGGCCCTGGAGTCACATTAATTGGAGCTTAATACTTCTAATTAGGATTAAGGAAGCAGGATGCTCAATTAAAAAACAGCTCACATTAGCTTTTGCTTCATGTCAGTAGAATTCAAATCTCATACATCTATGTACCTATATCTGGAAACACTTTGCTCAGATCTGTTACTGAGGGGTTTGACTGTATCTTTCTTTGTTGTTTTTTCAAAGATATACATGTGTATTGCCCATAAGCACAAAGGACTGTAAAAGACACATTTGTAATTGGCTACACTCTAAGCAGGGAGTGCAGTGGCTTAGTAGTTAAGACACTGAACTTGATGAATGGAAGGTCGGCAGGTCAGCAGTTCAAGACCCAATTGCTGCATGATGGAGTGACCTTCCGTCTCTGTCCCAGCTCATGCCAACCTAGCAGTTGGAAAGCAAGAAGTTGTAAGTAGATAAATACTCACTTCAGTGGATAGGTAAACAGCATTTTGTGAACTCTGATGTTTAGTCATCCCTGCCACATGTCCATGGAAAAGTCTGCAGAGACAGACAACGCTGGCTCTTTGGCTATAAACGGAGATGAGCACTGAACCCTAGAGTTGGATACAACTGGTTTTCCATCAAGGGTGACCTTTACCTTACAGTCTTAGCATTGACTGAAATGTTTTGTTATAAAAAGATGGTAATTAATCTACACAAGTATTTTGTGAGGTTATGAACAGCAAGACCCACCCTTTTATCTCTCAGATTTAATTACAGTGCAACCTTATAGAACAATTGCCCCATATGGCAATGAAACAATTAGGTTTGGGGAGGGGGAGGCATCCTGCATAACAATTTTCCCTATGGAAAAAAAATTGTACAACAATTTTTCAATGGGAAAAACCACTTAGCAAAAAAACCGTTGTACAATGTATCCCATAGGGAAAATCGATATACAATGCATGCAGCGTATAGCAATTGCTTCGTACAACAAGTCCCGTGGAACTGATTAAAATCGTTGTATGAGGTACCACTGTATCTGTTTACTGAAAACAGTGTAATAGTTCTGATTTCTAAAGGCTTTCATTAGGCTAATCTCTTTCTCAAAGTCACACCCAGGAAGTAGCAGCCTGACCCTTTTGCAAATAAAAGGTCTTCCAGTTACAGATTACAGTTTATATCTACTCCCTAGGGAAATCAAAGCACCCCAATCTGTATCAAACTTTAGAGAACAATTTCTAAAAGGCTACCAGAATTTTATTATTGTTAGTTCAATCTACATGTACCACATGACTTGATGACATAATGAACGTATTGCAAGAGCAAGGGTAACATGAACACTGCTTTCCCCCAACAACAAGCCTTGTTAATCAACGACATGCATTTGCGTCATTCCTGGTTAAGCTACTCAAGAATTTGAAACAGCAATACCCTTCCACAGGCTTTTTGTATTCCAAGAAACAGAACACAGCAAACTTGAAATGGTGAAGTCCACTTGGATTTTTGTAATATCTTTAAATAATGTAATGTGCCTTTATCTTGTGGTTATTTTTTTCTTTACATACATTTTCAGTTCCTCTTTCTGCCTTTCATTATGTTTCTAAAAATGAGAGGAAGCATGTTAATTCTAATTTTGAAACATTCCTTAAGCAACAGTACCTAAAAGCCATTTGTAGAATTATAACTTCAAATAGGCGGGGGCAAGGACACATTGCTTGTGCTCATGCATTCATATAGATTTATACTGGGAATTAGAAGGGAACTGTGGTGGTTTACTGGTAAAGACGCTGAACTTGACAACTGGTCAGAAGTTCAAGACCCGAGTACTGCACGGAGGAGTGAGCTCCCATCTCTGTTCCGGCTCCTGTCAATCTAGCAGTTTGAAAGTAAGAAATTGCAAGTAGATAAATAGGTACCACTTTGGTGGGAAAGTAAACAGCATTCCGTGTCTAGTAATGCCTGCCACATGTCCACAGAAACATCTGCAAAAGCAGACAGCACTGGCTCTTTGGCTATAAACAGAGATGAGCACTGAACCATAGAGTTGGCTACAACTGGCTCTAGAGCAAGGGTGACCTTTACCTTTTATGTATGACAAAGAAATGCTGCTGTAGCCAACAGGATATGAAATTAACTCCTCCCAAAACACACACATACATGCTTGGGATGGGGTGGGGGTGCATGTTACCAAGTGCAGATGAAACAGAATTTTCATTCAAGGTACAGTATCTGTAAAAAAATCACCCAGGAAGGAAAATGCCAAGCTGTAGTAGCTAGGTAGTCCATATCATCTTTCTGCCCTCACTCTCACCATGGTATCATCAGTTGCTGAAATATACATGAATTCCAATAACTTGGGATTGGGTTAATACATATACAGTATCACCATCATTACACATACAGCAATCTTGGTATACAGGAGAGCAGGAAGAGATAAAAAATTCTGTTTGCCAAAAGCTTATGTGAATTGACCTGACTGAAAATCACCTTGGGGGGGGGGTGTTTCCAAAGTAGTCAGTTACAGCAAAACAACAGATAATCCTATGGCATTTCAAGTCAGACAAAGTAAAGAATGGAACACTTGATTCTGCATGCTATTTTAATAAAGGACTTGACTTGGTGTTACTGAAATCTGTCAATTATTGTTGGGTAGCAAAAATGTCTATTTCATTCAAAAAAATTGTATTGGTGCTGAAAGATTTGGGAAGGATACATTGATAGTAGAGTACTAATACAGTAGAACAGGGGAAAAAATCATTTTATTTGAGAAGGACACATTTTACACCCTCAATTTATTTTGTTCTGATTTGTCTCATACTTTTTGAAAACTGACTTGTTTTCAAATTTATTTTTGCAAACAAAACATTCTGTGTTGAAACTGATGATTCAGCTTTTCCCCAAATGAGTTATCTGCAGTAGTTACTAAAAGGCTTTCTTTGAGGGAATAGCTTGTGTTAAACTTGTTGAAATTATTCCAAAATATTCCATACATTGGCTTTGTTTTTCTGCCTTTCTTTTCACTTTTCTCCTACAAGCCATGCCCAGCCCAGCATTTGTCCAGAATGTCTTCAGATGTGTGGGAGAAGCTTTTGAAATGAAGACTGGCATTGATTAAATACAAGGACAGGAAATTAGGTACTGGGTCTACACTGACGTGGTAGCTGCTGCTGTGTTGGAAATCCAACAATGCAAGTAGTGTGATCTTTGTTTTCTTCAATTAGATTGCAATTCATTTATTGTTTAAACTGTACTCCTCTAAAGTTAACAGTCTTTGTTGTGTTGTTTGCTTTTGTTTTCACTGTTGAGAGAACCATCATGATGACGTGTATACAAACCTGGCAATAAGTCAAGGAGTCCTTATTTCCTCCAAACATTTTGCAACATCAAAACAGTGAGTCAAAAGTGTCTTAGTGGCAAACAAGACAGAATTAGTACCAGGATCAGAGTTGGTCACAGGTATTCTAATATGTATTCTAATTTGGTTAATTGAATGGAGCCTTAGATACATAGAGCACGTTTAGGTAAATGCCACCCTTGCTCGAAAGCCAGTCGTATCCAAGTCTAGGGTTTGGTGTTCATCTCCATTTATAGCCAAAGTGCTAGCGCTCTCTGCGTTTGCAGACATTTCTGTGGATATATGGCAGGCATGACTAGACGGAATGCTGTTTACCTTCCCACTGAAGTGGTATCTTTCTATTTGCAATTTCTTGTTTTTGAACTGCTAGGTTGGCAGGAGCTGGGACAGAGATGGGAGCTCATTCCATCATGCAGCACTCGGGACTTGAACTGCTGACCTGCCAACCTTCCAGTCATCAAGTTCAGTGCCTTAACCACTAAGCCACCACTGTCCCTTATAACATGTTTACTGTACAGTACTTGAAAATAAGCCCTCTTGACTTTAACAGGACCTATTCTCAGGTAAGAGCATACATAGCCATAGGCAGACTTTGCAGTACTGTACAGAGATTTGCCACTGTCCCTCCTTAATGGAAGCAAGGGCCTCTGTGCATGGTCAGGAGCACTTGAATGTTATTATTTTCCAGAGCTGAGCTGGAATAGACTAGAATATCAATCACGTGGGCAAGATGCTCTTCACAATGCTGGCAAGATTTTCTATTTCTGGATGGAGGTGCTTGTTGGCAAAATGCCTTTGGAAGGAAGGAAAGCTTCACTGTAACCGAGCAACTGACTGGGACAGAAATAGGATTTTCTTCTTCCATGTCTAAGCCAGATGTAAAACTGCCAAAAGGAAGGCATTTTTTGGTGAGTTCAAACTCCAGTTCCTTTTGCCTGACCTAGTGTGAGAAAGATTAGCCTGCAACACAACGTTGCTGTTGCCAGGGTACACCTGATTGTGGTACAAAAATACCCCAGTCTTCAAGGAGGCTTTTTCTGTGTACCCCAGTAATAGGATGAAGCAGACTCAATGCTTTTGTCACCCAATATGTGCCAGTCCTAGAAGAAATCAACCCTGACTGCTTCTTGGAAGGTCAAATAGTGAAGATGAAGCTAAAGTACTTTGGACATCAAATGAAAAGAGAGGATTCACTTGAGAAGGCCTTGATGCTGAGAAAGGTTGAGGGCAAAAGAAGAAGAGGGCAGCAGAAAATGAGATGGATAGATGGTATTGTTGATTCAATGGGCACAGAGTTGGGCTGGTTGAGGAGGATGGTGGAGGATAGGGGTGCCTGGCATGCAGTGGTCCATGGGGTCACAGGGAGTCAGAATCTACTGTGTGACTGAACAACAACAACAAATATGCCATACTGCCAGCGACTCAACATTGAGGATCATGTGGTGGTTAACTAACTTGACAACCCTGAGGACCAGCAGCCTTGGCAAAGTCCACAGGGAAGGGTGATGGAGGGCAGCAGCTTCATCAATCCTGGCCTGGGGCTGAGGAGGACTTTGCATGCCAACAGGACTCAGGACCAGAAAGTGCCTCGAAGAGCTGGATCAGTGGTACTAACTATGGGTGTCACTCTGTGATGTGGAAAACAGAGAAAGGAGAATGTGTCCCTGCTTTCCCTTTTGAAAAACTTCGACGTGACAAGCCGTACAAAGCCACACACGGGGCCTGTGGTGAGGGAGGCCAGCCAGCCTAGCAGACGTCTGAACACCGTCTAAACTGGAAGTGCCTCCCTCAAAACCTGTAGGCTGCAAGTCGAGGAGTGGGGAGGGGGCTTAGCCCACCCGGCTGTCTGGCCGCTCACCGTGGCGGGCGGTAGGGGTCGCTCTGGACTCTGGAGCACACCCACCCACCCACCCACCGCGGTGGATAACGGGGCTGAGGGGAGAGAGAGAGAAAGGGACGCCAAGAGGAAAGGCGTGGAGAGAAAAAAGAGTTCCTTTTGGCGGCACCCCTCACGACAGAGCCCAGCGCCATTCGGGGCTCCAAGCCTGGCCTGGGGGTGGGGGGCGCCACGAGAGACTCCAGACGGACGACAAAGGGGCGCCTCTTGGGGGGCGAGGAAGCGAATGAGGGAGAGGAGGGGGGTGGCAGGGGAGGAAAAAGCGAGGGCTCCCGTCCTCTTCCCGCCTGCCCTGAACTACTTCTGCGTTTTGCGCTCAAGGAACGGCGGCGCCACCTCAGGCTCGGTCTTGCGAGCCACCGCGAGGGAGAAAGCGCCTGGCTCCCCGCTGCAGCCGCCACCGCCGGGGTTATTGCGGGAGAGGCAAAGCAGGGGGCGTCCGTGAGCGCCCAGCAGGGACAAGCGACTCCCCCCCCCCCTCACGCCCCTTTTTCCGCACGGTGCGCGCGGGTGTCGGGGCGTCTGCGCCTTTGGAAGGGCGGCCAGAGCAGCAGGAGTGAACGGTCTCTTGGGACTCCCGAGGCGTTGGAAGTGGTCGGCGGGCCCGCGAAGTTTGCCAGCACACGCCGAGGCGTCAACCAGGAGAGAAATGCATTATGAGGAGCCCTCCTCGCCGGCCTTGCAGAGACCCCGTTATGGCTGTAAGTAGGAACTCGGGTTGGCCCGGACTTGGCTCTCGGTCGCCGCCAACTCAAGCGGCTGAGTTTTGGAGCGGGTGCCAAAATGGAGCACCTGGCCTGGACCTGGAGGTGGGCGGGCGAATTGGGGGGGGGGGGGAGACTAGCTTTCCTTTTCCTTCGTCTCCCTCACCGGGAGTAGGGACAGGTGAGGGGGGGAGGGAGAAAGCACTCGCGCGCCCTAGAAGCCAAGGCTCCCGCTGCCCCACCGACCTAGACACCTGTGGAAGGCGTCCTCGAAGAGGAAACGACGGGAAGCACCTGTTGCTGGCCAAGGGCTGCAGCATGTTTACCTGCGAGGATGGTCTCCCCCCTCCCCCTTCCTACAGCAGGAAGGATTTCACAAGGCGAGGTGGCACTCCCAAGCGGATTGCACAGGTGTCCATATGCCTTGTAATCCTCCCAAGTAGTAAAGAGGCTTTCTCCCAAGTAGAAGGAAATCTGCTTGCTCGTCCTGTGGAGAGGGTTTTTTTTAGCTGCTGGAGTTTATGCATAGTCGTAAATCGGGCCTTGTTGAACCAAGTGGTGTGTTTTTGTATTGAAAGTGCAGCATTCCTTCAGTGGCAGGACAGTACAGTAGTTTGCAGATATGTTGTCTTTTTAACCAGAGTTTCCGAAACAGAACACAAGACCAATTGTGCACATATGTGTTTGTGTGTGTGTGTGTGTGTGTATTCTCAGAATTTAGTGATAAAATGCAGGCCCTTGTGGATTTACGTTGTTGTAAATCATAAGAGCTGTTTTAAAGGTCACCTTTGCTCAAAAGCCAGTGGTATCCAACTCTAGGGTTCAGTGCTGATCTCTGTTTATAGCCACAGAGCAAGCACTGTCTGCATTTGCACATGTAGCAGGCATGACTAGACACCGAAGTGCATGGAATGCTGTTTACCTTCCCTCTGAAGTTTATTTATTTATTTATTTATTTAGATTTATTATCCCGCCCTAATCAGGCGAACCTGACTCTAGGCGGCTTACAGAAATTCATAAATTAAAACCTTAAGGTTCATAAATTACTTAAAAGTCAATTAAAAAAGAATTAAACCATGAATTTACAAAAATCTAAAAGATTTAAAAAGGTTAAAAGGTTTTAAAAGATTTTAAAAGTTTAAAAGAGTGAGGGAGGGGTGGCTGTCCCATCATATCAGCCACCCAACATGGGACCCCAAATTCCTGGAGCCCCACACCTGCCCTGCGCTCAATTTATCCATTTGCAAATTTCTTGCTTTCCAACAGCTAGGTTGGCAGGAGCTGGGACAGTACAGGGTGCTCATTCCGTCATGCAGATTATAAAACCACTTCTATATATGTTTACCCCAAGGTAACACCTATGTAGTTCATGGGGGACTTATTTTAAGGTTAGTATATATTTAGGTTCCAAAAACTAATTTCTCCATTAAAATGTGCATAGAAAACAACAACTGATACCCATTTGTGGATTTCATGCAAGATCTCACTTTGCAGGTGTTTTGGAATGCATCAATGGAAATTTTTTTACCATGAAGAAAATTGCTGTGTGCTTAAAATATAATTTGTGAAGCAAGCTTGACAATAGATATATCCCAGAAACTGGATTCCCTGAATTCCACTTTGTAAAGAAACTGCTGCTTTCCCTCTCTGTATGTGTGCACAGTGACAGCAGGGCATCATTAGTGGACTTTACTATTCCATCTGATGGGTTTGCAAAGTGTTTTGATAGTTTTGCAAACACCATGTTTTTCTTGGAGAATTCCTATGAACTTTAGTGTTGGAGTGTCTGCCTGCCCTCCCACCGCCAGGTTCAAAGCTATTATCGTTTCTTCTCAGGAAGGAGTCTTTGACAGTTAAATGCTCTGAGTTTTCAGGCATTCTGATTGTTCATTGGTTTATTGTCACACATTTATAAAACTTATAGTAATGCAACAAGCAGGTAATATATAACCTAACCACTCCCTTTCCTTGTGCTGTTCTATACTCCTGACCTGTTTGAAAGGGCATTTAAAATTCTAGGGAATCAGCAGTAGGGTCTTATAAGTCTTGGTTGCCAGCTTCAAATTGGGCTTGGGTCATAAAGCATGTAGAACATTAATAGTCTTACCTCCTTGACTTTTATAGCAGGGCTGTACAAGTTTATAACACATAAATAATTCTGGTTTCAGAGTATATTTGATCAATAGAATGTTGCTGGCAAACCTGTAGAACAGATCAGGAGTTATATAGATTGCCACCTTTCTTCATAGTTTTAATGGTGGCTCAAGTGGTTAAGACGCTGAACTAGCTGACTAGAAGGTCGGAGTTTGATTCCTGTCTACTGCATGACGGAGTGAACTCCTGTCTCTCTCCCAGCTGCTGCCAACCTACCAGTTGGAAAGCAAGAAATTGCAAGTAGATAAATAGGGATCACTTCAGTGGGAAGGTAAATAGTGTTCTGTGCACACCAGTGTCTAGTCATGCCTGCCACATGTCCAGAGAAACGTCTGCAGATGCAGACAGCACTGGCTCTTTGGCTATAAACAGAGATGAGCTCTGAACCTTAGAGTTGTATACGACTGGCTTTTGAGCAAGGGCAACCTTTCCTTTACTCATTTTGCTGCAAGGCTTGACACTTTGTGTGCTACTTTAAACTTGAGTAACATGAATAAAAAGGATATCAGAGTGATACCATCCTTTTCCTCCTTTTGCCCAATCTGAACCTAAGTTATACCACCAGCTGTGGTCACTTTTAGAGAAGCCTAGACATTTTGGCTGCAGCGCATGCTGTTTTCTTCTAGCAATAATTGTCTACATAGAGTACAACACTTGGTTCCATGGCAGAAGTTCAGAGTCCTTTTTCAGACTGAGCCAGGAAGTGGTTTGAAAAAAGATGTACCTCGCTGAGAATGATAATAATGTTACAACTGAAAACAGAGGAAACAGTTGTTCATTTCTGGCAGATGGAAGCAGTTTCAAGAACAGATTTTAGTTCAGTCTTGGTTAGTTTCATGTGCACTAAATACAGTAAAACCTCATATAACACTAAAACCTGGTTCCACAAGTCTTGGTGTTATATGATTTTTAGTGTTATCTGATGCATGTTAAAATCCTATGGGATCCATAGAGATACATTGTAACCACACAGGCTTTAGCGGTTGTTATCTGAAGCATCCCATAGGATCTTAATGTTATCTGATGCAATTCTTCCCCCCAGATTCCTTAATGTTATGCGATTTTAGTGTTATTCGATACTAATGTTATATGAGGTATTACTGGTACAGGGCATGATACTAGTAATGGTAATAAAATACCTGCAGTGACAGAACCCTGCAGTCATCTGGTAACTAACAAGCACTCTAGAAAGGCTAATATTTTAAAAATACTATTATACAGTATGTGACAGTGAAAGAAACTAAACTTGCCAATCCTTCTGGACTTCATTTTCCTGTAACTATATTGTCTCTTCTCTCATGATGTGAGAAATATGTTCTGACATAACCACACAATGACCACGTTGTTATGTGCTGTCATCTCTGTTTTATGGTTATCCTATGAATGAGCAAACTCCAAAATGACATGTTCTTGACAGCCCTGCTGAGATCCTGCAAACTCAAGTCTGTGGTTTCCTTTAGGAAGTCAATTCATTTCTTAGTTGGTCTTCCCTTTTTCCTACTGATGTATTCTTTGCTTCCTCCTTTACCCCATCGAATGTCAAGGAGACCATCCTCCAAGGCCTGCAGGTAAACATGCAGCCCTTGGCCTTCAACTGGCATGATTATCTTCCCCAGAGAGTCTTGCTTTCTCATGGTGTGCCTAAAGTAGGAGAGTTTCAGCTTCATCATTTTAGTTTGCAGAGACAGTGCAGGTTTGATTACTCTGGGACCCACTTGTCTGTCTTTCTGGCTGTTCAGAGTTCTCTACCAGCACCATCTTTTAAATGAATAAATCCCCCGCCCTGTTAGTTTTTTTTTTACTGCCCAGCTTTCACATCTATACATGATAATCAGGAATACAAGAGTGTGGATTGTCTTGGTCTCTAGTAATACATTCTTATACTTGATGGTCTCATTGCTGCTCTTCTGAAGCTCAGCCTTCTAATTTCTTGGCTGCATTCTCCAATTGATTTGATGATTGAACCAAGATATGCAAATCATTTCACTATTTTAGTTTCTTCATTGCCAGCATTAAAGTTGTGTAGGAATTCTGTAAGTTTTTTTTAACTTCTTGGTTCAGCTTCAGTCTTGCTTTGACAATTTGTTTTTCATTTTCATTAAAAGTCATTTTAAGTTGTTTCTGTTTTCAGCCAGCAAGATAGTGTCATTTGAGTATCTTAAATTGTTAATATTTCTTCCACTAATTTTCATTCCTGCTTCACCTGAATCCAGTCTGGTTTTCTATATGATTTGTTCTGCATGCAGATTGAATAGATAAGGGGATGAAATGCACCCTCGTCTGCTACCTTTGCCTATAGAAAACCATTTTGTCTTTCCATATTCTGTCCCAATGGTAGATTCTTGCACACAATGCTATTTTCATACCAAGACAATCAAGAGCTTAGGCATGTCCATCTCTTTCAAAACAATTAATAATTTCTCATGATCCACACAGTCAAAGGGCTTGCTATAGTATATATAGCACAAGTTGATTTCTTTCTGAAATTCTTTGGTGCGCTCAAGTGTCCAAGGGATATTTGCAGTGTGATGTTGGGTGCCTCTGTCTTCTCAGAATCCAGCTTGAACACCAGGCACTTCTTGCTCCATATAAGGTAAATGCCTTTGTTGGAACTCCTTGAGCATCACTTTGCTTGCATAGAAAATTAAAGCAATAGTCTTATAGTTACTATTTTCCTTGGCATCTCTATCTTGGGGTTTGGAATGTATATTGAATGTTTACAGTCTGTGGGCTATTGTTTTATTTTCCATATTTGTTGGCATATTCATGTCAGGATGTTGACAGATTCAGTCTCTGTAGTTTGAAGTGGTTCTATTGGTATTCCATCTTTCCCAGTGATTTATTTCTTCATAGCACTTTAGAACAGCTTCCATTTCACTTTCTAGAACTGTAGGTTTTTCATCCTAGGACAGTGATGGCAAACCTTGGTACTCCAGGTGTTTCTGGACTTCAGTTAACAGAAGCTCAAGTCAGCATTCCTGCTGATCAGGGCTTTTGTGAATTGAAGTTCAAAAACACCTGGAGTGACAAGGTTCGCCATCACTGTCCTAGGATTTCTCTTTAAAATGTCTGTCATACTTTTATCTCTTCTGTATAGGACTGTGGTGGCTTAGAGGTTAAGATGCTGAACTTGATGACTGAAAGGTTGACAGGTCAGCAGTTCAAGACCTGAGTGCTGCACGATAGAGTGAGCTACTGTCTCTTCCAGCTCCTGCCAATCTAACAGTTCGAAAGCAAGAGATTGGAAATAGATACTGTAAATAGGTACCGCTTTGGGGGGGAAGGTAACAGCATTCCATGCTCTCCGGTGTCTAGTCATGCCTACCACATGACTACAGAAACATCTGCAGATGCAGACAGTGTTGGGTTTTTATTTTGGGTGTAAATGGAGATGAGCACTGTACCCTAGAATTTGGATATGACTGGCTTTCGAGAAACGGTGACCTTTACCTATAGGTCTTCAGTATATTGTTTCTACTTTCTCTTTATTTTCTACTGATCAGATAGGATGCTTCCTTGTTGGTAATTCAACATTCCTAATCAAGGTTAAATTTCCTTTTGATTTCTTTGATCTCTTGTTCCGCTTTTTTGTGGTTCACTATTTTTCTGCACTGGTTATTGTAATAATTCTCATTCTTTCTCTCTCACTCTCTGTGATAGTTGCTGAAAAGCTGTATTCATGGTTCTGCTGTACTTCTGCCAATTTTTACTTTTACTTCTCACTTGTCCTTTACAATTTTATCCATCTAGATTTTTCATTTCTTTTGACTACAGGAATTGTCTTTTCAGATAATATTTCTTCCTGGAGAATATTGTTTCAATCTGCAGTTCTTCTGATTCATGATCAATTGAGTTCAGTAATGCAATTCTGTTCCTTGTGTAGACTTTAAATTCATTAGGAATGTTTTTTAAATTATATTTTGACCCTTCAAGTCTTCAAGTGTTCTTTTTAAGCTGTATTTAAATGTTGGATATTAACACTTCAGAATCAGAATCTGATCCTAATCTTAACAGCAGAATACAGGTGATGTCCATGTGTATAGCTGTTTGTTCAATTGCTTGAAGCATGTATTTGCAACAAACAGATTGTTGGCTTTGCAGAACTCAAACAACATTGTACAGCCTCTCCAGTTTAGCAGTTACTGATAGAGTTATTCTCCTGCTTCATTTCTGTCTCCTAGGCTAAATTTCCCAACAACATTTGATTCTGCTTTGTTTTTAACTTTTGTGTTCTACTCAGCTGTGACTATAAGCATATCTTTTTTTGGTGCATAATCATTTTTCTCTTGGATGCTTGCATGCAAGCTTTTAATTTCCTCTTCAGCATTTGCGTTGGACCATAGATTTGAATGATAGTTATGTTAATAGGTTTTACACAGTGTCTGACTGATATTATTCAGTCAGATATTGCATTATAGCACCTAGTTGCCTATATTTTATTTTGTCTTGTTACAGCCACTACATTTCTTTTGAGCCTATTATTTTCAGAGTAGAATATTTTGTATTTGTCTGAAAATATCCCATTCCTGTCCATTTTAGCTTGCTGACACCAAACACTTCAATGTTTATGTGTTTCTTGTTTATGGCAGGAGTTCTCAACCTTTTTAAGCTGGGGGCCGGGTCACACTCCCTCAGACAGCTTCAGGGGCCAGATGGCCATTTTGCCCTTCCTCCACCACATGGTACTTCCTGGTGTGGTGGAGGTGGTGGAGGGCCACATGAAATGGTGCCATGGACTGCATCCAGCCTGTGAGCTGCAGGTTGAGAATCCCTGCTTTATGGTTTCCAGTTTACCTTGATTAATACTTTTCAACTTTCATGTTCCAGTTTTATGTCTTGTGCAGTCTGTAGTCACAAACTGGAAAGGTAGTTTATTTTAATTTCTGGGGGGCGGGGGCGGGGATCTGCTAATGAAATTTTTGATGAGATTTAAAAGCTTTTGTTTGTTGTAATGATGGGGCTGCAGGTACAAGAAAATGTTCAGTAATTGCCAGTTTATCTCCTTTTTCTCCATTTTGTATTTGTAAGGCTGGGTTTCGTGCTGTTCCATTCAATTTAATGTTCTACCACACTCTTCTACCTTTGATTCCTATGTTTATTTGTACTTTTGACAATATATTTTCAATTAAAAGTTCAAGTTTCTTGAGAAATCAAAATAATCATGCTTGTGTGCACATATTTGCAGAATGTCAAGTCCTTGATTCACCATACTGTTGCTTTCTTAAGTGCCATAATTTCTAAAAAATATATCAAAGTGTTCACATTCTGGATGTTTATAGACCTGATTACTCAAAGTGCAAAGATGTGTCCCGTGGGAAATGGCAGGAACTCTGCAAGCATAACATTTTATTTGGATATAAGCTGTGTCACATTGAATCAGACTTTTGGTTGATCATTAGTTGGCACTTGAGAATTAGCAGTTCTGCAAGATTTGAGAATATCTGTCCCAATCCTATTTTGAGATTTGCCAGGTGAGAATATTTGAATGAATACATTTCATCTTTTTGAAAAAAGAGTGTGTACTTTCTAGGTGTATCTTTTGTACTGGCAAGGAGTTTCTGCAGCTAGTTTGTAACAAGGAGTAAGTATTCATTGCTGTAATTTTGGCAGCCAGACACAAAGTTTATCTCTCCTCCCATACTTAGTTAATCAGTAACTGCTAAACTGGAGAGGCTGTACAAGGTTGTTTGAACTTTACTAAAGGAAAATGGCTCAAATATCTACACTAGACTTAAAAGCTCTTAAAAGTAGAAGAGGCCATAATGATTAGTAATACAAAATCTTTACAGCTGTTTACCTGTGGATTTCAGGCCTTTGCAAGGATTTAGAACTGTACACTTGGAAAAGACCCATGACTTTCCAACTCTACAATTATATGACTAAGCAATGTATTCATTAGAACCAACCAAAATCCCACAAAACTGTGAGTCAGTGTTTGAGTTCTATAGAATTTATCAGGCTCAATATTATTTTTCAGTGGAGTTTACTTTTGGTTAAAAATTATAGGACAGTACTATAAGTCTGCTGTCTTCTTCACTCCATGCTTAAACTGACTAAGTCAGACTTCATGTTTTCAGTGTTAAATCTGATTTTCTCTTTTTCCACTGCCACTGTTTGTCTATTTGTTTAATGTAGTTTGTGGAGAGCTTGAAAATTTGACCAAGATTCTTTGATGTTTGGTTGTTGTGATAAAGGTATTGCACAACATTAGATTTTTTAAAAAATGTTAAAATAACATATACAAAAACCACACAACCCTGGCATTACAAGTAACAGAAAGAGAGCTACATAGAACACAAGTGACCTGCAAAAGAAACAGACAGCCTGCATTTTTAGAAATGGTTTAGTCAAAATGACTTAAGCATTGGATCGAATTGAATATCTATTGGGTGTTATGCAAAATTATCAAGAAAAGAATAGACAGTGCAGAAATAGCAGCAGAAACACCACCGCTGAATTGCAACTTCCGGTGGAGGACATGGATGCCATTTTAAACTCTAAAATGGCCCCGGTCACCATTTTTTAGTTTAAAATAGCGCAATTTTCAGTCATAAACCAGAAAAATGTAAAGCGGGGCATTAATTTTATTAAAATTGCCATTGTAAACCACAGCAAATGTAAACCAGGGCAATTGTAACCTGGGGTTTTACTGTAATGTCATTTGTGATGAGGATGCTGTAGCTCAGTGGTTCCCAAAATTGGGCCCACACCCCACAGGGGAACTTCAATTCCCAGAAGCCTAGGTCAGTCCATTGACTAACCAGTGCTTTGAGGAATTGACTTAGGCATCTGGGAATTGAAGTCCAGGAATCACTGCTCTCTATCTATGGTGGCCCACAGAAACCTTAGAGACAGGGGAACCTAAGTTTGCAGAAGGTGAAAATAAGGCCCCAGGTGGGAATGAAGAGGCAGAGAAGGCACACCTAGAGGGTGAAGATAAAAGCTGGGGTGGGGAGGGAGGACAGGGTAGAGACCTCCGATGAGTTTCCTCCCATCTTCTGTGCCCTCAACCAGGACTAACCATTGCTGCTGAAGAGCCTTTGGATGGGTCAGTGAGCCTGCTCCGAGAGTAAATGACTATGGGGAATGTGCCGAAGGTTGACCAACCTGGGCCCCTGCAACAATGGCACAGCCATCAGGCCAAGCTCTGGTCCATTGGCTCCACCACCCCTTTTCAGGAGTGGCACTGATAGAGGAAGTGTAACAGTGAGTGGTGGGATGAACTACAGAGACTCAGGAGTCTCCATATGCCCTGCCTTTCCAGGAGGTTAGTTGACTGGAGTCAGTGTTGTGAAGTAAACCTCAGCTAGAACTGGAAATACCCGGTGAACAGATCTCTGGTTTGGCTGAAGACTGAGAGCAGTAGGGGCTAGTGGAGTTAACTAAGTTGCCCTGTGGACTGTTGGGGTGGGAAGAGCTGGATATCCCACTCATCCTTGAACTTAATTCTGCTACTGTAATAAATATCAGTTCTAGCAGCAATGAAAGTCTGTACCCTTCTATAGCTTTTTGGTTTTAAAACTGGGTTTTATCTATCTGAACTTTTAAAAGAACTAATGGATATGAGAGAGGGGGTATAGATATATATAGACACACACACGCAGACACTCACACTCACAAATAATACAGCTTAAAGGTGACATATGCTATGATTTGGGACTTCAGTTAGGTTCTGAAAATGAAGTAGTGGATTAGTTCAGAATGCAGAGAGAGTGGTAGAATTAAGGGAGTTCAGTAATGGTCTCTAGGCTAGGAACTAGTAAACGTAGTTTAGGTGGCTTTTTAAAAGTAAATTGGAAAACTTGTGAAAATCACAGTGACTGTTAAGCCATGACAATTCAGCAAAACAAACAAGTCACAGAGGTAATTTTCTTTCGGGTGTTGGGGGTTAAAATACAGTACATGGTCTGTTTGTGCTCTCGTGAAGAGTATTCTGTTGGGTCAGACACTTTGGTCTGATCAGCTGAGGCTTTTGAATTAATTAGCCACTGGTTTTAGAGAAGAGGCAAGCAATGTGTTTCCCTGTTTCCACTTTCTTCTGCTGTCAGTTGACTCATCCAATGCTTGTGATGGCATGGTTCCTTTTCCTGTCTCTCTCCAGATGCAAGCCCTGGAATGAATAGAATGAAAGTGGGCCATGGATGAGCCAATAAATGGTCTGGCACATGGGGGAGACAGCAAGTGAGAGAAACATAAAATAATTCTCCACTGGGCTTTTGAATAGAATATAGAGAATGAGGAACTGAGTAAAATGTCATTAGGCACAGCTCAGTGAGGAAAATAATGCTTTAGCTAATCTGTGCAATTCTTAAATATTTTGTCATTAGTTCAGTTCTGATAATGAGTAAATGAAAATCACACTTTTATATCTCCATTATCAGATTAAGTTTTACCTTATATATTTTATAAGGTATAATTTAGAAGAGAACACTTGGGATTTCATAGTTTTTCTTTGGAAATATGAATGTCAAAAAGGACAGACATCACTGAAAAAGATATTTTTGCATTTAATTTGGATATGCTAATTTAAACTAATACAAGTAAATACCATAATTAGATAGTTTTATTATTCTTTAATTGGAAATACACAATTACTCACTATATTGTATAGAATTATAACTAGGTAACGCCTAACATTGAGAGAAAGGTGAGATATAAATCAAAGAAAGTATAGAGTTTAATAATTCTGAAGTGCCCTATACATTAGTACCTCGGATAATGGTAAGACCTGGTTCCACAAGTCTCACTGTTATCCGGTTTTTAATATTGTGTGATGGATACATTGCACAATGTTAAAAACAACCCCGGTTCCCTTTGCAAAGAGGAAAGGAAACAGGGGGGCGATCCGCCTGCCTCTTTGGAAAGGGCAGCGGGGATTCCCGCTGCCCTTTGCAAAGAGGCAGGTGGATTGAGCCAAGTGCCAGCTGGGTTGGGGAGAGAAAGGTTCTCCCCCCAACCCAGCCGGATATAGCATGATGAAATCGGGGCTTGGGTTGTGGGGAGGAATGGGTGCACGCACTGCTTCCCCCCCAACCCAAGCACTGATCGCACACTGTGATTGATTGGGGCTTGGGTTGTGGGGAGGAATGGGGGTGTGTGCTGGACCCCCCAAGCACCGATCGCACTGCATGATAGGTGCTTGGGCTGGAGGGACCCATGCACGCCCGTTCCTGCCCCCAAACCAAACACCTATGGCAGCACAGGGGTGGGTGTGGGTGGGAAGCCGACTGGGGACTCCCTGCTCAGCTGCCCAGCCACCCCGCTACTGCGCCCTCATTCGGACCATTCAGACCACCTGCTTGTTTGAGGCGAAGAGCGCCTTTCTGCCTCAAACAAGTAGGCAGTCCCAAGCTTGGACGGC
Source organism: Furcifer pardalis (assembly GCA_030440675.1). Classification (NCBI taxonomy): domain Eukaryota; kingdom Metazoa; phylum Chordata; class Lepidosauria; order Squamata; family Chamaeleonidae; genus Furcifer; species Furcifer pardalis. The sequence goes on from CP126896.1 coordinate 78,854,643, forward strand.
CTGCTTGTTTGAGGTGAAAAGGTGCCCTTTGCCTCAAACAAGTGGGGTGTCCCAAGCTCGGAATGCCCGCTGGTTTGAGGCAAAGGGCGCCTTCCCCCCCTCAAGCTCCATAGACATCACAGGCGCTATCCTTAGTAAAAGGGAATGGGCTTCGTTCCCCATTACTGAAAGGCCACGGGCTGTGGTGTTGTCTATGGGGCTTGAGAGGGGGATTTCTCCCCCCCTCAACCCCCATAGATAGCACAGGCGCTGCCCCAAGCGAACTCCAAGGAAGCCGTCTGAGCCCCAGGCAGGTGGCTCCCTTGGGTCAAGTGCCTTCAGGCGCTTACTCCAAGGGAGCCGCCTGCCCAAGACTTGGGAGCCACCCACCTATTCTTACCCCCAACCCAAGCACCGATCCCACACCGCTACTAACAATTACCTTGGATAACGCTACAAGATCATTATCCGATGCAATTTTTTTTTACAAAATTTTACATCGTTATCTGATTTTAGCATTATCTGATGTAATCGTTATCCAAGGTATTACTGTACTATGTATTTCCTCCATCTTACTGAATCTGAATATATCGAAAAGAAAATAAACAGTTTTGTTGTAACATCTAGTTAGGCAATAAAGGGCAAAATCCTGTTGAATAAATTTATGCCAGCAGAGACCAATCTGATGAAAGAAATAATTAGTTAAAACTAATTGAAAGATTCCTGTCCCTCACCTTCCTAATTCTAAAGCTCCATATGGATCCCTGTTGCCTTGGAGAAGCCTGTGGATTTCCTGGAACAGGATGTGGAAACTTATAATAGACAAAAGTTGCTTCAGGGATCAGTACCACTGTCAGCAATCCAATTATGATTTTTTCCCCTTTTACTATTAAAGGCAGTAGTCCCTGTCTTGTGGCTCCCCAGGGCAAAAGGGAGTCCTAGGAAACTTGGGCATTCTGAGAGAATTGTTAAATTATTTCCACACTGGATCCTGTTTTTGCAATATCACTTTACACAACAGGATTTTGTCTAGTCAGTTATTTCAGAGGAATGCTCTGAATAGTGTTTTCAGAAATCTAACTTCTAAGATTGACTGAACATCTTATGTCCATATAGAATTGCCATGCCATATCTTTCCAGGCAAGTACAGTAGTTATATCAGTGTATGTTTCTTTTCTTACAAAATGACACCCCCCATTTTATTGAATAATTTAACTTATGGGGCCACTTACATGTCACCAAAGAGAGGGACAGCTCTTTGAAAAGAAGACTTTTCTCCCTAAAGGAGGACATATAACCATCCTACTTGAGTTTGAGTCCTTGCATATTGTTGGTTCAGTCTTGTTAATAAGCAGTGGAGGGTACTGCGGTGGCTTAGTGGTTAAAACGCTGAACTTGATGACTGGAAGGTCAACAGTTCAAGACCCGAGTACTGCACAACGGAGTGAGCTTCTGTCTCTGTCTCAGTTCTTGCCAACTTAGCAAGAAAGCAAGAAATTGAAAGTAGATAAAAAGATACCACTTCGGTGGGAAGGTAAACAGTGTTCTGTGAGCTCTGGCATCTAGTTATGCCTGCCACATGTCCACGGAAATGTCTGCAGACACAAACAGCGCTGGCTCTTTGGCTATAAACAAAGATGAGGACTGAACCCTAGAGTCGGATAAAAATGGCTTTCAAGCAAGGGCAACCTTTACTATTCTAAATTGTCCCTTCCTCATTTCCCCAAAGCTTATTTTACAGCAGCAGGAATAAGAAGGAAAAGGACAAGAAGACTATAATTGTTTTCTTGGACCTTTACTAGGCCAGAAAGTCTTACTGGCAGGAACTTCCTGCTGGTTCTGAGATTTCTGGGAGCTGTAGCTTGCAGAGCTTGTCTTTTAGGTTTTGTGACTGGATTCACACAGACAGGCTAAGTAGAAGATTATATATCAGGTTTCAGTTCCCTTAGGAAAGAGTAATTTGACTCTAAGAAAATCTACTGTGCTGTTTCTGGCACAGTTTTCAAGGCTCCTTTTTCTATTCAATCGAACATGAATGTATTCTCCTTCCTCTTCCAAGGGTAAGCAAGAAGGGGTTTAAAAACTAATGTCAGATAAACCTGCAACTGAACACACATGAATCTGTGGGTTAAGTTTAGAGGCAATAGCAGTGAAAATTGGTGGCAGGAAGAGAGAGAAAAAAACAAGATATTCAAACAATTATTACAAACAGAATTTATTTTACTTTTATTTTTTTAAATTTGTAATTGTAACAAATGGAGCAGCAATCTTCTGAACTGTATAGCTGTTGGAACTTCTTTGGCTTTGCTAGTTTATGTGGAACATAAACAGTTTTTTTTAAAAAAATAAACCATCAAAATTAGTAACAAAGAAAATTATTCATATTTCCTCTCCACAGTATCAAATAGACATAAAGCATCAATTCCTATAAAAATACAGTAATTGAAAGGGGAGAGTGTGTGGAAGGAACTAAGATTCCATGATTAGCCATGAAATTTAATCAGACTCTTTTTTCTGAGCTATACTGTATGTAATTTTTAGAAATGATTTGGAAAACTTATAAACAAACACCTTGTTCTAAATATTTTATTCATCATGCTAAAAATAAAAGATTACATAATCGATTTCTTCCTTTTTTCTATTTTTTTCCAATGGTGGTGGTGGTGGTGGTGGGAGAAGAGGCTTCAGGAAACATGGAAAGGGGGGGGGGTTCTTCACATCCCTAGGAAGAAAAGCAGACACCACTGTGTTACTGGCAGGATATGACTGCAAATGACTACTAAAGGAGGGTAAAGAATAAAGTGCAAATGCAGGATTAGACTTGAACATTAAGAAAGATAATTACTATAGAAGACTATGTGACTAATGTTGACAATGGAAAATTGGCTTGGTTAAATATTCTCTATGCTTTGGTTCAATTATCAATCCATATAGAATGTGCAACCAAGAAATCAGAAGAAAGAGTGAGGCTTAGAAAGACAGTGATGAAGCAAATGGGGGGGGGGGAGCTAAGAGTACGGATATGTTGTAGGATTGAGTCCAAGACAAAGATTATCCATATTGTTGTATCCCCATTTACTATATAGGGTTGGAAGGAGAAGAAAACAGTTTTTTTTAAAAAGAGCATATGAAACATGGTGGTAGTATAGAAGCAAAGAGCACCAGAAAGACAAATAAATGGGTACTAGAGGAAACCTGGACTCTCTCTGGAAGGCAAAGTAACTAAACAGAATCTGTTGTATTTTAAGTGTATTGTATAATGAAAAGGCAAGGGGTTGTCTCCAAAGCTGGGCTGGAGCAGGCTGGGAAGGGCTGAATAGGGTTGCGTAGAGGTCTGGTATGCTATCTGATGTGATCCTTACATTCAAGTGATCCAATCTGTAAATGATGCAGCTCTTTTTTGCTGTCCTAATGGAGCAGAGGAAGTATTTGATTTGTTGGCAAATTGAAAGACGAAAGCTTTTGGTTGGTTCCCAGTAATCGCCCAAGCTGAGAATAAGGCAAAAGATAGTGATTCTGCCTGCACCAGAAAAGTAAAAACCCCTGACAGGGGCTGAGAAAATGCAGTTGGACCACTTTGGTGCAGTCTAAATGTCCTCCAGCAAAGACACCATCTGATTCCCATCTATAGGAGTAAACCAGCTCATCCTTACAGCAAACCAAACAGCGGGCTAAATAACTGTAGTCAGCCTCCAAGATTCACTGATAAAGATAATAATGGAGAGAGAGGTTGAAGGCACAGGGAAGATGACTCAATAAAGGAACTCATGGCCTTTTGTTTGTGAGCCTTGAGCAAGGCTGTTGGTGATAAAGACTTTTGGAAGTCACTAGTTTATAAGATCACCAAAACATTTGGACTACAAGTTTGAAGAAAAATGCAGATAGCAGCAGGCAGGTGGATTACTGATGATTACTTAGATTGTAGCAGCATGGAAAGGTAACTTAACATACCCCTCCTCTTCTGTGCTCCTGAAGAAAATGCTTATTTTGAAGGGTTTTTTTTTTTGCTCTCTCTCTCTGTAATCATAACCCAAAAAAGAAGGGAGGATTGGATTGGACCACTAAAATACCATTTAAAAGGTGAGCAGCTGGTTCTGAGTACTAGAATTGAACAGAGCTCAAAATCCACTACTGCTGACTCCAGGTATTTTTCATTTTAGCAGTATAATTTATGCAGGAAGTACTCATTCACCTTACACATTGATAAACTTTAGGAATCAGAAGTTGTTGCTATGCTACAGCTAGAGCTACAGAAAATTGCCCAAAGATATATTAGTAGGACTAGATTTATCTTCTGCCAAATCCTGATCATTTTATAATCTAAACTGCTTAAAAATGTAAATCTATAAGAAAGAAAAGTTTTTAATGCTGCACTTCATAATGTCTGTGTTTTAATTGTTACATTTTAAAATCTGATTCTTTATAATGTGAACCATCAAAGAAACATGATATGTGACTTTATACAAATTTGGTAAGTAAATAATATGGATCTAATGTTTTATAGAACTTTGTAGATGTCTTCTAAGGGAAAGGTATTGATAAAATCATTCGGATGGATATTGAAGAGATTTTTTAAAAAGAATTAGGACACAAGTGTTTATGTATATTTATACAGTACTATGGTTTTATAGATGAAGATGTAAGTTAAGGCTATTCTGGATACAAATTACATACAGAATTGGATTGAAGAAGTTATATAGGCCTTGATTAGGCTGGTGGAATCTAGATGCGTGTGTGTGCGCACGCAACCACCCACCCACCCACCCACATGTGCGCGCACGCCTTGTAAAGATCACATTGTTAAAAGGACCATGATATAAAAGCCAGCAGTTACCTGATTCTGTCTCTAGCACTAATCAAACAGGTATTTTCTGAGACAGACAGAAGATGTCAGCAAAGTAAAGAAAAAGGTACCTTTTAACAAAGATGGGTATCAGTTTAATGTTCTATTCTATAAAAAAAGTCAAATGTGAGTGACCTATTAAATATCCTATAATTTTCATTAAGTTGTTAAATATTAAAATTGCGGCTTACTACAGTGATTGCAAATATTTCTTAACTGTTTCTCTCTTCCTACAATTTTGACTAATCACTTTGTGATAAACCGTTTATTGTCACACTGCAGAAATCTGGCTGATCAATCTTGATCGGGGTTGCCAACCGTTTTGAGTCAGGGGCCAGGTCATGTTCCCTCAAACAGTTGCGGAGGCTGGACTAGTCCCCCCCCCCCTTTACGGCTGCTGTAAGCATGTTTATGATAGCGGTAAATGCTTCTGTGGCCAATTCTTCCAGTGGCTGGAGCGAGGGTAGGACATGGATTATTTGGCACCGTGGGCCAGATCTGGCCCATGTGCCGTAGGTTGCCTACCCCTATTCTAGATATTGTTGGATTGCCATTTCCACCAATGCTAAGTATAACCAGAGCTAAAGAGTGATAGGAGTGCAGTCCAATAGCAACTGAAGGGGCAGAATTTGTTTGTCCTGTCTTTAATCCTTGCACTGGGGAGACGACTGAGAGCTTTCTCTGTTGTTGCTCCCAGACTCTGGAATGCCTTCCCACAGGAGGATAGGCCAGGTTGGCTCCATCTGTACTTTCCTTCTACAAGTAAAAGAAGACTTTTCTCTTCAGGCAGGCTTTCTCTTGGTGATGGGTTGTGCAAGTAGGGCTTTAAGTCAGTATGATTAGTATTTCATTGTTTTTAATCTGTGTTTATTATGCTTTAGTTTGGTAATTTTAATAATTTATTTTGATTTTTCTTCTAATATTTGAGCTGCCTATTTATTATTTAAAATTATTGGGAACATTAGGTTGAGAAAGTATTAGAAAATATATTAGAAGATCCTGTGGGAGTTTGAAATTCAAACAGATAGACATCTGACTCAAAACACACCTGATATAACTGTTGTGAAAAAGAAGGAAGCCTAGTTTATTGACATTGCTATACCAGGAGATGCACAAATTGACAACAAACAGCTGGAGAAAATCACAAAATATCATGATTTGCAAAGAAAAAGAAATTTGTTGTTGTACCAATAGTAACCAGAGCTCTTGGAACAATACCTAAAAAACTTCCTGGATATTTGGAAATTTTGGATTTATTGGATTTGAATATCCTAACTTTACAATTTTTTAAACTAGAAACTGTCTATATAGACAGACTTTACCCTAACAGTTCATAAATTGCTGTTGCCGCCACCGGTTTACACCAGGGGCTCCTAACCTTTTCAAGCTGGTGGCCGGGTCACGCTTACTCAGTTAGCATCGAGGGCTGGACAGCCAGTATGCCCTGCCTGCTTGATGGGGGCAGCTATTTTGTCCCAATAGCTTCAAAGGGGTGGCCATTTTGTTTCTTGAATGCCCTTGGAGGGGGGGGCAGTGGTGGGCATCAGCAGGTTCGCCCCAGTTTGCTGGAACCGATAGCAGAAATCGTGGCTGGCCCTGCCCATCAAAGTTTTGAAATAAAGTACTGTAGTCCTAATTAGGGTGCAACGCAGGGCTTTCCCCCTGGCCATGCCCACCATACTATGCCCACAGTGTGGTAGTAATTTTTTTTTGAGCTCACCACTGGGTGGGGGGGGGTCATATGAAATGGTGCTAGGGGCTGGATCCAGCCCATGGGTCTTAGGTTGGGAACCTCTGGTTTACATAGTCCACTAGATGGTTTGACCAGAGTTTTGATCCCCATCTCTGGACCTAAGAGTCAGTGAGATATTGCCTGATAATGTAGCTTGTACCTAGTAGTGCTACTCTCTATAACTGCTCTATTGTGATCTTATCAATGCCATTATTGTTGTTGTTTATTGAACATCAGATACCTGCAGTCCTGTAGACATATGCAAGAGTTTGTACAAGGATAGTAGTATTTTTTTTTGAAGATAACAAGTAACAATACTTGCATTAGTGGAGCTGGTTGTACGAGTTAAATATCTGACTGTGGAGCTAGTTTGTGAACTTGATTTTCCTATGAGACACCCAGGAAAAGAACCAGCTGTGCACCTTGGACAAGTCCCAGGTCTCCCCCAAAGAAGGGAATGGTAAACCTAAATATTCTTTTTCTAGACAACCTTGGAAGAACCAACTTGACAGGACTTAATTATTATTAATTAGAGTTATAGGAGTTGTAGAAGAAGATGAGAAGTTTAGAGATGTTAAAATGTTAATTGTAATCTAAGTCAGGATTGCCTGTTCTGTAGAAGATACATATAAAAGCAGAGTGGTGGCAGATTTTAAGAACAAAATGGAGCACTATGACACAAAGCACCTCAAATATTATGACACAAAGTCTGCATTCCTCAGATTCTTCTGTCTCATGAGGTTTGTAGTCTACCTTTAAATTCTTCATTCATAGGCAAGGAGAATACCTTCTAACCAAGAATTTTATAACAATAGTAATAAAACTTACATACTGCTCCATAGCCCTTAGGCTTAAAGCAGAGATGCCCAAAGATTTTGGGCCATGGGCCAGTCACGTGGTTGACCTTGGAAGGATGGAAGGCTGAGTCAGCAATGTCACTCTATTCTATATAACAAGCTAAAGGTAATTTCACCCATATTTTTTCTTAACTAGGAATGATTTGTACTGTATTACTATAAAATTGGGATGTAATTCAACCTGTTTACTTAGCTTTGCTTCTGGACTTTTCATCATAAGCCAACTGTTTTGTAGAACTGCTACTCCAGTTTTAATAGCTAGCTGGCCTCTATCCAGCAGCAAATTACCTTGGAACTTCATCAGTGCTTAATTCATGTGATTATGAGCTAAATACAAACCGGATCAAAACAAGAGGCGAAAGTTCAATTTTTTTTAAACAAAAGAAATATTAATGTATCTCCCTTAAACATGTGAGAGAGTAATAGAACAAAACAATAGTTTTCACAATATCTTAAAATAGTTACAAATTAAAATAGCTGGTTTTGCTTGAATAAATCTCAGAAATCTCTTTAAATGGTTTGATTTGATGAGAGATACAGACATGCCTCCTGTCTCAAATCCTATGGGTCAAAGGATTTCCATTACCTTCTTTATGGCTTGGCAGTGATCATGTGTCTACCAATGGGTTTGAATAATTATGTGGTGAGGAGAGTGTTCAGGATTGCCTTGGATCAGTATCAGTTGGTGTAACTGTTGCTTCTTTCTTGGGAAAGCCACAGTGATCTTTATAGCCTATACTGGTGATGGTGAGCCTTGGCAGTGCCAAGTTGGCACTCCAGCTGTTCTTGAACTTCAATTCCCCGAAGCCCTGATCAGCAGGAGTGCTGACTTGGGCTTCTGGGTAATTGAAGTCCAAGAACACCTGGAGTGCCAAGGTTTCCCATCACGGGCCTATATAGAACATTTGCTACAAGCTGCAGAATGCTAATGTGAAAATAATATCATTGACTTTCTATTTGTTACATGGTGCTTCTTTCTATTTAAAAAGCTTAATGTTGGCGTTTCCAATGGAATGTCTTTCAGCCTGGTTTTGCTGTATAGGCCTGATGGAGCTACAGATTTGGATTTTGGTTAGAACATTTAGTTTCTCAACATTTAGAGTGGTCTTCTCTTTTAGCTGCAGTAGCTTTAGTATCAGATGGTTGGAATGCCATGCACCTATGCCTACTTCTTGCAGCAGTTGTGGGCATTAGGCCAAATCTAGTTTAGGGGGAAATGGCCTTTCATGTCCATGTTCCACATCTTGGAGGTGGAGATCAGACTCTTGGGTAGAGGCCTTGAAGTCTTTATCAGCTCAGGAGCAACAAGTCCTACCTTATACTGGGCGATAGGAAATCCTCATAGTGTTCAGACTACTCATATAGCTCCCATGCCACAGTTCCAACAAGTAGGCTGGAGGTGTGGGTCATTGGGTAACAGGTGAGGTATCAGATGGCTAGATCCATTGCCTTGTGCTGTGCCAAGGACATTTGGCTTTGTTGTAAACCAGTGTTTCCCAAATGCTGGTGTTTGGACTTCAATTCCCAGAAGCTTAAGTCAATTCTCCAAAGCACTGATCAGTCAATATACTGGCTTAAGTTTCTGGGAACTGAAGTCCAAACACCAGCATTTGGGAAACACTGTTGTAAACCATCTTGAACCATCACAAATTGAATTGGGTATTCAAAGATGCCTTTATTAAAAATATGGATGTACTGTAGTTCTAAATCAGGCATTTGCAACCTTTGGCCCATGGAACAGACCCAGCCACCAATGCCAATTCATCCAGGCTGTGTTGCCCTTGCCGCTCCCAGAAGCGGAAGTAAAATGCACCCACGCGTGTGCAGGATGCTGCCATAAATGTGTTCAGTGCATGTATGGGGCACGTGTTACTTCCACTTCTGGTGGGAGGAACCATGTGACCAGCCTGATCAGCTGTTCAGGGGTGTGTGTGGTCAGGCCCACAACTTGAAAACATTGAGAACTCCTGTTCTAAATTTTCAAAAACTTGGAAATTGAATGAAGGGCTTTAAAGTGAGGCACAGAAATCCTGTTGTCAGCCCCACTGCAAATATGACTTTATGACTGCATTTAACTGTGCTTGCTTGTAGTATGGATACACATATGAATGATGGTATTACATGAATTAAGTTACTAAGATATGTGCTGTTTTGTACCACATGTTCAGCTGACTTCTGCAAGTGTAAGCATACATAGATTGCATAAAGTGCAGAAGCAGTTTATATGTGTTCTGGTGGCTGAATGCTTTTCCTCATGTCCTCTTTCCCTAAACATCTGGCAAGAAACATTAATCAGTTCACCAATGTTTTCCATCTTCTGTAACATGGAGAGACATGCTGATAACATAGCTTAAATTTATTGAGGTAAATTGTACTTCTTTCTTGGCAAGCTATTTTATATAGTACTGTACTGCTCTTTTTGTTTTCTTGCTTTTTCAAAACAGGCTTAATGAGTTTCTCCTATTCTTTCCCTATCCATTCCCCACAGGGGTCAACTAAATAATGAAGATGGGCAGATCATGGATTTACCACCTCACTGTTCTGAATATTTGTGAAGCACATATTTTTTTTAAAATGCTGTGACACAGAAAGCTCAATTTGATGTTCAGTTCACATGCCTGCTATGCATTCTCATTACCATAGTGATGAGAAAAAGCTCATGTTTCTGTATTCTAGCTGCCTCTGTAGTCTGCTTCTTCAAAGTGGAAGCACTCTATCATCTAAAGCAGTTTTCTAAATGGCACTGATGAGATTTGGAAGACATTGATGCAAATATACTAATTCTGCATTCAAACCAAGCTAGAATTTGTTTTATCCATTTGTAGTGGGAGGCCATCCTCGAAGATTGTGGTATTTTTGAACCAAAATCAGGCATACCCTAGTAATAACAACCTTGTATAGCCCGTTAATCTTTCTCACACTAGGTAAGGTGAAAGGAACTGCAGAATGAACTCACCAAAAGGTTCCTTCCTTTTTTCAGTTTCATGTCTGGTCTACAGAGAGCCTTGGTGGCACAGTGAATGAATGTTTATTAATTGATTAGTCTTACGACCTTATCAATAACATAGCAGAAGAATTAAAATCTGTGCAATACAATGAGTGCAATGAAATACAATAAAAATACAGTAAAATACAATAATACACTATGGTGGCACAGTGGTTAAACTGCTGCCCTGCAGTCAAAAGTTTGAGAGTTTGATCCTGACCAGAGCTCAAGGTTGACTCAGGCTTGCATCCTTTTGAGGTCAGTAAAATGAGTACCCAGCATGTTGGGTGCAAAATGCTAATTAACTTGTGAACCACCCAGAGAGTGCAGTATGTGCTGTGGGGCGGTATATAGGTGTGATTTCTTTGCTTTAGACACAGAAGAAGAAATGGGAGGCCAGAAGATCTTGAAATAAGTAGGAAACAGTTCTGTCATTTAATTTATGTTTAGTATTTATAAGCACTCTCTTTGATTGCTCACAATCTTTTATGTGCCTCAATGGCACAACGAAATATGGAAACATGTTTAACAGTGCAGCGGACCAGAAGAATCTAAGATGGGGTGGGAATTAAGTATGGCAGTGGCTATGTAATTGCGTACACCACTAGATATGGAAAACAAGTTGCAGTACCTCTGCAAAAGAGGGAGTTATTGTGCTGAAGTGATAGTAATTTAAACCAGAAAGATGCCTTCCTGGCATGAACCAATGAATACTAAGGGTATTCTTCGGCTGCTATTCGTATCCGAGTATCCATTTTTCCTGGAGGTCATGTTCACAGTTGATGGATGTATCTCTGGTGACTCAATAAACCGATCCTGGCATGAAACGTGTAACCACACACATTACACTGAATAGGTGGTGGTGGGTATAGTTGAGTTTGATGACACTTCTGTGCTTGTCACTCAGCCTCTTCATGTCTGTGGCATTCTCTTTTCAAAGTAATCGATAGGAGCAGATATGGTTTAGTGCCAAAGTTTGTGGTTTTATACCTGACACTATCATGGTTTGTTTCAGCTGGTCCTTATAATGCTTCAAAGGAGCTTCACGAGGTCTTGTACCAGAGCAAAGTTCCTCATAAAGAATTTGACAAGGAAACCTGGAACTATCCATATGGCGGATATGCCCTATCCATTGAAGATTATGGCTTACGATGGAAGCTTTAATACTGTTTACACGTGCCTTAGTCATCCCGCTATATATTTTATATATTTTATTATGTATATATTTTATTATGTAAAAGACACAAACCACTTTTGAGTTTGTTTTTGCTCTTTAGTAACATTTGCAAGTAGATAAATAGGGACCACTTCGGTGGGAAGGTAACAGCGTTCTGTGTGCTCCGGTGTCTAGTCATGCCTGCCACATGACCACGGAGACGTCTGCAGAAGCAGACAACACTGGCTCTTCAGCTTTGAAACAGAAATGAGCACTGACCCCTAGAGTCAGATACAACTGGCTTTCGAGCAAGGGAAACCTTTACCTTTACTTTCACATTGTAACATGATTCTTTCTATATTATTTCAAGTTTAATACTAGTTAGGTTTTCCTGCATTCATACAACTGCAACACTGACCAGAATCCTATTACAGTAGAACCCTGCATAATGAAAACGTTCCACAGAGCTCTTCGTTGTGCGGATTTTTTCGTTATGCGAAGCACTATTGTCAGTACCCTGCATAATGGAGAAAAAGTTCGTTAACTGGGCTTCCCATTGAGCAGGTATACCCTGGCTACCGAAAACCCTGCATAACAAACGGTTTTTTCATTATGTGGGGTATCACCCTTGCATAACAAACACTTCATTATGCAATTTTTTCATTATATCAATCAGTTTATTGTTACGGTCAAAGACCAGCATAAAAAACAAAGCATTCAGAACATGGTTGACCATACTATAGCAGGACTACAAAAGAGATTTTTGAATGCTGTAATCAGACTCAACCAGTAAGATTCAGTTGAAATCACATTATGGTATATGCAGTTATATTAAAAATATGATATAAAAGGATGTGATGTAAAATGTAATATCTACTAAAATTACAATGTGTAAAAATGCTAAGACAATCAGTATTAATAAAAATTCAAGTTCAAGTTCAAGTTGTTTACAGTCCATGACCAGCATAACACACAAAAACATAATACCACATCCTAACTAGTCTGGACACGGGTAATAAAAGGAAACTATGGTACTATAATACTAAAAACCTACTGGGAATCGACATAAAACAGCAGGTGCCTATCTAAAAACAATATTACTAAAATCCCTCAATAATTACTAAAACCTAGTGTCATGAAAATAAAATGCAATACTAATATTTACAAGAAAAAGAGGGATAGCCTCATTACAAGGATATAAAATACTCTCTAATAGAGTTGTAGTTTACTAAAACTCAGTAATTTATGGCCAGACCGATAATGATAAGGGTGAAGAGATAACATCATAAGTAGTGTCAGTACCCTGCATAATAGGGAAAAAGTTCGTTAACTGGGCTTCCCATTGAGCAGGTATACCCTGGCTACCGAAAACCCTGCATAACAAACGGTTTTTTCATTATGTGGGGTATCACCCTTGCATAACAAACACTTCATTATGCAATTTTTTCATTATATGAAACATTCGTTATGCCGGGTTCCACTGTATTTATTATGTTGACATAAATATGCAATAGTGTAAAATGCAGTGGTGCTGAAAAATGCAGTGGTATTGAAAAATGCAGTGGTGAATTGTTGCTAGTTTATGAATTGCCACTTGTTTTACTGAAATAACATTAAAATATGTTTCAATAATATAGTGCTTTATTTGACAACATTTTCCACCCTTATTTTTGTCCCATTCTTGTACGGGTGATGTGAAGTACGTAGCTGTTCTTAAAATCTTTGCTAAAAAAATACTTTAGTTTTATCCAAGCTAATGACCATATTCAGTTTTTTAAAATATTGGTCAAATGTCAGTGGTTATGTCAGTGTAACAACATCAGTGTAAATATCTGTAGTGAGTTGCTGCAAGTTAAGATATCAATGTTGGCATTTTTTAATTGCATGGCAAGCTGCATGATTTGAACCATAGTAAGAAATGTCTATGCTGGCTTTTTAATTCACAGCTATTTACCACTGAGATTTATACCCGTTATGTTACATCAAAACAGTTTTCTGGCCATCTTCTGTTATTTCCCAAATACTTTGGTTGGTGACAAAGTGCAAATCCTATTTGTTGTTGTTGTACAGCTTTACAGTCGATTCCAACACTTTGCAACCTCATGGACCATTGCCCACCAGGCACATATGTCCTCCACCATCCTCCTCAACCTTGGGCCTCCAGATGTTCTTACCAGAGTCCAAGTTTGCACACCTACTGATCAGGGAATTGGAAGTCCAAGAACATCTGGAGGCCCAAGTTTAAGAAACCCTGCATAGGATATCAACAGTTCTATCCCTAGTATATTCAGTTGAAAGATATCAGGTAATACTATACTACTCAGCAATAATCTACCAATAGATGCACTGTAGTGTAGCACCACATGTTTAGATGAGTTTTCAGTGGCTTCAAGTTTTATTAACATAGAGCAGGAGCTGAAGAACCCAATTCATTATGTCAATTGGTTTAGGTATCCTATTGAACTGTGTTAACTTTATCTCTCTGAATGTTATGCCCCAGTGTCTTCATTTTCCTAGTCAGCAGAAGTGTAAGACTTGAAGAGAGTGTGGTGGTTCTCCCCCCACCCCTGAAAAAAGTGGTGTGGCATGGTGATAGTGGTGGACTCTTGTTGAGAAACTGCATTCCCAAGGTTTACTGCAGGATTAAGGATGAGATTCGGTATTCTTTAGATCCAGACAAAATAAGAGTTTGTGGACTGTATTAAGATTATTCTATGTTTGAATTGTAGTCTCTTCTTAAAGTGCTAAGGGAACTGTGGCTAAGAATTTTCCACCATTGATATGCTTATTGTACTCACCCCTTTTACTTGAGGTGGCTTCCTAGAGGCTGGGTCTTTTGTCAAGATACCACTTTTCAAGGCATTGTATGGGAGAACAATAATAACTAGTTTTGCTTATCTTATCTTGCCTGACACAACTGTCTTTCTTTCCTCTTGTCACTCTTGACTCCTGTTTTGTGCAGAGAAAGGCAGAGCCAGATAAGGCATGAAAATGATTTCATCAAACCTACCCACAATCACAGAGACAATTTTTTTTTCATTCGAGATAACTTTTTAGATATATTAGTTTATATTATCTTGATTTACCAACAAAAAGCATGATTAAAAAGTAAACACACCAAAATAAATTCGAAATACAGTCAAACCTTGCATAAAGAGTGTTTCGCTTAAAGAGTGTTTCGCTTAAAGAGCAGCATTTTCTCTGAATGTTTGCTTCGCTTAACAAATAAAACCAACCAAAAACTCGCCTAACAAATAAATTGGGGTTTGCAATCCCCCCCCCCCATTGGTCATTTACAATGGTGTTTCGCTTAAAGAGCAAACTCGCTTAAAGAGCAATCCCGTGGAATGCATTATGCTCTTTAAGCGAGGCATCACTTTACTCAAGTTACCATCACTGCTCTGCTCTAGTTGGCTATTATGTAATATACACTATTGCATTGCTCCATATTTTTTACTTTTAACTCTCTTTACTTTCTCATATAGATCCATTGCCAATCTTCTAGGCTTGACCCTGTGTTGCTTTGTTTGATTAGATATCCTCAACAGATTTCCTCACTTTGGTCATACTCTCTTCAATTGCTTTCCTGATTGCAGTCCTAGTATTCACTTTGTTTGTTTTTTTCATCCCCATCCTATCATTCCTTTATCTTTAACTTCCCATTCTGTTCTTTAATTGAGTATTTTTAGTTGCTGTCTAAGTTGTTGAATAAAATTGAAGATTTAATTTATCTCAAAAGTGTGGTTAGATTTGAATTAGGCTGTCTGGGTCAAGCACACAAGAGAGGGGCTCTCTTGTTATTCCATGAGCTAGGGAGGCTCGCCTCACTAGCACTAGGAAGAGGGCCTTCTCTGTGTTCGCCCCGGCCCTGTGGAACCTTCTCCCAACTGAGCTGCGCCTACAGGTAGAGCTCCTGTCTTTCCGTCGAGGCTTAAAGACCTGGCTGGCGGAGCATGTATGGGGATCCAGCTGTGTTCTTGATCTTTAGTAGTGTCAAGTAACGTAGGATCCCATGCAGGTTGGTTGGTTTAGGGGACTGCCACCTCTTCCTGCTCTGGTTTTTTACCTGTGCGTTGTTTTAATTTTTCTTATGAATTTTTATGGTTTTAAACATAACTATTATATTAGTTTTAACCTGTGATTTTAATCCATGCTGTAAGCCGCCCAGAGTCGGGTTTACCCGATTGGGGCGGGATAGTAAATATGAGTAATAAATAAATAAATAAATGTGTTAAGGCCAGAATGGCTTCAGCTACTGTGCAATGATACAAGTTACTTCTGTTAACCTGAGTGGTTTTCTCTGTTTGCTTATACAATGTACAGTATTCATTGTGTAGGCCTTGGGTCCGCACACAGGTTTTATTTCAGTGTCTAATGGTATATTATTATTCATTTTTGACTTGAGTTCCCAAATTTTGGTCATCTTCCTTTAATAGATTCAACCACACCTTGTTCAAAAAATCCAGCTGTGTCCTTGATCTTTAGTAGTGTCAAGAACGTATCTGGCTCTTGTTTCAGTAGGCGGTACAGTATAAGGGATATTCAATTGGATGTGCAGGTCATAGCAGCCTCCAGGGGTATTGGGTGTACCAAGAAAGGTGAAACAGCCAGGTTGTGTCTCAGAGAAGAATTTCTAACAGGTGGCTCTTCAGTTCTGAGCCCAATGGGGTTGTCCAGCCAGGTGTTATTTGAGAGCAAAATGATCTCAGGAAACTGATTTCATCTAGTAGCAAGACAATCCTTTCAATTTGCTCTGTATTTAAAAGTAATGCATGAAAAAGAATCTTCCTCCCTCCAACAGTACTCTTCTCTGTACAACTACAAGGGGTATCTGGTGCACCAGAAAAGGTGAAACTACATGAACCTGGTGGTGTAGAGGTCACTTCAGACTGTCATAAACCCTATCATATTCCTAGGGTGATCAAACTGGCACAAAGACACAAGTGATCTAAAACTGGTCTTGCTATTTAACTAATCGAAATGGTTACAATTAAGTGTTAGAACTCTAAGCCGTGTGCAAATGAATATGATATGGTGTATTCTTCTTGCACTTTTCCCACCACTTGGTAAGAGGAGCTTTACAATTGTAGGTACTGGTACAGTACTTGTTTTCCCCAAGAAACGGTTAATTTTTATTTCAGCCATCGTAAATTGTGTGAATAGAAATGCTAAATTCTTCATATGGAGTTAATAATACTTGCTGAGCCTATTTTTTGTACTACTTTGTATTATCTTTGTTGTTTATCTTTTTGTAAGCTACTTTGAGAATCAGTTTGTTGAAGGGTGATATGGAGATACTAAAATAAGAGCACATCTGGCTCAGCATTCTTGTTAGCTTTGCTCTTATTATCCCCAATCTTTTTCATCACATATTTCTATGCAAACATGATGCCAAAATTGGATTTTTGATCAAGTTTTAGTTTGGCTTTCTTGCAATGCTGGGTTGGTGTAATTATACTTTTAAGAAGCACAATGTAGGGACAAGAAAAGCATATTGAGATGAGGTCATGGCTGTGATTATGTCATGGAATCATGAGACCTTATTTAAAGGGGGAAAGAAAGGGGAAAGAAGCTCAGTATCAGTTTAATATCTCAAACAACTTTGGAAAAACTGTTTCCTCCTAATCACATATAAACTTTTTGTAAGAACTCTGTGATGTATGCTAAATTGGGATAGATGATCGTATGCAGGGTAGATGATCTAATGGCCTTAAGAAATTTTCTCTTCCAGTTTTTGTGCAAATATTGAACTAAACATGCTCCTAGTTTCTATAATACTTTTCTGTAGCTTTTAATTATTGTGTTTAATGCAGCTCTCCCAGTGGCTTAGTGGTTAAGATGCTGAGTTTGGAGACTGGGCATGAAAGGAGCCTCATTCAGACATCCCCTGAGTGGAGATATTCCCAGGAAAAATCCTTTCAACCCAGAGTAATCTCTGACACGATATTATTATTTTCTTTAATTTGCCAACAATAGTGTGAGATATTTGGACTGAGAAAAAACTTTTGTAAAAGCCATCCAATGAGGTTCAACAATTAACACAGATTTGGATTTCTGTTGTCCATTACTAGAGTTACAGTCAAAACTTAGGGTGTAAATACATTTTAATAATATATTCTATAATATCTCCATTATCCTGTTTTTGTGCAACAACTGTGTGAGATTTGAGTAGCATTTGAGTCAAATTCCAGCTTTGTCTTGCAGCACGGTCTTGAAATCTTGACTTCCTGATGTTCATCTGATGTTCAGTGCACACTGTAACACATCTTGTCATGTTGTGTCATGGTGTCATATTTTCAGATGGTAATTATAAAATGGAAATGGAAAAATCTTGAGTGAATTTATGTTAATTGTTGGCCAGCTTTTACTCTCTTTTTTTCAAGATGGACTTAGCACCTTGGACTTACTGTATGTAAGATATACTTTCAGTTTCCATAGCAGCTGTCATGAACTGTCTCCGTGGATTAGTTCATTGCATTATTTTATTTATTTATTTTATTACATTTATATCCCGCCCTTATCCAAGGACTCAGGGCGGCTTACAATTTAAAACAATTAAAAACACATTAATTACAATAAGAATTAAAATTAACATTAAAAAATTAAAAAGTTAAAAAACAACAGGGAGAGAGGTGGGATATTCAGAGGAGCCAGCCGGCCGAACTGACCATCTGGCCCACACCCCACACATGCCCCACCAGCCAGGTCTTCACCCCCTTCCTAAAGGGCAGCTGCTCTGTCTGGAGACACAACTCACTTGGCAGGAGGTTCCATAGGGCTGGACCAGACACAGAAAAGGCCCTCCTTCTCATCCTAGAGAGATAAGCCTCTCTAGTTGATGGTATGACGAGGGAGCCTCTCCGGTCCGCTCTGATGGGATGGACAGATGTTCTTGGGGTGGCGTGGTCTCTTAAGTATCCTGGCCCACTACCATGTAGGGCTTTAAAGGTGATAACCAGCACCTTGAATTGTATCCAGAGACATACTGGGAACCAGTGCAGCTCTTGGAGAAGTGGTGAGGCATGAGCATAACGCCTGCACACCACATTATCTTATTTAGTGATTGAAATCCTGTTAAGTAATTACAGTTGCATAACTTGTTGTTATACAAGTAGTACGTCTAATTGCACCAAGATTGAAATACTGTTCATGAACAACTTCTGAACATAAATTGTTTAATCAGTCACAGTGGGAACTATGTAACTGATTGTACAGTCAAGTCATATACAGGTAGTTACATTGCCTTGGCATAATGCCCAGTGTTAAAGCAGTATAGCTTTACATTACACCTAGGCAAAGAGGATTTGGGCCTATTATGTAATTTCCTGTTCATTCTCTGTTTTTCACAGTGAGTTCATTTTAAAAGAGTAGATTGCTACAATCCATATTCATATTGAGGGATTACTGTATATATTATTTAAAACAGTTTCTAGCAAAGAGAAATAAAAGTAAGGGAACCAAATGACATAATTATGAACAAATGCATGTTTAAAATACCCAGTAAAAGTTAATTTTTATATTAGCTTAAATTCAGTGATTGGATGCAACAGGTTCGCGCTAGTTCGCCAGAACTGGTAATAACTTTCCCCAGTGTCCCAGAGAACCGGTAGCAGCTTTTGGGGGGAACTACCTTCAGGGCTTACCTTTTCACTGGTTCTCCCACTGTG
The DNA here is from genome assembly GCA_030440675.1 of Furcifer pardalis. Taxonomy (NCBI): domain Eukaryota; kingdom Metazoa; phylum Chordata; class Lepidosauria; order Squamata; family Chamaeleonidae; genus Furcifer; species Furcifer pardalis. The sequence goes on from CP126896.1 coordinate 78,873,863, forward strand.
CATGTGCGCCAAGCACTTGGTGTGCATGCACGCCTACAGTGCACGGCCTCCTTGCTGTCCTCCCAAGCTGCTAGCCTGAAGCTTCCTATAGCCTGCTCCCCAGGGTAAGTTACTCACCTTTGGATGTGGTGTGTCTGTGTGTATTTTAATGAGTATTTAATGCCTTTACCTATATTGACGATGTCTGCTTTTGCAGATGTTTCCATGGACATGTGGCAGGCATGCCTCAACATTGGAGTGCATGGAACACTGTTTACCTTCCCACTGAAATGGCCCTATTTATCTACTTGCAGTTTCTTGCTTTTGAACTGCCAGGTTGGCATGAGCTGGGACAGAGAGAGGAGCTCACTCTGTCATGCAGTACCCAGGAATTGAGCTCCGATTTTCCAGTCACTGAGTTCACCATCTTAACCACTTAATCATTAAATAATGATTATTATTATTAATTTTTTTAGAGTCCTGTGGTACCCAAATGCTTAAAATATTGTGGGCAAAATCTTGTTGAAGATTTATGCTAACATAAATGTAATTGCATAAACTGCAGTGGCAAATTGCCACCAATTAACATGCTTCCACATGCATATGATCATGCACCAATTTCATGACTGGTATATGACTGAGAATGTGAGTGGTAACCTATTTATTAATGACAGTTTGCCACCTGTGTGCTGGTATAAATCTACAGTAAGAATCTGACCGGTAATAGTCAGTACTGTATTATTAAATATTTTACTAACTACCATAGTGACCCTCTTTGAAAACTCACTTTTTATGGCTGTAGTTCCTGCTATGGTTAGATGTGCAAGCCATCTTGGAAAACATTTCCTTATCTTTATAGATGGGGGTAGGTGTTATTTTTGGCTTCTTCTTGTGAGCCACTCTGTGCCCACTCTTAAGTTCTAGGGCAGGGGTTTGCAACCTATGCCCTGTGGGCTGGATCTGGCCCATGGTGCCAAATAATGCAGCCCCCAACCTTGCTCCAGCCACTGCTGCCACCAGAATCAGCCATGGAATCATTTAGAGTTGCGTAAATGCATTTACTACAGCTGTAAATGAGTCTGTGACTATCATAAATACATTTATGACAGCTGTGGACACGTTTTACGGCACCAGTCCAGCTCACTCAGCTGGAAAATGTTGAGAACCCCTGTTCTAGGGAGTTGCTCTTTAGTGGTTCCTAATCTTTGATAGCAAGATGTTGCTGGCCAGCATTTCAGCTTTCAGAATCCTTGACAGTTGACTTTGCTAGCTATGCTACTTTGTAGTCCATTAACACTTGAGGACTAGTGTTCCTTCAGTTGTCTCAGAGGGGGATTGCTACTCAGCTATTAATTTGCTTCTGGATAATATTCCCTTCAAATTCCCTTTATTCTCTTTACATGCAAACTTTTGTTCCTCTGGGAAGAAAAGGAGAGTATTCAGCATCAGAGAAGCTTTGCAAGCACCTTAACAAATCTTCCTTAACTGAAAATTATGTTATATTATTATATATTATTATTATTATACTTGATACCCCGCCCCAATCGGGAGGACCCGACTCTGAGCGGCTTACATGAGACTAAAAATAAGAATAAAAACATAAGACAATCTACATCAATAAAAACATCAGGTTGAAAAGTCATCAAAACTTAATCACAAAAATTAAAACAATACACAGTCCCACTACCAGACCCAAGGTGGCAGTCCATCAGATAAGCCACCTGGTAAGTGAACTCGCATTGGTACCTGCATTGGTATTGTCATTTTCTGATGCAGAATTTGGGATTTTAGTTTTCTCAGCTTCACTCTCTGGTTGTATTTTTTAACATTGAAACACTACATTTTACAATATTATTCAGGAAACCTTGAAGGAAAAAACATAATTGGATTTCAGTAGCAACTAAGGAGAATGCTCATCATATGAACACATTAAAAGTTCTGATATTCATGCAGAATTTGTCCTTAGGACATGCTCTAGAGTCCATTCCAGAATTGTTAAACTCTGAAGCGTGTCAGTTTTGTCTTGACTGGTACTTTGAACCTGTTTTTCCATGACGTTTGTTAAATGCCATTTCCTAACCTTTCCTCCTGTTCTGTTTGGCATTGCACTCTCAATAATTTTGTGTGCTATGGAACAAAGAAATGGGTGCAGTTTATAGCTCACTTTGAGACAGGGACAAAACCTGCTTCTTACTCCAGTCTTTGAAAGCACCAGTGGCATGTTTACTCTAGAACTCTGAGTATATATCTGAGTGTATATCTTCATTTTTGTACATAAGAGAGGACATGTGAACAGGAATACAGTAAAACCTCATATAACACTAAAACCTGGTTCCACAAGTCTTCGTGTTATATGATTTTTAGTGTTATCTGATCCTCTATGGGATCCATAGAGATACATTGTAACCACACAGGCTTTGGCGGTTGTTATCTGAAGCATCCCATAGGATCTTAATGTTATCTGATGCAATTCTTCCCCCCAGATTCCTTGATGTTATGCGATTTTCGTGTTATTCGATACTAATGTTATATGAGGTATTACTGTAAAATCATGTGCTTAGTACAATATAGACCTAGAGGTGTATCTTTACCAGCTGTTGATAACGATGACTTAATGTTAAAAATTGATTTGTCTTGGATTTGTCTTGGATTTCTTTTTGATTTTGTTTAATATTTGTATATTTGCTTCCTGAAGGCAACCTTCAGTAGCTACCGTATATACTCGACTATAAGTCATCCCGAATATAAGTCGAGGTACTTAATTTGGACCTCTAAGACTAAGAAAATAGATTGACCCGAGTATAAGTCAGGGGTGGAAAATACTACGTAGTGAGTTTTAATAATTAAAATACATGAAACTATGGTAAAATTAATTAAGCTAGATATTTGTGTGGGTATGTTTTGGGGGTTTTATGGTACTGCTAGTGTTGTTGTTTTTTAACCGTATGTTTGAATTTGAACCACCACAGTTTTGGGACCCTCTGGGGTTGTTGACCCGAGTATAAGTCGAGCTGACTTTTTGGACCTCATTTTGGGGGCCAAAAAACTAGACTTGTGCTTGAGTATATACAGTAATCAAAAGGAAAGATCAGTCCAGAAACTTAAAAATTACCAGTCTAAATGACTTTTGACTGATAATATGCCTGTGATTAGGGACAGGCAGATTTGTCATGTGTGTGCATGCGTGCGTACGTGCACACACATGTATGTATGTATGTATGCACGCATGTGGTCACTCTGCTCAATGACCTTTTGAGGGAGGCCTGAACCCCTCCTGAAATGGATCCAGACTATTGGCAGTTGTTTATATCATCTGTTGCCAAAGTTGATTTTTAAAGAACAGGTATATAATTGTCTCCTTCAGGCAGGAAGGCTTATAACTTTCCTCAGGGATGCGTTTACAATCTGAGAGGCTCAGTCAACTGTCAACAGCTTTGGCAGATTTCAGAGGCTGTAATGGACAAGGTCCTGAAGGAGAGGGGGTGGCTTTACAGTGTGCAAGAGCCTTGTCCATACGAACAGATGTCACAGATAGAAACAGATCCAAAACAGTCAGACAAGACACTGCCTTTGGGCATCTCATTCCATTTACTTCATTGTTACAGGAGACAGAGCCCCCTTGCAGGTTTTTGGCCTTCACTTGCAAATGATCTGCAAAACAATTACAGGTGTCAAGATCAAAGTGAAGCCAACCCTCATATCCAGCCAAAATGAGGTTAGAGTCAACTCGAAGAAGCTTCGTGTGATGGTTTGAACCCCGATTAACATGATGTTATAATATCTCTTTGCAGCTCCTTTATTTGTATTATACCTGCTAGAAAATTTTCTAACCATAGCCAGATTCAAATCAAAAGGTGTGTGTGTGACTTTCCTCCATTTGCTCTGTACCCCCCCCTCTCATTTCTCATAATTCATTCTAAAAACATAGTAAATGGCAAGCTGTGCATTGGAGACAGTGCTCAGGAGCAATCATGTCAACCGCCCTGGTCATCAAGGCATTCCACTTGAAGATCTGGATTTCGATAGGGGGAACAACTGGATTTACTAGAAACAAGCCAAGAAAAGACCTTAAGCAAACTGTGTAAGCAACAGTAACACAACATACTAAGATAAGAGACCTGTTGCTAGACAACTCGGCAGTAAAGAGAAGCCAGACGGATGTTTTCATGGGCTTCTTCTTTTCCCAGCCTCTTAAGTCATTTTTATGCCAATTGATTTTTTACAAGAAAAAAAAGAATACTGTATCTCTGTAGATTTTGAACCTGTTTTTCAAATATATACATGCCCCAGTTTACTAACAAATGGGATGAACATTTTAGAATTGTGTGCATTGGATTTTGCATAAGTTGTCAAATGCATACATGTTTTCAAATGGAATTCTGTATAATGCATGAAAAGGCTAAAAATATGTAAATCCCTTAGCCCAAATTCTATCAGTTCCTGTATTCAATCAAGGAGGTGTGATTCAGGTTAATCTGTTTAAAAAATTGATAGTATGAACTTCTCATTTTTACCTAGCAGTGATTGTTGAGAGCAAAATGAGATGATATTGTTATTCTACAAAGGTAGAAGGAGATCTTGGCATGATTACTTTAAGGGATGGTGGTGAACAGAAAGGAGTAAAATAATTTCTCAATCTGTATGTGTGTCCCTTTTTCTGCAGTGCACAAAAAGATTTGTCATCTCACGTAACCTGCAAAGAAACTTAATCTTGCCCATTCATTCATTCATTCATTACCTGCAATAATTACATAGTAAAACAGCACAAACCAAATTCACAAATAATAAAGTAATGAAATAATCCACAGATTGTAAAGATTGTTCTTCAAGCCTTAAGTAAGACTTTTCCAATATGAAAGTTAACCTAAATCACGATGCCTCTTTTTGCTCATTCTCTCCCTTACCCATCAGGTGTAATGAACATTTTGTCTGTATTTTATGAAAAGGAAAACTGATGTTTACACTTTCCCTTTAATTCAATCTTACATTCACACGGAAGCAGTCCTTCTCTGGTATAAAAAAATTAATTATAGAGGTGGTGTTTATGAAGACTCTGTGTCTGTGCATAATCTGTAATATGATAGTCCAGAGTAACATGTTATTTCAGGCTGAGATAAATGGATAACTGCTGAAAACATTCTTATAGCTTCCTCTCCCCTGCAGTCATAAACATCAAAAATGTATTGTGTGTAGTTGTGAAAGTTTTTAATCAGTTCCCACAAAATAAAATGTGGAAGTTAACTGTCCAGTTGCTGAACAAATGCTTACAAAACAGATTAAAATACCATGAAACTCAACTAAGAAAATTCAGTGGGCCCAGATTACGAACAACAGATAGTCATAATAAATAAAAATTCCACGTCCCATGGCAGAGTACTGGATATTTCTAAGGAATGGGTGGAAATGGCTGATCTCTGCATGCCTTATGTTGGGCAGATCTTGCAGATCAGTTTTATAAAGAGGATACTGTTTTATTTGAATTTCTGAGGGGGGAGGGGAGGCTGTTTAGATATTGTGGGAAGCCTTCAGTCAATCTAATGATAATTTTACTTTGTTCTGCTATTTGGAATATCAAAAGTTAGTGGACTTGAAATTCATGTTTTGTGTTTTGATGGTTCTTAAACCATAACATGAGCTTTCCGGTGGGAATAGTAGCTAGAAGCTGCCCTGTGCCTTTAAAGACCTTTCCCCTGAAAGAATCTCCTCATGATAAAATTGAGCTGTTCACAATCACTGCCAATTATACCTTGGGTAACAAATGTAGAAGGAAATGTTTTTCTTAAAGCTTTGAGTGTTTGAAAATAATTTCAGATTATGGTAGGATCAGGATGTGATTTTTGTCTGAATGTTGCTTTAGTTCAACTTACTGTTGCTGAGCTGGATAGTCCCTACAGGTCTATCTAAATCAAGGATTCTCAATCTGTGGCCCGTGAGCTGGATGTGGCTCACAGCACCATTTCATGTGGCCCCCCACTGCCTCCACCAGGAAGTGTCATGTGGTGGAGGAAGGGCAAAATGGCCATCTGGCCCCCGAAGCTGTCTGAAGGAGCGTGACCCGGCCCCCAGCTTTAAAATGTTGAGAACTCCAGATCTAAATCAGTGGTTCCCAACCTTTTTTTGGCCATGCCCCACCCAAGCATCTCTAAAATCCTGATGTCCCCACCACCCCTTGTGACATATACAGTCATACCTCACATAACGAGCATAATGCGTTCCATGCAGTTGCTCGTTATATGAGTTATTCGTTAAGTTCACCTGCGCCGCATTTGGGAAGGGTACGGAAAAGATCCCAACACTCTTCCAAAACACCGCGAGGCGCAGAGGCAGGGCATTTTGGAAGGGTGTTGGGAACTTTCCCGTACCCTTCTACCCCCCCCCCCTGGCTGACATGTGCATGTCTTCAGGGCATTTGGGAAGGGTACAGGAAAGATCCCAACACCCTTCCCAAACGCCCTGCTGACGCGCGAGGTGCAGAGGCTGAGTGTTTGGAAAGGGTGTCGGGATCTTTCCCGTACCCTTCCCAATAGCCCAGCTGATGTGCGCTGTGCGTCTGCAGGGTGTTTTGGAATGCAGCAGGGAACCCCCTGTCTGTATTCCACAACACCCTGTAGCCGAGCCACTTGTCAGCTGGGCATTTTGGAACATGGGCAGGGGACTCCCCGCTGCATTCCAAAATACCCAGCCGGCACGCTGGCATAAAATGGAACAAGAATTAGAAAAAAATTTAAATATCCGTTTAAAGTTGAATGAAAAAATTGTTTTATTAACGGACTTAGAGGATTTGAATTTAGAGGAAAATATAAAAGAGTTATTGTCTATCTTTTTGACATTGGCGAGACAACAAGTAGCCAGAAATTGGAAAGGTGATATGAATTTAGAAATTGGTAAATGGTATGTTGATGTTTGGGATATGGCATTAAATGAAAAACTTACATGGGAATTAAATATAAAAAGGGGATTAATAAAACAAAATAGATTTTGGGACATTTGCAAACCTTTTTTGCAACACACATTGATGGATAATAAAGGAGAAAAACCTGCTCCGAATACAATGTATTTTTGGCAGAATGATTGAGTTGTAAAAGAAGTGGCTGGTAGACTCAAGGACTTTAGTGCACTGGGTGGTAGGAACCATGTACAAAATAATAAAGTTGTAATATGGTGGTTAAAGAGGAGAGTAGATATAAAGGTGAAAATATACAGTATAGTAAATGTATAGAAAATAATGTCTGACTATATTATATTATTTTGATATGTATTTTTTTCTCCCTCTTCTCATCTTTTAACGCTGTAGGATGTACATGGGAACTACTTTTTTTCTTTGTTTGTATGTAATTGTTTCTTTTATGTTTTGTAGATTGTTTTGTTAGTTTGTTTTTAATATTGTAAAAACCTTAAAATAAAAATTAAAAAAAAAGAAACGTCTGCAAACACAGACAGTGCTGGCTCTTCTGCCACGAAACCGAGGAGCACTGAACCTTAGAGTTGGATATGACTGGCTTTCAAGCAAGGGTGACCTTTACCTTTACTTTTACCTTTATGAATCTCTATTGTTTAATTATTCCCTTGAATATTTTTGTTTATTTACAGTATTTGTATGTTCAGATGTGTCAAATCTTGAATTGATGTCACCTTCACTGTTACTTTAGAGATAATCTTTTTTTTCTTTTCACATCCTGGTCTGGAGAATATACCTTATAGCTGAACAGCTTCAAGCCTGAAGCTTATTTAAGAAGTGGATGTTTTCTTCTGTTAAAAATGCAATTTTAATTATTAATGGAATCTGTTTTCTCAGAATGATATAGACATATGTCAAGCATTTATAGGCTGTTGACTGTACATCTTGCAAGTTCATGAGCTTGTTGAGAACTGTTAAATACTAAATGGAAAGTACTGTTTGCATTTTTAAGGACTCCCCCCCTTCTCCCCCGCACCAGATATGTTAAGCATATATTTGTTTATGCATGGAAACTAACTGTATGCATTCAACTAAGATTTTCAGTTCATATTTTATAATAAACAATTGCTCATCTTTAGCAGCTTGGTTTTTATCTGTAATAATCATTATAAGTCATGTGATGTGCTTTTGTGTTTTCAGCTATTGTGGATGATGAACGGCTTTCTGCAGAGGAGATGGATGAAAGAAGGCGTCAGAATATAGCTTATGAGTATTTATGTCATCTAGAAGAAGCAAAAAGGTAATTATTAAAAAATTCCTCAAATATATTTAAAACAATTTAATAAAATTTTCTGTTAGAGATTGATCAGTATTATTGCCATCAACCTATCATCCCCTGCCTTCGCTCATTTTAAAATAGAAGGAGGCTGAAGTTGTTTGGTACATGTTTAATCTGAGTACCTAGGTGCTTGGATTGCTGTAAAGATTGTTTCATTCCTAGCCACCCTTCTGAATTTTTTTATTAAAACCAGAAATGAGAAATTTATTGGCCTGGTGGGATAAAAATTAATGTTTACTCTTTGGCAAATCTACTAAGTTAAATTAAAAAAAAAAAAGCTTTCATGGTTGGTCACTGTTGCACTTATGTTTGCGAAAAGTTTCTTATTCCAGTGCAGGGTTTGTCAACCTTGTGTCCCCAGATGTTTTTGGACTTCAGTTTCCAGGTGTACTGACTTGGGCTTCTGGGAACTGAAATCCAAGAACACCTGGGGCCCCAAGGTTGAGAAACCATGCATTAGAGCAGTGGTTCCCAACAAGGGGTACACAGCCCACAGGGGGACTTCAATTCAAGTCAGTACATTGGCTGATTAGTGCTTTGGGGAAATGACTTAGGCTTCTGGGAATTGAAGTCCAAACACCAGCATTTGGGAAACACTGCAGTAGAGCAAGGATTCCCAACCTACCTCCCACAGGCTGGACCCGGCCCTTGACACCATTCCAACTGGCCTGTCACCAACTCTCTCGCACCCAGAAGTAGAAGTGGGCACATTTATCTCAGCCCTAAAACTCACCCACGCGTGTGCAAATGCGCCCATGGCTATTGTAAATGTGGAAGCGGGCGCATTTACATCAACTGTAAATGTGCCTGCTTCCAGGGTAAGTGGTCCAGCCAGCTCAGCTGTTCCGGGGATGTGGTCAGGCTTGCAGGGCAAAAAGGTTAGCGACCCCTGCAGTAGAGGCTTTTGTTAGCGGAAGGAGGTAGCTTGGACTTTTGTTAATGGAGGGAGCATTGTCACTAGTTCCCATGCAAACTCCCAATATATCAATGTCATGCTGTTCTAAGGGGTGTGTGTGTGTGTCTTCCAACCTTTTAAGGAAGACAGAAGGAAGGCATCATTGTAGTGGGACTGGTCGGAAAAAATCCACTTGCACCACTTTCATGTGCAACATCTAGTGATTGGAATTATTCTCATAAGTCCTGACCTGTTGTAGAATCTAGTGATCAGGATTTTGTGTTATGCTGAAAAGGTCGTGCTAAGAGTCTTGTGACACAGTTATATTTATCCCATCGTTGTAAAGCTAATTAACATAAAAATAACCCTGTTGCTTTTGACCAGAGAACAGTGTATAAAATACGCTGTAGTAGCACCAGAAGATGATGTGGAGTATGTTCAGACAGTACATACTGCAAAGATACACATTTACTGGTAGTCCTCACTGTTTCTGTTTGGCTGTCATGTGTGTTAGCTATGGATAACATTGCTCCTCTTTTAGCTGTCATGATTTTAAAAGGGGGGGGGGGCAATGAAGATGCTGCCTGCAATTTGTATCATTAGTTTATTGGGTTAATTATATGTTATGTAGGAAAGTGTTTTTCTGTGACGAACTTTATGATGGTCAGTTTCACTGATGTTCTTTCTGCTATGTTCAAAATATATACCAGGTCTATTAATAATCTACTACCTGTATATAAGCAAGTATTTGCTTTAGTGTGCATGACTTTTGGCTTAAAAGGAATCTGCTCTATTTTGCAATCTATTGTCTAATCACACAAACTGAAGAGATCCTGCTATCTCTTTTCTGCATCTGTATTCTAACAATTTGTCATAAATATTTATGTTCTAACATTTAAAGCAACACTGGTATGGTAGTTTCCTCTGATGTTTGGACAGTTCTGTTTCAGAATACATAAGATTTGTGTCTGAAGTGCAGTTAAGAATTTCCTTCTAAAAGCTTGAACTTTGACATTTTCTTGCTTCTGAAATATGTTAAACTGCCACACATACAAATCTACTACACTTACCCCACAGTAATACATTGCTTTTAACACTGTGTTAGATTTGCATTAAATTCTGGACTCTTTCCATTTCTTATTTATTGTGTTTTCAGTTTGCTAACATAGTCTCTGTAAGGATCAACCTACCTATTAAATTTAATGTGTAGTATAATGCAGGGCCATTCTGGACATTCTCCTCTTTGAGGCATATTTTACATCCATTTTATTGAGCTGCCAGTCCACTTAGTTTTGATACCTGAGTCAAATAATCTCATAAATGCTTCTACTGTTCCCTAGCTATAAAATAGAGTAACAATTATTAACTAATTATTTCTTTCTTTTTTTGGAGCATTCCAAATGATCTCTTTGTTTTGAATAGCACCTGTTTTGAATAGCACTCTGTTTTGAATAGCACCTCATCCTTCTTGCCAATATCTTTGCTGGAACAAATGCCTCTTCTGACTAAAACATCTTCCATTTTACTTCTGGTCCTATTTTAGAGAGTCTAAGAATAATATTTTCTCTCTGCCTTTTAAAAATGAACATGTTTGTTTATATGGAATGGCACTCCTGTAAATACTATACTGTATATGCACTCTCTCTTGTCAGGTTTAATTGGAGGTGAGAGATTACCGTTACTTGAGCACATTATGAGGGGAAAGATATGAAAGAACCAGAAAAACAAACAAATCTGTGTTGTTCCTGTTCTCTTCTTCCATTCTGTTGTTGTTGCATGTTGTCAAGCCACTTTGACTAATGGGATTCTAATGAATGAGTAATCTCTTTGATTCTGTCTCTAGCCAGATTCTTTATCCAGGAATTTGAGTGCCACTTAATGTACTAAATGTCATTTCCTTAACTTTTGGTCTGGTTTCGAGTCTTTCCCTCACCCTGTGGTGGCTAGTGCAGTGAGGGAGATATGCTGAAATGACATCTTATAATTTGTCATCCCTTCTGTTCTGATGATTGATTAGAAGACTCAATATGCCTCATTATCAGGTTAGGATTAGTGTGGAGCTTCTAACTCAATTTCTTTAAGTATTTTTAGGTAGGTATATTGGTACAGTAATACCTCGGATAACGTTTACCTCGGATAACACTAAAATCGCATAACGTTAAGTAATCTGGGGAGGAGAATTGGATCGAATAACGTTAAGGTCCTATGGGATGGATCGGATAACAACCGCTAAAGCCTGTGCAGTTACAATGTATCTCTATGGAGCTTTAACGTTATCTGATCCATCCCATAGGATTTTAACATGCATCGGATAACACTAAAAATCAGATAACACCAAGACTTGTGGAACCAAGTCTTAGCGTTATCCGAGGTATTACTGTACTTTGTATCTCCTGTGTTTTGATCAGTAGTGAGCAAGTCAGTGTTCTTATCACTATATCAGTTGGAGTTTGTGCTTCAAAAGATTTAGGCTTGCTGTTTTGTAGTATCAGATCAGCTTTCAGTAGAACAGTGTAAAGGCAAAAACCATGTACCATTTGTTCCTAAATACGGATGAATCACCAACTATGGGGAGTTTCAACATTCTCTTGCTCAAACTTTATGGATATAAGAGTGTGGCGTGATGATCCTGCTCATAGAGCAGTGTTGGCAAACATTTTAGAGACTTGAGTACCCAAACTGCAACCCCAAACCCACTTTGTTGCAAAGTGCCAACATGGTAACAGGGCAGGGAGGAAATGCTCCTAGTTAGCTACTGGGAAGAGGGGAGGGGAGAACTCTGTGTTGGAGGGGGGCTGGGCAGAGGGGTGGGGTGAACTTTCTGCTGAGGGAGGGAGGAAGCACTCCCATTAGATTGCTAAGCATAGGGGTGGGGTGAACTCTCTGCTGGGGGAGGGAGGAAGCTCTCCCATTGGGCTGCTGGGCAGAGGGGCTGGGTGAACTCTGTGCTGGGTTGATGGCACATGTACCCACATAGAGGGCTTTGAGTGCCCTCTCTGCCACGCGTGCCATAGGTTCGCCACCACTGCCATACAGCAAAGCAAAAATGATATACAGTAAAACATCGGATAACGTTATGACTTGATTCCACAAGTCATGACGTTATCTGATTTTTAGCGTTGTCCGACACATGCATCGAACAACACTTAAAAAAAAAAGCCCTGACGTGAGGGGCAAACTGCGCGGTTTGTACCTGAAATCAAACTGACCCTAGGATAGTGATTGCTAGCCTAGGGTCAGCTTGACTTCGGGGGCAAACCTCTTCTCGCCATCTGACACGAGCCTTAGCAAGGGCTAAGGCTCGTGTCGGGTGGCGAGACAAGGCGCCCGCTCGTGCGCTTTGTAGCGCGTGAGTGGGTGCCTCTTCCCCCCACCCCACTGGTCCCTTAGCAAGCTCTATGGGGGCAGTGGGGTGGGGGGAAGAGGCACCCACTCTGTGTCTGAAGCCCAGCGGCTAGCCTTCTTCCGCAGTCCTTGCGGGCTCTGTCCGAAGCTGCTGGGCTTCGAACACAGCATGGAAGTGCTTCGGAAGAAGGCTAGCCCAGCCCAGCAGCTTAGGACACAGCCCCAACGGGCTGTTGATGAAGCCTAACGGCACCCGCCTGCCTTTCGCCCGACCCTAGTTCAGTAGCAGCGATCCATCACAGGGGGGTGGGGTGGATTGGGTAGATATTCTACCCAATCCAACCCTCACACACACAGACACGATTGGCTCGGATAACGCTAAAGATCATTGAATAGAATCGTTATCCAATGCAAGGTTTTTCCAAAAAATCTTGCAACGTTATCCGATTCTAGCGCTATCCGGTCCAATCGTTATCCGGTGTATTACTGTAATATATTGCCTTAGGAAACTTGGAGGTCTTTGTTTCCTATTATCTGTGTACTTACCTAGAGAGCTCACAGTAACACTTATAAGCACATCTCTTTAAAAAAGTTAAAATCAATATACTGTAGGTAGAAATATATTGGTTAGACTTCTAGGATATTTGAACATAAGCATGAGATAATTCTAAGTTTTCTACATGCTCACTCAGCCATCATCTGGCAGTTTATGGAGGAAACCCATGATTTCTGCGTGTTGCCTCTGGGCTGCTATCTCCATCTGCTAATGTCTTTTTCCTTCCCTCAGCTTTTTAGCCTGACTTGGCATGGCGTCTTGTGGCTTTACTTAAGTTTGTGCTTCTGGCTGGAACCTTGCTAGCTAGCAGTTTGTTTACATTACACCAGCCCTGATTGATTGATTGATTGATTGCATTTTTATACAGATGAGAAGAGAAGACTCACTTGAGAAAGCCTTGATGCTTGGAAAGGTTGAGGGCAAAAGAAGAAGGGGATGGCCAAAAATGAGATGGCTAGATGGTATTGTGGACACAATGGGCACAGAGCTGAGCGAGTTGAGGGGGACGGTGGAGGACAGGAGTGCCTGGTGGACAGTGGTCCATGGGGTCGCAATGGGTCGGAATCGACTGTGTGACTGAACAACAACAACAAAACCTGTAACCACTACTCTGGGTGGTTTACAAATAATATTAAAAACAACTCATCTCACCCACTCAAAAATCAAAACTACAACCTGTCCACCAATAACACGGGAATAGATCAAGCAAAAAACACAAGATGCAATGAAACAATTAAGGGTTTGGGGGTCAGAAAATTGAAAAAGAACTGAAAAAGAATTATGCTGTGTTTTTTTTAAATAGGGAAGGGATGCTTATAATCCTTATAAGTCTATATACTCTTGCTGAGCGTGAAGATTCCTGAGCTAGCAGTCAGTGCAAAGTTTCATAGGAGCAGACTTGAGATGAGGAAACAAGCACGATATCTTGATTATATTCTGTCCTAAACTAGGAGAATCAGGGCAAAAAAAAAATCTCATTGACTCTGCCTTGGTAGCAAAAACCATACATTATCTAAGGGGGTTGTTACAGTCATGGATACAATGCATTTTCCTATAGACATTGCTGTTCATGCTGATTTACATGGAAATGATTGGGAGGTTTATATTTGCACGCAGCGGCTTCTAATGGATATGCATTATATCTCAATGTTATGTCTCTTTACTCTATTGGGCAGTTCATTACTGTTCAAGCTTCCATGTTACAACTGCATTTCATATTTCCAGGTTCCAATTGTTATACCCATACTCATGTAATAATTTATATAAAATTCAAACTGTGCCAGTTCCACTACAACCCAGTCAGGTGAGCATGAGGAACTCTCATTTGTAGATTTTTCTCTATTGCTCAATAGTCCAAAGTTGACATAATGTTTAGAATGTTAAAACAGGATTTGAGAAGTCTGAATTTACACCTTCACTTACCTATGAATTTCCTTGGTTGTCTTTGTGCAAGTCATACTCTTTCAGCCTGACCAAATTTACAGGATTACTGTGAGGATCAAGTGGAGAAACTAGAAGCCAAATATACTGCCTTGAACTTACTGAAGAAAATGTGGGATATAAATGTAACAGTGTAAAATTTCCCAAGTAAATTCCTATCAGATTTCTTGGACAAAAACAGTGCTTCCCAACCTTTCAGCCAGAGATGTTCTTGGACTAAACTCCCAAAAGCTTTCACTTGGTTGTGCTGGCCAAGTTTTCTGGGAGCTGTAGTCCAAGAACATTTGGCACCCCAGGATTGAGAACCACTGCTCTAGGCCTTTCATCATTCCTAGGCAGCATAGAGATCTTGGGAAAGGCTGTGGTAATGCATGTCTGACCCTTCATTTCAAGACAGGATATCTTATGCTTGAAGGATCTCTTCATAAACTCTTCTCTAGTTTTTTTACATTGGATACATGGAAGAGTACTGTATGTCACACCCTCCTCCATCCTCCAACATCTCATTTTGGTGCCAGGTGGTTTTTAGATTTGGAATACAGTTGTAACTCACATAAAGAGCATAATGCATTCCACGGGATTGCTCTTTAAGTGAGTTTGCTCATTAAACGAAACACCATTGTAAATGACCAATTGTGGGGGGGATTGTGAACTCCAGTTTATTTGTTAAGCGAGTTTTTGGTTGGTTTTATTTGTTAAGTGAAGCGAACATTCAGAGAAAATTCTGCTCTTTAAGCAAGTTACTCTTTAAGCGAGATGCTCTTTATGCGAGGTTTGACTGTACTTTTCTTAATTTCACTTTCCCATAGCTGGTCATCTTGTAAATCCTTTCCAGAGTTTTAAGTTTTCTTTAAACTGTGTCAGCAAAGCTGAATCCATTACTTAAGCTAATAGTTTAGTGGAGAAGTACAGCTGTAGATTGGCATGTTCTTATTCAAAAAAAGTTGAGTAATGGTTGTACTTTTCAAAATGTCACAGTTAATTAATAAACTGAAGTGGGTGTATGTTTGTACTTTCAACTGCTTCATAAAATTACTGTTTGCATACCTCCTGTATAAGTTTTAAAGAGAGAAATCATCTGAGCTGAGCTTGAAGGAGGACTTGTGGTGTCAGTGATTGTGCTTCTGTACACAGTGCCGTCTGCACAAGGTTTCATGTGTAAAAGCAGGAAATTATTGTTTAGATATAACAAGCAGATTGAGACTAGCAGTTTATCTAGATGAGGCATTTTTCTACTAGTTTATTGGTATGACTGGAACTAAGGGCTTGTCTACAGAGGCTCATTTGGAGCAGGCTGGTGGAGACTAGGTAGAATCACTTAAGGTTGAGTAGAAGTCCACTATGCCTTTGGTGAAGTCCTTGCATCCAAATGTATCTCAAATGATCCAATTTGGTCCTGCTCTCCTCATTCAGTTTCCCTCTTCACACCTTTCCATTGATGCCAGAGGTGGATTTGCCTGTAGGATCTCAGTGTAATCTTTAAGAAAAGAGATAAAGAATAAGAAAAAAAATCACCCTTCTTATCCTTTCTGTCTCTTCTTACTTCTTGGAGGAAGTTTCCTTTTACATTTTTATAAGTAATGCAGCACATCAGGGCTACCTTAATATAGTGGGTTGTTTTTTTGTTTTTTTTTAAGTTTACTTTTTCTTCTCCTCCATATTGCCAAGAAAATGTTTAATATCCCCGTATAATGAAGTGTCTGTCTTCTTAAGGAATTCCATTTTGTGGGAAATTGAAAAGGAAAGGCAAATAAATAGACAAAAAATGCACTCTTTGTTTGTTTCTAACAATCTTTATGCACTGCAAACAAGCCAAAACAACTGTATTGTATTGTATTGTATTGTATATTTCAACTTGTATGCTGCCCCATTCGCACAGCAACTCTGGGTAGCTCACAAAGGAAACAGTTACAATTACATAGCAATTTCCGTAGTAAAAAGCAATTACAAATATCACACAGCAAATTACAAATATCACATAGCAGGAATAACATCATAAAACATATCAAAATACATCCCAAAAAAATCTCCAGTAACAATTACAAATCACAAAACATCAGGCAATCCCAAGAAATACATCAGAGATACTATAATACAAATCGTTACACCATCAAAATTCAAATAGGCATCAATGTCAAGCCACAGGTGGACAGGCGGAGAAAGTTCCGGGGCTGGATGCGGCGGCGGCCTCTCCACCCGGCCATAGGGATTTCTGGCAGCGGTGGCTCAAAAAGTCATGCTGCCGTAGTGGCTTTTAAGCCCCAGCCAGGACAGAGGTTCTCAGGGACAGGTGGAGAAAGTCCCGGACTGGACGAGGCAGCGGCCTCTCCGCCCAGCCACAGATGTTTGTGGCTGGCTTTTTATCAGCCTCTGGAGCAAGGTGGTGAAGTCCGCGCCGGGGGCGGCGGCGGCGAGAGCGTTCTCTCACCGCCCACAGGTGCCCATGGTCTTCTCCTCCCCCCAAGGTGACGAAGACCAGAAGGAGGGCGGAAGCATTCTACTGACACAAAAAAACTACACTAGAAGCTGCTGACAGTGACCAGAAGGATGTAAGTAGGAATGGTGTATGGAGGGACCAGTTGATTTTAGCAGTTATGTTGTGTGATTGCCAGAAAAGGGAGTGGTGTGTATACATACACTGCATATTTCTGTCTGCAAACCTTTATCACAACTCCCAATTTATCATGGATTACTGTTGTTTTTACACTAAATAAATATGAGGATTTTCAAACATTAACCTACCTGACTGGGCTATAATAATCTGCTTTGAAGGCTATAGCACAAAGTTATCAAGGGAATAATATGAGATGAGGATTTAGGCTGTGGTACTACTGAGACTATGACATCACTTTCTTCATATTTCTCATCTCTTGCATAGAACTCCAAAAAATGATCAGATAGGTTTTTGGTTATTAATAGTGTGTTTATATTATTCTGTTTGTGTTTGTTTTTATTCTCTATGTGGTTCTTTTTATGTCCCTGAGGATGTTCTACAGTGGAATAAAAATAATAAGTGAGCAACTTGTGTAGATCATAGCAGCAAATGCAACTCTTCTCTTGACTACATATGTATAGAATTGTATTTTCAGGTGTGCTCAAATAAGGAATACTTTTTTGAAATTAGTTGCATTAGATTTCTTTTGGAGAAATTTCTGTAAATCAATCATTGCTTACTGAGCAGATAGCAATGTTATTGCTTCACTGTCTCTTTGAATAACCAATAAGATTATTTTTGGTAGCACTAGGAATGGGACAAACACTGGGAGATATGTTGAGTCAAAATAGGAAAGGCAAATTAATGTAGTTTGGGACTGAAACTGGAATAAAGAATAACAAGACTATTGCTACATCTGTTTCATTGACTACACCAAGGCCTTTGACTGTGTGGACCACAACAAAATGTGGCAAGTAATTAAAGGAGATGAAAATACCAGAAAACCTTATATGCTTCATGAAAAATCTGTACAAGAGTCAAGAAGCAACAGTTAGGACAGAATGACAGTGGTTTGGAATAGGAAAAGGAGTAAGACAAGGCTGCATTTTATCACCCTGCTTATTCAACTTATACACAGAGCACATAATGCACAAAGCAGGGATGGAAGAATCACAATATGGGATCAAAATTGCTGGGAGAAACATCAACAATTTGAGATACACAGATGATACTACCCTAATGGCAGAAAGTGAGGAAAACCTAAAGAAGCTGCTGCTTGGGTTGAGAGTGCAAAAGCTGGCTTGAGACTCAGCATCGAGAAAACCAAGATAATGGCAACAGGCCCTATCAGTCCCTGGAAAACAGATGGGGAAAAAGTAGAAGCAGTGACAGATTTTACTTTCTTAGGATCCAAGATCACTGTAAATGGTAATTGCAGCCATGAAATAAAAAGGCAACTGATGCTTGGGAGACAAGCTATGAGAAACCTGGGGAACATAGTGAAAAGTAGCGACATCACATTGCAAACAAAAATTCACATAGTCAAAGCAATGGTATTCTTGGTGGTAATGTATGGTTGTGAGAGCTAGACCATTAGGAAAGCTGAGCACAGAAGAATAGATGTCTTTGAGATGTGGTGTTGGAGGAGAGTTTTGAGAGTCCCCTGGACAGCGAGGAGAACAAATAGGTCAATCTTAGAAGAAATCAACCCTGACTGCTCCTTAGAAGGTCAAATAGTAAAGATGAAGCTGAAGTACTTTGGACATCAAATGAGAAGAGAGGATTCACTTGAGAAGGCCTTGATGCTGGGAAAGGTGGAGGGCAAAAGAAAGGGGGTGGCCAAAAATGAGATGGCTAGATGGTATTGTAGATGCAATGGGCACAGAGCTGAGTGGGCTGAGGAGGATGGTGGAAGACAGAGGTGCCTGGAGGACAATGGTCCATAGGGTTGCAAAGGGTCACAATCGACTGTGTGACTGAACAACAAAAATTGTGAAATATTGTTTCTGATAATGTCAAATGTGTAATTTTTATGCAGATGTAGTGTTCTGTACAAGATACAGTACATAACTTATTTCTTTCTCCTTGAATTCTGTCTTGTCATAATGTTCTTTACTGTAGTGAGTTAAAACATTTAACATAGCACTCTTATGTGGTTACTTATGCAAAGTTGAATAGCTTGTTGTAGGAAAAAGTCTGGGAGGCATCTGATTTCCATTTCATGGGTTATTAAAATATTTGGAACATTCTTAAGTACAGCCTTATCAAGAATACTAATTGACTTGGTGTGGACTTAAAGTAAGATGAAACTAATGATGCAGATAAGATAGCTGTAATAGAGCTGTGAAGTTCAACATTCAAGTTTTATTGCAGATCTAACATTGCAGATGCAAACAAACAAGATCATGAGCACCTTTGATGAATCAGGCCAAAGGTCCAACTAATCTTGCATCCTGTTTCCCACAGGAGCCAGCCATATGTTTGCAGTGAGATTGTAAACAGGACTTGAAAGTCATGGTCCTCTACTATTAATGCTTTTGTCCTATGTTCATAGAGGTTTCATATTGATTTGTATTCACCATTTATTTAAAGGGCTGCGGTGGCTCATTGGTTAAGAAGCTCGCCTTGTTAGCTGGAAGGCCAGCAAGTTGCATGATGGATTGAGTGCCTGTCTTTGTCCCAGCTCACGGGGACATGAAAGGAGCCTCATTGAGGTGTCCCCTAAGCAGAGTTTCTCCAGTAAAAATCCTTTCAACCCAGAATAATTTCTGACACAAAATTATTATTATTGCCATTTATTTATAAAAAACATAGAATAGCTACTAGTTAAGTGTAAGCTAAATGAGATAAGACTATACTGGTTTTATGAATTGGAGGTACTGAAGCATTTCACTTAGATGATACTAGATTCTGAAATGTGTTAGTAGTAAACAAGAGAGATGAATTGAATGGTGTCATCTGCATATCTGTCAGGATTTGCAGCTGCTCCTCTAAGTCATGCAGGACTGGACCCTCACCCTGCTGCAGCTGCTAAGCCCCACCTGAGAGCCCTGGGGAAGGTTTTGGACCTTCATAAACTGCATCTGGAGTCCCTGGGTGGCTTAACTATATATGAACCTGACCCAGCAATGAAGGTTAGCAAATTTATAGTTGCTTAGCTTGTGGATCTCTTGCTTTGTTCTTGGTTCCTTTGGATTGTTCTTGTACCTTGCCTGGATCCTTAAACTCTATCCTTGCCTTGTTCCTGTCCCTGAGGATACTCTGCCATGTCTTTCTCTTGGTCACCTGACCTCTGGATTGTTTGGCCTCCACTTTGGTTGTATGGTCCAATCCTACATCTCTGGCTTCAATCAGACTTTGACTCTGGACTGAATTACAGGTAATGTATGGCCTATTACCTGGTTGTCCTGGTGTTTGTGTCACCTGCCAGCTGCCTACATCCTGGACCCTGACAATATCTTAGATTATTGATGTGTCTTCCACCAATTTTCACACCTCTTCCATCTGAATTTAGTCCAGCTTTCATTTTACCTATCTTGAAACAGGCTCATTTGTATAGAATAAGCTGCTTCATTTTTAGCCACTTCTCTCCTCCCCCATCTGCTTAGACAACATACTTTGATCTATTGCTGCTAAATAAATATGTCTGTGTGTGGTCTCCCAGTGACAGAGTTCTAATTTCAACATTTACTTCTCGTTCTTCAGTCACAGATCATGTGATTTATTGGTGACCAAAATAATTTATTGGTTTATTAATTTATTGGTGATCAAAAGAGGTGAGAAATGAGAAGAAAGCTTAGGCCAGGGGTGCCCAAACTATGGCCTGTGGGCTGGATCTGGTCCCCAATGCCAATTCATCCGGCCCATGAAGCCCTAGTTGTTTCTGAGAGCAACAAAGGCTTCGTGGGCCGGATGAATTGGCATTAGGGCCCAGATCTGGCCTCTGGGCCATAGTCACTGGCCCCCTGAACCACGTGACCAGCCCACAGCCTAAAATGTTTGGGCACCCCAGCTTAGGTTGTTAGTGTAAATTTGTATGTAAACACCTGGGTGCTTGCTTTTCTCTAAAATGCAAATAAACAGATGGTCTTGACTAAATTTTAAAACTTTTCTGCATTACAGTAATACCTTGGTTAACATTTACATCGGATAACGCTAAAATCGCATAACGTTAAGTAATCTGGGGAGGAGAATTGGATCGAATAACGTTAAGGTCCTATGAGATGGATCGGATAACAACCGCTAAAGCCTGTGTGGTTACAATGCATCTCTATGGAGCTTTAACGTTATCCGATCCATCCCATAGGATTTTAACATGCATCGGATAACACTAAAAATCGGATAACACCAAGACTTGTGGAACCAAGTCTTAGCGTTATCCGAGGTATTACTGTATTTTAATGCCACAAATAATAGTATATCTGTGGGTTTGCCTGTTGACACAAGGTTGTCGGGAGGAAATAATTTTCTGACTTATGTTTGATGTCTTTCAGTCCATATGTGGCTCACTTGTAACCTTGTAAAAATACTTCAGTCTCCTTGCAAATTGTCCTCTGTGACTTCCTTTGTATCCC
This sequence comes from Furcifer pardalis, assembly GCA_030440675.1. Classification (NCBI taxonomy): domain Eukaryota; kingdom Metazoa; phylum Chordata; class Lepidosauria; order Squamata; family Chamaeleonidae; genus Furcifer; species Furcifer pardalis. The sequence goes on from CP126896.1 coordinate 78,895,323, forward strand.
TATAAAATACTTCAACCATGTTGCAACCAAACTCCCACAGTTTTTAGTATGCTGTTGATACTTGGTGAATGTTTGCATTTCAAAACAGGTTTCAGGCCTTTAGTTCATAAAATTATGCAGGGAAGAGTTGGGTTTTTTTTTTTTACAAATGTTGTTTGTTGATGTCTAGTTCACATCTAGATAGAACTCTGGAACCTTAAGTCTTATAGATAGAGTTGAAAGGAAATTCTAAAGGTAATCTCACCGATCCTCATATTTGCTATAGGCTTTATAGTTTAGGATACAACCACAGCATCCCTGACAGATGGCTGCCTAACCTTGTCCTTCAGAGCAGGGGTCGGCGTCATGTATCCACAGCCATTTTTGTGGCACTTCTAAGACCATGAAGGGGAAAAAAAACAAGATTGGGGAGGAATGCAGTGCAGTTTGCCACTAAGTTCTGTGGTGTGGCTTCAGCCTTTCTCCCTTGCCTCCACTGGGTTTTCCCACTCTTCCTCCTTCTCATTATTATAAGAAATTAAAAGCCTACCTGCCAGCTGTCTGGCTGTGCTTTTTTGTTGTTGTTAATTACAGTATAATCTCTGTAAAATGGCTTAGTTGTCTTTGGATGCATTTCATTTCCAGGCTTTTCCGTTAACAGACTTCCGCTTTAAACTGGTGACTTTCTGGTGGCTTCCTCTCCTCCAGTTTTTCTGAAAGAAAGGCTAGTTGTATGCAACAGAGAATCACAGGCCTGAACTTTTGTGATGCAGTTGTAGGTTATGTTTCATCTTTGTGGTTTACGAGAATAAATGCATGTTTGTCCAAATTTTTAAAATGCTTTCAGAAAATGGGCAAGAGCCAAGAATAATTCTTCCAGATCAATTATTAGTGACATTGAGAATTTATCGAGGTTTTCATTATAAAACAGGTTAGGTAGGTAGGTCAGTCAGTTGGTTGGTCAATTTTGCCTCTTTGGCCATGTCTTCTTTTAAGTACAATAAAATCTCGCATAAAGAGTGCCTCGCTTAGAAGCTAAGTCACTTAAAGAGCAGAATTTTCTCTGAATTGTTACCTTGCTCCACAACTAAAACTAACAAAAAACTTGCTTAACACTAAATCGGGGTACGCAATCCCTACTCTGTGGGCGTGGTATGGTGGGCGTGGCCAGGGGGAAACCCTGTGTTGCACCTGTACAGTACTTTATTTCAAAACTTGGATGGGAGGGGCCAGCCAGATTTTCTGCTACCAGTTCTGGCGAACTGGTGCAAACCTGCTGATGCCCACCACTGCCTCTCCCCCCCCTGGCAGAAGTCACAGTTGGTCACTTACAGTGGTGTTTCACTTAAAGAGCAATCTCGCTTAAAGAGCAATCTCGTGGAACACATTATGCTCTTTAAGCAAGGTACCACTGTACTTATCCTTCAGGAGTGCAGTCCTCAGATTATTGGCATATCTAAAAATGAGCACTTGACAGTCCACCCTACTTTAGAGTCACAATCATTCCAGACACTATGTAGGTGCTAGTGTAAGGGTTTCTCCTGCTAAAATGCCTAATACAGTCAAACCTTGCATAAAGAGTGCCTCGCTTAAAGAAATAACTCGCTTAAAGAGCAGAATTTTCTCAGAATGTTTGCTTCGCTTAACAAATAAAACCAACTGAAAGCTTCCTTAACAAATAAATCAGGGATTGCAATCCCCCCCCTCCCCGAAGTAACAATCGGTCACTTACAATGGTGTTTCACTTAAAGAGCAAACACGCTTAAAGCGCAATCCTGTGGAATGCATTATGCTCTTTAAGCGATGTGCAACTGTACTGTACCTTCATTTTGCCAGGGGCTTTTGGGGGGTGGACTGGTCCTTTTTTTTATTATGATGTCCTGACACATGGTATACCTGAGGGGTCTCAGTACCACAACATGCATCTTTTGAGTTCCCATCAGAGAGTTCTACTTTTTGTGTGTGTATGCATATTCCAATATCTGCCATTCCCATTTCCTATAGATGCTGGGGACTGGATACATGGGGACATTGCAGCTTTCAAAGGCTGCTTCCACTGTAATCTTGAGAGATGATGAAGCAGTTTACTAGTGGCTTTAGCATACTGGAAATTGAAAATTTCCCCTCATTGTCAGTGAATTGTTGTAGATTATTGGTGATGCAATGCATCAGTTTGTTTAAATTTTAATTTTGTTTACTTACTTGCCTGTCTGCTGCAGTTTCTTAATCTGCAATATCTAGACCAGTGGTTCCTAACATGAGGCCCATGCCCCACAGGGGGACTTCAATTCCCAGAAGCTTAAGTCAGTACATTGGCTGATCAGTGCTTTGGGGAGTTGACTTCGGCTTCTGGGAATTGAAGTCCCCAAACCAAAGGTTGGGAAACACTGATCTAGCCAAGGAAAAATAAGTTTTTAATTTAAACGAAATGGTACACTGCATCAGCAGTTATCTACAGACAATAAAAATATCACTTCCCCTGATTGTTCACAGATTATCAGGGGAAGTGGGCAAAGAGTCACTTCTCATTTGGATGGAAGGAATATGCTGAATTGTACACCAGTCTTCCTTCCCTACCCTCATATGTGATACTTTTGTGGTTGATGTGTGCAGTCTGGACATTTCTGTTCTCCGTACTTCCTTCCACATCCCCAGCCAACTCTGACTACAGTACTGTATCTGTAATAAGAAGTATCCTATGAAACAAAATGTTAAGGAGTCTGGCAATCCCAGAATTATGCATTTAAGGCATGTTACCTGTTTAAATGGTTTGTAACTGAGAGCAAGTAATGACATGCTAAAGGACAAGTAACAAAATTCTGAGGATGCTTCTAGATAAGATGTTTACTGTGCATTCTTCATCGTATTTTATTGATGGTGGCAGTGATGTCAGCTTTCATTTGAAATTCTTCCATATTTTCTACACTCCTTTCCTTGAATATTTCACCACATAAAATTAATTAAAGAGGGAAATATGGAGCCATTGCACAATGACTTTTGTTTGGTAGCTCTCTGTCAAGTAAAAAGGGTCCATAAAATGCATTATTTAAAAACTATTGTTTCAAACAACATAACAAAGAGTGATTCAAGTCTTTGTCTTGCTTTTCATCTGAGTTTAATAAATTAGGAATAAGTATACTAAATTGTAAATTATTGTAACAAATCTAGTTATTTATTGTTCTTGACATGATATGCAAAGCCTGTTGATTTATGCAGTTTGTAATTGTCCAAAGTATGTTAATTGATGGCAGCTAAAATTGGCAAACTAGGTCATGAAATTATTTGTGTGGGGATTTGTACTTGCCAAGCTGCCTGACCCGGGTTTGTCTCTTTTAGTCCATGCTTGAAAAATTAAACTCATTGCTGATGCAATAAAACTGAAACAACTCTTGACATTTTCATTGTTAATTCTTCAATCGAGTATTGATTGCATCAGGTGGCTGATGTTTCCCTGTTGTGTACATGCACACTGCATATGCATATGCATATGCAGTATCTACATATGCAATACAAAAGAAATAGCAGGTGAGACCTTTATTAGACTGCTCGAAATATATTTTAAAATAGTTAGCTTACAAGTAATAGTCTTCGTCAGGCCGTGCCTCAATGTTTTGTGGATTTTGTGTATAGATTCACTGATTGGATGGTGCATATATAAATAGTGAATGAGTGTGTAGTGAACAGTTAGTGTAGAGTAAAATATGAACGTCCCCAAAGCCTTAGGCAGTGTCTGTGCCTTGTCTGTTTCTTTAAGGTGAATTCAAAATGCAGGTTGTGAACACATGTCAGGAATGTAAAAAAATGATCCTTTCACTGTCAATTTGTCATTTTGTGCAGTGGCTTAAGAGGAGAATTGCTTCAGAATATTGATAAATTAAATACTTCCTTGTCTCTGTGGGTGCATGAAGGAAATAAAAAAATGTTTTAAGTGTATCGGGGCATGCACACTTACTGCTCCTCTAAAAAAATAAAAATAAAGATCAGATGGAAAGCTTCATTCAGGAAGCAGGAGAAAGCATCACGGAAGAATGTTTGCTTTTCTTTTTCAAAGGTCTGATCAGAAACCTGCCTACAGACAAATCAGACAGGTTCTCAATTAGATCTTGAAGAAAGGAACAAACAAAAACCCTCCATATTTACCCTTCCTGTCTTCATTCGTATCTTGGAGGGAGTTTTCCATTTGACTTTTTAAAAATGATACAGTGCTTATATGCTACCCAAATATACTTAATTTCCTCATCCCTTCTGAAGAGCTCAAGAAGTGTTTTGTTTAATTTGCCAATATACTGGTGTGAGTTGCTTCTTAAGTCACTTCACAATATGACAAACAGATTGCTATTTGGATACAAGGATTGCTGCAAATGGCATGTTGGGCCTCCTAGTAACCTTACTTAGCCTGCACTATCCTGCTCTAGCAAAGCTGTGTAGCCAAGCCCTTAAGATGTTTCTTGAAATATATCTGCAGCAACTACGGCATAATGCTTTTCTTCTGTTTGAAAGAATTTTTAAAATATATTATTATTTGTGTATTTCTGGAAATTACCCTTTCTGGTCTTAATCCTATGCAGAGCAAGATCATTGAAATTAATAGAGTTTAAGTTATTTTGTAATGAAGAAATTCTGTTTATTAGAGTGAGTCTGTTCTACATAAGTTTAGTGAAGGATTTACTCCTTTGTTTTGAACTTTGAAGATACACAAATTGACAGTATATCGGATGTATGACATACTTGATATCCTAAAGCAGATGTAAATAGATGCCCCCTTATCGAAATTGAGGAAGATCTTTATGACATATTCATGTGCCTTCTTTTTCATTATGCAGCTACAACTTACGTTATTCAAACAAAACTGCATACAATTAATCTACCACTATATTATTAGTAAAATAATAGTTAATAGATGGTCACGTCAAGTCAATCAGTTCGTGACAAATATTTGCTACATCTAATTGTAACTAAGGCTAATTTGGGCTAACTTTTGGGAGTCCAACTAACTTAGTGCAGAAGAGTTGTTGCTGTGGGAAAAGCATTAAGGTTTATGTTGTCCAAATTCTGCTTCATTTTTTAAATGTAAAATTTGAAGTTCAAACTATCATATGACTCTCATAAGTGCTGAGAAACTTCCAAGTTGTAGAAAAGTCATTTCTAAATGAATTTTAATGTTTAACTCTGCAGTGCATTGAATCCTTTTGCCTTGCCCTGACACTTAAAAGATATATATTTAACTTGAAACACACCTTAATGAAGGTGTCATGTGCATCACTACCCACCAGTTTTTGCTGTTGTGCCAAGTATCAGTGGCCCAAGAAAACATTGAAGATTTTCAAGTGTTTCACAGCTGATGCTTTTGGAACTTTATCTTTAAGGAACTGTGGAATTATTAATGGTTGGTAGGTACATGTTGTGGTGCCATTTCTCTATTTCATAAGGATGTGAGGAAGCAAATCATGTGAAATTCCCTTCCATTAAATTGGCTTTAAGATAAAGGTAAAAGGTAAAGGTCATCCTTGCTCAAAAGCCAGTTGTATCTGACTCTAGGGTTCAGTGCTCATCTCTGTTTACAATCAAAGAGCCAGTGTTGTTTACATCTACAGACCTTTCTGTGGACATTAGGCAGGCATGCCTAGAAACTGGAGTGCATGGAACGCTGTTTACCTTCCCACTGAAGTGGTCCATATTTATCTACTTGCAATTTCTTGCTTTCGAACTGCTAGGTTGGCAGGAGCTAGGACAGAGACGGGAGTTCATTTTGTCATGCAATACCAAGGTATCAAACTGCTGACCTGCTGCCTTCCAGTCAGCGTCTCAACCACTTGAGCCACTGCAGCTCAACAATTGACAGAAAGTAATTGCTACATTTCTAATCGGTGAATATTTCTCCAAATGTGGATGGATGTGTGTTTGAATGCTACCACCTCCTTATGTAAAACAGCATTAACAGAGAGAAAGGTACAGTCTAGTTATTTTTAAGAAGGAAGCTTGCTCTTGTAATGTCAATGGAGAAGTTTTCAGATTTGCGAATCAGGGCACAGTTATACTGAAGGTTGCATAGTCTGAAGTTTTTTATCCAAGGTTTAATTTGATCTGTGAAACCTTCCATTACTCCTTTGAAATCATGAAAGAGAAAACATCTATTTTGGCTCTCTGATCACAGATTGAATGCTTGCCTTGTAACTAGGGGGAAAACACTCTAATTATAAGCTTTAGACAATTGATGGGAAATCAGGTGTGCAGATATAGGTTTCCTAATAATACCATTTGCTTTAATTTTATAGTAAGACTGCAGTTGATATGTAAAGCGTCTTAAAAGTCAACACGCATAGGGGAAATGGAAAATTGTAGCTAAATGTACCTTTTCCTACAAAATATTCATCACATTTTTTTCAAAATATTTACAAAATATTTGCTTCCTGTTGACCAGCTCTTTTTAGGTAAAGGTTTCCCTTGCTCTAAAGTCAGTCATATCCGACTCTAGGGTTCAGTGCTCATCTCTGTTTCAAAGCCGAAGATCCAGTGCTGTCTGCTTCTGCAGACATTTCCGTGGTCATGTGGCAAGCATGACTAGACACTGGAGCGCATGGAACGCTGTTATCTTCCCACCAAAGTGGTCCCTATTTATTTACTTGCAATTTCTTGCTTTCGAACTGCTAGGTTGGCAGGAGCTGGGACAAAGATTCCTGCAGTACTCAGGAATTGAACTGCTGACCTTCCGCCTCCCAGTCAGCGTCTTAACCACATGAGCCCCAAATTTGCCTCCCCCACTTATGGTAAACATGTTCCATGAGATCTGTTGTTGTGCACTTGCTCCATTGTTGTTGTTGTTGTTGCTATTGATTAAGCTGCGGTACTGTGACTCAGTCTTCCATCCTTCCAAAGTCGGTATTGAGTATCCAGTTTGTTGAAAGTAAAATACTAATTAAGTTATGAAATTGCCAGAGAGTGCTCTAAGCACTACAGGGAGGTATATACGTGTAATTGTGGTGGCTCAAGTGGTTAAGATGCTGATTGGAATGCCGACAGGTCAACAGTTCAAGACACGAGTGCTGCACGATGGAATGAGCTCCCGTCTCTGTCCCAGCTCCTGCCAACCTAGCAGTTTGAAAGCAAGAAATTGCAAGTAGACAAATAGGTACCACTTTGGTGGGAAGGTAATCAGCGTTCCATGCACTCTGGTGTCCATGCACTCTGTCACATGTCCACAGAAACGTCTGTAGACGCAAACAACGCTGGCTTTTTGGTTGTAAACTGTTGATATAATTGGTCAGCAGAGTGGAGCTGTGGCCAGCAAGAGGTTCGCATCTGGCCAAGTGGTCTCTTGTGAGAAAAGCAGACAGACCAGAGTTTGGTGCAGAAGAAAACTCAAAGCAGGTTTACTTATAAGGTGGAAGGGTGCAAGCATATACAGTGCAACAACTGTAACACAAAACATGTCAGGGATTTTCCTGGCGATATGTGTGTCAGCGTAGCAGAGTAGTGATTAAGCTGTTGCGCAGCGGAAGGTTCAGGTGCAAAAACACACACACATACAGCTTCAGTGAATCGTGCAGTTTACTTGTGAGTGAGGGAAAGACAACAAACACAGAACTATATACACAGGTACCAGTCTGCCTCCAAGCTCCACAGTTGCAACAGAGCTTGGAATCCCCTGATGGCTCTAGTCCAAAAGGCATGCACAGATTCCTGGTAGCAAAAGCACTGACTGCAGGTTGCCAAAGTCAGTGTGCTACTTCTCAGTAGTATGAAGTACCTGATAGTTCTCAGAGAAACTGAGCTTCACGCAGCACGTCTTTCTCCTCTCGAGTCGGTGGTCAGTCTGTCACAGTTCTTCAGCAGTTCTTCTTTCACAGTAGAATACCCTCCTCAGCATAACCTTCCCCAGCTGGCCATAGTTATACTGTGACGTTGCTATGCTATACCACTAAGTGGCTACAGCTGTGCTGTTGCTGAGGCACGTACACCAGGTAGACACAGCCATGTAATCAGTCTGTGCCTCTATCCCAGACACCTGTGTTTAAGGCTCTGCAAGAGTCTTAAAGCTATACTAACACACTGGGCAGAAATCTTGGTACAATACCACTCAAAATGCCCGAACAAAACAGATCTATTTTCTTGGGCTAATCAGTTGACCTCACTGAGACAGTACAGTTATGCTACATACAAGTCCAAATAGGCACCATTTTGGTGGGAAAGTAAACAGTGTTCCATGCACTCTGGTGTCTAGTCATGTCTGCCTCATGTCCACAGAAAGGTCTGTAGATGTAAACAACGCTGGCTCTTTGGTTGTAAACAGAGATGAGTACTGAACCTTAGAGTTGGATAGGACTGGCTTTCGAGCAAGGGTGACCTTTACCTTATAGCTAAAACTGCCAGAGCTCATCCATATGGGGCACTTTTTCTTTCCTCCGGAGTGCTGTTTGGTGTCGAAGGGGTGTGGATCTTACTGGAATTTCTGTCCACACTTATTCTGAAATCCTCATTTCTTTTGGTTTAAGAATGGTATTCCCAAAAGATAGAAGAAAGTATTTAAATTACTGTATCTTTTTTGGTTCTAACTGAGCTTTATTTTCTTTAGTAGACTGTGGCTGCAATTTACTTTGACATATACCTTGGGATTTGTTCTGTGAAGAGCACAGAGGAATTTGAATTATTTTTCAGTGCTTATGTGATGCAAGGCCAATGCAAAACATCCCAGTCCTTTTTGCTTCCAATTAAGTCTTTCTCCCTGCCATTGAGGGTGTCTGTTTTTTAAAAAGATGAAGTAATTTGAACCAAAGTGTTCTTCCTGTGTAAACATTTGTGTTGTTCTAAAAAAAAAAGGGGGGGGGGAAAAGCACATATGCCTAATTATGGCTGTTGTTATGATAATACAGTTGTACCTCGCTTAAAGAGCATAATGCGTTCCACAGGATTGTTTTTTAAGCGAGTTTGCTCTTTAAGCAAAACACCACTGTAAATGACCAATTTTTTGGGGGGGGATTACAAACCCTGATTTATTTGTTAAGCAAGTTTTTGGTTGGTTTTATTTAAGTGAAGTGAACATTCAGAGAAAATTCTGCTCTTTAAGTGAGTTACTCTTTAAGCGAGGCGCTCTTTATGCGAGGTTTGACTGTATATTAATCGGGGGTGTGATGTTTTGGGATATCGAGAACATCCACTCCCAGGTTTTCTCCTTTGTTTGTCCTGATGTAATTATTTTTACTTTTTAAAAACTATCAAGTTCAGTACTAGATCACCTCACACAGAATACAAACAAAAAGATAAGAAAGAAGATCTGCAGCTTGCCAGGTGGTTAATATCAAAGGAGGGGGGGGGGCATGAGCTGTGGGCCAATTTCAAATTGCATTGGATTGAGAGCCAGCATGGATAACACTGAAAGAATCTACAGCAGGGGTTCTCAATGTTTTTCAGCTGCAGGCTGGACCACGGCCCTCAAACAGCTGAGCAGACTGAACTGGTGCCGGAAAACGCATCATAAATGTGTTTACAATGGCTGCAGACTCATTTATGGCTGTAGTAAATCTGTTTACAATGGCCAAGGACTCATTTACGGTGGTAGCAAATGTGTTTACGCAGCCATAAATGAGTCAGTGGCTGATTCCGGTGAGGGCGGGGGCAGATGGAGTGAGGTCAAGGGCTGGATTATTTGGCACCGCAGGCCAGATCCGGCCCACAGGGTTTAGGTTGCAAGCCCCTGATCTATAATCTTTGTGGCCACTGAAATCAAATACATTCTTTAAAGCGACTGCTAATCCTGCCTCAGCAAAGTTGAAGTGCTCTGCTGCAGGTCCGGATGAAAACAGTGAAAAATGATTTTGATGTTAACACTGTGCAGTGAAAATTCACTGTTAATGTGCTGCAGCAGTTAGCGGTCTTTAAAAATAGTTTTTCAAAAATATAGAAGTACCCGTTTGAGAATGATATAATCTGCTGGTTTTTTAAAAGTTGTTTAGTGGATTAGCACTAAATTGAGAGTTTTCAACTCAAAGAGCTATTTGATGTCTGAACTCTGAACCTGATATGAAGTGAAACTAACAGATAAAATAGATACTGGAAGTTATTTAAATATTTTTATCACTTAGCACTAAATTGAAATATTTCAATTTTAGTCTTTTTAACAAATACTGATATCATCAGTTGTAAATGGAAGGAAAAAATGTATATAGAAGATCACAAAAATAAACAGAATGAGATGTTGTTACTATCTTGAATTTTATTAATACCAATTTCCCTTTTGTATGGGCGAGGAGAAAGTTTACCCAATAGTTAGCTGTTAATTTATTACATTTATATATCACCCAACTTGAAAATGCAAGTTTTACAATTGTAAAAATCCGGAGGTAGTCAATGAAATAAATAAAAACAATACAGATATACAGTAAAACACAGGATAACGATTGGATCGGATAACGCTAAAATTGCATAACATTAAGTAATCTGGAGAGGAGAATTGGACTAAATAACGTTAAGGTCCTATGGGATGGATCTGATAACAACCGCTAAAGCCTGTGCGATTACAATGTATCTCTATGGAGCTTTAACGTTATCCAATCCATCCCATAGGATTTTAACACTAAAAATCGGATAACACCAAGACTTGTGGAACCAAGTTTTAATGTTATCCGGTGTTTTGCGGTAATCATTTTGGCAGTTTCATGTCTGGTCTAGACACAGAAGAAGAAATGTGTAAAAGCCAGAAATAAAATTGATAATGTAAACCAGGGGTTCTCAACCTTACCGTACCACAGGTTGGACAACTCCCCTCCGACAGCTGAGTGGGCCAGACACGTGGTTTCCCCCTGCCACAAACACTGCCATAAACCACGGCGGGCACATTTGCGTATGCGTGGTTGCGTTTATGACTGTCGTAAATGCATCTGTTCCCGCTTACAGGATCGTCAATGCAGACCAGATGGAATAGCAGCGGGGGCCAGGACCAGCCCACGGGTCGTAGGTTGTGAACCCCTGATGTAAAGAATAAATTAAAGATTCAATGCTGCTTATAAATTGTGTAATCACAGAGTTAAAATTGGTGATAGTTTAAGAACAATAAAGTTATTTTATTTGAGTTGTCTTAAAGATCAAGTCTAGAACTTGTCTGCAGCTGAATCCATTCGTGGGGCTATATTTTTAGGTTGTTTATTAAACTTTACATAATCTTACACATAGTAACTGTCCTGCCAGGATAAAATCCATCAACTGTTCATCCTTTATCAAGAATATTGTCACATTTATACTGATGTAACTAATGAGTACATTGACTTCAACTGTGACACTCTGTTGCTCAAAGTTACATTAATGAACTTACATTAATGAAGTGTATGCTAAGCCATTCAGCTGCCTACACCAACTTCGTAACTTGTGGCAATTCAATAGTGAAACGTAAGCAAATAGACGTTATAAGACATGAATAACAGGGCTCTGTTCTTTGTTTTACAATCTTTCTGATTTCTAGTGCTTAACGTCCACCTGTTAAACTCAGTTACTTATGTGTGTTGCATTAATAGAATTGATGAGAGTTAAAATTGTTAAATTGCTGTTCCATATTTAATCAGAATTCCAGGGTATGGTCTTGTGGGTTTTTTTTTTAATGAGTAGTGAAATTGCTGTAACCACTTCTTTCTTTTATCAAAAGTATGTTTAGTTATACTGATAATGCAAACCTTCCCTCTATCCTTGAAACTGAGTCACCAAACTGCACGGAATTAAATGGTTGCCATGGTACTCTTAACAGCGACCTGGTACTTCATTGCAAGGAGCTACAGTCAAATCAGACTGTGGCTATTTAGCTCTGGAAGTGAGGGGGATAATTTTGGCTTCTGTATGGTGATTGCTGATATTTTGTAGAGCATGTTGCTATGGTGTTGATTCATGCAAATAAGAAAAATCTTAAAATAAACCTTAAAAATGAAGGTCTGTAGTGCCTGAATTAAAATTTTGTTTTGATCCCACTGTATTTTGTTTGTTGTGGTAGTTTTATATGTATATTTGCCTACTTACCCTAGTACAGATTAACTGAAATGCTGTAGCAATGGCTAGATTGTTGTTAGCTTTACTGGGATGTCATGATTAACAGAGAGATTAAAATACAAATAGAAAAAACAAGATACACCTTCCTAAAAATGTGACCTTTGTTATGCTACAAAGATCCGAATAGTGAGATGTTACATACAGTATTCCCAGTGTTGCTATATGGAGTTGAAGCTTGGACATTGACTAAAGCATTTGAAAAGAGGATTGAAGTTTTTGAAATGTGGATCTACAGACAGCTGCTATGGATATCATGGATTGACCATGTGACTAATGGCTCCTGAAGAAGAAGACATGTTTCCTCACACTGGTCAGGAAATTTATGAAAAGGCATCTTAATTTCTTATCAAGAGAATACTAAAGATGCCCTGTTCTTTAATAGGCAGTACTGATCCTTGTCATGAATCAAGTCAAAAAGCAAAATCTAGAAGTTTTGGTTCTATTATGTTTTTTCATGTATTACTCAGTAATATGGGAACTCAAGCACTTTCAGTTCTTAAAATCGTTCTTATTTTGTGACCTATAGGTATATATACCAATCTACTTTGCAGACCAAAGTAAAATGTTCTCCCTTAAAATCATTCGAAAGGGAGAATATCACACTTTGGGCTGTAAAGTAGATTGGGATCAGCCAGTCACTGACCTACTGAAGTTGAATTTTTGGAAACGGTGGAGTCCTTAGTTACTGCTTTTATTTACAGTATAGTTACCTCTATAATTCTGCCCATCTTCCTGTCAAGTACAAGGGCATATAATCCTACTGGGAGAACCCTTGCTGAGATAGGCACTTGAAAGACCATTGTAAGAGCTGCTGGCAGAAAAACCTTCTCTCTCTCTCTCTCTCTCTCCCCCCCCCCCCCAATACACACTACTAGAACACCCAGAGATCTTTGGCAGGATGTGGAAGAACTGACGTAAGCAGAACTTCAACTAGGGTGCGGCAAATGGGGCTCTGCCTTGGGTACCAAAATTTAAAGGGTATCGAAATTTAGAGATAATTTACTGATCCATATTGGAAATAGAAATGGCAACCCTTCCTGGCTTTATTCACTTTCTTTTTTAAACTTCTGGGGTGAGGTTGGTGTGGCACCAAATTATCTCCTTTTTCTTTGCATTAGGGTAAAGTGGGTGGGTGGGAGATGGAAGATGCCAACATTGCTAATTATGGCTCTGGATATATGATAGGAAATTGAGGATGAGGAAATTTTACTAGTCAGTGTATATTTATTTATTTATTTATTTATTCGTACTTGGTACCCCGCTCCAATCGGGCAAGCCCGACTCTGAGCGGCATTTACAGACTAAAATATCGATATCCTAAGACTCGATGTAAAAACTTTAAAAATTCATAAAAGCATAAAAATCACACCAAATGAACTGAAGGGTGGCTGTCACTAAATCAGCCACCCTATATGTATATGCACCTAATAAAGGTCAAGAAAGGTTTTTAAGCAAGCTTCAACGAATAATAAAGAAAAGAAGGGCAAGATGATTATTGCAAGAGTTTTTAAATTTACTAGATCTGATATGGATAGATCTAAAATAGCTAAACATAGTAAAGGATCAAGATTTCAATTTTTAGATAAATGGATGTAGAGTTATGCATTAAGGAATTATCAATTTTAAATAAAAAGAATAGAATTAAATAAGCATTTTTTTCTAAACCTTCTGCCCTAAGAACCAAACTAAGGATACTGTGATACGTAACAGTCTGCAATTTGTCTCAATGAGTAATGAAAGATTGAAGTAGACATGAATTCCTGTGCCTTGTATCTTTTACTTTATAAAATATGAATGGCTGAGAGCAGGATTTCTGATTGCTGGAGAAATAAAGTTTGGGGCTGCTAAATTTAATGCTATGCTTCTTATATGGTAAATTAGTAGCACCCAAATGTGGGTTTATGATTAATAATGAGCAATGTTTTCCAAGATGAGAAACAATGAGTATATTTTCCCCCCAGAAATTTGGATGTAGTTACAAGCTACTTTGTATTTCTGCTATGCATGAGAAACAAGACAGATGAGTAATGTCTCTACATTTACTGGAGTATAATCAGTGTATTATATGCTGTAAATACTTCAGACATTTTATAGTGCAGCTTAGGTAGCTGTAAAGTAGGCTTTCCTTAGCGATTTTTAATGATTATGTTTTCTTGAATGAGGAACTTCAGTGGCTCAAGTGGTTAAGATGCTGACTGGGAGGCCGAAGATCAGCCGTTCAAAACCCGAGTACAATATTGCATGACAGAATGAGTGCCTGTCTCTGTCCCAGCTCCTGCCAGCCTAGCAGTTCAAAAGCAAGACATTGCAAATAGATAGATAGGTACCACTTTGGTGGGAAGGTAAACAGTGTTCCATGCACTTTGGTGTCTAGGCATGCCTGCCACACGTCCACGGAAATGTCTGCAAACAGAGACAGCACTAGCTCTTCAGCTATAAACAGAGATGAGCACTGAACCCTAGAGTCTGATATGACTGGCTTTTGAGGAAGGATGACCTTTATCTTTACCTTTCTTGAATGAAGGTGATGCTATTCATACTTACTGGTATGACTGGACAACCATTGTGGTGTGGTAGTTATTTTATTTATTTATTTAGATTTATTATCCCGCCCCAATCAGGCGAACCTGATCCTAGGTGCCTCACAAAAAAGAAAAAGATTACACAAATGAGTGCAAACCAAACAATCCCACCACACCCCCACAAACCCAGTAACCTGGGGCCCAGGGATCTGGGCTGAAGACTCTGATTAGTCCTGAAATTCACTTGATGTCTATTGAATAGTCACAGTCTGTCAACCTGACCTGTCTAAACTGGGAAAGAGGCCATATGTGTTGTCTTGTATTCACTGGAAGAAAGGAAAGGGGAGAGATCTTTCGCCTGCTTTTATGTTATCAGCATGTAGGCAGGTGAATACCGTAGTATCAGTGGTTTTATTTACAACCTGCCCTGAACAATGATTCATGATTATTCACTCCTAGCTGTTACAATTATTCACTCCTAGCTGTTATAACCACCAACATGATTATAATTTCCCTTTTAAAAAAGAACAGATGGAACTGAAATTGCCCCACTATTGATCATTGCTAGAATTAAGGATAGGTCACAGTGCCTAATAATATGACGTGCCTTTATGGAGAAGCACAGAGTCCTGAGGCTGGAAAGAATATAAATGTGTATCCAGAGCTAGAATACCAGGTGGCTAAATGGGGAGAGTGCCGTATACTAAGTGAATGGATTCTCATTACTTTTGCTGTTTTATCTCTGACAAAACTGGAAGTTGGTCTTTATTCTTGTAATTAGCACTGAAAACCTACAGCTTATCCAGACAAACTATTTGTTTTCCCTGCCAATTGGTCCCATTTAAGTGCAGATCATTTGAGGATTTCTTTCCACACTACCCCACTTTTCTTCTCTCATAAGATCTCAATGTTTACTTAAGAAATCCTTCAAACTGTTGAAGAGATGTTTTAAAACCCTTTAACACAATCTCATATGCAGGATCTTTCCCCCCTTTGTTTTAGTAGATTAATGTTGAAGTTTTGTTCTATATTTTCTATCAGACATTTTGAAAATAAGCAGAATATCAATAGCAATTATATTTATATGCCACCACATAGTGCTTAGTGCACACTCTGGGTGGTTCACAAGCTAATAAACATTTTGCTCCCAACATGGTGGGTACTCATTTTAGCAACCTCAAGGATGGAAGGCTGAGTCAACCTTGATCCTAGTCAGGATTGAACTCACAATGTATGCCACCAGGGTAGTGTTAAATTAAACCAGAACAGTGTTACATTAAAAGCTTATGACCAGAAAAGTTACTGTCAATTGATGTCTGCTACCAGGACAAAGTAAAACAACAACAACAACACAATCAATAACAACAACCCAACTTACAGAGGTGGTTTTAAAAAACATGCAAAATGTTTAAGGTTTCCTTTTTTCTAGACAGCAGGAAAAATACCAATATCATCAATGTACATAAAATTCAAGAAATATATCATATAAACTAATCTTGTGTTTCCTTCTGAATTTCCTGTTGACCACTTTCCACTTTTGTAACTTACTTTTAGTTGTTCAAATTATAGTTTGCTTTGAAAGGACACTTTAAGAAGAAATTCTAAACTAATTTTTACCAAGCAATAAAATAACTAATTTTTCTCTAGAATGAACGGTACTAATCAATAACAAATTTATCTCTTTTTTTTGGTACCTTCTCACTTTGTATAGACAAAGTGGAACTATTCTTCTTCTTCCAAGTTTAGGGCAGATGTGAAACTGCCAAAATGAAGGCACCTTTTGGTGAGTTCATTCTGCAGTAGGTCAGGCGAAAGTGGAACTATGACATTGCATAAATACTAGCAGTGCTGACTGTTTGTACAAAGATTCCAAAGTATTTTCCTTGTTCAAGGCTCAGAATGTGATCAACATGTATCTTTAATCTTGGAAAAGTATATGTACTTTGGAGTAACATCAAAACAAAACTGTGATAAAGGCATCTATCTGAGGAAACAATCCCATCTTGTGGTTAATTATTGTAGTATGTGCACCTGTCTCTTATATATATTCTGTTCTGTAAGAATATAATTTTTTCCAATTTTGCCGCATTGATAGAATTCACATCGTTTTGGAATTGACTTGTCTGGGTGCTGTTCTTTAGCAAATAGTCAAGTGGTCATTATTTGTGTGTCCTTACTGGGTAAATGCCTCTTTCTCATTTTCTGATTTGGGAGGAGTGTATACTGTCCTTTTAGGTATTATTATCTTAACCAGATCACTATATTTTCCTCCCTGTTGTGGAGCAATAAATTATATCTCCACCAGGTTTATTTGGGAGCCTCTGCTGCTGGTAAGCTTCAGACCTGGGCTTTTGGGGACCCGCAATGAGGCAGAAGGTGGCATATTGGCATCCACGTGGTTTCATTGGCGAGTTGAGAGTGGTTTCTCATTGGTTGGCAGGGGAATTCAAATTGCACACTGCTGAGCAGTGAACCTGAACGTGGCAGTTTTTTATTTGGTCTGCCTGCCTGGCTTAAAACAGAAATGCTTGACATGTTTGTAGCCATATTAACAACTAAAGCCAGCCATCTTATTTTGACACATGAGGCAAAAGATCTTGGAGTATCTGTCTATATCCCTAATGGCAAAAGTGTAATAATAACAAAAGAAATGTCTGATAATTTGTTTGCCTTTTTGTGGCTCCAATAATTTGCTACCTAAGATAGTAACTTCATTCTGTCTAATGAAGAACAGTTTGCTGCACCGGTAATTGAGTGACAATGAAGAGATGAGTAGTGGTAACAGATATTCTTCTCTCCTCTATAGCCTTTACTTTGTTAGAGCTACCCCTTATGGATTCTAAAACAAGCTTTTCTTCCATGTACAGTCATACCTCACAGAATGAATTTAATGCGTTCTGAGAGGTTGCTCGCTATGCGAAAAATTCGCTATGCAAGTCTGACTCACATAACGAATTTTTCGCTATGCGAATCGGACTTTTTCCTATGGAAAAACTTGCATGACGAGCATTTCTATGGGGAAAACTCGCATAGCTCATTATGAGAGGTTTCCCATAGGGAAAAGTCCGACTCGCATAGCGAAAAATTCGTTATGCAAATCAGATCGCTTAGAGAAAAACTTGCTCGTTATGCGAGTTTTTCGCTAAGCGAAACACTCGTTATGTGAGGTTTGACTGTATTTTTTTGGATTTATGAACTTAAGTCCTAGTATTTTATTGTTTGTTTGTTGAATAATATTATGGTTGTTCATTTAATATTGTCCAAACACTGCCCAGAGTGGGAAATACCCCAAATGATCAGTATTAAAAGTAAAACACAGACAGACAGACACAGACGCACAGGCACAGGCACAAAGAGAGAGAGAGAGAGAGAGCTGCCACCACCTCTTTGTTATCCTGGTGTTTTCCCAGGATAGATAATCTGTGAGGGAGGTTGGATGGAGAAGTGATCTACCCCAGACCACATTAGTTCCCTTATCTCAGCTATAGACAACTTTTGGCCCATCTCAAGGCGAGTTTTCTGCCTCTGGAGATGGCACAGCCTACCAAAAATGTAAATCCTTTAAAGGGTCCAGAGTTCCATTTACAGTTTGAAAAATGCCACCTTTCCTAATACTGCAATCATATGCGATGTATTTAAAAGTTCATTTGCAGCTTCTGGAAGCTTCCAGGAATAGCTCTTTACTTTTTCTTTTCTTGCTGAGAAAAGCCATTTTTACACCCAGTAAAAAGAGCCCCGAGCACTGTATATGGAGCTGGAATTGCACTCTTCTCACCCCTGCTTTATCACAGAAGTCTTTTATTTTGCTTGTCAAACCTTTTAGCCAAAAGAATCACTACAATGTGAATCTTTCATGTTCTAAGACTGCTGGTTTGGGATCTTTATGAATAGCTTCTTTATATTAAGTAGGAGAGTCACCATGGGTAGGCAGTTTGGTGCCCTCCAGATGTTTTGGAACACAATCCCCCAATTCCTAACCATTGCTCATCTTTGCTGGGACATTTGAGAGTTGCAGGACATAGCAATCGCCCTGTTCTCATTAATCACAGAATAAATACTAGCTATATTTCATCCCAGAAATTGTCTGAAGTCAGATGATCCAGTTCAGTTGCTAAAGCTCAACAGATCTGGAACTGTATTCTTTTTTGATAGAAGATCAGCTGGGAACCATGTGGAGGTCACTCTCAGCTGAAGAAAGTAGAGATATGAATTCATTGTTGTTGGTATAATATAATATTCACATGCCTTAGTATAAGGGAATGTTTGGTGTCTTTACTGACATTCATTAAAACCTTATTTTTGGAGGGGGGATTATATATATTCATACGAGAAGAACTAATAGAAAAACAGTTGTCTCTAGCCTATAAAGTTCACTAAAAAATATATATTTTTTTTAATGGCAGGTAGAGTCTAAGGACACTACCATCAGGGATTTCGTGTGTGAATTCGATGTGTTGAATTATGCTCATTAGTTCATTTATTTCATTCATTAGTTAAGGGTGATGTTTAAAATGGGGAAAAATAAAGACATGTTCATGAAATTAAGGTTTTCATAAAATGTTCATAAAATCTAATGTTTTCTGAGAGAGGGTAAAGGTCACCCTTGAGCGAAAGTCAGTCATATCCGACTCTAGGTTTCAGTGCTCATCTCTGTTTATAGCCAAAGAACCAGCGTTGTCTGTGTCTGCAGATATTTCCATGAACATGTGGCAGGCATGGAACGCTGTTTACCTTCCCACCAAAATGGTCCCTATTTATCTTCTTGCAATTTCTTGCTTTTGAACTGCTACATTGTGTTAACCCAAAACTAGAAATCACAATTTCATTTGTGTTTATTATTTTTGTATATTTTATTTTTCAATAAAGATGCTTTTAACCTTTATTTTCCATTCTCCCCGACTCTCCCCACTATGTACACGTGTCCATAAGCAGCCCACTGTACACACAACAATTCACCATAGGTAAATAACTGCAAAGGATCTATTTTTAATAAATATTTCAATAGTCAAACCACAAAGTAAAAGAGTTTTTCCTTCAGGATTCCTTGAAAGCAGTTCTTCAATAAGAGGGAAAGCCAAAGGAAAAACTTGCTACAGTATATCCATTCTCACAACAATGTATCTATTCTGGTATGGAGATATATTTTTTTTTAAGGAAAGAAGGTTAGAAAGAGGTTTTTTTGGTTGGTTTGAACCTTCATAGAAAATGTTTCTGAAGTCCGAGCCAAATTTTATAAGTGTCACAAGAAAGGTTATTATGTTCTCTATCAGTCATACTTTGGATCACTTCGATTGGTTGATCGGTTTGGTTGCAGACTCACCGCCAACTGACACCCCCCTCGAAAATGTCATTTTTACGAATCACGTTTTTCCTTATTATCTTTGTTGTTGATTCCTGCTTTGGTGTCATTCTTCTTCACGTGTTGTATTTGAACTGTTTCCAGTGGCGTCGCGCAGACTTCAGCCGCCTGGGGCGAAGAACAAACTCGCTCCCCCCCCAGCTCGCTGCTGCAGCTGTCACCCCCCCAGGACCCAGGCAGAAGGCGGCCCCCCTGCTGACGAGCGGCGCGCATATGCGTGCGCACCGCACATGCGTGTGCGCTGCACACCCCCGCCCCCCAGCTAGCCGCCAGGGGCCCTCTGCCACCCACCACCTCCTCCCGCCCAGCGCGCGCGCTGCCCACCTCCTCCCGCCCAGCCAGCCAGCCCCCAGGGGCTCCCCGCCACGGCGCCACCCACCCCCGACGGGGGCGGCAAAATGTCCCCACCGCTTTGGCCTCCCTCTGCCTGGGCTTAGGAAGCAGGACTTCCCAGGCGGAGGGCGGCCCTTTTGCTGGCGAGTGCCCCGCACGCGCACGCGTGCTGCTAGCCTCCGCCCGCCCAGCTGGCCGTCGGGGGCTCTCCGCCGCCTGCCCCTGGTGGGCGCCCCGTGTGTGCACGTGCGCCGCCCATTTCCGCCCGCCCACCCAGCCAGCCGTCTGATGGCAAGGGCAGGTGGAGGTGAGCAGCGTGCGCGCGCATGCAGGGCACCCGCCAGGGGCAGGTGGCGGAGAGCCCCCGACAGCCAATCGGGCGGGCGGGCGGGCGGAGGCAAGCAGCACGTGCGGGCGCACGCGGGGCGCTCGCCAGCAAAAGGGCCGCCCTCCGCCTGGGAAGTCCTGCTTCCTAAGCCCAGGAAGAGGGAGGCCAAAAAAGCGGTGGGGACATTTTGCCGCCCCCTGAAAGCCGCTGCCCGGGGCATCCGCCCCCACGCTACTACGCCACTGACTGTATCCACCTCGGGAAGTTGTCATATTCAGTTTCTAACATGGTTTTCCCTTTTATTTTTGCTTTTTGTGACCTCATTTGAGTGATTTTTTTGTAAAATGCTTCCTAGTTCCATCCCCCCCCCCCCCAAAGTCCAATTTCAAATGTAATAGTTTCACCACAAAGGTTATTCTTTTCTTTTTCAAGTGCACTTTGGGTCACCTAAATCAGTTCTGTGGTTTGGTTGCTGGGCTGCCGGAAACTGACCCCCTCAGTGAAGATTGCATTTTCAAGGCAAATTTCAGAAGCAATGATGCCATCGCTTTGTGTTTTTGACCAATGACTCTTTACATTTCTGAAAGTTGCTGAGACGAGCTTTCAGTTGATATAACCATTATTTTCGTGGGTGCTTTAGTTTTGTGACAGCAGCTCATCAAAAGTACTGTATATTATTTTTGTTACATTGCAAAAGCTGCCAGACCAACCGAAACGTAAGACGTTAATAGAATTCACGTCAAAAAAAAAAAGCTGTTTCTGTTACTTGCCATTAATAAAGGTAAAGGTCACTGTTGATCAAAAGCCAGTCATATCAGATTCTAGGGTTCGGTGCTCATCTCCGTTTACAGGCAAAGAGCCATCGCTGCCTGCATCTGCAGATGTTTCCACAGTCATATGGCAGGCATGACTAGACACGAGTGCACAGAACTCTGTTACCTCCCCACCAAAGTGGTACCTATTTATCTACTTGCAATTTCTTGCTTTCGAACTGCTAGGTTGGCAGGAGTGAGCTCCCACTCTGTTTTGCAGCACTTGGGTCTAGAACTGCTGACCTGCCAACCTTCCAGTCATCAAGTTCAGCATCTTAACCTGCCATTAATACATTAATATTAATAATATCACAGCTATATATGAATTAGCCTTTGAATGGAATATATTCCTAAGACCTTTGCCATTTCTAGAGCAGGATAATTTATGTACAGTACTTCTGTACTCTGATGTGATTATGTCTCAGCAGTGGTTAGTCCTTCAGATTGCAAATGCCTTTTGCTTGTTCTGAAATCAGGCTGAGGTGGACTGGGCAGTTGTCAAATTGGGAAGGAGATTTAAAGCCAGCTCCGTTCCTTTCCATCTATGCTCTCAGTGAAATTCCATTGGAATCTAGTTCCTGTGTTTTAGGACAGATTAATTCTAACCTGATACCATGTTTTCTTGAGAGACTTTCTGTTTGCAAGGCATCCATATGCTGTGTGGCAAAAAGCCAAAACACTCTGACATGTTGTGCTGCTGTGTCCTGGAACTAGAAAGCTGGAGTGGAGCTTTTCGCTTTATTGTTTTTGGAAAATGTCAGAAAGATATGATTGCATGTATGCACAGTAAGAAAATAATAATAGAAAACTCATTGATGTACAGTATTTCTTAAATGAACTATTTGTGCTTAAAGCTTGATTCATTTGTTATAACACTGCTAAGGCTTAATTTTAATTCTTACTTGTAAATGTCTAGGTTCTGGAAAGCTTAATAACAGTTCGTTTTGCTGCATTGAAACATTGGGGCATGAAGATGGGAAGGAATTTTTCTTTGAAAATCTGCTTGTGCTAGCCAAATGGGTCAGAAACCTGTGGTCCACCAGATGTTAGTAGACTATATCATGTGCCATCAGGTCAATTCTGACTTATGGTGACCCTTTTCAGGGTTTTCTAGACAGAGAAAACTCAGAAGTGGTTCACTATTCCCTTCTTCTGGAAACACATACATAGGCTGTGCATAGCATACATAGGCTGGCTCTTATTTTAAGAGGCACAGTGGGGAATTGAACTCCCAACCTCTGGCTCTGCAGCTAGACACCTAACTCGCTAAACTATCCAGACTCCTATAATTGCTGACCATCACCTGAAGTTGCTAGGATTGATGGCAATTAATCAGAATTTGGAGGGCTACAAATTCCTCATTCCTGTTTTGTAGATCTAAATTATAAACAACTAGCATTTGTGTTTCTCTGTGTGACAACATTCGACTTTAAGCTAAAATGACACATTCTTTCTTGGAACAATAGAAATCTTTGAATCCACATTCTTCAGTGTAATTTTTTTTCACTGATGTGGGAAAATATTTGACACTGCTGCTCGCCAAAAAAACTGTGTAATTTCTACCACTGTGATATTTAGAAACATCACATAAAATTAAGAATGCTTTTTTAAAATGTAACCTCCCTTTCATTCTTATTTTTTAAGATTTCCAAAGCAGTCAATATTAAAATCATGAAATGATTAATGATAAAATTAACTAATTTTAGTGTGCGTGTGTGTATGCGCGCCCGCACCCTTGTTTTTTGCTGCTCTACTCTAGACACCATTAAAGGAGGTGAGCAAGACTAATCTGTTTGGTGTGAGGAAATTCCCATAGAGCCTTTCCTTTGTTCTTGCAAACCAGAAGACACAGACTTGGTTGTTCCCTGGCATCTAAGTGGATGTTTAGAGTAGGCTGATCTGCAAGTATCCTGGTGCTAGTCACATAAAGCTTTAATGATAATAGAGTCAGCGTAATGCATTGGATATCGTGTTATACTGGGACACGATCAATCCAACCCCTGGTCTTCACTCAGCCATGAAACTCACAGGGTGACCTTGGACCAACATGACCTATATCAATGGGCTTTTGTGATAATAAAGAGAAGAGTAGGAGTGCCGTGTTTGCTGCTTTGTGCTTATTGGAAGGGCCTTCTCTGCCACTGCTTCCAGACTCAAACTCCCTCCCATGGGAGGTCAGATTGGGTTTGGCTTTGTCCTTCAACAAACAGGCAAAGACCTTTCTCTTCAGGTAGGCTTTCTCTTAGCAACTGGTTATCTAAAGGTGTGTGTGTGCTCTTAAATACAGGAATGTTGTTTCTGTTGTTTTTACATGTATGCAGGATTTTAGGAAAGACAGTGTTAATCAGAGGTGTAGCTACCGCCGTATCTGCCGTATCAATTATACGGGGCCCCCGGGCCCTGGGGCCCCCCAATGTGCATAAGCAAAACAAATCTTTACCCTTCCTAAGGGCCCCCAAACAAATTTTTATACGCGGCCCCGCCAAGGCACACTATTCTTCTGGTGTTAATAAACTCAGAACAATAGTATTCCCTAGGGCAATGATGGTGAACTTTTCAGAAACAGAGTGTCCAAACAGAGGGGCAGGGCAAACTGTGCTGGAGTGGGGAAGAAGCACTCCCATTGGGCTGCTAGGCAGATGGGCAGGGTGAATCCTGTGCTGGGGGGAAGGAGGAAGTGCTCCCATTGGGCTACTGGGCAGAGTGAACCCTGTGCTGGGGCGATGGTGTGTGTGCCAGCAGAGAGGGGTCTGAGTTCACCACCACTGCCCTAGGGATTTGTTAGAGAATAATAGTGTTTCTTTTCAGTGTTGGAGTTGCTCTGTCTGCCAGAATGGGTCAAATGAGACTTTGGCTATAAAGAAAGAGACCTTGGATACAAAGACTGAGCTGAAAGCAGATGGCTCAATTATCAAGCAGATATGTGGGACTGCATGAATCTGTGTTGTTATTCAGGAAACGTCCTTATTTTGAACAGGCTATACAGTTAACTATATAGTTAACTATGAACTGGATTCACCAAAAGGTGCCTTTATCTTTGCAGTTTCACGCCTAGCCTAGACATAAAAAAAGAAGAAATGATGGCAAAACATAGTCACAGTAGCTCTATGATCTCCCATTCACTGCTGTGATCTGTATCAAATCCTTATTGATGCAGTATGGTGCCACAACAGTAGACTAGAGCAGGGGTTCACAGGCTGGCCCATGGCACCATATCATGTGTCCCTCATCATCGCTGTGGCACGTTTTATGGCAGCATTTACAGTGGGAGGGAACCACCAGTCCAGCCAGTTGAGCTGTCTGAGAGGGCATGGCCCGGCCTGTGGCGCAAAAAGGTTGAGAACTCCTGGACCAGAGGAACAGTGTTAACAAGCATTTGACAGGAAAAGATAACAATCAAATGCTTCGGGCAGAACATCTGTCTCCACTACTACACCCTAAAAGAAATTTTAAATGAGCAAACGTTTCCTAATGTGTATTTTGTATTTTTCCTCTAGGCCACTCTCTTTGGTAAGTCAAGTAGTAACTGTTAGTTTATTTTGCAGTTTATTTAAATTGGAAAATCTCTTGTGGGTTTAATATTAGCTTCCTGATTCCTGAATTCCATTATTTAATTCTAGGCTTTAGGCAGTACCACAGATAATTACTTTAGCTTGGATTTTCATGTGGCCAGCTGCTAAAACTTCTTGCAGAACTCCACTTCTACCTTTGGGGGCATCCAGAATAGATGTCAGTGGTTTCAGGCACCCTACCTTATAGCACAGTTTCCTTTTAACATTATCAGATCCTAAATTAAAATCTAACATTTTTGTTTTACAACAGCACTAGGCCTGTGAATGTCATTACAGTTTTCTAATACATTTCTTGTAGGATTTGAGAAATGAGGTCCAAACCTGGTTCCCTTGGCCTCCATCCAAAGGCAGTTCTCTTTGATTTGTAAGCATAGTTAACTCTAGTTAACTCTCAAACAACTTTCATTTCAGGAAAAAAGTGCTTTTAGTCATTCTAGAGAGAGAGAGAGCTCAGCTTGAGATGCAAAGTTATAAACACGGATATAAACCTGTGAAACAGTCATGCCACCAATTTAATTATCTAGAGTGAGGTGGGTAATCTTTGCTCCCTTTTCTGATTTAAAAAGTATCTATTTGAAAAATGCTTAAAAATCACTTATTGAGGATTCGATGAAGCAATTTCTCCATGGTTTTAGGATCCACATCCTCTAGTTTGGCTACTAGAGCAAGTGAGAGATTTGTTAGTTTAAAAATACCTGCTATAGCAACCTTTATAGTGCATTAGTTTTAGGTGATTTACCTGCAGCTCACGGGGCTGCAGTGGGTTAGTAGTTATGAAGCTTGCCTTGTTAGCTCGAAGGCCAGCAAGTCAGCAGTTCGAAATCTGAGTAACTGCATGACAGATTAAGCACCCGTCTCTGTCCTAGCACTTGGGGACATGAAAGGAGCCTCATTTGGGCGTTCCCTGAGTGGAGTTCCTCCTGCAAAAATCCATTCAACCCTGAATAATTTCTGACACAAAATTATTATTATTAGCTACAGGTTGGATATTTAAATTTCCTCCCATTTCTGAATAAGTTGGTCATCCGTGTAGCCTTGAAAACAGACTGAGTAGATGCAATGATAAACACCTTAGATTTTGTTGGTTTCAGAGTAGGGAGTTTTTGATCTCTATAGGTTTTGACATGCAATTCGTTCCATCCAACAGTGGTATGTGAGAAGGGATTATCAGAGGTATAGCTCAAAACATGTTGAAGGCCAGATATCTCCCCCTGACTGGAATAAAGATATCATTGCTTTTTTGTCACTACACTCAAGTAAGTTATCTGCAGTGGGGTAATGTGAGGCAATAATTGTAAGAATTAGCATTGTGATTTCAGGCAATATTCCATTTCTCCTTTTCATCTGCCATTGTTGTTCCTTGAACAACATATTCTGCAATTAATCTTTTACTTCCCCAGCATTCAATACAGCAGAAGTAGTAGAATGGGCATTGTGGCTCAGTCAGGAGGAATGAGCCGTAGGGCCAGTGGTGCTACATCATTCAGAATGCTGACTTGCCTGTTGGCAAAAGGTTTGTGGCACTAGGATACAGGCAGCTTGGAGGAAACAGAATGCTAGTTGTGTTGACCTGTGGGGAAGGGAATCAATTATATTATACTTCTAAAAGAATCCGCATTGCCTGGCTACAACAGATCAAAGAACCATCTAATTTAAGCAGTCTGTCTTCAATAGCATTTAGCCAAAAGATGGACTGGGTAAGGGAGATAAGCATCGCCTGCTCATTTCAGTTTTCAGATAATTAGAGATTTACTGTTCTGTCTGAGAAATCCTCACTTTTACTTGTCATGACGGTTAATATCTGGTCTGTATCAGCCTTCCCAGCTTTGCAGTATTGTCTTGTTAGTGCTAGTTCCAACAGTACCGTGTCTTAGACTATCATTCTTTAATCTATCCAGCAAAATAGCCAGTATTAGGAATGACAGGAGTTGTAACATAGGACACCCAGAGAGTGTTTTGAAAGGCTGATAAATTATTAATCTCTAATAAAGTTGAGGCTGGCTGGCTAGTTTAGCAAGTAAGGCATAGGGCTGCAGAGCAGGAGGTTGGGCATGTGATTCCTGGGAGAACAGTTAGCCTGTGGCTTTGGCCAGGCTGCACCTGGAAGAAGAGAATAGTAAACTATGTTTGAATACCCTCTACATAGAAAACTCTGAGAATGATCTCCATAAGTCAGAGATGACTTGATGGTGCACAGTCGTCTTCATCAGCTGCAACTCAATCCGAGTATACGTTTTTTTCCTCCCCCAGGGCGCCGGGAGGCCAGTTGGTTCTGGGCTGCCTTTGCCCTCTGAGGCAATCAGGAAAAATGCTACTGACATGAATTTGTTTAAGGTGGATCTCAGCTTGTCATGAAGTGACCCACACACTATGATCTCGGAGCCCTCTCCTGCGGCACATATGAAATGAGACATGCAGGACTGCTGCAGCCTTGAGGATATGGACAAGGTTCGCATTTACAGCCAGTCCATCTGGCATGTCCTCTTCTGCCTCCATGACCATTGAGAATCAGAGCTCCTAATTTTGCGGTTAGGCCCAATATGATGGTTTCCAGTGGCATTTCCACCCCACCTAAAGGGACTCAGCCGCCCGTAGCCATTGGCCCCTTTAGGGAGTCAGATTATTTACTGCCACCCAACACTTGGCGTTGAGTTGCTGGCTGTACGGTCTACTCCATTACTGTAGCGGGATGTCCAGAGTAGACATCATTAGAGTTATTGAATCAGTGTAGCCTGTGAAAGTTCTGATTGAAGTGATCCCATTCATTCCATGGGTCTGCTTTACTTGGGATTTTCAGTTGAATTTTAATCTTTAGTTTCCTTCCACCTCTGATGGATTGCTATCTCCAGGGTTGCCCATCTGGTCCAAATATGATCATGAATGACTTGTTTATTCAATGAAGGTTGGATAATGCAACTATTTCAGGATTGTGTTTCAATCTTGGGGGTTCTGTTACTCAATACTGTATATTGTAACTTATATGAAAGAAGGATACAGTATTTATATGCATGTAGGATCTCTATATGCTTACTCTAATGTACAATAGAATGTAGGTCAGAATTTGGCTGTTAATCTGAGCCCTGTATATTTATTACTTACTGATTAACTCCAGCATTCTTAAGGGGGAGCATATATTCTTTCTCCTGTCCAGTGGAATGGTCACAGCACATCTGTAGAGGAGAATTTTGATTCATAATATGTGATCATTAGTCTCTATCTACAAACATATTGTTTCTCTGCATAGAGAAAGTGATGATGGAGAAGAGGAGGACATGGGCACTCCACTCTTAAATATGTTGAAAAGAGCCAGGTAAATAAAGATTCAATAGTGATTTGAAGGTCAGAATGTGAGTTTTCATAGGTTATATCATATCATAGCTGGAAGCACCACTTAGCAACAACAGATCATTTATGCAAGTATAACCAAGTTGCAAATATCATTTTTATTAATTGGCTAAACCTTATGGGTTATTCACATCATTTCCTCCATATTCTAAATTGAAGCCAGTTTTAGAAAGCAAAACCACAGCACTACGCTGGGGGAAGCAAGCTGTCCTAGATAAAAGAGTTAATTTTGATGAGCCAGATAGGGAGTTCCATTGGTAAGCAACCTTAGAATGTACAAAAAAATCTCAAAGCACAGAATGTTGAGGTGAGAAATGAAAAGAATAATTTTGGCCACAAGCTTAATGACACTGAGTTTGTATGAGAATCAAAAATGTAGTTTCACACATTGTTAATGTTGCCTAAGAATTATTTGTATGTTGGAGAGCATTCAAATTGATCTTCTGAAAATAAATTTGGAGAGTTTTCAAAGGGAATAAATGCTGAATATTTAGTGAATTTGTTATTCAGTAAACTTGTCTGGAAAGGCCTCTGGACTATATTCAATAATGCATTCATTCTGCTGAAATTGTAGACAAATGTTCTCCCAGGCATAGTCAAGTACAGACTTGTGGATATGTAAGTAATGACGTTTTTATAAGCAGCATAAAATAGAAAGTTTCCCCTAAAACATAGTGATAGGTAGCAATATGTCATATATTTTTTCAGTTATAGGAAAGAAGTCTGGATAAACTTCAATATATAGCTAAAGCAATTGCATATGCGTAGAAATCATGTAATTAAGCTTTTGAGCTTACTGCAACCTGTATATCTTAACTTTGATGATCTCTGGAAAGGATTAAAGCACTGCATTATATGGGAGCCTATCTTTGAAGGCTTTTTGGAAGCTTCAGTGCAGATCATTGCTGTTGGCTTATTAATTAAGACCAGTTGCAGAATATTACTTGCTAGTTCTGAAAC
This sequence comes from Furcifer pardalis, assembly GCA_030440675.1. Taxonomy (NCBI): domain Eukaryota; kingdom Metazoa; phylum Chordata; class Lepidosauria; order Squamata; family Chamaeleonidae; genus Furcifer; species Furcifer pardalis. Next base: position 78,924,560 of record CP126896.1, read on the forward strand.
AGCACAGTTACCAGTCCATTTCCCGTCACAGACCAGAGTTTACCTATACAGCAATTCCTAAATGACTTAAAGTTTGTTTGTGAGTAAATTTTCCTAATACCCCAAGTGATGGAATATACCTCAATTGTCTGATCTTCATCTGGTGCTATCCTCAACATCCCACAACTGTAGGAGGCTAGATCCTGCAGAACCTATATAATACTTAAGATATAAATTTTCCCTCTAGAGCTACCTCTTCTTTATATTTTGGAACTGTATGAAAACATAACTTCCTCCCAGACTCCAAAACGTTGATAACCCAATGTAACAGTACATTGGTACCCTGCATAACGTTATGACTTGGTTCCACAAGTCCCGTCGTTATCCAGTTTTTAACGTTGTACGATACATTGATCACACAATGTTAAAAAAAAGCCCTGTTTTCCTGGAGGCTGCAGCAAGCCAAAAATGGATGTTTTCTTTACCAATTTTGGGGTCTCTGACCCCCCCCCGCTGGGTCCAGGGAGGTGTGGAGACCCGATCCAAGCTGTTTCTGGGCTTCCCCGACGTCCTCAGCCAGTGCAGCAAGCCAGAATGTCGGGATACGAACTCTGACATTCTGGCTTGCTGCACTGGCTGAGGACATCAGGGAAGCCCAGAAACAGCTTGGATCGTGTCCCCTGCCTGCTCCAGAGAGATCAGAGGACCCGATCTACAGCTGCAGGGTGGCTGGGGAAGCTGACGGGGACTCCCTGTCGGCTTCCCTAGCCACCCACCCTTGCCTCCGCAGCTGTGGGGTGGCTGGGGAAGCCGACGGGGGAGCCCCCCGTCAGCTTTCCAGCCTCCCCACCCCTGCCTCCATAGCTGCAGGGTGGCTGGGAAGCTGAACGGAGAACCCCGTTCAGCTTTCCAGCCACCCTGCTGCTAAGAACGACTGTATCGGATAACGTTAAAATCGCGTTATTCGATACACGATTTTTCCGAAAATCTTGTAACGTTATGCGGTTTTCACGCTATACGGTACTTGCGTTATCCGGGGTATTACTGTATTATTATAATTTAGCCTTGCTTATTGAATGGATATTGTTGTTTTTTCATTGATTTTTTAATCTGCTGTTGAGCTTTCACTGGAGAATCTCATTTTTTTCCTTGTTCGTATCCAAAGATACAACTAAAATTACTTTTTTCTAAGTAGGGCTGTCAGTGTAATAAAATGCATTTGTGTATAGTATATATTTAAGGCAGAGTGGAGTGTATGTGCAAGAAGATAATTAAAAGTTTAGTGATTCCATGTACAGTAAGTGGATAAGGCAGCTACTTGAAAGAGGTCACCCAAAGTACAGGAATATAACACTTGTCATCTGAACCAGCTTCTGTAAAAGGATTAGCTGTAAAGAGAAGCAAATAGAAAAAAATAGAGCTATTTAGAATTCTGTAGATAGTACATGTGAATACTTATTGTGTCTATCGTTTACATGATGAATTATTTTAATATGTCTAAATCACCATAAAGGCTGCATTTAGCAGGTTAAGGCACCAATAGTGCTATGAAAGATCTTGGTAAAGCCAGCGAAAAATGTTGTACAACCACTTACAGGGACTGAAAGAAAAGTTACCTGTGGGGGAACCCTCTTTATTACATTGAGGAAGGCATCAAGTGGCGGAAATAGGCTTTCAATGAATCATATTCTTAGAGCATCTGGGTCAGAACTAGGAATGCTACTTTTTGGGATTGCAACCCTCTCAGAACCCACCAGTCAACATGGCTAGTGCCAGGAGTTCCAGTTTTAGTCCAAAGTAGAAATTATTCTAGATCTGGTTTGGATGCTTCTGAGATGTTTGATTAACCTTTTCTAGTCATTTATTTCCTAACTTAAGATCTTTCAGACATTCCTTTCTGCCATTATTACAGAACACTAAAGAGTTTGATGATGAAGTGATTCATTGTTTTTAATGTGATAGGGAAACTGAAAAGTTAGAACTGAAAACAAAATACATACATATATATGCAAATATGTTTGTAATTATGAAGTTCGCCTAATTCTCTTTGAACACAATAGTGTGAGGTATACAGGGTAGCCCGTAAGTCCCTATCCATCCATATGTGTTGTAATTTTTCCTTTTCCTTTTCCAGAGAAATATAGCCGATTTAAGCCAATTTACAGTTGAAGAGTGTATTGTGACAACCATGTGGGTACATGAGCGTAAGAATACTGGTGACACCCTGGATACAATAAGTGGAAACTTTAGAGAAATATTCCAATAGGGACTTACAGGCCACCCTGTAGAATGCATTATTTAGAAGTAGTTGATAGAAACTGTGGTTAGAGGATTCTTCTATCTAGGAGTTAGATAGCCTGATTTGTTATGTTCTCTTTCTTTCTGTACCACTAAATCTATTGTTGTACCATTGTTTGTGGTGGTGGTGATTGCTCTTCTTTACCTTTTTCCCCCTTTGAGTGTAGAGGGCTCTCAAAGTCCAACTCCCAGTCCATGTCATGAGAGGTGATAACAGGCTAAAGGAAAGGATTGCTAAAACTGGGTGAAGTATGGTGTGACCGTGTGGCACAGGACCGCTATGGCAGCCATGAAGACCATCCTGAAATGATCTGCCCAAGGGGCAGCATACAGTATTTACTTTTGGCTTTGTACTTGCCCCAAAGGAGCAGGTGTATAGGTTGGGGTACTCACTGAAAACCAGAATGGACTCAGTGGCTCAGAGTGACAGGGATTAGTTCTGGCTAACCCACTGTCTACAGCTGTTCCTGGACAATGACAAGCTGGCCATAATAGCTCAGAAACATTTGGAGTACTGCAATGTAGTCTACTACAGTCTGGCCAGGTTATCCTGCTATGGTACTAGAGCAACCCATACTGCCAGCAACTCAATACCAATCATCAGGCAGCAATTAAGTGACAACTTTTCAAGCCGTGGGCCGGTCATGTGGTTCAGTGGGCAGGTCACGTGGTTCCACCGGAAGCAGAAGTAAAATGTACCTTGCAGTTTTGCAACAGATATGTTTTGCAACAAGTTGAGATAGATTTTAGGCTGCCATTTTCTCTGCTTAAACAAGGGTTCCCAAACTCATCCAGCCTGCGCCACCCTTGTTGCTCCCATAAGGTCGTAGTTTGGGGACCCCTGAATTAGAGGGTCTTTGTGTTCATTTTAATTTTTTTTAGTGGTTAAATTAGCACTTCAAAAGGTTACAATTATTTTCAAGTATTTTAATTGCATCCTTCCCTTTCATTTGTGGTAACTCGTTCTGTTAATAAAAGGCGAGGTAGAAATGCATAAACAAATGAATGAAAAATCCTTTGGTATGCAGCTGTTTCTCTAAAATAGTAATTTTATCCTGTCCTTTTTAAATTTTACTGTAAAGATTTCTGCAATATATGTACACTGAAATGAAATTATGTCACTGGTCTGTCTTGTCTTTTAATTCAGGCTCTTTTCTAACACACCAGGTGGCAATTCGTGTTATGGCAGAAGGCTACAAGTCAGATTAAGAGATTTAAACTGTCAATATAATTAAAAGGTGCAGCTTTCGAATGCTTGTGCCAATGGTTAAATAGGCAGCCTCCATCACAAATCCTAATACAGCATACTGTATTATATTACTGGCATAAATCAAGAGTGCAATCCTATTTTAATAGCCATTATCATTTCTGAAGCACCACATTGCTTAGCTCCATCTTCTGTAAATCTCTTGTTTGAAAAGGTAAAACAGAATTTGAATTTTCACAGCTGCCAAGAAACACATAAACCCTTTCCTACATGGCTTTTCAAAACAAGCAGAAGATGGACTGTCATATCTATTTTATGTGTACTTTTTTCAAATTAATAATTATGACAACCACAAATCTGGAGTATGTTCAGTCACCAGGCATAAACATAGAGGGCTGAATTGGCAAATAATAATTTTAGTGCAATTGAGTTTTGTTAGCCTAATGGACGTTATATATGTATGTGTTGATACATCCTAACATCTGGTGAAGTACAGCTTCTTGCCGAAGTAATTTATAATAAAGATTTATTACTTTGAAGCTTCCTGGTTTGCTTTTTGGATATAAAGTATCTCAGCGAAATGATTTTCATATATCATGTAATGAGTTCAGTAATATAATTTAATCAGATGAAACATTATTTCATGAATTACTGACATGATAAACTTGCTTCTTCTGCAATAAGAAATTAGCTATGGCTGCAGTAAGGCTAATGAATGAAGTTAACAAAATAACTGACTGTATCTTGGCAAGACATTAGGTTTTGAAACATGTTCATTGACAACTTTGTAAAATTTTAATCCGTTCCTCCACCCCCTTGTTAATTTGCTGTTATTTCTAAGATAAAGCCCATCTCCATGCAACTCATTACAAATCCCTACAACTCTTTTCTTATACATCCTGGCATATAACAATTTCTCAGTGCTTTACCCATCTGCATTTGTCTGGCTAGACATTCTGCTATGGTAATGGAGTAGACCAGTGTTTCCCAAATGCTGGTTTTTGGACTTCAATTCCCAGAAGCCTAAATCATTTCCCCAAAGCACTGATCAGCCAATGTACTGACTTAGGCTTCTGGGAATTGAAGTCCACTAGTGGGCTGTGTACCCCTTGTTGGGAACCACTGGAGTAGACTGTACAGCCAGCGACTCAATGCCAAGTGTTGGGTGGCGGTAACTAGCCTGACTCCCTAAAGGGGCCAATGACCATGGGTGGCTGAGCCCCTTTAGGTGGGGTGATGGCCCCCTCTGTGGAGGAAATGCCACTAGAAATGATCATACTGGGCCCAAAAGCAAATTGAGTGTAGGAGGAATCTGATTCCCAATGGTCATGGAGGCGGAAGAGGCCATGCCAGATGGACTGGCTGTGAAGGCACACCTTTTTTATATCCTCAAGACTGCAGCAGTCCATTGCAGTCCCGATGTTAAATCCTGCATGTCTCATTTCATATGTGCCACAGGGGATGGCACCATTCTTACAGTGTGTGGGTTACCTCATGGCAAGCTGGGATCCACCTTAAACAAATTCACGCCAGTACCATTTTTCTTGGGGACACATCCATCATTGTGAGGGCAATTTCCAGGGAAAATGTGTGCTCAGATATGAGTAACAGCTGATGATGATGATGATGACCCACCATCAGTCTGTGCTTAAACTCGCTAAAGTTTCATGTCCAAGCTAGGTCAAGTCGATCTATCTAATCTATTGTTATTAAACATAAAGGTAAAGGGTTCAGTGGTCATCTCTGTTATTAAACAAACAGAGATAATAAACAAATCTTCCACTGAGAAAGAACTGAAGGCAGTGGTTTACAGCTTATTCCCATGACACTAAACTATACTGTAACATTACATTCATACCTATTGATTTGTAGAAGTGAAAATAAAGCATTGGCTGAAATGCTGTTTGTTACTGTAGTAAGTTACCCCTAGCATAGGCCTACTACATCAATGGCAAGTTGGTGAGTCAACTCTTTTGTTGATTCAGTGGGCCTGTTCTAGCTATGACGAGATACACTAAGCAACAGGATTTTAACCATTGTACCATATTAAACCCCTTTGTTTATTTGCAGATGGATGGAAGTCTGTCTTGGTGAAGAGTTACCCCCTACTACTGAACTGGAAGAAGGATTAAGGAATGGTGTTTACCTTGCCAAATTAGCAAAGTTTTTTGCGCCAAAGTTGGTCTCTGATAAAAAGATATATGATCTGGAACAGACGCGTTATAAGGTAAAATAAACTTCTTTATGTTCTGGGTAAGAAATGCTGTTATGGAAATCAAAAGAAGAAAAGCTTTTGTTGTAAGTCACTACAAAGGGACTTGCTTCAGTTGTTACAGAATTCTTGCATAAGCCTGCGGTTTGCAAGGGCAACTGATACCAAACGAAAGTAGACTTCCATGTTTCTAACCTGGTTTCAGTCAGGCATATGCTTACTACTTCATAAGCACGGATGTGGGCCCAGAAACAGTAAGAAAAGCCAAACTCAGTCCAAAAGGGAACATTTCCCACTAATCATTTATAAATAACAGTGACCAGAATAAAAATGATCTTTTGAAGGAGAGAGATTCCTCTACATATAGAGGCTCTTTGTGTGATGCAAGATATAGGGAAATCAGCATTCTGAACCCCCATAGAGAGGCTGCATGCCCTTGGGAGGTTGTTCTTAACAGATAATTGCCACTGAGCCAACAGTGATGAGTTGGACTAGTACGCATAGCTTTTTGCATGCACATTTAACCTATATTCAGACTGCCAAATAGAATTTGAGTAAATAAAGTGTTAGTAACTTCACTTTTTTTGATTGAATAATTAGTTGTCATGGAATGTATTTGTTTCTAAACCATATTTTTCTACTTAAATAATGTTGTAAAAGGGAGTCTTAATAATCTGAATGTAACATGTGGAGTCACTGAAATAACCGAGCAACAGCATCTCCTTATTTATCTCTCTCCACTTAGAGATCAGGTCTACATTTCCGACACACAGATAATACAGTACAGTGGCTGCGGGCAATGGAATCAATAGGACTACCTAAAGTAAGTATTTGGATCCTAAATGATGTTGTACGCAAGTTTAAAATTATTGGCTACCTAGGGAGAAGTGTCCAGAATGAAGTGACCAAGATAATGTTTCCTTTATAGTAGTCAGATCACTAATATTTCTTTCCCCAGTTATGTCTTCAGTAACTTCTTTCGTATCCTGATCCAACTCTGGACTGCCAAAATGAAACCACTTTCTTCGCCTTGTTTTTGGCCAAACCAAAGTTCTCATTGGTGCATGCCCCTGGCAGCAATCGACAGACCAGTAAATGAGTTGGATTCTGTATCTCTCCACATTCACACTGTGTGTTGCTGTCTGCCAGCAGCCCCCACTGGAGCATGTTGGTCTTGCATTTAGAGACTCCAACCTTCAACCTACTCAGGGTCCTGTGCAGTAACTAAGAGTGACTGTCTAGAACAGGGGCCTCTACCTTTTTAAGCCAGGGGTGGTGGTTCATGCCCCCTCAGACTGTTGATGTGCTGAAATGGTGGTCCCGCCACCACCGCTGGGCCAACCCGATCCTTCATCATTTATCCTGCTGCCCCCACCACGAGCCCCCACCACCACCACTGCTGCTGGCAAGACCACCATGACCCACCGCTGCTAGTGGGACCACCATAAGCCCCCATCATTCCCCATTGCCACCACCAGCAGGACCACCATGAGCCCCCCCCCATCCCTGCCCCCACCACTTCCTTGCTTATTGGCCTGGAGGAGTTGCATGGCATGGGTGAAGGAAGGGTCCAGCCTGTCCTTCTTGCCTGCACTTGGCCAGAGCAGCTCCTGGGAAAGATGTGGGTAGCCACATACATCTGCTGGGAAAGACACAATCAGCCAGCAAGGGTCAGCTGGGAAAGATGTGGGCAGCCTTGTGCATCCGCTGCTTCTGTTGTTGCCACTGCCTCAATTTTCGTCCCCTCCACATGGCTTGACATGTCCCTAGTGGCGCTCCATAGCAGAACACATGTTGTAAACCTGACATGCCAAGACAGGAACATGCCAAGCCAAGCGGAGGGGACAAGGACTGATGTGATGGCAGCAATAACGGTGACTGGAGCAAACTGGATGATTTAGTGCCATGAGCCAGATCTGGCCCATGGGCCATAGGTTGAGGATTCATAGTCTATAGAGCAGAGAATTCCTTTGCTCCAGCTCAGGATGCTGAGTTGCAGTCTGGGACCTTGTAGAAGCAAAATATAATGAGCTTCTCCTCTTCATAATTCTGGTGGAAATCTAGAACCCATACTACATGAATTACTAACAACAAAGAAGTTTAGGGATGTGAGGTGGGAGGAAAGAGATCTGAAGGAAATGAAACTCATGTTCTACTCCTTCTGTTTTGCCAAAGCAGCTGGTGTTATGAGCAGGCTGCGATACTTTTCAGCTGACTGCAATCTGGGCCATTAGTTCATGCAATTCACACATGCTTAGGAGACTTGGCACAGAGATTAGGAACAATAGGAGAAGCCAGTTGCACTACTTGAGGGAATGAGTTGCCACTTCCCCAGTAGAAGTTTTCAAGCACAGGCATAACAAGCAGGCTAATGAGGCTGGTGGTAGAAATATGAATCTGGACATCTCATTTAACAAGTTTGATTTCCCTCCTTTTGCCTTCATTACATTGTCTTGTTTTTTTAATTTTGAAGGATATTTTGGGTGGAGCTTGAATAAACTACTTTTTTTATTATATGCTGGCTGGAGTTTTCTGATAGTTTTAGTCCCAAAAGTTGCTCCTGTTCTGTGCTCTGATTTAGAGAAGAAGTCTAAACTACTGTACTCCTTAACTCTGAGCAGAAATGTTCCTTTTAAAAATATATTTTAAGTACCCTCATTTTAACTTCTGTTCTTTTTATGGAATTATGCTGATCTTGAACTGTAATAAAGATGGATTGACTGATTTAGAGATGCTGTTGGAGTTGCACAAAGATACACCTCCCATTAGATGGTGAAGTAGGCAGTATTAACAATAAATAGTCCTGAATATTTCCCTGAGTCTTCATGCCTCTTTCTTACTTTATTAAAAGATATTCCAGTGGTAATTGTGCTTATTTGTTACTCTCTCTGACTAGCTGCTTACCTCACCTTGTACTATTCTTCTAACAACATCATTAAGGCTGTCTTTAGGAAAGGCCCCTGGCTAAGCAAACAAGCTTGATCAAAATTATAATCAGTACATTGCAATCGCTGGTAGATAAAAACAGTGCCAGTCAAACTGGGTATGTCCAAAGTTGTGATTAATGCAAACAATATTTATATTTCTATTTAGTTATATAATCAATCATACTTATGCACTAAAGTAAAACTGATTTACGGGAACAGATTCAACAGTATATATTATCTACAGGTGTTCAGACTTGCAGTCAGGATTCAGGCCCAGATATGGTACTGAGACTGCATTGGTCGCACTGTTGGATGATCTCTAGCAGGAGAGGGATGGAGGCATCCCTCTGTCCTTGCTCTTCTTGACCTCTTAGTGGCTTTCGATAGCCTCATTACCTCTGCAGATAATTGCCCCGCGACTCTGTTTTGGGTGACCAGGTTCCTCCTCAGAAGAGGGGGGTTGGGCCCTGGTTGGCAAGGGTCATCTGAGGCTTTTTGCTGATTATCTAGTGGAGAAAATCGCTCGGATTTGGTCGAAGTTGAACCCCAGTGTGGAAATATTAGATCTGGGGGGTTGTCTGAAGTGCAGTCTGGTCATGTTATCTGAGATTGGTTTGATCCAGTTGTCCCTGAGGAAGTGGACAGGCTCTTGGGAGCTATGCGTGCCACTGCATGTGGATCAGATCCATGCCCCCCCTGGCTGATGAAATCTGCCAGGGTGGTGACAGGCGGTTGGGTCGAGGCCATTATTAGTACCTTGCTTCGGAATGGTTTTTTTCCTGCTACATTAAAACATGCTTCGGTGCGCCCCCTCCTAAAGAAGCCATCCCTCGCCCCCACGGTTATGACCAACTACCAGCCTGTCTCCAACCTTTCATTCCTGAGCAAGGTTTTGGAGAAGGCAATGACATGGCAGTTACAGGAGATCCTGGATGAAGCAGATTATCTGGACCCTTTACAGTCAAGATTCAGGCCTGGATATGGTACAACTCATGACTACTGCTGGAAGAACAGGTGGCAGTCATGCCCAGGAGGGCTTTTGTTGATAAGCGGGTAGCAGAGTTAGCAGGCTGAAGTCTGTCACGCACCTGCTAAGGTTTGGCCCCTCTGGAAAGAAACAGACAAACAGGCAGGCAGTTTGGTGCAAAACAAACTTAAAGCTGGTTTACTCAGAAGTAAGGTGCAGGAGTATTTACAGTGCAGCAAACAAGGTTTCCCAGTGACATTCACTGGTTCAGTCCAAGGCACTATATACAGTTCACACAGTTCAGTTCAGTTCAGTAGTTATAAGCAAAGAAACAGTCACAGAGGTTCACAGCTATAGTTTCTCAGTTTGTAGGCTTACCCAAGTCCTTTCAGCGAAGACAGCCTGCCAGGTGAAGCTAGAAACCCAGTCTCCAAGACAGTAGGTACAGAAACCTCACTGCATACCTGGCAGCAATCAGTGCAGGCTTTGAAGCAGGCAAAACAGCACCTGCATACCATAGGCTGGTAGCTGTAGGGCTGAATAGCGATGGAGCAGTTCCTCAAACACAGCTCCGGACATCAGCCTTGGAACGACTCTTTGTATGGTGTCAAAACCATTTCTGAAGACAACAGCTCATGGAGACAACAACTTGTGGAGACGAACGCTCAAAGAAGCTCTCTGTAGCTCCTGGCTAAATACACACCCCGATAGCACACAGTAGGGTAGAGTGAGAACACCTGTGTGTTCCCTTAACCAGGTCTTAAAGAAACGTAGCCATAATACACCTTGCAATACACCAGAGTGTCGGGCAGACACTTACACATCCTAACAGCTTTTGCACAACTTTGTGTAATACACCAGTTACGCCCGCTCATGATCACACATGCTTTGGTCACTTCCAGACTTGATTATTATAATGCGCTCTACATGGGTCTTCCCATGGTGACCATTCAGAGGCTGCAACTGGTCCAGAATGTGGCTGCCTGGGTCGTGATGGGGTGTGAGCATTATACTTGTGCCTCACCTTTGCTGCAGGAGCTGCACTGGTTGCCAGTGTGCCTCCAGGTGCAATTCAAAGTGCTAGTCATTACCTTTTAAGCCCTTTATGTTAGTGGGCCAGGATACTTAAGAGACTGCATCGCTCTAAGGACATCTGTCTGTCCCCCAGAGCGGACCAGAGAGACTCTCTGGTTGTACCATCAGCTAGAGAGGTGCACCTCTCTAGCATTAGAAGGAGGGCCTTCTCTGTGTCTGCTCCGGCCCTATGGAACCTCCTGCCATGCTGCCCTTTAGGAAGGGGGTTAAGACCTGTCTGGCGGGGCATGTGTGGGGTATGGGCCAGACGGTTGCCTCAGTCTGTTGGCTCATTTGACCCCCTCCCTCTCTGTGTGTCTTGTTTAATCTCTTTTAATTTTTGTAATCTTTTAATCCTGATTTTTATACCATGTTTTATTGTGTTTTAAGTGCTTTTAAAGTTTGTTAGCCGCCCTGGGTCTCTGTGAGGAGGGCAGCATAAAGGTTTGATTAAATAAATAAACTTTGTGTGATTTGCCAGTTATGACCACTCCTGGACTGGGACTCCTTGCTTATGGTCACACACACTCTGGTCACCTCCAGACTGGACTATTGCAATGCGCTCTACATAGGGGTGCCCTTGATGACCATTTGGAGGCTGCAACTGGCCAGAATGCTGCTGCTCGGGTGGTGATGGAGTGTAGGCGGTATGCCCGTGCCTTGCCACTGCTTCGGGAGCTGCACTGGTTGCCAGTGTGCCTCCAGGTGCAATTCAAGCCCTACATGGTAGTGGGCCAGGATACTTAAGAGACCACATCACCCTGAGAACATTTGTCTGTCCCACAAGAGCAGACCGGAGAGGCTCTCTCATTGTGTCACCTACTAGGGAGACTTGTCTCTCTAGCACCAGAAGGAGGGCCTTCTCTGTGTCTGCTCCGGCCCTATGGAACTTCCTGCCAATTGAGCTGCGTCTCCAGATGGAGTTGCTGTCCTTTAAAGCCTGGCTAGTAGAGCAGGTGTGGGGCAACGATGGAGGGGTGACCCCCCCTTGCTGGCTTATATAATTAAGATTTCTCTCTCTCTTTTAATGGATGGGGTGTGTGGTAAATTATTTTGACCTTTTAATGGGGTTTTTAAGGGTTTCTATTTAGTTTTGATATTGTTTTTAATTGCTGTTAGCCACCCAGAGTTGTTGCCGAGTTGGGCGGCAGTAGAAATTTGATTAAATAAATAAAATTGGTAAGATGCCAAGCTCTACCTTAATTGAACAGTTAAGTGCACAGACATGCCCTGGAATTCCATCAGTTAGCTACAATTAGCAATGGCAAGTTATACAAACTTTAAGCAAACATTAGTAAGATTCTAGTTGCAGTCCTATACTTACTTATTTGGAAGTTAGTCTTACTTCATTATGTTTACTTTTGAGTCTAGTGATGAGAACGCACAATATACTGTTAGGGTATTGGAGTACTGCTAAGTCAGTATTTTCTGAAAAACTCATATTGCTGGATATTGAGTGAACAATTGCAGCTGGGAAGTGTTCTGCATGTCAGTTCTCAGCCAGTGTAACATCAGCACCACACTCTTCTTAACAGACCATGTTAGAATATTGTAAATAATTGGATTGTTGAAATGGCAGTTGATGATGTGTTTTTCCTGTCCTTCTTTAGATATTTTATCCAGAGACCACAGATGTATATGATAGGAAAAACATACCTCGGATGATATATTGCATTCATGCACTAAGGTAAAACTAAGACAGAATGTTAACTTACTATAGCTGTTAATATTTTATAAGTTATGAATTGAAACATAAAGAAATGATACATGCATACCAGAACTGGGATGAATGAATGAAATACTGTATACAGCTCTCTGGGATGACACTTGTGTTTCAAAGAACATAGGGAAAAAAACAATTTCCAAGTCTCAGATTTGGGAAATAGAAAATGTATTTAAGAGCAGAAAAGACCACACATCTGAAATATTCTAAACCCTTTCTGTTGCTAAGATAAGGCTGGATACTCCTATCTTGACTGTTCATTTACGAAGGTCCTGTTTTTATGTTATGCAACTCTGTATATCTACTGTAATTTCAATGAGCCACTAAAGCAGTGGTGCCCAAACTAAAGCCTGGGGGCTGGGTGCGGCCTCCGACTCCAATTCATCTGGGCTGCGAAGCCCTCGTCGCTCCTGGAAGTGGAAGTAAAATGCGCCCGTACAGCCCCCGGTCCTTAGTGATCGGCTCCCTGAACTAAATGATCGGCCCACGGCCCAAAAAGTTTGGGCACCCCTGCACTAAAGCAACGATTCTCAATGTTTTCAGGCTGAAGACCTGACCACACCTCCCTGGCAGCTGATCAGGTCAGTCACGTTGTTCCTCCCACCCAGAAGTGGAAGTAAAACGCATGCCATGCATGCGCAGAACGTATTTTACTTCTGCTTCTGGGAAGCATTGGTGTTGGGGACTGGATCTGACCCAGAGGCTGTAGGTTACGAATGCCTTCACTAAAGCTTACTTTCCTACCTATTGTTATGTTGAGTCACTTCCAGGTTAGGGCAACCTCGTGAATTAGTGGCCTCCAAAATGTTATGTCGTTAACATTTGCAGAGCTTGCAAATGTGGCTTCTTTCTTTGAATCAGTCCATTTCGTAAAGGACCTCTTCTATTGCTTTTAACATTTCCTAGCATCATTGCCTTTTCTAGTGAGTGTTATTTTCTTACAGCATGTTCAAAGTATGATAGCCCCAGCTTAATCATTCTAGTAATAGCTTTGATTTAAAAAAACACTTATGTACCGTATTTGTTTTTTTGGTGGTTCATGCAGTCTATAATGTTCATCTCATTTTGAATGAATATTTTTTTTCCTGTCCAGGTTTTCCATACTACTCTTGGCCTTGGCTTTCAGTTATATATCCTTCCTTTTAAGGTTTTTTTTTTTACATTTCTTCATAGCTTTCCAGGTCTCAGTCGTCATTTGATTTTTGCTTGTAATTCTTGGTCTCCCTTTGGGTTGATGTTTGAGCAAAGAAAACTGTGAGTTTCTAGTTTTCTGCATTAAAATTATGTAAACTATCCTCCCTATATCCTGTCCTAACAAGCAGACTTTTTTCTAGAGTGAGGATTACACAGGAGGATTATCAAGTTCTGTGGCAGACCCATTTCTTTTAGAATGATCCACATCTTTCTCATCATCTACACATCAAAAGCTTTGCTCTAATGTGTTCAAAGCATAGAGTGATTGTCATCTGAAATTTTTTGGAATGTTTCAACAGAAAACATATATTTGCGGTATGATCTTTAGTGCCTCTTCCATTTCTGAACCCAGCTTAAACTTCTGGCATTTCTAACACCATATAAGTTTTTGTTGCAAAGTCTCAAGTATCACTTTGCTTGCAGAAAAAAATCAATGCAATAGTCCTTTGACATATCCTTTCCCTGGGATTTCCAAAAAGTGCAGTAACTATAGGATCATTGCAGTAATGTTCGGTAAAGGTCACCCTTGCTCAAAGCCAGTTGTATCTGACTCTAGGGTTCAGTGCTCGTCTCTGTTTATAGCCAAAGATCCAGCACTGTCTGTGTTTGCAGACATTTCTGTGGACATGTGGCTGGCATGAGTATACACCAGAGTGCACAGAACACTTATTACCTTCCCATCAAAGTGGTACTTATTTATCTACTTGCAGTTTGTTGCTTTCAAATTGCTAGGTTGGCAGGAGCTGGGACAGAGACAGGAGCTCACTGTCGTGCAATACTTGGATCTCGAACTGCAGACCTTCCAGTCATCAAGTTTAGCATCTTAACCACTAAGCACTGCAGTCACTTGCGATAATGTTACATGCAAACAAGTTAATGCTCAAGATTTTGCAACTATGATTATTATTACAAATGGAGCAAGAAATATCAGATGTTCAACTAGGATTCATAAAAGTGTAGTGTTCTCCAGATGTTTCAAGCTACAAACATTTTGTGCAAAACATTGTTTGTGACAAAAGAGATTGTCAGCTACATTCTGTCAGAGTGTGTTCTTTGCTTTTTAGAACATCCTCTTCAGGTTTTCATGAATGTATGGCAAATCAATTATCATATGTAGGTGATGCTCTTCTAGCTTTTATTGCAGTACAGTTGCCATCAGCTGTAGCAAGTGGTGTGGTATAAGGGAAATTAAAATCCAGTGACAACTGGAGGTCTACATGTTCCCTATTGCTGCTATAAAGAGTTTATTTTAAATTTTTCATTTTATTATTTCATTATTTAATTTCATTTTTATAATGCTTCTGATCCACCCAGTATCAGCAATCTTCAAGGGAAGGCACAATTTATAAATTACCTTAAAATGATAACTCCAACAAAATAAAAATGACAGACTAATAGATTGAAACCAAAACCATGATCTCCCCGAGGGCTGAGTTGAAATGCCACACTTTAATTCAGGGATTCTCAACTTGCGGCTGTCAGCGCCATTTCATGTGGCCTACCACCACCGCCACACCCAGAAGTGCCCTGTGGTGGAGGAAGGGCAAAATGGCCATCTGGCCCCCAAAGTTGTCTGAAGGAGCATGACCAGGCTTTAAAAGGTTGAGAACTCCTGCTTTAACTTGTTGCAAAAATAAGGCCAGACAAACCTGTAAGAGTTGATCATCCATAGGCATTGTGTGGAGAGACAGAATAGCAAATTTGAATGGTCATAATGAGGACTGCTTTCCAAGAGTGTCAATGCTGTGTTTCTGTGTGTGTTTTATTTAAAATTCATTTTCAGGCCATAGCCATTTGGTAGTAAGTACTGTTTAGCCCTAAAAGATTCAAAATGATATTGTAATTCTCTAATTTTCCCCATTAATCTCAACATAATCGCCTCTTATAACTCAACTTGGGTTTTTTTGTTTTTATCATGAAAAACACTTAATACTGAATTGTTAATTGTTTAGTTGACCCAATTAAGGCATTGTGAACAACAGAATAAAACAAAGCAAACACATTTTAAGTATTTTGGAATGATAGCCGTGTTTATAATAGAAACCAAATATTAAATATTTTAAAAAATGATAAATTTGTATTTTTGAAACTATGTTTAAAGGTCTTGAATGTGGTCACATGGGGCTGTTAAGGTTAAGCAGTCTAGAAAAAAATGGTAAACTAAGTTCCATTACAGTGATGTCACAGTCTTTGTTCAGATGTTCTGCTGAATGTTCAAGAGCCAGAGGATTTCAGATGTTTATTTCTGCTGGAGCAGTGAAACATGTGTTAACAAGTTGTGATTACTGTAATAAATATTTATATGGAACTTTCATATTCACCTATGCAAAATTGCAGTGGCAATTACTCATTTTTTGTTTCTGGTGTGCAGAAAAAACATGTTCACTAGCTGCAAAAGAAGAAATGGTTTTCTTTATTCTAATGCTACAGAGCTGTTTATGGCCCCCAGGTTTTTGGGTATATTGTCCCATCTCATTACTCAGAGATGTCACAATTTTTGCAGAGATAAACTGGCCATTATCAAAATATATTGAAAAATCCATCAGAAATTAGCATGGAGTTTATTGGTAGATGCCTAAGTTGGATACAAGGCAGAATCTCTCAGGAATTCATGTACAGTAATACCCCGGATAACGTTATGACTTGGTTCCACAAGTCATGACGTTATCAGATTTTTAGCGTTGTCCGATGCATGCATCGAACAATGCTAAAAAAAAAAAAGCCCTGACTTCAGGGACAAACCGCTTTAAAGGCAGGCAGGGAAAGAAAGAGACCCGATCGGGTCTCTTTCTTTTGCTCCCTGCCTTTAAAGCCACCCCCCACCTGCAGCGGTCTCTGCGACTGCAGTAGGGTTGGGGAAAGGCACACCTTTCCCCCGACCCTACTGCAGTCGCAGAGACTGCTTGTGTCTCTTTCCCTCCCTCTATTTAAACTACAGGGAGAGGGAAAGAGAGAGACATGATTGGTTCTCTAGAACCAACTACAGGGAGGGAAAGAGACACAAGCAGTCTCTGCGACTGCAGTAGGGTCGGGGAAAAGGCGCATGCTTTCCCCCAACCCTACTGCAGTCACAGAGACCGCTGTGGGTGGGGTGGGGGGGTAGATTGGGTAGTTCTACCCAAACCACCTCACACCCACAGACCATTGCCCCGGATAATGCTAAGAATCATTATCCAGAATCATTATCTGATGCAAGTTTTTTCCAAAAAACTTGCATCGTTATCCGATTCTAGCGTTATCCGATGCAATCGTTATCCGGGGTATTACTGTATATCACTTCTTGGATCTTTGATATTATTAACAATTTGTGTATTCATCTGTATCCTTGATTATTAACTGAATGTGCAAACTTGCCTCTCTCTCTCTTGGAAGATAAATGGTCAGAATCCTATTAATATTTGTGTAGCTTGCCCCAGCAAATTGCAGTTAATTGATGAGGCACTGGGACATATTTCATTTGTGCAGTCAGACATGTGGTGAAGCACACGATCAAGACACACTCTAGTACCTCTTGGATTAGCTGCAGTTTGCTGTTGCAATTTATACAAACCTTACACTGATGACAGTAAGATTTTGGCCAATGTTTTCAGTTGATAAGAAAACTACCTTTGGTGTTGTTTAGTGGTATTATTTATTTCTGCACATACCAGGTATCAATTGGTATTTTCAAGTTCTAGTTTACTAAAAGGGGCTTGGATTGGGTAGAGTACTGTCCACCAATGGATAGGATATCTCTGTTGACCCTGTTCTGTCTCTAGAAGGCTGTGCAGCCAAAAGACTACTTGTTCTGGTAGGCTTTCAAGGAGCATTAATAGCTTTTCCCTTCTTCTTGATCTGAAACACCATTGCTTCTCCTGAAGGCCAAATAGTTACACCCTTTAGCTAGCTCAGTCTGATATTTCCCCCTCAAACATCTTTGTCTAGTACTCTCAAATTATCACAAATTTATCTTTATCCACTTTGTTTTTTCACTTGCTCAGTCCCTTTCTGTAGAGACCTATGAACAGAATACCACTGACTTCCACTGACTTCTATTCTTCTTGCCTGTTGTACAAATACAGTGTTATTTGCACAAATTGCTTGAGCATAATGCTACTTTTGTACAGTAAATAAGAATTGATTTATATTAATATTCAACATCTGATGCTACTGTTTAATCAATGTAGTGTGTAATAATAATAAAAAATTTGGAGCACAAATATTATCCTTTGAGTATATGACTTAATGATAGAAAAATCATTGGGATAAGCTAATTATATTTAATTCTCCTAGGTCCTGTTGTTTATACATTCAAAACTCTGTGGAGTATTTACTAAGAATTGATGACAGAGATTTTCTAAATCAGTTCACAATTCCTTGCTGAATAATATGGTTCATTTATATATACTGTATATTTGTTTTGTTATGTATTCTGCATATAGTATACAGTGATGGGATGATAAAAATTTTAGTACCCCACCCTGACGTCATCACAGTGTGGGTGGAGCTAACGTCATGACGTCATGGGTGGAGCCAACGTCATGACGTCATGACGTTGTAGGCGGGGCCAAAAATAAAATAAATAAAATAAAAATAAAACACACACACCCCTCAACCCACACACACAAAACCGTTAATAAAATAAATAAATAAAATAATAATTAAATAAAAATACACCCAAACACCCACCCACCCCAAACACAAACCCCACTTACAATGGGGACCGTTGGGGCTGGCCCCGAGCCTCGGCGCCCAGCGGCGGCGCGCCTAGCCCGGTGGCCCAGGGCTTCCGGCCGCAACTCTCCACGGGCTGCCCCGAGCCTCGGCGCCCGGCGGCGCTCCTACCCGGGCAGCCCAGGGCTTCCGGCCGCAACTCTCCACGGGCTGCCCTGAGCCTCGGCAGCGCTAGGAGCCAGGAGCGCCGCCGTGGAGAGTTGCGGCCGCCAAAGTCATCGCTGCTGCAATCTCCGCCGCCGCCATTATCGTTGCCATTAGAGAGAAGTATGTGTGTGTGGTGTGTGTGGGGGGGGGAAAAGGGGTTGAGTGGGAGAGAAAAGAGGCAAGGTTGGTAACTGTCACAAGCAGCAGATGAAGCGGCAGGGAGGAAAGTGGGTAAGCGAATCTGAAGGGGCCCCCATGGGTTCGCCCGAGGCGTTTCCAGGCCTCTCTGTTCTGTCATTTAAGCGACATGGCGCTGGAATGATTGCAACATGAATATTTGATGCCCTGGAAAGGCAAAGCCCAGACTCTCTGCCAACTGGCTTTCTTACCCAACTCCACCTCAACCGGTCAAGCCCACCCGCCCAGGGTCTCCGGGGAGGCTGGGTGGGCGTCCGTGCCGGGTTTTGAGGGGAACTTTAAAGAGGAACGGCAGATTTAATGGCTCCAATTTAGTGCGCATGTGTCAGATTGAGTTTCTGCGCATGCGCACTAAATTGGAGCCATTTTTGCTCCAATTTTTTTTTTTAATTTTCCTCCCGGTGAGGCGTCCGATCCGGACGCCTCAAAAACGGTTTTACCCCCACGGAGAGCCCTCCGGAAATCCTTAAAACGGTTCTGTGGATCCGGTCAGAACCGGTGTCATCCCATCACTGATAGTATACCAAAAACACATCCTAGCTGCTTTCTAAACTCTTTTTGGCAAGTGGTTGATTCGTAATTAGATTTCATGTGAATCCTCATTATTGAATCTTCTAAATTTTAGAATGTTGATCTTGCCTGTACTGATATGTCTCTGTGTAAAAAAACAAACCCTAAGAAATGTATTTAAGAAGTTCATTAAATGGATAATATCATTAGCTATCTATGTTAGTAACTCTTAATATTTAAAATAGGGAAAAGTACATTAAAAGTATATTTGTACATATGTTGTTACTCAATACCTAAAAGCAATTGTACTGAAGTAGATGCATGTCCCTAGCAAATGAAGAACCAAAATTCCAGTGCCCTCTAGCGGTAGCCAATATTCTTCACAAAAATGCCATGCTTTCTAGCCAGTATGGACCATACCATCTATTGAAATAACCATGTAGGTCAGGGGGTTCTCAACCTAGAGAGTGCGGCACAATTTCATGTGGCCCGCATCGCCACTGCCAGTGGAAGCAGATGCATTTATGACAGCTGTAAATGCACCATGGCTGTCATAAATACATTTACGAAATCCACTGACATGGTTTATGGTGGGGGGAACCACCAGTCCAGCCTGCTCAGCTTTCTGAGGGGGAGTGATCTGGCTTTAAAAGGTTGAGAAGCCCTGGTGTAGGTCTTTGAATTGTCAGCATATAAATATGCAGTGTATCAGTGCTAAACTGAAAGCATTTCTTGTGTTTTATTTTATTTCTAAGAAGCAGCCACAAAATCTTGGAGAAATATCTAATAATAGAAGGCACAAATAAGTAGATTTGCTGTATGCAGAAACTCTAGATTTTTAAAGATGACATTATATTTCAGATCCTAAAATACTTCCGAATTCTATATTTAAAATCTACTCATTTTTGAATGGTATTAGGTTTTTTAAGCAACATGAAATGAAATCAAGGTTTCTCAAAATGTTATTGGGACTTTATCTCAGATTCCCCAGAACATTTGATTATTTAATGGAAAATATGTTAATCTTGAAAGGCTGAAACACATCGTCTCCATTTTATATCAGGATCAAATACTATATTTACTTAACATTGGGGAACAAACCAAAGTAAGTTGTTACCAGGATAAGTTCATTTGAATACCTATATGATATTTTATGTAAGATAAGACATGCAAAAATCAGAAGAAACCTGGTTGCTAAAATCTGTTTTCTGAAGAAAATAGTCCAAACTTATTTCAGTACAGTAGTTCTGTATGTTGAATAAAACTAGTTAAGAATTCTTTGGTACCTTAAATACCAATTAATAAATTGCAGGAAAATTGTTCATAAATGACAGTCTATTTTATACGATGCTTTACTATCTAACATTTGTGTGATGTTAACACATATTTTTCTTCTGTTCCTTATAGCCTATATTTGTTTAAACTAGGAATAGCGCCTCAGATCCAGGATTTGTTGGGGAAAGTAGACTTCACAGGTACTTTTCATATGTTTTTGTTACTGTTTTCTTGTGATAGGGCAATTTAAATTATTGTAGCACCTAATAACATAGTGGCTGGAATCCTGTATGTTCTGGCATAATGTAAATATTACATCAACAGACGCATACCATACATTTTTAAGATTGCAGGGTAACCTGTCACCCATTTTACTATGACAGGGGTTACCAATGTTTTCCCACCAGGAGCTAGTTCCCACCACTGCACTCAGCTGTGGTGGCTGGAGGCGTATTGGTGCCCGCTACTTATGTTTTCAGCAGCGGCGGTGGGAATCATGCAGTTTTTCCAGGGTTTTGGACAGCCTCCACCGCTTCCCAGGACAGTGGGAGGCTTTTTGGAACAATTTTGCTCCAGTTTGGTAATTTTCTGATGCTCCTCTGCTGCGCTTCAGCAGCTAGAGTGTGATGGTGAGCTACTTCCTGGTTCAGCGCTGGGATTCCAGGCGCCTACTTCAGCTCTGCCTGGCACCGTAAGTAGCTCACCATCCCGCTCCAGCTGCCAAAGTGCAGCAGGGGAGCATCAGAAAATTACCAAACCAGAGGGAAATTGCTCTGAAAAGCCTCCCGCTGCCATGAGAAGCGGCAGAGACTGTCCAAAACCCTGTAAAAACCACACGATTCCCACTGCTGCCATGGTAAATGACATATTGCAACTTTCGGCGATCGGGGCAGGTGGGGGAAGTACTAGAGGTACCCAGGTGGCCACCAAGAGCTGGATTAATTATATGCACAGGCTGGATTAGGTCTACGGGCCAGGGGTTGGGAACCCCTGTACTATGAGAATGCACAAGTGTTTTGTGAATATCACTCCTGCCCTGTTGTGTGTTTCCCTAACACTGTGGTTGAATTTCAGCTTACATTTGTGTGGCCAAGTTAACCTGCTTTGGCAGGGTCAGCAACCTACGGCCCACAGGCCAGATCCAGCCCACAGCACCAAATCATCTGGCCTGCTGCCTTTGTTCCTTCTGCTGCTGGAAGTGGTGGAAACAGTTGTAAAATGTCTCTGTGGCTGTTGTAAATGCACCAGTCCAGCCCCCTCAACTGTCCGAGGAAGCATGTCCCAGCCCCTGACTTAAAAAGGTTGCCAACCCCTGTGCTATGGTGATAGAGTAAACCATACTGCCAGAAACTCAATGCCAAGTGTCAGGTGTCGGTTAACTAACTTCACAACCCTGAGGACTAATAGCTTGGGTGGTGATGTCCGCAGGGAAGGTGATGGTCCCCAAGTGGATTAAATCCAACTTGAATCCAGCTTGATAGAGGGCAACAGCTTCATCAATACTGGCCTGGGACTGATGAGGACTTTGTGTGCCAAAAGGGCTCAGGACCAGAAAGTGACTCACAGAACTGGATTGGTGGTAGAGGGGTCATGCTGTAATGCAGAAGGCAGCTGAAAGGCCACTGCATTATATTCTCAGGACTGTCTTCATGGCTGCTCTCCATGATGATCACCAATATTCTGATTCAGATACGGCAGAAGAAGAAGAATTTGTGTGGCATGTATTTCCTCCTACTCCCCTAATATTCTCCATATTGCTTTATTAAATGACCCTAGGTATCTTTCTAGGTTTAAAGATTTTTTAAACAGGAGACAAACAAAGAAAATGGAGGCATAATGATATTAAGGACTGCAGGCTCTCTCTCCCCCTCATTTGTACATCTGTTTTATAAATACTGTTTTGGAGTAATAAATCTTAATCATCTTTGTACATGTGACTTTCCCCACTTTTCTCTCACACTGCTCTTAATTAGAGGAAGAAATCAGTAACATGCGGAAGGAACTGGACAAATATGGCATACAGATGCCATCTTTTAGTAAAATTGGAGGCATCCTAGCCAGTGAACTTTCAGTGGATGAAGCTGCATGTAAGTTAACCAGTTTGGTATATTAGAAAATAACTACTGTATCTGACTTTGAATTAAAAATGTGTTTTAATGCTGTTTTAATTGCAAGTATCAACCGAGTACTGGTTTGATCATTCCCTTTTTCATCCTGTGGTCTTAAGTGTTCTGAATACTAAAAGTCTATGGTGCCTCAGTCAAACACACCCACACTGTTTGCAAGTACATAGAAATAGACACAGTTTTTTAACTTCAGTTTCCACAAATCAGTGGTCTACTTTCAGATGTTTAAGAAACTTCAGGTATATGACAAATTGTGCATTTTTAAAAAAATTGAACTTGAACTGTAAACTACACGTGCACTTGGGTAAGTTGCAAGTTTTGCATTAACAATATTGTTCAGTTTTAGCTGAATGCATACTGCATTAATTCTGAAGTGAAAAGGAATCCATGGCCTTGAGTTTGCAAGAATGGAGCAAAGTTGTTAATAATAATACCTTTTGAAGGTCATTCTTCTGGACAGGTTGCCACAAATCAGGGGTGACTTGGTGACACATAGCAACAATAAATCTTTGAACAGAAACGTGTATTTATCCAGGTGGAACTCTGTCTGATGAATAAATTACGCTTCTTCATCTCTGGAAAAGAAGGAAAGTACAACCTTACTTCACAGTTTTCTCCAGTTTACAATCTGAAATAAAGGTGCTGTTGATTTTCAGCAAGAAACAAATTTGTTGGGGTACCTGACTGTGAGAGTACTATTGGATTTATCTCTTCCTAATAGAGTTCTCACTGACTCTTGTTTAGCCACTGGCTGTGGAGATGTTGTTTGGTAGGCATAGAAAAGAAATTCCTGTTTCCAGAAAAAATAATTCCAGTTTTCTTTCTTTCTTTTTTCTTTTTTTTTTTTTGGGGGGGGAGGAAACCAAACCCCTGTCTTGCAATACATTTTGAATCGCCATATTTGCCAGTGTATAAGACGCATCAGAGTATAAGATGCACTCTGTTTTTTCAGTGTATTTTAAGGCGGGGAGTGCCTCTTATACGTCAGCAAATACAGTAATATTTTAGTTGTACTTTTAGATTTAATGTAATAGTGAGAAACCAGAGTCCAAAGGTGTGATATAAGATAATTTAAATGGAAATAAATGATATCTAGAGTTTTCCCACCTGCCTAACATAGCTTTTCAACCCTTATCTTTCTTCCTTCACTGTTGGTTTAGTCTACTAATTGTTTCTTTCTTGCATAGTTTTATTTATTATTTTAAGGCAGAAAAAACCAATTTGACTGCTGCTGTAATTGTTCAGGCTGTTACAAGAGAACAATGTGTAGGAAAGCAAAAATGACAGCTTTTTCTTTGGGCTCTTCTAACCTTCCCTTCAGTTCTTAAACAAGACTTGTTACCAATCCAGTGTGTTTTATTGATCTTATAAATAAACGAAGAAGTACTTGACTCAGAGTAGTACTTTGAAATCAAGAACACTTCCAAGTTAATAAAGCTATTGTGACTTCATGCAAGCCCTTCTGCTTGGTATTTCTTCTGAGCTTTGTTCTCTGCTGTTCTGTTCTGTTTCAAAGTTGTATGTATCCTGAACAGTAAAAAGTGTCATTGTTAATATCTTGAAGTTAAACTTGATGATATTTTACAGATATAGTTAACAGCTGTGTATGTTTTAGTCTAAATTAAACACAGAGGCCCTCATTCAGATGAATCATGAATGGATGTTATGCCCCCAACTGTATTTCTGATCCAGGTTGAGGTCTACATTACTGCAGTTTCTTGCAGCAAAAAAATTATAAGATAAATGTGTTCCTTTTTGTCAATAAAAATTGCTGAAGAGGAAACGCTAAGGTGTGGCACAGAATATTAAAGTCCTTGGTTCCTATGCCAGAGTCCCACTTTGGATTGATGGGCTCTGTTTGACTCTAGAGCAGTGTTTCCCAGTGTGGGTGCCACGCCACACAGGGGACTTCAATTCCCGGAAGCCTAAGTCAGTATGTTGACTGATCAGAGCTTTGGGGAATTGATTTAGGCTACTGGGAATTGAAGTCCAAAAATCAAGGTTAGGAAACACTGCTCTTTTCTATTACCTAGAAATTTTTGAAGTGATAGCTGTGTTAGTCTGTGCAAGTATATCAGAGAGTAAACAAAACAACAAAAGTCATGACACCTTGAAGACTAACCTCTGTATTTTAAATGTGAGTGCATTTTCTTAAAAAATGTCACTGGCTATTTATTCATGTCATTTTTAGAGCAAAAGTTTGGGAAACTTTAATTCTAGTTTTTAAAATTAACAATAACATTAATACTGAACTTTTTAATACTTTCTCCAGTGCATGCTGCAGTAATTGCAATTAATGAAGCTATCGAGAAAGGAGTTGCAGATCAAACTATCAAAACACTGAAAAATCCCAATGCCATGTTAGTCAGTGTGGATGATGAGCTTGCCCATGCGTATCAGAAGGAACTTTCAGAAGCGAAAAAGAGAAAAGAAGATAATGCAAAACTCAAGGTATACAGATAGATTGTTACATGAAACTGACTGGATAGGAGTTCACTTTCAAATTACAGTATTGTTCTGTTAATAGAACAGTACATTGTTGTCTGAATACCACTACAACAGAAATGACAAAAAATGGGAGATATCTTGCAATTATTGAGGATTATGTTTAGAATTTATTGTTTGTTCCCTCTGTAAAATACAGTCTTAGCAACAATTCTAAGACTTATAAAGCTGATGTAGATTGGTAATGAAGTAAAGCATGCAAATCTTGTTAAATTCATGAAAAACATTTTGACAGAACTGTTGTCAGCATTCTCCAGTAAAGAAACATTTGAAGTACAACCCACATACTAAGAATGTAAAGAAAAGTAAAGGCCATTTTTTTCTTCTGTCGTCTTACTAAGTTGTTCAACTCGGGGGTCATCCAGACATTAAGTCTGCTCTCTGGTGTGTTGTGTGTGTGTGTGTGTGTGTGTGTTGTTGGTTTTTTTTTTTTTTTTTGGGGGGGGGGGCATTTTGCTTCCTTTTTTGTTTACAGTGGCCAGACATGTTGGATACTTGAATGGGCAACCCCCCCCCCAAAACAAAAAAAAAACAAAAAAAAAAAAAACAACCATGCATCTTATGAACCCTTTCAAGTAGTTCTACTATTTTGATGCACTTTCATATATGCCGTTCCCAGAGCCTGTGTACAGTGAGAACAGCATGCATGGGAGCCTTGCAGTTAAAGCTGTTTCCGATGTTGATTTCCTGTATCCTGAAGTGTTTACAAGCTGCTTCAGTGTATCCAAAATTGAACACTTCTCCTGATCGTTTGTGAATGGTCAGGAGATTATTATTTTTTACATCTGCTAAATCATCACTGAAGTGGTTCATTTAAGTTTTTTTTTTTTTAAATCTGTGTATTGGCAGTAGAAATGGTTTCTTGATCCTCTAGACACAGAAACAAAGGGAAAAAACATTTAATTTAAGAACAGTGATTATCAGCTGATGTAAAAACAATTCACATCAACAAAAGTGTTTAATTAGACTCAAATAGTTGGTTCCCATTCTGATGGAACATGCCAAATCACTCCTCTGATACTTTTCTAGCTAATCCAGCCACTTCTGGACAAACTGTCTTGACAGGGCCTCAAATATAATTGTTCCCTACTGCTGCCATAAAGAGGTGAAAAGGACAACAGATTGAGTTCAACTGCTTGTCTGAAGTTAAACTCTGAATCAAGAATTGAACTTGTAATTTTTCCTGCAACTTACCTTTCCAGTTCCAACTACTGTATTTGCATATTTGCACCAGACAGCATACCTATTCTGAATTTGGCAATTATCGCCTAAGAAGGAAAATTTATATAATAATAATAATAATAATAATAATAATAATAATAATAATAATAATAATAATAATAATAATAATAATAATAATTGCATTGTTGCTTTTAGAATGGCTCAATTTTAGAAGAGGAAAGAGATGTTTATGAAGAGTTGCTGACACAAGCTGAGATCCAAGGAAACATCAATAAGGTCAACAGTGAGTAATTTTCACTTTTTGTAAAGCCAGGCATTCTAAAACATCTAAATTGTACACTCAGCTTTCTAGTGGAAAATATCAGTGTGTTCGGTTATTCTTCTCCAACTTTTTAATTTTGAAAACGTCCATATGTTCATGCTTCAGCAGTTACCTGGAATTCTGTGGGAGATTTCCTCCTGTTATATTGCTAACCTATGACCTTTTCCACAACAGCAGACTTGATAATTGATTGAAATCTACTTTTGCTGCTCTCTGCCCTCCTTGCTGGCTGCAAAATTCTATAAATTTTGACCCCTCTTACATATTGTTCCCCAGGCAAGGACCTCTAGGCTGTTAGAGTTAAAAAGTGATGTCTTCTGATATGTCCTTGTGTGCATATCTGCAAAGATTTCATGTGAGTTCCCTTGAAAAAGTGTGTGATAGAGGGCTAGGAGAGAGAAACTAATTCACAATATTTTGCTGTCTGTGAGCATTGTTTTCCTTTCAGTTCACATAGCTTTAGCCCAAGTAAATGAGGCTATTGACATGCAAGATGAAGTGGCACTGATGGTAGGCTTGAAAAATCCCGCTCTGAGCTTGCTTGAAGTTTTGGTGCAAAATTCCTCATGGTACCTAGCACAGTTATTTGACTCTAAAGAGCAAAGGATACAGGTAACTGAACATAATGTTCTAGTGGAATACTTTAGTTTACATTGGCCTCTCTTGTTTTGAATTATGTTATCTGTGTGGTCTATGGCCCCATTATGAAGAGAAGAGAAGGGCTTGCGAAATATTTTTATAAATATACTCTGGCATTGCAGTGTAGTTTTATTTTGATTGGCCTGTAAGTTTTGTATTAGTAACTTATAACTTTGCTTTCTTATCAGCAAAATAAGAAAAAAAGAGACAAGAATGCATCACATTTGGAAAAAAAATCAATTCTTTAAAAACTTGTTTTATCCATAGAACAATCTACCCTGTTTTTCCCCAAAATAAGACATACCCATAAAATAAGCCATAGCAGGCTTTCTCAGCAGTTGCACAATATAAGTCATACCCCGAAAATAAGACATAGTGATAGGTGTAGCTAAGCAGCATCCCGGCACGGAGCAGTAAAGAAGATGGACAGCCAGTGGTGTAATAAAAATAAGACATTCCCTGAAAATAAGCCATAGTGTGTCTGCTTGAGGAAAAATAAATATAAGACAGTGTCTTATTTTCGGGAAAACACAGTATCTAGAGAAATAGTTGTGGACTTTTGCTTAATGAAAATGCATATACACTAGTACCCCGAATAACGTTATGACTTGGTTCCACAAGTCCCGTCGTTATTCGGTTTTTAACGTTGTGCGATACATTGAACACACAATGTTAAAAAAAGCCCTGTTTCCCTGGAGGCTGCAGGAAGCGAGAACATCGGGATTTGAATCCTGACATTTTGGCTTGCTGCTGCCTCCAGGGAGGTGGGAGAACTTTGGAAACAGCTTGGAGCGGGTTTCCCCACCTCCCTGGACCCGGCGGGGGGGTCAGAGACCCCAAAATTGGTAAAAAAAGTCCGTTTTTTTTTACCAATTTTGGGGTTTCTGACCCCCCCGCCGGGTCCAGGGAGGTGGGCAGACCCGATCCAAGGTGTTTCTGGGCTTCCCCGACGTCCTGAGCCAGTGCAGCAAGCCAGAATGTCAGGATTCGAATCCCGACGTTCTCGCTTCCTGCAGCATAAAAGAGGGTGGGGGAAGTTCAAAATTAGCGCACATCAGCTCTAGGGAGGTCGGGAGACCCGATGCGCGCTAATTTTGAACTTCCCCCACCCTCTTTTATGCTGCAGGAAGCCAGAATGTCGGGATTCGAATCCTGACATTCTGGGTCGCTGCACTGGCTCAGGACATCGGGGAAGCCCAGAAAAAGCTTGGATCGTGTCTGCCAACCTCCCTGGACCCGGCGGGGGGGTCAGAGACCCCAAAATTGGTAAAAAAAAAGTCCGTTTTTTTTTACCAATTTTGGGGTTTCTGACCCCCCCACCCCCGCTGGGTCCTGGGAGGTGTGGGGACCCGATCCAAGGTGTTTCTGGGCTTCCCCGACGTCCTGAGCCAGTGCAGCAACCCAGAACGTCGGGATTCGAACTCTGACATCCTGGCTTGCTACACTGGCTCAGGACGTCGGGGAAGCTCAGAAAAAGCTTGGATCGTGTCTGCCCACCTCCTTGGACCCGGCGGGGGGGTCAGAAACCCCCAAATTGGTAAAAAAAAAGTCCTTTTTTTTATCAATTTTGGGGGGTCTGACCCCCCCGCCGGGTCCAGGGAGGTGTGGGGACCCGATCCAAGGTGTTTCTGGGCTTCCCCGACGTCCTGAGCCAGTGCAGGAAGCCAGAACGTCGGGATTCGAACTCTGACATTCTGGCTTGCTGCACCGGCTCTGGACGTTGGGGAAGCCCAGAAACACCTCCAGAGAGATCAGAGGACCCGATCTACAGCTGCAGGGTGGCTGGGGAAGCTGACGGGGACTCCCTGTCGGCTTCCCTAGCCACCCGCCCATGTCTCCGCAGCTGTGGGGTGGCTGGGTAAGCCAATGGGGGAGCCCCCCGTCAGCTTTCCAGCCTCCCCACCCCTGCCTCCGTAGCTGCAGGGTGGCTGGGAAGCTGAACGGAGAACCCCGTTCAGCTTTCCACCCACCCTGCTGCTAAGAACGACTGTATCGTGTAACGTTAAAATCGCGTTACTCGATACAAGATTTTTCCGAAAATCTTGTAACGTTATGCGGTTTTAACGATATACGGTACTCGCGTTATACGGGGTATTACTGTACTAGTTAAAAGTGGAGTATATGTTCTGTAGAACACACACTTTTGATGGTGTCCTTGGATATAATACTGTATACAACCAGCAATTCCAAGTGCATACTAATTTATCCCTTAATTTAAATATCTCTCTTTACATATAATAAAACTCTTTTTCCCTAATCTGTTAGATAGCAAGGGTTCCAATTATGCTGGACAAAAATGAGATACAGAGTGAAGTTAGTGTTGCCAATGAGGAAGCAGACTGTCACAAATTTAGTGAGTAAATTGTTGATTTTCCCTTGTAACATCATCACATGTTTAACCTTAAGGTTGAACAACTATACTCATTATTAGATTCATGGTTTTTATTTTAAGTTACCTGCACTGTGCTTAATTTTATCACTTCTGCTTTGGTGTCACCATTGCCAAGTCATGAATTTAGATTTGTATTCATAGTCAGATTGTTTAATGTATCATGTATACTTCAAAATCACATTTGCTTACACCTGTATCCCCTATTTTGTACAGCAATCTTAATTTTAACTTTCTGTTTTAAATAGAAACATTCTTAAATAATTAATATGGACAACTAGTATTTAAATTAATATTTCAAAACAAAAACAGGTGTATTTAAGGGGGTTCTAAATTTGTAGCTGCATTTCTGTCAGTTGCTTTTCTTCATTTCCTAAATGGTGAGACATATTCTGGGGCAGAAGCTTAGAAAATACTTTCATTTCATGTTTTCTGTGGCTTAGCTTAATGGCAATTTATCCTCTTTTTATTTTGCTTGAATTCACCAGTCTAACAGCTTTTTGCTTGCTATGCATATCCAGAAAATGCAGCATGGAGAAACTGAATAATTTAACTTTGTGTTGAATCAGTATGTATTGGAACTTATATTTTATGTTTTTTTTTTCAACCTTTAAAGTTTTGAAAATTGTGTCCTCAGCCTTGTTTCACTGTTTGTGACATTCGTTTTTTTTAAAAAAGTATTATCTGTAAGGGAAGCAGTTCAGTTAGATGTCATTGTGGCTTTGCCTGATCATAAAGCAGTACTTTATCCTCTTTCACCATTATCAAGGGTTAATGCTCAAACATGAGTCTTGATTCAGTGTGTATGGGACAACCAGCATACAGTTGAAGCTCCCATACCAAAAAAAGGCTTCCCGTTTTTATTACTGACCCACACATGCATTGGAATTGGCTTTATAACCTCATCAATTTTCTAGTAATATTGGGCAAAGAATATTTATTTGGGGGATAGAAGCAAAACAACTATTCCTCCCAGGTTTGCAAGTACAGTATGCAAATACTCTAGCATTGAATGAAAAGATATCTACATCTTGGTTTTTTCCCCTCAAATAGCCATTAATTATCTGACAACTACTACAAGCCTGTAGCCTTTCTTTTTGCATTAGAGGGCATCCAGTGGCTTAGTGGTTATGATACTGAGCTTGACAACCAGAAGGTTGGCAGGTTAACAGTTCAAGACCCGAATGCTGCGCGACAGAGTCAGCTTCTGTTGTTTGTCTCAGCTTCTACCAACCTAGCAGTTTGTAAGCAAGAAATTGCAAGTACAGTGGAACCTTGTATAACTAACGCCCCGTATAGCAACTAAATTGCACAACAATTAGGTTTTTAAAGAAAGTGGCACCCCGCATAGTGATTTTTCCTATGGAAAAAATCGTACAACAATTTTTCAATGGGAAAAACTGCTTAGCAAAAAAAAATTGTACCTTTTTTCCCCCATATGAAAAATTGTTGTATGATTTTTTCCATAGGAAAAATCATACAACAACAAAATCGCATAGCGACCAGACCCATGGAACAAATTAAAATTGTTATATGGGGTTTTACTGTAGATAAATAGGTACCACTTTGGCAGGAAAGGTAATAGCATTCTGTGCGCTCTGGCATTGAGTCATGCCTGTCACATAATCACAGGAAAATCTGCTGACATCACTAGCTCTTTGGCTATAAATGGAGATGAGCACTGCTCCCTAGAGTCAGACATGACTAACTTTCTAGCAAGGAAGACCTTTATCTTTACCTTTATTTAATAGAAGAAACCCATTACATTAAATATTACCCTCATGTTTTGAATATATTTCTTGGTGCAAAAACAGATGGGGGGGATATGTAGATTTGTTCCAATAAATAGCTTTAAATTACTATTGTTTCTATTGCTGCCTTGAGCACAATCCATTTGATTTGATAAAAAAAGACTTGGGAGATTCATTTTACAATGATATTGTTACAAGTACAGTATTTGATACCTAACATGAAAAGAATCAAATATAACAAAGACTTCTAATGTCATTTTTCTTTTGGTCTCTAGAACTTATTGCAGTTGATAATATTAATATTGCTATTCGTAACTGTGACCCAAATAAGACTGTTGCCGCGCTAATGAAACCTGAGGCCCAGTTGCCTGATGTTTACCCATCTGCTGCTACTGTCTATCAGACAGAACTCTTCAATCTTCAAAAACAGAATGCTGTGGTAAGATGGTAATTAGTCAAATATATCCTTAGTTACGAAATGAAATATCCTCAATATTCATTTAAGTTCACAATAAATCTTTCTATTCTGAATTTGTACTACTAATATGGCAAAAAAATCCTTATGATTTCAGGAAAGTGTTCTGTTTTCAGCAGAGATGTATAATTACTAATTCTTTGGTGGCCACATTTAAGTCATATGATTTTCTCCTTTATGAAAGTGAAAGATAAATACAGGTGCTTCTTCAGAAATAAACAAGATAGGAATACTTGAAAGCCACAGTTACATCTCCTGTTAGAAGATAGTTAAGATTGCTAATGTTTGTAATTAAAATATGTTTTGGATTCATGTGGTTTTTTAAACATATATTCTTAACTTCAGAGTTCCATTTTTAGACGGTCTTCACAAACTTTTAAAAATGTTTACACATGTTTTGTGTTTGTTTGTTTTTTATATGCCCATTTACATATAATATTCATCTGGCTAGTGGCTATACATCTGTAGAAATGTAGGGTTCATGATCCTTTCCTGAGATTCAGCAGGCAAAATCTAAAAGTTGTCCAAATCGCCGTTATCATCTGAGGTTACCAGGGTTGCATATGGTCTATCACACATTAGGGACCCCTCTATGACTACCCTTCCTATGATGTTTATCATGGCTTCTAATTTTTGGTACTTTTTTAATGCCAGTGGGGAAACTCTACCAGTCACTGTTTGTTAATATAGTTGCTATTGATGCTAATTTTGCCATCAAGAAAGAAAATATCTACCTGCTATTGATATCCCAGAGCTGTTGCTGCTTCCACTTCCAGTTTTGTCTTCAGTATTGATACTCTAGTCTAGTAGATGTACATGAGAGTCCAAGTGGTTAGATACTTCATTAGCTGCTGTTACATGGATCATCTTGGGAGGGAGAAGAGCCCTGTAAAGTAGACCTTATTCTAAGAGACTGCTTTCTATATGGCCTAACAGAAATAAAAGGGAAGAATGTTGGGGAGAGGATGGACAAAGCAAAGAGAAATAAACAGGGCTGTATCTTGTGGAGACAGAGTCGGGTCTCCCAAAGTCAGTGCTTACATTTGGCTGTTACAGTACAGCAGATTTTTTTAAAAGAGTTGTGGCATATTGTTAGTGAACATGCACATTTATATATATCACTTGATCATTCCTGTGTAGCTCTTCCTGCCTGCAGGAAACAAGCATGGGGCTTCCTGCTTGTGGTTTGTTTAAAATTTAGTGTAACGTCCATACTGTTTGTTTACAGAATACTAACTCGAATGTGAGTTTTCATCCACAATAAGTCAGAATTCTATTCAATCTTAGCTTCTAAATTTGGCTAATGCCTTAATGTTGAACCAAGAAAATAAGACAGTTGTACCTTGCTTAAAGAGCATAATGTGTTCCACAGGATTGCTCTTTAAGCGAGTTTGCTCTTTAAGCTAAACACCATTGAAAGTGACCAATTGTGACTTCTGTTGGGGGGGGGGGGATTGCGAACCCTGATTTATTTGTTAAGCGAGTTTTTTGTTGGTTTTATTTGTTAAGCAAAGCGAACATTCAGAGAAAATCCTGCTCTTTAAGCGAGTTACTCTTTAAGAGAGGCGCTCTTTATGCAAGATTTGACTGTATTGTGTTATACCAAAATGAAATGAAATAATACTTCCTTCATCCTTCCTTACTTAAGATCTGACTTTTCTAACCTTTGGGAAGTGTTATTGTTTTAAAGCTAAGCTACAGATTCATTTTTTCCCATGCTGAGTAGTGCTTAGGGGTTTTTTTGCTGATCAGAACGTATTCCTACAGAACTACTTGGCCCATGATGAATTGTCTATTGCTGTTGAAATGCTGTCAACAGTCGTGCTGCTAAACCAGGCTTTGGAGAGCAAGAACATAGCAGAAGCAAAGACACATCTCAGCAATCCATCCGTTGGCTTTAATAACCTGGAAGAAGAACATTTGCAACGGTAAAACTTTAATCCTCCTTCCACTTCTGTGAGAAACTGAACATTTACAGTAAAACACCAGATAACGCTAAAAGTTGGTTCCACAAGTCTTGGTGTTATCCGATTTTTAGTGTTATCCGATCCATGTTAAAATCCTATGGGATGGATCAGATAATGTTAAAGCTCCATTGAGATACATTGTAACCACGCAGGCTTTAGTAGTTGTTATCCGATCCATCCCATAGGACCTTAACGTTATTCGATCCAATTCGCCTCCCCAGATTACTTAACGTTATGTGATTTTAGTGTTATCCAAGGTAAACGTTATCCGGGGTATTAGTGTACTTTCCTTTCTTCTGGGCCTCGCTGAGTTGTATAGCTTGACCAGGGCCACAGAGATTGGCTTTTCTTCATGACACAGTGGGGAATCAATCTATCAACTCCTGGTTGTACGGCCATTGCACCAGCTCAGAGTACTATCCAGTCCCTTTTAACCATAGTAGAGTCAAAACTACTATTGGGTTTTTGCAATACATGATGAAGTTGTAATTTTCTCCCTACAGTTATGCTGAAACCCTGATGTCTTTAAAGGTAGAAGCTTCATCTCAAGGACAAAAATACCTAAGCTGGAATGATGTTCAAAACTGTATTGAAATGGTTAATGCACAAATTCAAGAGGAAAACGACAGTGAGTGTCCTGTTTAATGTTTGGTTTACAAAATTAGTTTATTGGAATGGAGTTCAGAAGGAAATTATTAATTAAATGGCAATACAGTAATCTATTCTTTATTTATGTCCCATTTTATTAAAAAATGTTCCAAGCTGCTAAGATGCCAAACTCTAGACATCACTGATTAGCAGACAACTATGCTAATGATTGTACTGTGAAAGGGTTACAGAGTAACATGTTACCTGCTGAAATGGGAAAGTTAGACTCAGTCTCTTTCCACCAACTCTATTTAGAATAGAACCTGGAAAGATCAGAGAGGTTTTATGGAGTTGGAGAAAATGTGGCATAGCTTCTATTCATTCATTCATTCATTCATTCCTTTATTTATTTATTGATAGTCAGCTGACCATATCAAGTTAAAGTATAGTAAAGTATAGTAAAATACACTGTGTAAAATATGATTATATAAGATAGGGAAAGAATAAAATGAAAATAATATGATACATTTAAAAATCTGTAAGAGCCCAGTATTTACAGCTACTATTAGAATGATATACAGGGACTCCAATGATAGACTAACTTTCTTCTGGGCCTGCTATGTTCATAGTTAGGGCTGTTGAACAGAGAAGATGCTTTATTGAACAGATAGATTGACGTGTTTCACTGAATACCTTTGATTTTATCTGTGTCTTTACAAAGGTCCAAGCATCTTCTGGATAATGGGAACTACTCTGGCTCCAAAGACCATTGTATATGCCATTGATGGTGAACCTTTTAGAGACAGAGTGCCCAAACAATGGGGTGGGTGAGCTCTGTGCTGGGGGGAGGGAGGAAGCACCCCCTTCTGGGCAGAGGGACAGGGTGAACTCTGCTGGAGAGAGGGAGGAAGTGCTCCCTCATTGGGCTTCTGGGCAGAAGGGTGGTGCAAACTGCTGGGGAAGGGAGAAGTACTCCCCCATTGGGCTTCTGGGCAGAGTGGTAGAGTGAACTCTGTGCTGGGGCGATAGCATACATGCCAACCAAGAGGGGTTTGCATGCCGTAGGTTCGCCATCACTGGTATATGCTAAATGTAGTCCATCTGTCACTAGAGATTACTAAAAGGCAATTCACAAAACCTGGAAAGGTAGATGTTTGTCCTGTAAATATCTGGAGAGATGCAATTCCAGAATTCCTCTGGAAGGTGCATCTACTTCTGTTTCTACACTGCCCACCCAACAGTACAAGAGAAGCTGCTTATAGTTGCCAAGTAATTGCCAACTGCTTTCAACAGGATGTTCTGAATTACAAATTGCATCCTCATGTGTGATAGTAAATCTTGTTTGACAATTAAAAGCCAGTGATAAGCTAGAATTCCGGTTCAGTCAGGAAATGTGAATGCTGACATGTACCTTACTTGTACACTTTTTCTTTTCCTTGTGCATATACTGATATTTACGTGAAACATTGCTCTTTTTTACTTAGGGATTATAGCAATTGGTCACATAAATGAGGCCATTGATCAGGGAGATCCTACAAAAACAGTAGAAGCACTGCTGCTTCCCACAGCAAAATTAAAGGGTGTGAAAGAAGTAAATGCATGGCATTACCAAGATGTTCTGAAGAATGCAAAAGTACTCAAATGCCAGGTAGAGATACTCATCCCCATCTTCCCTGTTTTTGTGTGTGCAAAATATAAAATGCAAAAGTGCCTTGTAATTCCTGTTATACCCTGTCTTGTCCTGTCCTACCCTACATGATGCATGTGTTAGGTACATATAGTAATTATAGTGATGTGAATGAGAACACTTTCCCTTGCTTATTATTGTTTCACATAGTGACTCGGGGTTTGTTTGTTTGTTTGTTTGTTTGTTTTTAGCCATAAATGTTTTAAATGTTCATAGGTTTTCGTTATTAATTTAGTTTCCTTCTTAATTTCTGGAACTGAAATTTCCATGTGCCTAACAATCAAATATGGGTTCTTTTTTTCAATAAGCACTTAGATGGGCACCTTGCACAATAAGTTTGTGGTTACGCACACATGCTTGTGTGCATCGGGGTTCTGTTGCAGAATTGGAGATTTGACACATACACTTGAATTTCATAGAAGGTGTTGGGCCTCCATAAACCAATATTTCCCTTAGCTACATTGATTTTTAAAAGCATGTGGCAATACCCTGTTTAACACTTATGCATGTGGAGTTCTACCTACAAAAGTTATTGTGGTAACGTGACAAAATGGCAATTCTGTGCTTTGCCATTTGCAACAGGCATCTTGTTAGAGCACTGTCCCCCTTAATCATCCAGTGTGTCTGAATACTGTAATTGGACATGCTTGCTCTCCACTATCCTCCTTATGACATAAGCTTCAGATCACTGTCGCCAGTGCAGAGTCTAGTCCAAGTCCATGCATAATCACATCCTAACCCACCTTTTTATGGTTTCCCCCCCTAGTAGTAGCATGAGGATGTCATTCTGTTGCTATGGCATGGCAGCATAGTGGAATACTGGCAAATGTTTGGGAGGATCCTATATCTCACTGTTCTCCTCTGCCTCTAACAAGGTGCTTCTTTGTATTCTGATAGATAGCAATGCCATAAGGGAAAGTAGAGGCTGATGCAATTGTAAGAGAAAGAGCAACAAATTGGGTACTCGTCCTTACTCCCAACTCTATGTTTCAAACCAGCCAATCTTCCTTTGTTGACCCCTTGATTGAATTATGTTTATATATGAATGAGGGCACCTGGCACAGAGAGGGTGAGAGATCAGACTGCAGTAAGACTAGAGGTGTGGATGAGCACTGGAGGTAAAAAGAGTACATCCTTACTATAGAGCAGTGATGGTGAACCTTGGCACCCCAGGTGTTCTTGAACTTCAATTCCCAGAAGCCCTGAAGTGCTTACTTGGGCTTCTGGTAATTGAAGTCCAAGAACACCTAGAATGCCAAGGTTTGCCCTCATTGCTATAGAGTGAAATGTTTATGGTGATTCTGTTATTGATGAAAAATGAAGCATTACCCCCCCCACACACACACACACACACCCATAGGTTGGTAATGCAAATCCAAATGGAAAAGGTTGAACTAGGACAATCTATAGTAGTTTTCCTTGCTGCATTTGTTACCTGCAGGGAAGATCCCATTTGCTCATGGGTAGATTCAAGTTTTGGATTACACAGCTACTAACGAATCATTCCTATCGAAACTGGCAGGTCAAAGAGTCATACATTTTCATGTGTTTCTCCTTATTGTTTGAGGAAGGTCTTTATTAAATACTTACCTTATCATTCCCTGTTCCAGTGATATATTTAGACCAAAATGGACTGATAAAGCAAAAGGCTCATCATCAACGTCCAACAATTTCACAAGTTTGCAGTCCTAAAATAATAAACTACTTGCATATGCTTTGAATTTTGCATAAATAAATGTATTAAATAAATCACTTTATGAAAAAAATTACATATATACAGTTTTGTCAGATATCAGAAAAGAGAAGTGTGTCATGTTGTTTCTCCCCTTACTGTTTTAACTTTCTTGAGATAAACAGTCCTGTTGTTATTGGTATTGATTTTGGACATCAGGAAGTAAAGGAATGGATCGAGACAACTGTTCAAACTACTTAGACATAAAGTAATGAGATAAAAGACATACAAATTGTCTTTAGAACTATAGTAGTAATTCAAATGGTGGGCAAACAGCAAGACATTGCTAGGAGTGAAGCAAATAGCAAAAATGCTGAGGATAAGCAGGCTGACTTTGATGTACCAGAACCACTTCGTTTTGTAAGCTTTGAGTGTTCGAATAATTGAAACATAACAGAAAAGAACAATACCAAGAGGAATAATGAATCCACCTACTACTAGAAAAATAAAATAATAGTGTTGGAGGTATGACAGAGTTTCACAGGTATTATATACATCATGACAAGTAAAAATACTTAGTTTATCCAGATAATAGCTTTGCTTTGTTGTAATCAGAGGCAACATATATAAGAAAACAACCGTCCATACTATTCCACAAGTAAGTGTTGAAAGAAGTCGTTTAGGCAAATTCCGGTAAGTAAAAGGATGAACAATGGCCACGTAACGGCTGAGGCTGATGCAGGTGAGAAGTAGAGTGGAACAATACAGATTGCCATAAAATATAACAGTCATTATTCGGCACATTGCTTCACCAAAAATCCAGTTGTTTCCTTTGAGGTGGTATGTAATTCTGAACGGCAACATAATACAGAAGAGGAAGTCTGAGATGGCCAGATTTGTATAGAATATGGCAGTACGAACAGATCGTATTCTAAAAAATAGCATCCATAGAGTGATGGCATTTGATGGTACTCCGATTAAAACAACAACTATGTATATAGCAGGTATCAGCTTTGTGCTTAAAGAGCTAGTAAGGTATTCCATTGTGACGTTGTTTATTTTCAACACTGAAGCATTGGATGTCTCTGCAGAGCATGTGCTGCCTTTGGTGTGGTTTATCTTTTTTGTCCCTTCTAAGAAAGAAGATGGTATATTTTCATATGTATCTTGTGGAGTGCCATGAAAAGTCTTTATAGGGGGTGAATTACCACCTTGGCAAGTTGCTGTTGACAGACTGCTGTTACATTCCCTTTCTAAAAGTTGGAAAGAAAAGCAGATGGTTGCAGAAAATTAGATTTGGAAACAGAAACAAAGACATACTCAGAGAGCCATGTGTACCTCACAAATCTCACAAGACAGCCTTACAAAGAGCTACAAGGTGCCACTACTGTTATTTCTGCCATGCAGTAAAACAGACGACAGAATTTCAGCCATCTTATGGCAAAATTGGAACATTACAGTTGGAATACAAAACTGTTCTCGTTTAGGAAAGTGAATTTATGATTGCAACCTTTGGTTAGCAAACATATTCCCCATTTTGTGCAGGTTAAAAGAAGTTTCTTCTCTGCAGCATTGTTGATTTTTAAAAAATTACTGTGTATTCCATACAGTATCACTAATTTTGTCTCTTGAAAACAAACTATAAGGTGTGGCTGTAGCAAATATTTAGATATTAAACAGTTCCATTGAGGAATTGAACCAATAGTAAGGATATTGCGGAGTCTTTTTGTTTAGATGTTCATTTCCTGCTCTAGTTTCCTTATTGCAGCTGTAGAAGTTCCATCATTTGCCCTTTTATGGTTGTTTAGTTTTATGTCTGTATACTGCACTTAGATTTAATGCAAAAAGTGACATGCTTTAAATCTAAAGTGTAGGTTTTTAAAATAAATAATCCACATTGCAAGACTTGTAAGAAATATGAAATGCAGATTATACTCAGTGATGGGATGTAACAGATTCTCACTAGTTCACCAGAACCGGTAGCAACTTTTCCCAGTATCCCTGAGAACCAGCAGCAGCTTTTGGGGGGAACCACCTTCGGGGCTTACCTTTTCACTGGTTCCCCCACTGCGCATGAGCACCAAGCACTTGGTGTGCATGCACACCTTCAATGCTTGGCATGTATGCATGGCTTCCTTGCTGTTCTCCAAAGCGGGGAGGAAGAAGAAAAGCTACTAGCCTGAAGCTCCCTATAGCTTGCTCCCCAGGGTATGTGACTCACCTTTGGATGTGGTGTGTCTGTGTGTACTTTAATGTGTATTGAATACCTTTACCTATATTGACGTACTACCACAGTTTCTAAAAAGGCCTAGCGGCCTGGCTTGGGGTTTTTAAGCAAAGTGTTGGAGTTACCTCATCAATAAGCTACACTTGTGCTGTTCCAATTGCTGTTCCAATTGGAGAACCCTTAAGGAGGTACAGCTGTTTTACATTTACATTAAGGCACATTATCCTAGAGAACTGGTTAGGCAAAGACTTAGTACCTAACTTCTTTAACTGTTGAAAAGTTGAAAAGTGCCAAAATGAAGCCATCTTGTGGTGAGTTCATTCTGTAGTTCCTTCCATCTGACCTAGTGTGAGAAAGATTAGCCAGAATAAGCTTTAAGCTCTGGTTTAAAAGCTCTGGTTGATTTATGTTTGAGGTGGGTGGCTGTATTTTAATTTATTTTTTAAATTTGTATTTGTTTATTTATTTAATAAATAAATGTGTTGTGGGTGGGTGGGTTGAGGTGTGGGTGTGCGTGTGCGTGTGCGTGTGTGTGCTTATTTTTATTTTATTTTATATATTTTATTTTTATTTGGCCCCGCCCACAACATCATGATGTCATGCCGTTGGCTCTGCCCATGACATCATGACATCATGATGCTAGCTCCACCCACACTGTGATGACATCACGGTGGGGTAGTAAACTTTTTGACATCCCACCACTGATTATACTGTGCAAAAAGGTGGGCGATCACTATGAATGTCACCACCCGCCCTGCACGTTCCCTCCCGTTAGGTACATCAGACATATTTTAAGAATAAATTCTGGATGGACTAGTATTGCAAATTATGTTTCAAGGCTGGAAATATGGCCATAGACCAGATTCCTTCCTTTTAATTAACTTTAAACTATCAGCTATCCACTAATCAGAATTCTTCTGAGTAGTTTGCCATTTGTTAAAAATATAAGATTGCTTTAGCACACTTTAAAGCAGAGGTGGGCATAATGTGGGGAATACGTAGCCCACCAATCACCCAAACTATTAACGCTCCTACAAAATCTTTTTGGCTCTAACAGTAATCCCTTGACATCTTCTAGCTAATAAATACTGTTTTGAACCTTGCAATTGTCATTTTTCCATATCTATCTAATGGAATACTGTAATTGTGTCCTGCCAGTAGAGTCCAACCTATCTCATTTATAATCTAAGCATCAGAGGGTACACTTTTGCCAAATATTTAGTCCTTCTCATCTATTCTAAGGAAGAGTGGTCGTCCCCCCCTCCCCCCAAAAAAAAAACGATTTAAGAAAATATGAGGGGTCTTTTAAAATGGGGAGGTGTTTTGGCACCCTTCCCAAAGTCCATAGGATAATACTGTATTCCATAAGCAGCTTACATGGAAGCATTATTGTAGAAAGCAAAGCATTGCTTCATTCCCCCCAAATGTTATGTTTGTCTGTTTCAAACTTTCCCCACTATTTGTGGCATTTAAAATTTTTTGAAAATGTGTTGCTATTCTTTGTGTAATAGTGAGTATCACTAAATGTAATGATATTTGCCAGCGGTGCCTTCCTAACGAGAATGAAGGATTCCCCACCCCTTCCATAAACATACTTTCGTTGCGACCGAAACCTCCTTTACTTGAGGTGTGGTTTAACAGTGTATACTATCAGATTTTAACTTGCTTACTCACTAAAATAAAAGTAGAAAGATACTTAGAAACAACACAGAAGTCTTACCTTTCATGCATAAACAGGAAGAGAAGAGCAGCCCAATTTTCAGCAAGGACAGAGTTTTCATTGTGGCAGTTAATCAAATCTCAAATTTTAAATAGCGTGTTTTAGTTGTTCTCCTGCTTAATCCCCAATTTAACAAAGACATGCTTGAGACGCCAGACTAATTCAAAGTGAAATGAGCGACTTTGCTCTTCCTCTCATATGGAGAAGTCCGTGAGGGCGGAAGAAGCTCTTGATTGCTTAAGTCTCCAACCACCACAGACAGTGACTTCCTCTGTACGTGAACAAATTAACTCCTGAACTACCCTGAGCAGAGAAGAGAATAGTGTATTAAGTCTCTGAGAGTAGCAAAATAGTTATTTAGGAAATGTTACAGTTGAGATTGCACAGATAATAATTTAATTACTACTGTAAGGTAAAGGTCACCTTTGCTCAAAAGCCAGTTGTATTTGACACTAGGGTGCAGTGTTCCATTTATAGCCAAAGAGCCAGTGTTGTCTGTGTCATGTGGCAGGCATGACTAGACACTGGAGCATACAGAACAATGTTACCGTACCACCAAATCGGTACCTCTTTATATACTAGCAGTTTATTTATTTCTTTTGAACTTCTAGTTTGGCAGGAGCTGGGACAGAGAAGGTAGTTTCCAATCATTCAGTTCAGCATCTTTACCACTCTTTTAAAATAAAAGCCCATATATATATTTTTTTCCTGTCTCATCAAGTTGCGTCTGACTTATAATGATCCTGTTTTGATCTTCAAAGCATATGAGCACTAGAATGGATTCTATGCTGTAACAGGGAGTTGAACCCAGATCTACTGAATTCTAGTTCATCATGTTGTTCACCACACTAAATTGGTTCATGGGAATCTACAAGTAGTTAAAAAGAAAAACCATCACTATATGATTGCATAATCTTAATTGATTAATATGAATAGTAGAATTACAACTTTTCATACACATTATACCTGTAAGAGCAGAAGTTATATAGTTATCAGAAATTTGAAAAAGAGTCCTGTAACGCAGTCTGTTAAGTAGAATGTTGAGATTTGATCTGTTGTAAAGGAAAGAAGAACTTACTCCATCACAGATATATATATATATATATATATAAAAGAAGGGCTCACTTCAGATGAAAAAACTGAACTTCAGATAATGCCTAAACAGCATTGTGTCAAGATTCTTCTAGCTTTGGAGTTTGTGGATTAAGTGCGGCTTCAGGTAGATGGCCTGTTATAGCCTCCCTCTAACTCTTGTGATTCTGCTGTGATTTAACAGATTTACAAGTCTACTCAGAAACAAATTTGTAAATTTCAAAGGGTTTTACTCATAGAACTCGGAAAGTGATTTTTAGGAAAATTAAAGTAGTAATGTGTTGTGCCCACATTTCCACCATGGGTCACTTCATGATAGCTTCAGTGTATGATTTTTTATAAAGTAACTCCCCACTCTCTGCTTCTTAGTAAAAGTGTGCAGTATTGCAGTCTTTCTACACACCATGCTTTACAGAAAATTGCTGCCATCCTGTGTTGACTGATCTTGTCAAGCTGCTTGTTAGCTATTTGGCAAAACATTTTTTAAATGTCAAGGAAATTTTAATTAGAATGTAATACTGATTTCCATATCAGGCAGGAGTTTTATATCTCCATCCCCTCCTCTTGGTTCTTATTTTCTGATCTAACTTTTGTGCAATTGGTGTTATCTGTACATGGCTGGATTACGATATAGTTGTGTCTGCATATAGTTCTTTTTCACTGGAAACATCAAGAAACTACAAGCCATCAAGTATTCTTTTGTGCACATCGGAAAACAAAAATGATGGTTACTGAGTCATCTTCCTGTTTATGTTTTATCTAGTGCATGCAATGCTTTCCTCCAGAAATAAATTCTAAACCCTCATCTCTGCTTTTGGACAAAATTATTAAACCTAGCAAATGATCCAGTTACACATAGATAGAGTACTTGTCGTCTTCTGCAACTCATATCCAAGAATACATTTTTTCCTGAAGCAGGAAAAATGCCATTGGCATGAATTTGTTTAAGGTGGATCCCAGCTTGCCATGAAGTGACCCACACACTATGATCTCAGAGCCATCTCCTGCAGTGCATATGAGATGAGACATGCAGGATTTAACACCAAGACTGCAATGACTGCTGCAGCCTTGAGGATATTAAAAAGGTGTGCCTTCACAGCCAGTCCATATGGCATGGCCTCTTCCATCTCCATGACCATTGGGAATCAGAGTTCCTCTGCTCATTTTGCCGTTT
Organism: Furcifer pardalis; assembly: GCA_030440675.1. NCBI lineage: Eukaryota > Metazoa > Chordata > Lepidosauria > Squamata > Chamaeleonidae > Furcifer > Furcifer pardalis. Next base: position 78,968,500 of record CP126896.1, read on the forward strand.
GGCCCAATATGATTGTTTCCAGGGGCATTTCCTCCACTGAGGGGAGCATCACCCAACCTAAAGGGGCTCATCTGCCTGTAGCCATTGGCCCCTATAGGAAGTCAAGTTATTTACTGCCACCCAACACTCAGCGTTGAATCACTGGCTGTACAGTCTAAGGATGTCCAGCCAGACATTCATAATTTATTAATATTAAAGGTAGAATTACAACTTTTCATACACATTTATGAACAGAAGTTATATAGCTATCAGAAATTTGAAAGAGTCCTGTAACATGATCGAGTACTAGAATAAGAGAAACTGAACCTTAGATTCCTAGTTTCAAGAATAAAATGTACTGATGCTGTCTTGACCAATGTGTCACACACAAGCAAACAGTATACAGATATAATTAAGGTGCCCACCAACCAAATTGTACAGTGTGACTTAAAACAATTCAGAATAAGGTCTACTGAGACTCTGTATACTGGGCATACAGTAATACCCCGGATAATGATTCTACCGTATAGCGCTAAAACTGCATAACGTTACAAGATTTTTGGAAAAATCTTGTATCGAATAACGCGATTTTTAGCGTTATCCGGAACAATCGTGGGGGGGAGGGGCTGGATTGGGTAGAACATCTACCCAATCCAACCCCCCCAGCGCCTGCCCGCACGATGTTTGGAAAGGGTACGGGGAAGAGCCACCGTACCCTTTCCAAACACCGTGCGGGCGCGCGCATGTCAGACGGGGGCTGGGGAGGCTACAGAGATCTTCCTCGTAGCCTCCCCAAACCCCATCTGACACGCGCGCCTGCCCGCACAGTGTTTGGAAAGGGTACGGGGGAACATCCCCCGTACACTTTCCAAACACCGTGCAGGCAGTGGCGGCTTTGGCGAAGAGCGGAGGAGGCGAAGGAGCTGGAGAGAAAGAGGGGAAGGAAGGAAGAGGGGTGGCACAACCGCCGCTGACTCGCCAGTTGATCCTGTCGTTTCTTAAACTGCCTTCTTTCTTTCTTTCTTCATCGTCTCCCCACCACCACCCGAAACGAACCTTAGCACTAGCCGCGGGTGGTGGTGGTGGGGAGACGACGAAGCCACGGCTGCTGCTGGGCTCAAGTCACCTTTCTTTGGGATCGCCAAAGAAAGGAAGCAAGGAGGCAGTTTAAGAAATGATAGGATCAACTGGCGAGTCAGTGGCGGGGGTGCCCCCCTTTCCTTCCTTCCTCCCCCTCTCTCTTTCTCTCCAGCTCTTTCGCCTCCTCCGCACTTCGCCAAAGCTGCCAAAGCTGTCGCTGACTCGCCAGTTGATCCTATCGTTTCTTAAACTGCCTCCTTGCTTCCTTTCTCTGGCAATCCTAAAGAAAGGTGACTTGAGCCCAGCGGGGCTCTCCCTGGGCGGGTGTCGGGGTGGCTGAGGAGTGAAGTTGTTGGAGGTGGCTGACGACCGACACTGGCTGTCAGTTCCGCCCATGCCCACCGGGCTTCGTGGTCATGTTGGTGCCCCCCCCAAGGCTCGTGTGCACCGGACTGGCTCCTTACCACTTGGTGAGGGAGGGCAACGACGATGACTGCGGGGCTTTCCCTTCTGGCTGGATACCTGGTGACGGGAGGGGGAGGAGGAAGGGGGAGGCACCAACATAAGCACAAAGCCCGGCAGGCACGGGCGAAACTGACAGCCAGTGTTGGTCGTCAGCTGCTTCTGACAACTTCACTCCTCAGCCACCCCGACACCTGCCCAGGGGAAGCCCCGTGAACAAGGGGACCTGCAGGTTCTCCTTCCACCACATGCCCACACCCCACCCCCAAGAAGGCAGTAGCAGCAGCAGCAGCAGCCTCTTCTCGGCCCCCTTCCCCCGCCTCTGCCTCCTGCAGGGTCTCCTTGGCCTCCCTCAGAGCTCGCTCGTGGTCCTCGGGATCCTGGACAGGTTCTCGGCCGCTTCACCCGCCGCGCCGCATTTTTCTTTGGCGGCAGGGACTCATTCCCGGCAGGCGCGGGTTGCAAAGGAGGCAAAAGGGCCCCCATCCCCCCTCACCTCTCCTCGCCCGCCAAAACTGGGGGGGAGGGCTGTCGAGTTAAAAGCCTTCTCCTGTCCCAGCTAGCAATCGCTATCCTAGGGTTTGACTTCAGGTACAAACCGCGCCCTGATGTCAGGGCTTTTTTTTTTTTAGCATTGTTCGATGTATACCCCGGACAATGCTAAAAACTGTATAACGTCATGACTTGTGGAACCAAGTCATAACGTTATCTGGGGTATTAGTGTATATCCAAAATGTGAGTTATTCTCTTATGCCAACCCAGACTCATAATGTTAAGCCCTTATACCTGGCTATGTAAATTTCAAAATGGATTGTTAACTCAGTATTTATTGACTTGACTACATGAAGATTCAAGAGATTACTTTCAGTTTATAGCACATCTCCTTTTCTTATCTAGGAGTCTCAGGATGATTCTTCACTCCTTTGGCTAAACGAAATCCAGAAAGGAATTGATGATGCCAACAGAAACCTGGAAGATGCAGCACAATGTAAGCATCACTGAATTGTTTACATTGCTTTTGTGCTTGTTAAAGATTTCCTCTTAATTCCCACAAGATTACCAAAATTAATTTCCAGAATATCATTATGTATTGTATGGATAAATGGCTGTTCTGTCTTGACTGCATAGAATGAATTTCAAACACAGAACATACTCAGTATTTGCATTCAGCACCGAGCAGTAGAGGCAAGTGATAGACGCTCATTCCCAACTTCCCTTCAGTGATGATGTGAATTCAACCTCAGTGACACAAGTAATGACTCATTTCCCACATTTGTAAGGCAGATTTGTGGATGGATCATTGAAGCTCACAGGAGTCCTTACACAACACAACAGACTGTACAACACAAGGGACTGCAATTTGAGTTTGCAGCTTAAGGTCCATCAAATATGGCTGGAAATAAACAGTCACAAACATTTTACTGATGTATTTTCGTTGTACTCCTGGAAATGTAACTTGCATTTTCCCCATCCTTTATTTGTGTCAGGTTCTGAAACAATGGCCCAAATCCTGTTTTTTAGCATAGTAAATCTCACTAAAGTTGTGTTTTTCTTATGTGCCATCAAGTTTCTTCCAACTTATGGGGACTGTATAAATGAGAGATCTCTAAAATGTTCTGTCCACACAACAGCCCTGCTCAGCAATTGCAAACTCAAGTCTGTGTCTTCCTTTAAGGAGTCAGTTCATCTCATAGTTCAGTGATGGCGAGCCTTAGCACTCCAGCTGTTCTTGGACTTCAATTCCCAGAAGCCCAAGTCCCTGCATACTACATACATGCAGTAAACCCATTCATGTGGTTTCACAGGAACTTGGGCTTCTGGGAATTGAAGTCCAAGAACAGTTGGAGTGCCAAGGTTTGTCATCATGGACATAGTTGGTCTTCTTCCTTTCCTTCTGCCTTCTCATTATGTACACAAAGTATGACAACATTCCTTCATGCTGTGTCTAGGTTTATCAGCCACATTTTGGCCAATGCTGTGTGCATGTCATACAAGCATATCTCAGTGCCTGTTGTCCACTTCAGTTGAGTACATTATTGTAAAAAATTAGTATTTGAAATGTTTCTCCCTCCAACTCCCAGATGCCCCAGGTTGCTTGGCTGACAAGAAAGGATTATGGAAGTTATGTTCTGAAAACCTGCAAGGCCAGACATGTCTTATTCCTCTTTTAGCAAATGGAGTTGGCTATGAGTAAAAACTTAATAGTTTTCGTTAAAAACAAAATCAGTTCAGACAATTTTCCAATTGTTTCCTGACCTTAAAAAGCCACATCCGACAAATAGCCCCAGCCAACAGATCCATCTAATCTTAAGAAAAATTGGGGTGGGGGTGGGGTGGGGAGCATAAACCACTGAAGAATGCTGAACATGCTCCTCAATTTGAAACTAGTGATAAATGTGAACTCTAGTTCCAAATATTAACATCCATAAATATATTAGAGAAAATCAGAAGTTATATACTGCCTCAGATGTTAATTTTCAGTGTTTAAAGAATTTTAACACTCACTACTCTGCGCTGAAGCGAACATGGGCTTACGTAATTTTAAATGGGTAATTTTAAATTTTAAATGTGTGTAATTTTAAATGAACTGTATCATTTGTGTTATACAATCATTCATACTGCACAATTTTAGCAATCTTAATGGTTTTAAATCATAATAATTCTCTATGTTAATCCCTTCTTCCACAATAGTTAAAGCCTGCAGACTGACCTTCTGTTCTTTTCCTAAAATAAGCCTTGTGAACTTTGGAAAGAAAACTTTTTCTTTGTTTACCTGAAATTTACTCATAGCTCCAAGTTAATACATACCTGGCAAGTTACATTCTTGAACATATAATCTATATTTACTTTGTCTGTCACTTATACTTTGAGGCCTTGTAAAATTGACTCAATCAGTATTCATTTAAAATATGCCTTCCATCTTTTTGAGGTTATAGCATGTTGCATATACTGTATTGTTGGATACTGAAAATATAACATACTATTTCAATACATATTGTTCAGTTTAAACTGAGTTTCTTATTTACTTGTTAGTAAATGTATGGTAATACCTAGTGTAGTGATGATGAAACTGAGGTTGGCATGTTTTCAACCTGGGGTTCTCAACCTTTTTAAAGCCATGGGCCAGGTCACGCTCCCTCAGACAGTTGAGTGTACCAGACTGGTGGTCCTCCCTGCACCATAAACTGCTGCCTTAAAATGCATCCATAGCTGTCATAAACATTTTTATGACAGCTGTAAATGTCTTTACGACAGCCATGTCCGTGTTTATGGCTGTTTCCGCAGCTTCTGGCGGTAGCGGCAGTAGCAAGGGCAGCAGGCCACATGAAATGCTGCTGCAGGCCTTACGTTGAGAACCCCTGCTTTCAACCCATGATGAGAAGGCAGATTCTCTGGAAATAATGCTGAGAGGTTGAAGGCAGCAGGAAAAGAGGAAGACCAAATATGAGAGATATGAGACAAGTTGGTTCCCTAAAGCAACCACAGCCTTGAGTTTACAATAGCTGAGCAGGGTTGTTGAGGACATTGTTTGCTTGCTTGCTTGTTTACTTACTTTACCTACTTACTCCCTTTTTCATTGTGTACTCACTATCTGAGCAGTTTGGTTTTATCTGGTGTTAGAAAGAGTACCCATGGTAACCTGATTGTATTCACAAACTTTGTGGAGGCTGTTTCTGTGTACCCCTCAACCATCCACACTGCATACGTTAGCTTTGGCCCTGAGAATATCAGCAGCAGAGTATGCTGCTCCAGTATGGAGCGAATCCACACACAAAAAACAAATTGACATTGCTGTGAATGAAGCCATGTGTATAGTAACAGGATGCCTCAAACTTACAGCAGTTGAGAAAATGTACCCCCTTGTTGATATTGCCTCACCTAAGATAAGGAGAGAAGTAGCAGTGGACATCAAGAGAATGACCCTTGACATCCTCTGAATGGATATTTGCCTCAAGCCCACTGACTCAGATCCTAGAAGAGGATTATGGCAAGAACAAACATTCCTATACTCTGGTTTCTCTTCAGATCATATAAATCTTTCGCCTTTTACAAAACCTATATTTAGATAAAAACAAATTTAAACCACATTTTGGAGGTTGCTTATTTATAGTTTTGCCATACAATAAAACATCGGATAACGCTAAAACTTGGTTCCACAAGTCTTGGTGTTACCCGATTTTTAGTGTTATCCGATCCATGTTAAAATCCTATAGGATGGATTGGATAATGTTAAAGCTCCATAGAGATACATTGTAACCGCACAGGCTTTAGCGGTTGTTATCCAGTCCATCCCATAGGACCTTAACGTTATTCAATCCAGATCTCCTCCCCAGATTACTTAATGTTATGCGATTTTAGCGTTATCCGATCCAATAGTTATCTGGTGTTTTACTGTAATTCAAAGGGTACATGACAACATGTAACAAGAACATAGCATGATCATATTGTCTTTTTGATGAAATGCAGTGCTGTCCAGAATTCACTTGCCTGTCATTTTTATCGTGTAATGCTAAACAACATACTGCTGTCTGTAATTAAGTCAGTTTTTTTTTATTCTTGAGATTGCATGTATCCAAGATAGATAAAGACAATAAAGCATGAATAGGAAGTTTATAACATTACACATTACTGTATAAACTTCCTATTCATGCCTTATCATCTTAATCTATCTTGGAAACATGCTGTCTCAAGAATAAAAAAAAACTGACTTAATTACAGTTAGCAGCACTGTGGTGGCTTAGTGGTTAAGACGCTGAGCCTGGAGACTAGAAGGTTGGGGTTTGATACCTGAGTGCTGCACGACAAATCTTGGGGACATGAAAGGAGCCTCATTTGGGTATCCCCTGAGCGGAGCTTCTCCAGCAAAAATTATTTCAACCCAGATTAATTTCTGACACAAAATTTATGTATGTATGTATTTATTTATTTAATGTGTAATGTTTACCAGAGATGAAAGTGAATTGGATGTGCATGCTATTCTCCTTCAAATCTGAGGAGAAAAATGAGTGTCTGTCTCCAACCCATGAAAGCCTGTCTTCTTTCCAACTAACAACTACAGTTCATGCAGGATGGGAATAAGAGAGAAAGAAGGCAGGTCTTGGCCATATAACATCTTGTTGTATAACAGTCCTTCCTGCTCTCCTATATAGACTATCCTGCATGTCACAAATAGGGGCTGCTGTGGCACAGTGGTTAAGGCTGTTGTCTTGTTAGCTGGAAGGCTGGCAAGTCAGCAGTTCGAGACCCAGGTTACTGCATAATGGATTGAGCACCCATCTCTGTCCCAGCTCTTGGGGACATGAAAGGAGCCTCATTTGGGTGTTCTGTGAGCAGAATTTCTTCCGCAAAAATCCTTTCAACCCAGAATAATTTCTGACACAAAATTATTATTATTACTATGTCACCTACCTAGCAGTTCGAAAGCAAGAAATTGCAAGTAGATAAATAGGGAACACTTCGGGGAGAAAGTATCAGTATTCTGTGCACTCTGGTGTCTAGTCATGCCTGCCACATGACCAAGGAAATGTCTGCAAAAGCAAACAGTCCTGGCTCTTCAGCTTTGAAATAGAGATGAGCACTGAACCCTAGAGTTGGATATGACTGGCTTTTGAGCAAGAGAAACCTTTACCTTTACTGTTATGTCACAGAAGTATTTATGGTTGGATTGGAACGGCCTAACTGCTAATATTTAACTGAAGTCTATCATTTTAGTGGCTGTTGGGACCACCCGGGTAAACCAGTGTTTAGAAGACGGTGATTCTTCACAGCTTATCACAATCTTACAGTCTCCTTGCTTCGCTTTAAGAACTGCCCCAGAGTGTGCTGAAACCTACTACAGTAGTTTATTGGAAGCCAAGACCCTAAAACCCAAAGGTAATATTCTTGCCTGGCTCACTCTGCATAGCACAGGAAATGTAAATATTTTCTGCGTAGCACAAACAGCTTATTTGCTCTTGCACTGTTACCTTAATGTTTGCTATGTAGGAATGTTTAAAGATGGATCTTGTGTTTGTTGGTCCTTGAAACAAGCAAGCTGATAAGTGTGATGACAACACGATGAAATATATCTGAAAGGTCTGTTTGGATTCTTTCACCCCACAAGTATGTTTGGAAAACATTTATTTGTACCCTTGGGAGTCTGATCTGACTGGAAAAGCAAAGCATTTATCCACAAAAATTAATCATTGCCTCAGGAGTTGATCTCATTTTAAGCTGTTTCTGAAAAATTGCCTCTGTAGGAGTTTTGGCATTCTTAGGATTTCTGCATTCCAGAATCCCACAACTGTGTTTGTTCCTGCTTATTTTTGATTGTCGTGGTATAGTGTGAGTGCTATAAAAACAACTTATTTCAAAAGAGGAAGCTGTGTTCATCAGTTGTAGCAAAAAACAATAACAGTATACTTCTGTGCACTGCTGCTGTTTTCAGGTGCATGAGGCATTGAAAGTGGTCTACAATTCATGAAAGTTTTTGTCAAATGAAACGTGATCATTCTTAAGAAGTCACGGGACTCTGTCATTTTTAACAAGTTCCCCATTACACATGAACTGAGTGTTCTGCTCAGATGTTTAGGAACTATATTATGGGGTCAAAAAAGATGATTCATCAAAACAAATGTCATCTTTCAGTGACTAGTTGCTTCCTGTGAAACATCTGGCACATGTGTTGCAAAGCAGTAATGCAGTGTTTCACTGCCATCTGCTTGCTTCTGGTTTCTACCAGTCCTTTCAAGTCACAGTTTGCAAAGTACGCATGAAGCGTGACACTTTGGAAGATGGTAGGTGTGAGGCAACAGTAGAAAATAGTAGCTCTGAGGCAACAGCTAAATTTTGCTCCCACATTGAACCAAGGGAATATAGATCTGCTCCTGACTTCTTCTACTCGATTTACATACTTTTAGCAGCTATTTGCTTTTTATTATTATTTAATATTGGAGGATAGTAAATGCTAAGTCATGTATAATGATGGAGATCAGTATCAGGGTGATTAGCCACTACTGATTCCATGTAAACTGAAGCTTAATTCTGTCAAGAGAATGGTAACTCTGGGCAGTCCCAGGTTAAGAATTCAAATTGTGTTGTATTGGGTCATGTTTCTCTTAAAAACTCAGTTTTTCTGTTTTGTTGTGATGGTGAATTGAGCCCTGAAAATGGACACCCAGATTTCAGTAGTGTCCAGGAATATGTTTAGACTGTTAGTGTGCCACCTTCACCCCATCCTGATGATGTAGGGTCTGTTGCCACAGTAACATATTTGCTTTGTTACATCTTACTGGGGTTTCTGTTAAATGCTTCTGATGTCACTGCCTTTGAAAAATATCTAGAAAATTTAGTTGTATTGATTGGAATAATTATATAGTCCTTGTTACAGGAACTTCACTGGGCCCTTGCTTTAGCTGAAGGGTGTTTTTCCTGCATGTTAAAACCAAAGTGATTTCTGGTTTTGAAAATAACAAGGAAATGACATTTTCCTTGGGATACAGTATGCTGTGGTTCTCTGGAGTGTCAAACCTGGACCCATGGAAGTTGCCGCATCTGCTGTAGCAGAACAATAACATTGTCAACTGATACCCCTGCCCAAAAAGTTTATGTGATTTAATTATTAACAAAATGTACAGATCTAGATGAGGCTGTTGTGCAGTAAGACTAGAATGTGGTTTGTGAGTGTCCACTGTTGCATATTTTTAACTTGCTACCACAAACAGATGGCTGTAATGGTTAAAGTGATATAAGGAGAAAATAGGAGCACAATTATATTGCATGGAAGCAATAACAATATTGCTTTTAAACATGTTTAGATCCCAATGAAGGACCCTGGATCAAAATTGTAATGCAAGGCTGCTATAGTTATTACTTCAACGTGGAAACTGGAATGGATACTTGTATCCCACCTAAAGAAATTGTACCCAAAACATCTTGGCTGACTGATGAAGAGATTCAGGTAAAACACTGAAACTCTGGGCTCTTCTTCTTAGGAGGATGTTAAAATGCTGCTAACATTTGCCATAAAAATATTGTTAAAATATAATGGTTGGGATGCAAGTGTTGAAATGTGGGACCAAAATAAAATCAGATTTTTTAAAATAAAATAAAGCAATCTTATTCAATTTATTCAGAACATTTATATCCTGCCCAACTGCTAATACATGACTCTGGGCAACTCAGAAGTAATAAAAGCACAAGCACTCACATGGAACAAACATAATAAAACCTCATATGCAGTAGATTGATGAATCAATAAGACAATAAAACATACCTAACAAGCATCAGCAGCATCATTAAAACAACTAGGATAGGTACCCAGTCAATCTCCCCATATTAAAGCACATGATAGTCTTTCAAACAATCAATGGTAAATCCATATACTGTACAGCTAAACAACATAATGAGACAGGAAGGCTTTGTGGAACAGAAATGTCTTCTAAGATTTCCAAAATGGCAGCAGAGTTGAGCAGATCTAATTTTTAATTTCTTCCACAGCCTGAGGGGCTGTGGTTGAAAATACACTAGATCAGTGTTTCCCAAAGGCTGGTTTTTGGACTTCAATTCCCAGAAGCCTAAGTAATTTCCCCAAAGCATTGATCAGCCAATGTACTGACTGAGGCTTCTGGGAATTGAAGTCCACTAGTGGGCTGTGTACCCCTTGTTGGGAACCACTGGCCTAGATCTGGTCATCACCTTTATTACCTTTTTAGGGAGTGATCACTCAAAGTTTAAACCTTTGGGAGGTATGGGTATGATTCCTAAGGAAGAGGCGATCCCTGAGATGGCATGGTCCCAAATGGTCAAGTCCTTTATAGGCGATAATCCACACCTTGAATCTGGCACCAAACACAATGGGTAACCAACACAGACTAGCCAGAGCCAGAGTGATATGATCAAACCGACCAATACCAACAATCAGCCTGCCTGCCACATTTGCACCTGCTGAAATTTCTGTACCAGTCTCAATAGTAGCCCCACGTAGAGAGTGTTGCAATAGTTGATTCTGGAAATTACCAGAGCATAGATTAATGTCACCAAGGACTTCCTGTCCAGGAGTGAGCAGAGCTGGGTTTTTCATCATACCTAGGTCACATGGTGGATCTGCATATTAATGATGCATGGTAAGAGTTGCAGATATTTCTCGAAGATGTGGAGTCTTCCACATATTTAGCAAAGCACACTTGATTTTTCTTTTAAAATATTTGCTTTAAATATTTAAAATAATTTTGAGTTTAGTCTCTGAGTTCTAAAGAATTAGATTTCATTTTGATCAGGAACTATTAACATGTCCTGCATTTTTTCAGTGAACTTCTTCTGGAGATTTAGAATTTTGTAAATCAAGCATTATTAGCAAACTTCTGCTTATTTTAGTAAAGCTTTCATAAGGGAAATCACCCACAAACATTCATTATTACAAACACTACATTCCTTCCTTCCTCCTTTCCTTCCTTCCTTCCTTCCTTCGGCACGTGCAAACACACACTCACACATTTCTATTCTACCCTTCTCCAGAGATCTCAGGATGAGCTACATAAAGTAAAGTGGGGGTTCTCAACCTTTTCAAATTGGGGGCCGGGTCATGCTCCCTCAAACTGTTGAGGGGTCTGGACTGGTTGCCCCCCCCCCCCGGCCATTTACAGCTGTCGTAAATGCATTTATGTTGGTCATAAATGAGTCTACAACCGATTCCACCAGCAGCGGCTGGAGTGAAGGCAGGGGCCAGATTATTTGGTGCCGTAGGATGGATCCGGCCCATGGGCCGTATGTTGAGAACCCCTGCAGTAAAGCAACATTAGATGATTAAAAACAATTTAACTGAAATGTACTTTCAGCTGCTGTAAAAGTGTTTTTTAATACTTATCCTATATTTTTTTTGTTCAGTCACACAGTTGAGTCTGGTCCTTTGCAACCTCATGGACTATCCTATATAAAAAGTTTCAAACATTTCTACCTTCAATTTTGTAACCTTGAGAGCACACCTAGAGAAGGAGGCTGCCATAGATTGATTAGGATCAATTTAAAATTTTTCCTATGGCAATTAAATAGCTGTTGCTGTTTGCATGGAATGTTTAATTATCCTGGGCAGTTTTGGTAGGAGTTCACACACTACCACCACAATTTTCCTCAGGATCTTAGGTCACCCACCTTCCGTCCTCTGTTTTTAACATTGCTATTTTCCCTGCTTTTTTTTTTAATGGACAGTGACATAATACTGAATTTATATAACTTGTGAAATTACAGTACAGTTGTACCTCACTTAAAGAGCATAATGCGTTCCACAAGATTGCTCTTTAAGCAAGTTTGCTCTTTAAGTGAAACACCATTGAAAGTGACCAATTGTAGGGGGGATTGCGAACCCCGATTTATTTGTTAAGCGAGTTTTGGGTTGGTTTTATTTGTTAAGCGAAGCGAACATTCAGAGAAAATTCTGCTCTTTAAGTGAGTTACTCTTTAAGCGAAACGCTCTATATGCGAGGTTTGACTGTACTTACCTAATATAGCATTAAATTGGAAAAAGATGAAGGGGAAAATGTATTTTTTGTTTCTTTAATTGGGGAGAGAAGGTTAAGAGGAAAGTTTAACAAAGAAAAATATTAGGGTTACAGGATAAATCTCCCCCACTCATAGGCACTGGTCATCAGTTTAGCACTTATTTTGGGCTTTAGAATGTACAGTTACAGAAGTACAGTGAACCCCTCCTTTACAGATGGCTCATTTACCGGACAACTCGCTTCACGGACAGAAATCCATAGGAAATGACGGTCTGCTTCACAGACAAAAATTGTGATACAGACTGAGTTTCCCCAGGGTGTGAAGCTTTTTTGGACTGCTTGGGCACCCCTGCCGCTTTCCACAGTGGCGGGAGGGTATTTGGAGTATTTCTGCTCTGTTTCTTAATTTTTTCATTGTGTTTTTTGTGCGATTTGGCAGCTTAAAATAGCATTCAGCACTTCTGGAGTGATGGTGGGGAAAACAGCTGACTGTTGGACCATTACCACAGCGGGCCACTAAAGGGTGCAAAGTACGGTTTCCCATAGGAATGCATTGAGAATCAATTTCTTCTGTTCTGAAGGTCAGAAAAAAAGCCAAAAAAACCCCCCTATTCTGTTCAAAAGTCTTTATGAAGTGCACTTTGGAATTTTTCACCACTTTATAAAGAGTTTTGAAAATTTTAACCATTATTTTTGGCTTTTTTTCTGAGCTCCGGAACCCCACCCCACCCCGCTAATGCATTCCTATGGGAAATCACAGTTCACTTTAAGGACAAACCAACGGAACGGATTAATTCTGTAAAGCGGAGGTTCACTGTAGTTCATTTCTTGTGGAAAATAAGAATTACTATTAAGAAAAGAAGATGTTGTTTACTGGGCAGAGGTAACATTGGTGCTTCTTGACCATTAACTAATAAATGATATAAGTTTATATGAGCAGGTAGACATGTTTTCTTATTTTGAGGACCATTATCCTTTATGGGCTTAATTCCAAAACAGAACCTTGTGGTATATTTCTTAATGCTGTTGAATGACTACTGTCTTTTGAAGTAGACAGAGATTTCAGAAACCAATTAGGGACTCTAAATCTTGCTTCTGCTAGTCTTCCTTTGCCTCTGGCATCTTGTGCGTGGGAGAAGCATGGAGTTGTATAATGGATTGCTAACGCAGCATTTTCAGCTGCATCTTTGAAATAAAATATTCATAGTGCAGACACACTTTTAGAATTCTTTTTATCAATCTGTAGTGAAGCAGCATTAAGTTCAAAACAAGAATTGAAAAATTGGGTTGGTGACAATCTTAGGACAAATTCTGGACTTGCTTGAGAGTTAAAATTGCTGCTAAAATTAATGGACTTTTCCTTGGCTATTTATGATCCCTCTAACCATTTTCATTTCCTTTCCCCCCACTTTAGAATACTGTTGATCAAATTACATCAGATTATATTAGAAAACAGCTGTGGTTTGCAAATGAAGACCTAATCATTCAGCTGCAAGCCAGAGGAAGGGGATATCTAGTCAGAAAAAAATACAAGGAAAGAAAAGCATATCTCCAAAGCCAGGAACCATCGGTGATCAAACTACAGGTATTGTCATCCAGTGGAGATCTTGTGCTGGTTCTATTTTTTGTTGGTTTGCAACCTCATCATGAATTTAAGACAGGTGTCATTCCAGAACGTGAGACTTACCTTGTTTAAAGGGTAAAGAGGAACCTATAGTTTTTACACAAGTTCTTATGAATTTGAATACAGTGGGAAGCAATGACTATGCTAAGATCAAAGCTTCAGTTAATGGATATAATAAGACACTATACCTAAAAAAAATCCTGACAAAGGTCAGGATTGATTTAACAACATGTAATTATTATTACGGATGTATCTCTTTTAGGATCTCAGACTGAAATCATTTCTACTGTGCTTAGTTAAGTGCTGCTTAGTGGAATTCTCCAGTCATTTGGTGGTCTTTTCAGTCATTTTGTCAACCTTGTTTCTAATGGACCTCTCCATCTGCTACAGCTGGACATTGTTATATCTTGTGTGATAACCCATGACTTATCTTTATTGTAAACTGATAGAAGATCCATTTTCAGAATCCTGTTTTTGAAATATTTTCAGTATTAGTCCTCTTTTGAAAGACAAGTTCAGGCATGACTGAGGTTGCATAAACAAATCAGTTTTGATGACTACAAAAGGTCTTTCATGTAGAACATTAGTAAACTGGTACATTACTTCATTTCTTTTGAGACCTTATTTAGGACTTTAGGATTGCTGTCCATAAAATGGAAAGTCCTGAGTGAAGTCTGAATTGTTAGTTGGAAAGTAAGCTAGTCACACAGATACTGATATTATATTAATAGGCATATCTGCTAAATATTTAACAATTATTAAAATATTTTAGGCCCACTTTATCCAGGTTCTCTTAAGTGGAATGAATGCTTTAAGTCACTGAGAATGGAATATTGAATTGTCATACTACTAATACTTTTTATTTTTTTAAAAAACAGGCATCCTGGAAAGGATACAGGCAAAAGAAAATCTACTCTGAAAGGCTTCAGATGTTCCAGAAAAATGTTGCAATGATTATTAAAGTAAGTACTACATATAGCCAGTATTTTAAATGCATTTTCAGGGAGGTGCTGAGGCTTCCACTGTTTTTGCAATGTCCTAATTAGGCATGCAAGCTGAGTTCATCAGTGGCATGGCAAAGGTTGGTTCAAGCAGGCAAGGTCATACTTTAATGCTTCTGCAAGCCTTATTCTTGAGGATGAAATAACAGCAGTTATCTTCTTGCTTCATGTGGTAGAGATTATTGGGATTGTGTAAAATTATGCCATGTGTAGTCAAGGAGAATCTTAGAACTCTCACTTGAATGTGTTTCTGAGAGAGATTGCAGACTGATTATAGAATGATAAATTGAAACAGGAGAATTTGGTCCTCTGATGTGGAAAATATATCAATTAGCAGTGTAAGTGTTGCTAATTTGAGATGCGTTGGGACTGCATAAAAAGGTCAAGTAGTCCAATGTGTGGTGTATAAATATGGCAGATTAACCTAAACAATATATAATTTAAAAAATAAAAATGAAGATATTCATAGTTTGAGTACTGTATTTCTTCTTTCTTGTTTGACTTTCAGATTCAAGCATGGGTAAAAATGTGGTTAGCAAGAAGAACATACAAGAAACGGATGCAGTATTTCAAAGACCATGTAAGGTTCCCTCCCTTCCTGATCTCTGCTACGTAGATGTTCTGGGTCATGCTGCCTCAGTCTGAGTAGAGGCGTTAAAATGCAGTCAGACAGGCACATAGCTTGTGTTGTGAGCTGTATGTGGCACAGTCTGATTTCAGTTATTTTCTGGCAATCAGACAATGTACAAGAGTTTGTGAACCAGCCAGATCCTGCTCCGTGCTGAATCTGGACTTCTTTTGTTCACCAGCACAGCTATTCTTTCTTGAAGCTGGGCTGGAGTGATTCCTGTGTGAACAAAAGGGTTGCTTTCAGAGAAATAACTCTCAGCAATGTGACCCTTTCCAGTGTGATATGGAAACCTATATCGCTGCCTGATTGCATCCCAAAATGGATCAGACATTGTTCCTCTGATAAGGGATGGGGGAGTGAGGTGGAGATAAAAATATGTTTTTGAAAGTTTGCTTTAGTTTATATTCTGTATAGATAAATAACAATTACAGCAAGACAGTTCCTGTGTGTTGTAGCCTAAAAGTGCACTGTGTGTGTCTCTTTCAGAATGAAGAAATTGTGAAAATTCAAGCGTTTCTTAAAGCAAACAAAGCTAGGGAAGACTACAGAACATTGAGTAAGTGCTGAAGATAGTGCTTTCTCAGTATGAAGTAACTGGACAGACAAATATCTAAAAAATTCTGTCACTTGTGTTGTAACTGTTTTAAGTTGGAATTTTGTTTAAACATCAAACAAAAGCATCTAGAGTGCCTCTGACAAATCTAGTTGTTAGTCTCAACTAGGGTAGAGCAGGTGAAACAGTAGGGCTTAACATGTGTATTCAGTGTGTCTGCTCTAGTTTGGACTAATATTTGAGTTAAGTTGGTTGTTGAGTTTAATCTCTGATTTGTTAACTTGACTTATAGCTGGTTCTGACAACCCTCCTCTCAATGTCCTGCGCAAGTTTGCTTACCTTCTGGATCAGAGTGATTTGGATTTTCAAGAAGAGCTAGAAGTAACAAGGTTAAGGGAAGAGGTGGTAACAAATATCAGATCAAGCCAACAGCTGGAGAAAGATCTGAATCTGATGGATATCAAGATAGGACTGCTGGTTAAAAACAGAATAACTCTGCAGGTTAGTCAACTCAATTGACATCATTACTGTAAGAACTGGTGTCTCTTCTCCCATCTGGAACTGATAAGCTTTTGAGTGTCTGTGGCTGCAGTCTCTCTAGTCAGACTCCATGTGTTGACTGATGCCTGTTGGTTAGATTTTTGCCATTGCTGAACTATTCAAAACTGTTAAATGATTTTTTCTTAGTTCTACAAATGTAAACAGATATTTTAACATTGCCAAATATTGTGTGGCTGTAGCAAAGGGCCGCAGTTGTCCCAAAAATTAGATTTCTGATGTTGTAAGATGCTAATAGAACAGCATCTCTGCTTTACCTTAATACTTAGGTACTGCTTATTTTTGTAGGATGTGGTGTCACACAGCAAAAAGTTGAACAAAAAAAGCAAAAATCAAGTGGAGGAAATGGTGACTGGGGAGAAGCAGGGCATCAAAGGCCTGAGCAAAGAGAGGCGGAAAAAGCTGGAAGCCTATCAACATTTGTTTTACCTTCTTCAGGTAAGCTACTTGTTGGTTCAAGGTTCATTAATATGTGAACCAAAAGATGACAAAATCCTTTGTTATACTGTATTTTTTGACTCCAGATACAAATTAAATCAGCACAAACGAGTGTTCTCAATTCTTTTCAATTGTTGTCAGGTAGTATTACATGGGAATTATGCAGAAGCTATCACTTAACTTCCTCTTCAGTGAGAAGAACTAGTAAGGCTACAAATCTTACTTCTAAATGAGTTAATTTAATACCATTATATTGCTTTATTTCACTAAAGGCTTCGTGGTGAAAGGGGAAAGAACATGAATGAAGATATTCTCACCCCTCCTACATTTCCCCTTCAACCATTCCCCAAAGTCATACAAACCTTCTGGAGTGGGTTGGAATCAGAAAAAGAGTGCAGCTGGGGAGGAAGAAATTGATCAAAACTAAATATATGGACTTTATGCAAACCAACAGACCAGAATTTGGTGATAACACTTTAGTCCTAAGACTTACCGAACCCTTAAGAGCTGTTTCTTAAATAATCTGATGGAAGGTTTCTTTCCATAAACTTAGAATCCAGTCCACTTCTTACCGCAGTTTACACAAATATCATATTAATCCCCCCCCAGCTCCACATTTTTACATTTTTTCCCCAGAGTTATTTTAATCATAAGAGCCCAAGTACAGTATAAGGAAGAATTGTGATTCTGCAGTCTGCATGCATTTGTAGCTGGGGAGAAGGAATAGTCTTGAGGCAGTATCAAGAGTTTCTAATCTTGAAGCGGCAATGGGGGTGACTTTTGATATGTAAGAGCATTTTGGAGATGAAGAATAATACATTGTAAGGATGTTTAGATTGGTAAAATTAGAGAATGGCAGATAAGTGTTCATGGATGCAGTAAACATACGGGTTTGGGTGTTCATGCTGTGGAAAGCTATGTTGAACTAAGACAGGGAGATATGTTTTTAAGCCACTATTGAGGCCTTTCCTCTTTGAAACAGATGAAGTATTCAGTGCAAGATTCAGTGCAATGTGGCCCCCCGATACGTATTGATTAGGAGATGGAGATTCCAGCCATTTCATTTTGAAGCCTTTCAAATAGCCAGAATCTGCTCACATGAACTACAGATTACTGTAATTATTTCCATAATAGATTGGATGGAGGAGGGCTAACATTGTCCCTGTCTTCAAAACGGGTAGAAAGTAGGAGCCTGAGAGTACAGGAAGTCTGGAAAGATCAACCAGAGGGTTTTTGGATTAACATAGAGAAATTATACAAGAATAATAATGTTGATACTAGATTCATTTGGCCTCTATCACTGAGCTAATAGTATTCCATAAGGCAATTCTCAGTCATTACCAACCTTGATTTAGTGCTGATATAAGTTAAAGTGGATTAAGAATACTTCTGATTTCTCATTACTAATAATATAAGCAGTGGGGAACATAACCATTCTTCTTAATGAGTCATTACAATCATTCTTCTATTTATTCCATAGACTAATCCAACTTACTTGGCAAAGCTGATCTTCCAAATGCCTCAGAATAAATCCACCAAGTTCATGGATACAGTCATCTTCACATTGTACAACTACGCATCTAATCCGCGTGAAGAATACTTGCTCCTAAAGCTATTTAAAACTGCTCTAGAAGAAGAAATACAGTGCGTATATTAAATTCAAACAACCCATTTTATCAGACATTTTCTCTATCTTGCTTGCTCAAACAAAAGCGAGAGAGGTTCCATTTTCTTCTAGCTTGTCTTGCAGATGCATGTGCTTGACAATGGGTTGGGTGGAGGTGTGGCAGGTACCCTTGAACAATCGATCCAAAGTTGCCAGACATGCAACGTACTAACTAAAACAGTCATAAAATATAAAAATGTAAATTTTAGTATATAGTCTCTATTCCTGGTTCAAAAATACTTCTTCGTTTTAGTCATTTTTACATTTGTTGCAGGATTTGGTGTTTTGCTTGTTTTTTTTTAAGTGTGTTCATTATGGATTGAACACAACAAGCCACTATAAGTTGTGTCCATTCAAAAGAAAAATGCCTATGTTTTATATCTTCAGTCAGACTATAAGCGTAATTTTTTTTCATTGCAGTTCCAAAGTAGATCAAATTCAAGATATTGTCACAGGAAATCCTACCGTCATCAAGATGGTGGTTAGTTTTAACCGAGGTGCTCGAGGGCAGAATACGCTACGTCAGTTGCTAGCGCCAGTGGTGAAAGAGATTATTGATGACAAATCCTTAGTCATCAACACAAGTCCTATGGAAGTGTACAAAGCATGGGTAAACCAGCTAGAAATGCAAACTGGAGAGGCCAGGTGAGTGAACAAACCTGGTAGATAAATTTTAATTTAATTTAATTTAATTTGGAAGTTATTTAATCGGAGCAAAATCAATTTCTTAAAAATCTACCAATCTTGCTCTCTATTTATTACATTCTGCCACCTTTTCTTTATTTTTATGTAGTAAATTACCCTATGATGTAACCACAGAACAAGCATTGACACATCCTGAAGTAGTGAGTCGATTGGAATCTTCCATTCAGAGCCTCAGAGCGGTAACAGATAAAGTGCTAACTTCCATATTCTCATCTCTGAATTTAATGCCGTAAGTGTGGATTCCTAACAGAATGTATGTGGAACTCTTTACTTAGAAAGCAAACTTTTTTTAAAAAAAAATGTGTTTTCCCTCTCCAGCCTTGTAATTTAAGAACATTTTGATTCATAGTTACTCTTCACCAGCAGAGGGAGCATTCCTTAGACATCGTTGTATTCAGATTCAGTATATTAATAACTAATATGTTAATAATGAATAATCTATCTTTTTATATGCATATGTTTTGATATCAGCTTTTTAAATTTAATTCTGAAGTTTCTAAAATGAAATGTGATATTTTATTCTGTTTTTCATTGTTTTGATTTGGTTGTTTTAAATCCTAAGTATCTCTCTGCTGTTTTCCTTTTTCATCTGTTTTTGCATGTAGTTATGGAATGAGGCATATAGCTAAAGTTCTGAAAAACTCACTCCATGAGAAATTCCCAGATGCAACAGAAGATGAGCTATTAAAGGTAGATTTCTAAGGCTGAATTGTCAGCATCGTTCTTTCTGATTATGCTTGAAGGGTCAGTCACTTTGCTTTGGGGATATGATGCAGGGGTGGGGAACCTGCAGCCTTTAGGGGCACCTGGACTTCTGTGAATTGAAGTCCAAGAACACCTGGAGGACTACCCTGTTTCCTCTAGGCTAGGCGTTCCCAATCTTGAGCCTCCATGTGTACTTGGACTTCAATTCCCAGAAACTAAGGCTCCCCTTGAGGCCACCGGTTCCCATCCCTGGTAGGCTGATCGTCTATACTTGGAGATTTGGCACAAAAGGTTTCTCCTCAAAATAAGTTGTACCTTCTCTCTTGTGGCTGTGGGGTAATGATATCAGAATTGCAGTATAACTTTATATTGCTGGAGTGCAGCCACTAAGAAGTGCTTGGTATAAGACAGGGTTTCTCAAACTTTTCATACCATGGGCTGGACCACGCCCCCTCAGACGGTTGAGCGGGCCGGACTGGTGGTTCCCTCTGCCATAAACGCCACTGTAAAATGCACCTGTGGCTGTCGTAAACACGTTTACAACAGCCACAGGTGCATTTTACGGCAGCGTTTACATGTTTATGACAGTCGCAGGTGCATTTATGGCTGTCGTAGACGCTTGTGGCAGCGGCAACACAGGCCACATGAAATGGTGCTGCGGGCTGTAGGTTGCAAACCCCTGGTGTAAGACAAGTTTAAACACAAATATCGATGCATCTTAGAACTATTTTTAGCTCTAATTATCACATCTTACTGCTTGGTCCCTCCATACAATTTATTTTGAAGAAAAATGTAGGACTGTAATATTTTACATGAAAATAATTGCTTACAACCTTTCTGTTATATGCAGATGTTGTTATAATTGTGTTTAAAATGGACACTTGGGTTATTGATCTGCACCATGTGACAAGACAGGATATTAAAATAAAGCAATAGTATGCTGCTTTGATTAAAATCATCAGGATCCTTTTAAATCTTCTTACTTAGAAATACAAAGATAACGGCTGGGGGAAAATGTTTTTGTTTTATTATATTTTTTGTAAAAATGTCCCTATTGCTGTCAGAAAGCCTATGGAGCAATATGACAATAGATTCATATAGCTTTGACTAAGGAGGTTTTTTTTTCCTATACAGTAATACCCCGGATTGGTTCCACAAGTCATGACGTTATCCGGTTTTTAGCGTTGTCCGATACATGCATCCAACAACGCTAAAAACAAACCCCTGACTTCAGGGACAAACCGCTTTAAAGGCAGGCAGGGAAAGAAAGAGACCTCCCTTCCTTTAAACCACCCCCATGCGACTGCAGTAGGGTCGGGGAAAGTGCCATTCCGACGCTACTGCAGGGTTCCCTCTGCTTACCTTTCCTTCTCCGACTCCCAGCTGATTGCAAAAGGTTTGGTTTTTTTAAACTGCAGGGAAGGGGGGAAAGCTGTTCTTGCTTTACTTCCTGAATTGAAAAAAATACAGAGATGTGATTGGTTCTCTAGATCAGCTGATCTAGAGAACCAATCACATCTCTGTATTTTTTTCAATTCAGGAAGTAAAGCAAGAACAGCTTCCCCCCCCTTCCCTGCAGTTTAAAAAAACCAAGCCTTTTGCAATCAGCTGGCAGTCAGAGAAGGAAAGGAAGGTAAGCAGAGGGAACCCTGCAGTAGCGTCGGGGGAAAGGCAGGCGGGCGCTGGGGAGGGGGTTGGATTGGGTAGATGTTCTACCCAATCCAACTCCCCCCACGCACACGCTTGTACCAAATAACGCTAAAAATCGCGTTATCCGATGCAAGATTTTTCCGAAAATCTTGCAACGTTATGCGGTTTTAGCGCTATCAGGTACAATCATTATCCGGGGTATTACTGTAATTCCATGTCCCCTGATTTAACAGTCCTTTTACTCACAAGCAAAGGTGCAATTTTCTTGCTTGCTTGCTTATTTACTTTTTTTAAAATTTGTACTAATTTTAAATTATGTTGTAACTCTTTGAGTTCCAGTTCTGGGAGAAAGTTGGGATATAAATCGAACATGAGCTGTAGTTCAGAGAAATACATTACCTACAGGAGTTGTAGTTCAAAGAAGAAGCCTTTCTAATTTTTGACTTTTCTTCAGTAAGCCTGTTACTGTATCACTATGCTCCCCCATTATCTTGCAGATGGCAGGAAAGATTTTCTATAAAAAGTGTTACCAATTAGGTATAACTAAATCTCTGACTGCATTAAAATGGTTTAATAATTGTAAATAAACAATATGTATGTTTATCAATACTGCTTATTTACTCCCAGTTGACTCCCTCTACCTCTTAAGGTGGCTGAATCAACCAGGAACTTTCAGTTCATGGGTTGTTTATTGCAAAATTTGAGCTAGGGTCTCTGGCTTCTATTTGTCTTAATAAACCTGATTTTGTTACTGCCATATAGCTTATCAAGAGAGAAACAAACTAGAGACCCTGTTTTGGATATGATACTAAACAAATAACTGGTGGAGATTGACTAACTGCTGCTTGGGGAGACAAGCTGGAGTCATAGTGCATACTTGCTAGCATTTTATACCACGGGTGCCCAAACATTTTGGGCCGGGGGCCAGTCATGTGGTTCAGGAGGCCAGTCGCTAAGGCCCATTGGCCAGATCTGGCCGTGACACTGTACGGGCACATTTTACTTCCACTTCTGAGAGCGATGAGGGCTTTGTGGGCCAGATGAATTGGCATTGGGGGCCAGATCCAGCCCACGGGCCATAGTCTGGGCACCCCTGTTTTATACGGTTTTGACTTACCATGTGTTCCCTGGGTGACTTGTGAATAAATGTACAGTATCTAGGAGAACACCTGCTAAAAATAATTTTTTCATAGATCGTTGGAAATCTCCTCTACTATCGCTTTATGAATCCAGCCATTGTTGCACCTGATGGATTTGACATAATTGACATGACAGCTGGAGGCCAGATCCATCCTGATCAGAGAAGAAATTTAGGTTGTGTGGCCAAAGTCCTTCAACATGCTGCCTCAAATAACCTCTTTGAGGGGGAGAATGCACATCTCTCTTCAATGAACAGTTACCTCTCTCAGACATATGAGAAATTCAGGTCTGTACTGAAGCAGTTCCTCTTCTAATTTTGGATTGCTCATTTTTTTAGTGCAGGGTTCCCAACCTTTTCAAGCCAGGGGCCAGGTCATGCTCTCTCAGTCAGCTTCAAGGGCTGGATGGCCATTTTGCCTGCCTGCATGACAGGAATAGCCATTTTGTCCCAGCTTCAAAGGGGTGGCCATTTTGTTTTTCAAATGCCTCTAAAAGGATGAGGGGCCACATAAAATGGTACTGTGGGTCAGATTCAGCCCGCAGGTCTTAGGCTGGGAACCCCTGCTTTAGTGTCTAGGTTTATAATTGGGTTGTTGTTGTTGTTGTTGAAGATAACATACATTTTTATGTACCCTTATCATTTTTCTCTTATTACTCCAACTAGTTCTTTGTGTTCATTCACACTGTTATTTTATTAGGGACCTTCCACCTAGCATGCAAATCTTGGCAATTGCCGTTGTATTACTAAGGCTATGCTTCTTCAGAGATAATAGTCTCCATAACATAATGTTAAGGGAAGTAATAGCAGGAAGAATGGTATATTTATCTCTGTTATTTTTTCAGACAATAGTAGGAAGTGGTGCTCAGCTATCCTACTGAAGTGTCTTGGGAAAGTTGTGCTCTTTGACCCAAGTAAATTTACTATCTGGGTGGTGTCATTGCTATTATTAAAGTTCACTTGAGTTATAATAAAATGTAATATGAATGACGGTTCTCTGAAATAACCTGGTTATGATTGTGTTTATGTGGTTTTCCATGGGCAAGGATAGTAGATCAGTTGGCAAATCACTCTGTTTCTTTTTATATTATGTCAGAATGTTATATACTTACTTGAAATATTAAGTGATGGGGGATTTACTCAATTTATGTATTTATGGCTATATATTCGGGAGAGCTTCTAAATTGGACTGAAATAAGAGAATGTTTACGGATAAATAAGGGATGAAATTCTCTTGGCAATTCATAGTTTAAATTAAATTAATAAATTAAATTGTACACATTGCAATGGTGAATGGTTTTAATTAACAAATTGTTGGATGTGTTCCTGCATTCTTAGTCATGTGCTTAGGAGCGTAAGTAATGGTAAAAGTTTCCCTTGCTCGAAAGCCAGTCATATCTGACTCTAGGGTTCAGTGCTCATCTCTGCTTCAAAGCCAAAGAGTCTACCACAGCAGAACCAGAAAACTTAGTAACAGTTTGCAAGCTTCATATTAAGATCACTATAATATTTGGATTTTAGTTTAGACCAGTGTTTCCCAACCTTTATCTTTTGGACTTCAATTCTCAGAAGCCTAAGTCATTTCCCCAAATCATTGCTCAGCCAATGTGCTGACTTAAACTTCTGGGAATTTCAGTTCACTGGTGGGGCGTGGTCCCTATATTGAGAACCATTGTTTTAGACATTTGGTTTTGATGTTCTTCAAGACAACAATTCTGTATAAATTATGTCTTGAAAAATTACAAATGTATCATTTTTCTTTAGGAATTTTTTCCAAGAAGCGTGTGTTGTCCCTGAACCTGAAGAAAAATTCAACATTGATGAATACTCTGATATGGTGACTCTGAGTAAACCAGTGATATATATTTCCATTGAAGAAATTATCAGCACTCATTCAGTAAGTGTGGGTAAAGGAAAAGCAGGACTTAATATAGTAACTGTTAAATCCACATTATTTTGGAGATCTCTCATCCATAGGGTCACCATAAGTTGTAGACAACTTGACAGCACATAACAAATCTGAATTGTACCCACTGTGGTGTAGTAGATAGAGTGATTGATTTTAGGACCCAAGATACTTGTTTAAATTTCCATGTCGGCCATGGAAACGTACTAGCGTTTTGATGGAACTTGTAAACTCCCCACTTAAATTGAAATTCCTATTAGACTTGCTATAATTTGGTTCTGACTTGATGGCACTTAATTGACACACACAAATTTGAAGGTTTTTTTAAATAATGGGGAGTGGTGATGAAAAACTCCCAAGATAACACAACATGTACAACTTGAGAAGCACTTTCATGACAAATGTGTACACTCTGAATGTGTATTAGCGTTTATAAGGACAGTTTTTACTGTTTCAGTCCAGAGATTTCTAGAACTGTATCCCCTGTACCCTTAATTTTGGAATAGTTTGTTAGAGTCTCCTTCACAGATCACATTCTTGTGCATTTGATTGTATACTGCTTCCCAATGCCTCTGAATGGTAATCAAGGGCAGCCGTGTGTAGAGTTCATTACTATAGTCAAGTCTGGAGGTGACCAGAACATGCGTGATCGTGAGCAAGGAGTCCCGATCTAGGAGTGGGCATGACTGGCATATAACATGAAGCT
The DNA here is from genome assembly GCA_030440675.1 of Furcifer pardalis. Classification (NCBI taxonomy): domain Eukaryota; kingdom Metazoa; phylum Chordata; class Lepidosauria; order Squamata; family Chamaeleonidae; genus Furcifer; species Furcifer pardalis. Next base: position 78,993,777 of record CP126896.1, read on the forward strand.
GTGCAAAAACCCTCCTGACCACGACTGCTACCTGCTCTTTGTGCAGGTCACAAGTCCAGGAGGACCCCCAGATTATGCACCGGGTCTGTTTGGGTCAAAATAGCCCCATCCAGAACCAAAGATGGTAACTTCCGAGATAACACAGGGCCCCTGACCCACAGCCACTCAGTCTTGCCCTGATTCAGTTGTGGCCTGTTGTCCCCCATCTAGACCCTAACAGTCTCCATACACCTGGATAGGACTTCTACTCCATCGCTTGGATCTCCACAGGCTGAGATGTATAACTGGGTATCATCTGCATATTGGGTATCATCTGCATATTGATGATACCTCACCCCGTGGGAACGGATGATCTCACCCAGTGGTTTCATGTAGATATTAAATAGGATTGGCGAAAGCACCAAGCTCTGAGGAACCCCATATTGCAGGGACCTAGGGCTGGACCTCTCGCTCTCCAACCACACCAACTGGGTCCGACCCTTCAGAAATGAGGAAAACCAGGACCAAACAGTGCCCTGGATCCCCACTCCTTAGAGCTGTCTTATGTTTAATGATAATCTAAACAACTAATGCATGACAAATAAATGCATTTCTCAGCTTTTAAACTTCTTCAGAGAGCTGCATTCTCAACATAAGTTGCTAAATGTTTGTACAAAAATCCTACCAGAATGAGTAAAATTAATGGGTGCAGATAAAATAATTATTTTAATGATATACCATATTTGCTGGCATATAAGGCACTTTGGAGTATAAGACGCACCCCATTATTACCAAAATAGTCCGCTACAGGCCACTATATACAGTACAAGATTTCTGAAAATTACTGAAAAACCCTAAGACACTTAAGAGCAGCAGTCTGTTCAGATGAATGTATGTTATAAAATAAGTACAGTAATACCTCGGATAATGTTTGCATCAGATAACGCTAAAACCACATAACGTTAAGCAATCTGGGGGAAAATAGCATCACATAACGTTAAAATCCTATGGGATGCATTGGATAACGTTCGCTAAAGCCTGTGCCGGTTACAATGTATCTCTATGGAGTTTTAACATCCGATGCATCCCATAGGATTTTAATGTTATCCGATGCATACATTGGATAGCATTAAAAATTGGATAACACTAAGACTTGTGGAACCAAGTTTTAGCATTATCCAAGGTTTTACTGTATTACAGTATTCTATCACAGCTACTGCTTTAACAGCCCTCCTTCTTGATAGTAATGCTAATAATAGTTGTTCTGGAAAAGCAGTAAGATTACAGAAGGAAAGGCATGGTTTTAATTTTAATGAGATGAAAACTAAAGAGAATCATTTGAAAAATATGTAGACTATTATATTTTTATGCCAGCAGAAATCTCAACTGTGAATTCCTGCAAGTTAAAAAAAAGTCAACATATTATTATACTGAGGTAACTTGGCATGCAACAGCAAAAGCATATGATAACTTTTTGGCATGTGACATTTCATCACTGTGGTTTATCTGACTTCATTATGGTAATGGGCGTGACTAAAATGATTCTGCCACTAATGGCTAAAATGATATGCTGGTTTGAGAAGACTGCAGCTTTAAAAGTAAACAAAGCAAATGAGATGTCTTACAAGTGTAGAAAATTCAAACAAATGCAGGAAAAAGATGATACCTATGTATCATCTACATGCAGTGTAGAAAAATTATGCTATACTATTTACTAAAGCACTAATAAAGTTGATAATCCCAGCTTGTATTGCATTTTATGCCTTTTCTGTTTTGGCATGTGGTGTTTTTTAAAAATATATTCAAATAGCTATGACAAGTATAGAGTGTCCTGGAAGACTAGAATAACTCTTGGTTTTTATATCTTTCCTGTATCTTTGATGTCTTTTGTATAAAATTGTGCTGCATTGCCATTGTGAAACAAGCAAGCATTATCATAACTCTGAAAATTCTGTCTATTAGATTTTATCACTGTAAAAGAGCTCTTAATAGTGTAGCTAAGTGTGTTGACTATGCTGAGAAAAAGCAAGTCTTACAAACTCATACACAACTATACAAGATTTACTGTTATATAGTCCACTGTTTTTCTTACAACATATATAACATTTCCCGGGGCCTAGGCAGAATGAGAAAAGCGGTATGTGTAGAAACAAGCAGGTTACTTGCATGAAAGAATTTTAAAAAGAGACTTGTTTTGGTTAAGTAAACTGTACAACTGAAATTTGATATCTATCTTGCCTAACTTCTCAGGTCATACAGTTTATGAATATTGCATTATTTTTCAATGTAATATTAAACCTTATTCCTAACCCAGTTTCTTCAGTAGGCTTTATTCACATTTCTAATTTCTGTGTATGTGTGTGAGTCTTCTTTATTATGTGTTGGTAGCTGGATTCCTCTTGCATAATGTTACATTAGAGTAGAATTATTGAACCAGTAAGGATTTAGTAAGTTCATTCCTTTGTAAATTCAATCTGAATAAATGGAACATATGGACGAGTTGACTCCCAAAACCCCAATGATTCAGTGGGCCAACTCAAATCCCATTTACTAAGTAAGCAACATTTCAGCTAGAGCAAGCATTCGCAACCTATGGTCAGACCCAGACCCTGACGCCCTCACTGCTCCCGGAAGCAGAAGTCAAACGCGCCCCACGCATGCACAGAACGCTGCTAAATGAATTCTACACAAGTGTGGGGCACAGTTTACTTCCATTTCCAGGTGGAACCACATGACCAGCCCAATCAGCTGTCCAGGAGGTGTGGTCAGGCTTGCAACCCGAAAATGTTGAAAAATGCTAAGCTAGGGAATATAGTTGCATGTGAAAATAGGTCAGGGATTTTTCAGTAGTTTCATCACAAACCCTTTTCTTTACAGCTGTTGTTAGAACATCAGGATGCCATTGCTCCTGAGCCAAATGATGTTTTAAATGAAATCCTGCAAGGTCTGGGCGAAGTTCCTGATGTGGAGACCTTCCTGGGTAAGTCAGCAGAATGAAACAAACTACATTGTTGCAGGTTAATATAGACTGTATAAAAAAAAATCTAAGCTAAGTATAAAAAAATATCAGAAATGTGCAGTACCCAAAACTGGGCACAATACTCAAGATAAGAATTAACTACTGCTGAAAAGAGTGGAACTAGTACTTCATGGGATTTTGAGACTATACTCTAATTTTTGTTGCTTTCTTTTTCCTGCACTGAAGGAGGACATCATTACCATGAGTTTTTCCACTTCTGTCACTCTGATAGGCTAGACATTGTGCACCAGTCAGATGTCCCAAGGCTCACTCTATGAATAAAACGTGGAAAGCCTGCTTAAGTTCCTGCCTCCATGCTGTTGGATCATTGGAATTATTCTCCATTCTTACCATTCTTATGTTTTGTGTCAGAAAAGATATTTTTCCATTTCCTCTTTGATCTACCTACCCATCTCTCATGGCAGTATCAGGTCAACAAAGGAGACTAGAGGATTATCCTCAGTAGCCTAGGGCGGGTTTCAGTTTGGCAGACCAAACTCGCCCCGAGCTCGGGGGGCCCCCAGGTAGGAAAGTCCTACCTTCAGGCTTTGCCGGGCTAGGAGGTGGGGTGGCTGCACATCAGGAAACCCGATGGTGGGCTCTCCCCTGGAGTCATTATTCAACAAGGAGTCCACACATTGGTAGACATCTCGATGACATTCCACACATGCAAATGAATTTGAGAAATCAAGTGCTTTTTTTATCCATTTGGATATCCCGTCACCCGCTGGCTTCGCAAACCATAACATGTGCCCTCCACTTTCACTTTACCCAAGGGATCTGATGGAGGACACTTTGGTGAGATTTAGTCATGGCCTAACATCATTGACAAGAGATGGGCAAGTTAAACCGCTCAAGCCCCTGCCACTCAAGCCCCTGCGCCCCGATAAGGCTCTCACCTAGTGGTAGATTAATATTTCTTAAATCCAGGTGTGTGTTTTTTTAAAAAAATAAACTGATAATAGCAAAAGGAACTGACCAAGAACTCTTCTCTGTATCTTATCAGTCAGCACAGAGAAATGAGGATGGGTAGGAGAGGGAAAAGACCCCTTTTGTTCTGCAGCACCAGCTTAGATCAGGATGAACAGCGGTTTCCATCAGACTCCATGGGGATCCAGCCTCCCCATCTTTCATCCCTAAAAACTCTCTTGTGTCTTTAGTCTGTTACATTTATATCCTTCAGTGAGTTATAAAAGCATGTGTTGCTCCTCTGATCCCTGCTTATGGGATAAATCTAGTTAAGACAGAATGACTAGTTCAGATGTCACCTAAGGATAAGGAATGGCAGCTATTATTTAATGTCAGTGTTGGAGATCTTTTGTATGTGATGATAAGTTACAGCAAAAATTAATTATTTTGCTGGCTGGACCATGGGTGGAGTACAAAGGCAGTTTTAATTGGTTTTTGTAGGGCTGCCATTTGAAAGGTTTCTTCTTCCTTTATGAGACACAACAACTAGGACCATTTTACATCTGTAGACACTTCCTTCAGGCTCAGAATGTGGCTTCTTCAATGATACATGACAAAATTGTTACCTTCCTAAGGAACAATTTAGCCCTGAGATCTACCTGAAATGTAACAGAACTTCGGAAAATCATAAACTAAGGATTTGCTCCTGCACTGTATGAAAGAAATAATCTACATCAGTACTTACTGTAACACATTCTCTGTGGTGGAAAGACATCTTTCCTTATCAGTATGTCTAAAAATGAGTGCTACTGGTGGCAGTTCAAATCTACAGAAAGCACAGAATGGGGCCTTTGGTAGTGCCTTTGTTTCCTGCTCAGATGGTGCCAGATTTTCATGGCTAATTGTTGAACATTTCTGATACCTTTCTCTGTTATATTGTTGTATTTTCATTTTGGGCTATGAGGCTGCAGCTATAGGCAAGACTGGGCTTTCAAGGTTGCCCAATTCCACTAGAAAGAGTTGAAGAGTCAAATGAGTGGTGCACAAATCCCTGCCTTTCAAAGCAGATGGGGGAGACAGCCCAAGCTAAAGATGCAGGAAATAAACATTTTAATCATAACTGAGAGTAAACAAAACAGAACAGCAAAAAAAAGACAAAAATGTCGTGGCACTTTAAAGACTTGACTCCTGTATTTAAAAATGAGCTTTTATGTAAGTAACAATCTGGGTTTTTTCAATCAAAAGCAAAATATTAGAAGGTGTAACATATCTTTTCTCTTTTTTCCTTGCAAGGCGAAGGAGCTGTTGATCCCAATGACCCTAATAAGGAAAATACTTTAAATCAGCTTGTTAAGACAGAGATTTCACTTTCACTTACCAGGAAATATGATTTACGAGAAGGTGAAGAACAGGACATCAAAGGACTGATGACGAAGTATGTTTTTATTGCCTTTTAATATGCTTTTATAGCATCCCATTAGTAAAACTTCAGTCAAAATGTTTCCAATGTGCTTTGTAATAAAACATTTTCTGCATGAATTACAGATAGGCAATGAAAGCTTTGACCAAAATAATATACAGTACTTATACTTGGGAAGATTTTGCATTTAAACTCATACACATTTGTACAACAAAATGTTAGTATTTATTAATCAAAAAATTCTTGACTCTGACCCAATGACTGAAGTCACTGCAACTTCTAATGAACGTGTGCTTGACACAATGGATTTCATTGGAAGAGGACAGGGTAGGTAAAGTTAAAGGCTCTAATTAAGGAACTTGTTATATATTCAAACACAACATCTTCTTAATTGACTGTATTACTGTCCTTGCAGCTTCTGCCACTGGCATGGAACTTGGAGTAGTGTTTGCGTGCATGAGAGAGAGTGAAGCAGAAAGATAAAAAAAATGCTGCAGAAACAGAGTTTCTGTACACTTACTTGAGTGTAAAATTCAAGACATATGTTTCCTTTGGTTTCCTGTAAAGTCTAATCTGTATCCTGCTATTCATACAGTTTTCTTTTTCTAAAACTTTATCATGCAATGGTTACTTTGTGTTCTTTCTATGGTTTTTCTGAGAGCTTCCTACTGGAATGATGCATCCAGATACAGTATCACATAAATGCAATATTATGTTTTAAGTGACCAGCATGTGGCATGATTTTAAAATTTGCATTTCATTCCATAATTAAATTATTTAGGGTTGTGTATAATAAACAGTGTCAGCATTTTAAAAATTCTTAATAATTTAGCATAAAGTAATAAAACAACTAAACAACAATAAACCTACAAAAAGCAATATTAAAGGTTTGAACAAATGGCATGTTGTTTGCTTATCTACATGTAAAATTTACCAGACTGAGAGACAGCAAGGGAAAGAGGACTCACCAGCATTCTAAATATACAGTGGTACCTCATAACAACAATGTTAATCCATTCCACGGGGCTTGTTGTTGTTTGAAACAATTGCTATAGGATACATACATTATACAGTAGTACCCCGGACAACGTTATGACATGGTTCCACAAGTCATGACGTTGTCCGGTTTTTAGCGTTGTCCGGGGTATACATCGAACAATGCTAAAAAAAACCTGAGAAGAGGCGCTCGCAAGCATGCGAAAAGGCGCGCCAGCGGGAGCCTCTTCTACCAAACGGGTATAGCAACGGTGATCACATGTCAAGGCAAGGGATCAAAGTGGGGGGTGCCACCCCCCACTTTGATCCCTTACCTTAATGTGCGATCCCCGTTTCGCGCACCTGGGCAAGGGTCGGCTTTTCCGAATTCCCCCCTCACAGGGCTTGGTCAAAATCTTCACCCCTGCGCAGGGGAAGGGAATTTCGGCCAAGCCGCCTCTTTCCCAAGCCGGGGAGATCCCACGGAGAGGCGCCTCTCATCTCCCGATGTTCCGAAAGGGTAAAGATCCTTACCCTTTCGGAACATCGGGTGGGTTGCAGGCGCGTGTGCGTTGGTGGGGGTTAGCGCAGGATACAGAGGTCTCCCCCATATTCTGCGCTAACCCCCACCGACACGCGCCTCTCGCCCGAAGTTTCGAAAAGGTAAAGATCCTTACCCTTTCGGAACATCGGGTGGCTTGCAGGCGCTCACGCATTGGTGAGGGTTAGCGCAGGATACGGAGGTCTCCCCTGTATTCTGCGCTAACCCCCACCGACGCGCACCACTCACCCGAAGTTTCAAAAGGGTAAGGATCCCCGTACCCTTTCCAAACATCGTGGGGGCGGGCGCTGGGGGGGTTGGATTGGGTAGATGTTCTACCCAATCCAACCCCCCCCCCATGCCTATGCTTGTTCCGGATAACGTTAAAATCGCATTATTCGATACAAGATTTTTCTGAAAATCTTGTAACGTTAGCGGTTTTCGCGCTATACGGTACTTGCGTTATCCAGGGTATTACTGTATAGTGATTTTTCCCTATGGGATGCATCGTACAATGATTTATTTTATTTTATTGCTAAGTGGTTTTTCCCATTGAAAAATTGTTGTACAAATTTTTCCATAGGGAAAATTGTTCTGCCGGATGCCATTTCCCCCCAAAACCTAATTGTTATGCAATTCCGTTGCTATATGGGGCGATGGTTGTATGAGGTTCCACTGTATAGCATTTTAGTTCAGCTAAAAGTGTCTACAGAACACAGTGTAAAAATAATAAGCTCAATAATAAACAATGTTATGCTCTTGCATTCTATTTCTATGAGTGGTAAAAAAACCTCAGGAATGCATGCATTACAACAGATTCTCCTTCATCTCCTTGGAATCAAATCTGTAGCAGATTATGGACTTGTTTTATATAATTTATAGTTTGGAGTTCCTCCTTCAGGAAGAGTCCAGAATGCTACCAGAAGAAGGGAATGGTAAACCATTTCTACGTACTCTACCTAGAAAACCCTGGAAAGGATTTTCCATAAATCATAACTGGCTTTATGGCACACATTATTATTATGGTTTATTTACAGAGTCAGACTAAATGGAGCCTTGCAGCAACAACCATTTACCTTGGGATAGTTGACAAATATAACAAACCTGACCGTTCTGATTTCTCCCACATTTGAAATCTACACATTTTTAGTTCTGATTAAAATAAAATTGCCATCCATCTTCAATCCAAACAATCCATCTCTTTGATAGGTTTGGTATGGTGACACTAGTATCAAAGATTATTGTAGAGAGGAACTGAGGTTTTATTTGGCATAAATTTTCATTTACTGCAGCCCATCTCTTCAGATGTAATCCATGAAAGTTTATGCCTAAAGATGTAAAGCATTCTGCAGATTTTCTTTTCCTTACTGAAACACAATGAGAGAGATGGGGAATTGATGTGGGATTTCTTGCTCCTGTGTAGGACCATAACAACAAAAACAACAGCATTTTATCATCATTGGCAATTGAAATCTGGGCAGGGGGGAAATTGTCATAGAAGTTACTTGAATTTTTCACCAACCCCCCCCCCCCCCCAATATATTTTATCTCACATCCATGGTTTTGTACACAAAGTACTGGAGGTGCACAAAAACCCTTATGTAATTTTTTTTGGTAGGAAAAATGCAAACACAAACAAAGCCTCTTTTATAATCTTGTCCAGTGGGGAAGGTCAGCAGTTCAAACCCCGAGTGCTGCATGACGGAATGAGTACCCATCTCTGTCCCAGCTCCTGCCAACCTAGCAGTTCAAAAGTAAGAAATTGCAAGTAGATAAATAGGTACTACTTCAGTGGGAAGGTAAACAGCATTCCATGCACTTCGGTGTCTAGGCACCCCTGCCACATGACCACTGAAAAGTCTGCAGACACAGACAGCGCTGGCTCTTTGGCTATAAACAGATATGAGCACTGAACCCTAGAGACAGATATGACTGACTTTCGAGCAAGGGGGACCTTTACCAGTGGGGAGAAAACATTGAGGTTTCTCATTCTTTCCTCCAAATGGAAATAAGTGAAGATTTAATTATGCCAAACAAAACATGTTATTCTGCTGCCACAAAACAGTTAAGTGCCTTATGGCAACCTTAAGTCACTCATTCCAACACACACTTCAAAACATAGCTCCTCTCGAGGTACATCACTTGAGTGCTGATGAGTATCAACCATCTTTTCTCAAATCTTACGTGTCACTTACTCAAGGCAATTCACTGATTGCCTCTTCACAAGCGAACTCATTTTGTTTTAAAGGATACTTAAACTTCAGTAACACTTTACCAGGGTGTTTTTCAACAAAAATAAGATGAATGTGTAGAACCACAATTAAGAGTGGAGAGCAGATAACCATAAACATGGTCTCAACACTTGGCAGAGCAAATGCATCACAGTTAAAAACCATTTCACGCTGTGTACAAGGCAGGTTGTAAACTGCAAAGCAGATCTTTCTTTTGCATTGAAATAGGTTTGTTGGACTTCTGGCACTTCCATTCATAAAATAGATAATATTATGAAATACGAATAATGCTAGCAAGAAGTGTTTTTTATTTTCTTAGTTTTATTAAACTGCTAAATACTAAGTATGCAGTCTGGTGCACTCTAGCCTAGAAGTTAGTCACACTGAGCACAATAGAGCACATGTTTGTTTTCTGACTAGACATTTGTAAAATTACAAGTATCTTTCTAAGGAATCAGATTGTTTTCATTCTTTGTTAAGGACAAAAAGGCTTATTATTGATGTGATACAAGCTCAGCCAGGAGAGTCACTTGCAAAAATATTGGAAACACCAGCATCTGAACTTCAGGTATTTAAGCTCTTTTGTGTGGATCTGAAGATTTGTCCTGGGAGAGTAATATAAAAAGCAAATGGATGTCTAATGAAAGCTAGCAGTTTTATTTCTAGTGAAAGAATGAGCTTTAATATTTTTATTCACTCAGAATACCCAGCACTGGTTATCTGACCCAGTTATCTTGTTATGGTAGTAGAGTAGAAGCAGACCATACTGCCAGTGACTCAATGCCAGTCAATGGTGGGAGCCAACTAACCCGACAACCCCGAGGACTAAAGACCTTGGGTGGCAAGGTCCACAGGCAAGGATGATGACCCCCAAGTGGATTACATCCCACTTGAATCCATCTTGATGGAGTTCAGCAGCTGCATCAGTATTAGCCTGGGGTTGATGACTAGGACTTTGTGTGCCAAAAGGGCTCATGACCAGAAAGTGATTAATGGAACTGGATCAGTGGTATGGGTGTCAGCTGTGATGCAGAAGGCAAATGGAAGGCCACTGCATTATATTGCTCCCAAAACAATCTTCATAGCTGATCACTGTGATGATAGCTAATATTTGGATTCAGATACAGCACTTGAAGAAGAGGACCCTGCCTTGCAAGAAACCCCTTAATTACTATCCCTGTTTTTTCACCTTCTGTCCTCTAGCTTCTTCTTCACAAGAACCCTTTGAGGCACCTTAGAGAGTATGACCAGCCCAAGGCTGTTCTACTGGTGGTTTTGGGGTGTGTAAAAGTTTGTGACTGGCATATTGGCAAATTTGGATCAGGAAACATGGCTGCATCACAATGGCTTTTGAGAAAGTTCATATGTTCTTTCTAAACAGCTCTGTTGCTAAACAAAATAATTGTAAAGCTTTTGAAAATATCTCTCGCTCCACAGTCTTCTCTCACTGGAGAATTTCACTTCTAAGCATGTAATGATTCTTAACTGGATTTCATCCAAATAATACTCAAGATTGACCTGGGGGAAAAAACCAGTAATAATGAGCTTAAGATCACCTTAGACTTCAGGTGGCTCCTATATTAAACCTAAAAATTAGTTGACTTAACTTGTGGGAAATGCTTCACATGTTGATGCTTCACTGAGTGTTCTAAAATATTTTGATGAGTTTTGTACATGAAAGAATTTATTTTCAGCTTGAGTTTATATGAATATATAACACAAATAAATAACTGTTCTGGGAAAATATAATGAAAACTATGGGAATGTTTGTCTGTCTGTCATCAGGCTCTTCTCTATGTTTCCTGTACTTGTCAGTCTTCAAAATCTCAAATAATTACTATAAAGAAGCAAATTTGTAATATACTATTGCTCGTGGTATCTTTTGGGGATCAACTGTATAATGTTCATTTGTTTTCTTGTTTAATAAGGTGTAAACTGGTCTTTTTCTTAGGAAGGAGAACACTTAAAAGTAATAGAAAAACGTGCAATTTTGGATTCTAAAACTCCAGAGAAAATGAAACACAGCCAATCTATTCTTGAAGAAGGACAACTACCATTAGAGCAAAAGAAAAGGAAAATCCAGCGGAACCTCCGGACACTGGAACAGGCTGGACTGGTTTCCTCTGAAAACAAATACCAAGAAATCATCAATGAAATAGCAAAGGTTGTTGTACCATTTCTAAACATCTTCTACTCCAGGGCAAAGTTTACCTAAGAAAGACTAGAATTCAGTATACAAAGACAGTCCAGTTTAAAGTTACTTAAGAAATGATAAATCTTGGACCTTGCATAGAGTCGTTTTCCACCTACTATGAATTATATTTCCAGTGTACCCCTCTTAAATACAAGTGACTTAATACATTTTCATTAAGTCTGTTTCACTGACCCAGTCACAATAGGATTAATTCAATTTATGTCTTGCATTTCCCCGAATGATTTCATATATTTTCCCCATTTCATCCTTGCGACAATCCAGGAAGTTTGTTAGCTTTTCAGGATTAAATGAATAAAATAATAGATGAATGATTTTTCTTCCCACTCCCACCCTGAAATTGTTTAGGATATCAGAAATCAAAGAAGATATAGACAACACCGAAAAGCAGAGTTGGCAAAACTCCAGCAGACATTGAATGCGCTCAATTCCAAGAAAGCATTTTATGAAGAGCAAATAAATTATTACAACACTTACATTAAAACTTGTCTGGACAATTTGACAAGAAAGTGAGTGAAACATTTTTACTTTTTTAAAAAAAATCAGTTATATTACCAGTACTAAATACACTTATTAGTGTCAAAATAAGAGAGGTATACCTGCTCAAATCTGTTTCAAAAACTTATTTGCTGCATCCATTAGAAGATATGATTGGGTTACAGTCTTATGTAGAACAAGCTGGAACCTTCCAATATGCTTTGATTGTAGCTCTTATAATCTTTAACCATTGATCAAGCTGACTTTGACTAATGGATGTTGGAATCCTGGGGCATCTGGAGCTCTTTATCCAGGCAGCTGGACATTTAACAACTCCTTTTCCAGTCAGCACTGGTAACTGATGAAAGTAGGGGTTCTGGAATAATGCCCTGTTCCTCTGTTCTTTGGCTGCACCATTAGCCAAGATTAATGTATTGCATTCCAAAAGTTCATAATAAATATTATTATATGACGCCTTGTGGCTGCTTTTGATTTTTCAAAAATATGTTGGAGAGAGAATGGCTTGTCGTGTTTTAGCCTTGAACTGAAATTCATCAGCCTTTATTAGGAAAAAGGAAACATGCTTCCTGTGTGGTCTAAGATCTGCTTACATCTTTTCCATTTTACAGAAATTCACGGAGGTCAATCAAATTAAATGGAAAACAAGAAGACAAAGGAAACAAACTCAAGAATATTTCACTGAAATACACAGCGGCAAGGCTGCATGAAAAAGGGGTGATTCTAGGAATTGATGAACTTCAGCCTAATCAGTAAGTGTAGCACTGAGTGTGTTCAGAGTATTAATTCTACTCGTAGTTGTTCAGTGGAAATTAGGTGGAAATTAGGTTTTCTTGGAAAAACAGAAATGCCCAAACACTGCCATGAACCTCATCAGAGTGTCTCTAAAAGAGCACATGGCAGGTTGGGTATGGATCTGTATGCCCTTATTTGGTAATGGTGAAAAGAAGCAGTAAACATCCATATTTTTTTTCCTTAGGTTTAAGAATGTGATGTTTGAAATTACACCCGGTGAAGAGGTGGGTGACTTTGATATCAAAGCTAAATTCTTAGGTGTGGAGATGGAAAAAGTGCAGCTCCATTTCCAGGTAAATCTCTCTTTTTTTTAATTGTAAAATGTTTTTTGGAATATATCTGTTCCCTTAAGTTAAGAAAGCTCAAGAGTTTAATTAGTTTTATGATGCATTAGGAGTTTATCCCACAAAAATCACGAGTTTATTCTAATGCAGGGGTGCCCAAACTTTTTGGGCCGTGGACCAGTTATGTGGTTCAGGGGACTGGTTACTATGGCCTGGGGCTGGATCTGGCCCCTGATGCTAATTCATCCAGCCCGTGAAACCCTCATCGTTCCTGGAAGCGGATCTGGTTACCAGGCTGTTGTTTGGGCATGCTTGTTCTAATGCTTTCTCATCCTCTGTGCTGCTTGGTCCACTCAATTTACTCACACTATACTATATCTTCATGATTTTGAAGTGTTTGTTCTTTTTTTATTATTCCAATTTTTTCCTATATTTTGGATGAATATTGAATTTTGACATAGATGATTTGTGGGAGGAGGGTTATTTAGAGGTCATTTTAACTTGTTTTCTGTTTGTGTAATAGTATGGTTTTCGACATACTGTACCTTAATTTAAAATATGAAAATATGGCAATTTGGAAAGATTAATTACATTTTTTCTTCATTATTGTAGGATTTGCTTCAAATGCAATATGAAGGTGTCTCTGTGATGAAAATGTTTGATAAAGCTAAAGTGAATGTAAACCTTCTCATATTCCTGTTGAACAAGAAATTCTATGGAAAATGAGCCTGGATGAATCCTGGGACTCTACTTCAAATCAAACTCCAATTCTGGTTCTTCATGTTTAACTATGTTTAACTATGTGAATCTATTATACTTTCTTCAAGGAAATCCTGAAGAATGTATTCATGTGCCTTTTTCGTCCTTTGATAATATAGTAGTACAATAAGAAAATACAAATAAGTTTTAAAACTTCCAGATTTCTGTGGTGTTGGTACTCAATTTTAAAAAAACAGAAAAGCATTTTAGTGGCATCCAAACTTTATGTGTCTGATCATTTTGAATATACAAGACATTTATTGAGAGCAGCATATGTAGAAATCCTTTCCCACTAAAGGTAGCTATTGCGATCATTAAATATCATTCTACTTAATGTGATTACTCATAGGAAGACAAATCCTAATCTGTGTCCTCTAAATAATAGTTCAGGAAATATTTCTTAAATGCTGTGGCTTTTCCCCAGAGACATGGTCAATTGTAAAGTGAATTATTGTGCAATTCAAAGTTTTTATAGGTAATTATAAATTTAACATTTACTGTATAAAAATATATATTTTGCAATTCATTCCTACTAAAAAAATGCACTACTGCCTCATTGAAATCTTTATACACAGACTTTTAATTTAAGTGTAAAGGGGCCATTTGAATAGTGATCAGTTTTTTGCAATGTACTTGAGGTATTTTAAATAAATAAATTGTGCCTGTCTTTTTATAAGAAAAAAATTTAAAATACACAAATAAAATGCAATAAATCAAAATCCACTTGGGTTTTTAAGGGTTTCTTTTAATATACAACTCCTGGAGGGCTGCAGTTTTCCCATCCCGATTTAGGTTGTCTACCCCGCCTCCTCTTCAGCCTTCCAGAAATTCTTGGACTGCAGCTTCCATTGCCCCTCACCATTGGCTCTGCTGGGTAGGGATGATAAAAGCTGAAGTCCAACAACATCCACCCACCCACCCACCTATCTATCTATCTATCTATCTATCTATCTATCTATCTATCTATCTATCTATCTATCTATCTATCTATCTATCTATCTATCTATCTATCTATCTATCTATCTATCTATCACATTTTTATACTACCCTTTAGAAAATGTCCCACTCTGGGTGGTGTACATATAATATCAGATAACACAACAAAACACAATAAATCACAAACAGACCAATCAAACATAAAATAAAGTAAAATAAAATAACTTGTGACGGAGGACACAGGGGATCAACTGACTGGCTAATTTATAGGGACAAGACCCTGAAAGGCCTCCTTGAATAAGAGAATTTTGGATTACTTTTGAAGATGGCCAGTGATGGGGCCTGGCACAGCTCCACCGGTAGGTAGTGTGTTTCTCAGCATTCCACTGAGAAGGCTCTATTTCTACTTTCTTTTTAGCCATCCTCAGGGTCAATACCTGGAGCTGCACAGACTGTGACAATCGAGTGATGCAGGGAGTTGTTCTGAGGGAGAGATGCTCAACAGATAACAAGGTCCCAAGCCATATAGGGCCTTATATAAGAACACTAACACCTTGTATCTTACATGGTAGGCAACAGGTAACCAGTGCAGGTCTGCCAAGGTTGGGGAAATATGATCAAATTTCTTTATGCCTGTCACCAACCTGGCTGTTGCATTCTGAACCTGCTGTAATCTCTGTATCAGACACAAGGACAGTTCCACATAGAGAGCATTACAGTATTCAGTCCATGAGATTGCCAATGAAAGACTGTCGGTCCAAATAGGAGTGTAACTGTGCAATCTGCCAGAGGCGGGGGGAAAGCAGCCTTGGACACCACTGCTATTTGTTGTTCAAATGACAGCAATGGGTCCATAATGACCCCAAGGTCCCTAAGAGTAAGAGTAGTTCCATCCATGGTAGGGACCAGGCCTCCTAGTCCAGCAGACAGCCTCTCAAACACCAAAACCTCCATCTTGTAAGGATTCAGTTTCAGCCTGTTACCTTTTGTCCACTTCATTATTGAGACATCCAACCACATCAATTGCAGATGATGAAAAGGAGAGAAAGAGTTAAGTGTCGTCCGCATATTGGAGACACCAAACCCTGAATCTCCTAATCACCTCATCCAGCAGGCACACCAAGGAAAGAGTGGAACCACTGTAGTACAGTGCCCCGTATTCCCAACCCTGATAAGTGTCCTAGGAGGATACAATGGTATAGAAGGCCGCTGAGAGGTCCAGGAGCACCAGAAGAGATGATGCTCCCCTCTGCTTCTCAGATAAAGTCATCTTGCATTGTGACCAATGCAGTTTCAGTGTCATGGTGAGCCCTAAACCCCAACTGGAATGGATCCAAGCAGTTGGTTTCATCCAAGAAAGCCTCCAGCTGATCCACCACTATCCTCTTGATGACCTTGCCTAAAAGGGGGATGTTTTCTACAGGTCTAAAGTTGTCTAAAACCTCTGCTGCTAGATTTGGCTTCTTGAGAAGTGGGCAGACAACGGTGTTCTTCAAACAGGGCAGCTTGCCATCTTCCATTGAAGAAATAACAATGTTCTCCACCCACTCTCCAGCATCCCCCATGGATTTTACTAGCCACAGTGGGCAAGAATCAAGGATCAACACCTGGCCCACCCATTTCATACATTCTGAAATGCTTATAGGGATGAAGAAATGAGAAGCTACTGTGTTTGTATGTTCAGATGTTCAAGGGTAGCCATTCCCACCACCACCAAATGCTGAGTCACTTCTCACACACAGAATCGGTGTCCCAGGAGAAATGTGTGTTTCCTGCCTGTATATAAGCATCAGTTCAAAGAGAAGTTATGGAAGAAATTCTAAAGAAAAATACTTTCCAATAACAGATACTGTATTTAGATACAAACTGTATTTGGATACAGATTTTGATATAGGAAATCTGTCCTTGTTGGTTGAAAGACTGAAGTAATGATTTAGTTCAGGGATTCTCAACCTGTGACCCATGGGCTGGATGCGGCCCATGGCACCATTTCATGTGGCCCACCACCACACCAGGAAGTGCCATGTAGTGAAGGAAGGGCAAATTGGGCGTCTGGCTCCCAAAGATGTCTGAGAGAGCATGACCTGGGTCCCAGCTTTAAAAGGTTGAGAACTCCTGATTTAGTTAGATGGGTGGGAAGTAAATTACAGTGGTACCTCATACAACAATTTTAATCCGTTCCACAGGGCTCATTGTTGTACGAAAAAATTGCAATTTTCCCTATGGGATGAATCGTACAATGATTTATTTATTTTTTTGCTAAGTGGTTTTTCCTATTGAAAAATTGTTGTACAATTTTTTCCATAGGAAAAATTGTTATGCGGGATGCCATTTCCCCCCAAAACCTAATTGTTATGCGATTTTTTTGCTATATGGGGCAATGAGGTTCCACTGTACAGTACTTAAATACTTAAAGTGTGTGTGTGTGTGTGAGAGAGAGAGAGAGAGAAGATAGGAAGAAAGGATTTTTAAAAACCAGATACCTTTTGCTTGCCATTATCAGGAAACTCAGAAGCTTTATATGCATCCTTATTGAGTAAATGTTTCCTGCGTATAAGGAAATTTTGAGCCCACCGTGTGGTTTGGTCTACAACTTTCACAAATCCTTACCATTGGCCACAGTGATTAAAGTTTCTGGGAGTTAAACCCCAAAGTTTCCCAACCTGGTCCTATAAGATACTTCCCGCTGCCGCGTGCCCCCGGCCCCCGTCACCGGCCGGGAGGAAGATAAAAGGAGCCTCCCTGGGCCGGGGGAGGCCCGAAGAAACGCCAACGCCGCGCCCCCCCGGCCCCCGTCACCGGCTGGGAGGAAGATAAGAGGAGCCTCCCTGGCCAGGGGAGGCCCGAAGAAACGCCACCGCCACCGCCGCACAAGACGACAACGACGCTCCCCTTTGTTGGACTTTGTTGGACTCTCCCTCAGCCATCCGGCCTCGAAGGGAGAGAACTTGGGGGTCTTGGGCGGCAATAGAGGACTTAATGGGGGGGGGGGTTGGTGGGATATTGTTATATTATATTATATTGTTTTGTTTAGTATGGAAGCCGCCTAGAGTCAGGTTCGCCTGAGCGAGGCGGGGTATAAATTTGAAGAATAAATAAATAAATTCCCTCCAAGTCCATTAATTCTGGAACAGGAAATTCAGGCTATTTCAGATCTTTTCATCAGATTTGCTAGTGGCATATTGACTACTAAAGGTGCATGCCAGTAGAAGAGCTGATCTACTTGTCCAGACATTGTCCCACTATAAATATGTACTATTAAATTTCTGACTCAGGAAGTACCATTATGCAAATATAATGCTTCTATGGTAGTGGCACTATGCTTAATCCTTTAGATTTTCCTGGTAGTAAAGCAGAGTGAGGCTGTTAGGATCCAAACATGAAATCTTCAAAATTATGGGCATAACTTGTCTTCTTGGTGGTGCTGTGAAGACAATAGAACCAAACATGTGTCTTAATTGTGCCATTTTTTTGGAATAGTAGCCATGTTAGTCTGTGGTTCAGGCATATCAGAAAAAAAAACCCAAAATAAAATAAAAAACACTGTAGCACTTTAAAGACTAACTGCTATATTTTTATTGTTAGCTTTCGTGGATCAAGTCCACTTCATCAGACAAAGTGAAACTTACAGGCATGTTCTTTATATACCAAATTCAGGGGCTCAACAGGAGAAGGGGTGTGGACAAGATGACAGAAGGGGTGTGGGCAAGACAACAGACAAGCAAGCACAAGATTGCAGCTTCACACAGCCATTAGCAGCAATAGATTATTCAGATAAACTCTAAATGACTCCCTTTCAATCTCAAGGTTGCTGAGTAAGCCCACTATGGTATCTGATCAACTTGTGACCTGCATGTGTGTGTGGCGGGGGGACAAACTCCTTTACCTGGTTTCTTTCTGTTTTACTAAAGATAATTGGCAGGAAAGTTGTAATATAAAATCATATAGCAATCTCTGTATCAAATTTGATAATGTCCCAGAAACCCTTCACTAATATTTAGCCCCCTGTGATGGGTATCTAACAGATGGATGTATTTGATTTCTGTTGTCTCCCTTTCAATCCTAGTTTTGTAATTTCTCTGTTCCAGAATTGCAACTTTCAGGTCTTGGATAGAGTGTCCAGTTAGATTGAAGTGGTTTGAGACGGTTTTCTCCATGTTGCCATTCTGGATACCTGATTTGTGTCCATTAATCCTTTTGCGTAAAGATTGTCCTGTTTGTCCTACATAAAGCACGAATGGACATTTCTGGCAAGAGATGGCATAAATCACATTGGCAGAAGCACAAGTAAAACTACCTTTAATGTTGTGTGTGGTGCCGTTGGCTCCAGTAATACTGTTTCCAGAGCGAATGTGGGGGCATAGTTGACATCTGGATTTGCAGCAGGGTCAAGTTCCCATATTTGCTCCACTTCTGTGTAGTCTGTTGTGTGTCAATAGTTGTTTGAGATTGGGGGGTTGTCTATAAGCGAGTAGGGGTCTGTCACCAAGGGCTTTGGAAAGTGAAGCACTCTTGTCCAAGATGGGTTGGAGATCCCTCATTATGCGTGTGCCAACTTTCAAATAGACTTGGGTTAAAGTTGCATATTCTATGCATATTCTCAGGATGATAAAAGTTGGATTTTTCATTTTTAAAATAACTGATGTATTCAAAAGACATGCTGTGAAAGTTTTTCCCTACATTTATTTATTTATGTAAACATTTCTGTACCATCTTTTCTGAAGCCAATACATTTTTATGTATGTGTTTATTGTTGAATGGATTCTAATCTATACTGGCAGTTTAGGGGATCTTAGTACAGATTAATAACCAATGAAAGAACAAAGGGATGTTCTGTTGTCTTGTATAGCTTTTTTTAATGCTGAATTTTTTAGATGCAAATTTAATTTTATCCACTGTTTTATACAATTTTTAACATTTTGTATAATAGAAGCTGAATTATGGAATATATAAATGTAGTGCTTATTATGAGTGAAGCTAGAATGGAAAGCACAGTCCTCAGATTCAGTCAAGAGACAGGCTGGTCAAAATCATGTGTTGGAAGATGGGGTCTGCTTGCAGATGACAGAAGGAGAATATTGTCTGAAGGCTCAGTAATGCAGAAGTTGGTGACTAGGCTGTCCGGTTGCCAACAGGGGGTTCTCTATTTATAGAAAGAATGATGAGATTTTCTCCAGAATGTCTTGTGTGTTACGGAGATTGCATGCTCAGCAGTGAGGCCAACTCTCCTGGTTGTAGTGCCAAATCTAAGTGATGTACTCCCACATTGGTCTTAGAATGGAAGAGACCATCGCCTTAAAACGTGAGGTCCTTTATTCTAGATTTGGATCATCTTGGATGCTTGTGGCCCAGAGCCAAGAGAAGCAATGACACCTATGGTGGCAGCCATGACCTCTGACAGTCAGTGGAATGGTATGTAGAAGTTATCTGGTATCCAGCCAGTCTATGAGCCTTTTGATATAATGAAGAACTTGGGCATATCATGAGAAAGCAAGGTTGCTTGGAAAAGGTATTAATGATACAGGAAGTTGAAGGTAGCAGTAAAAGAAAACCAAATATGGGATAGGTCAACTCTGCAAATGAACCCACAGCCTTTGAGTTTACAGAAGCTGATAGGACATTTCTGAGGTCACTCATGTGTTACTATGTGCCCTCCAGTTAGAACTGACTTATAGTGATTCTGATAGGACTTTCAAGGAGTACACAGAAGGAGTCTTCTCAAAGACTGTGATAATAATAATTTCATGTCAGAGTTTACTCTGGGTTGAAAGGATTTTTGCTGGAGAAACTCTGCTCAGGGGATGCCTGAATGATGCTCCTTTCATGTCCCCAAGTTCAGCCCATGGGTATCGAAACCCGACCTTCCAGTTTCCAGCTCAGCATCTTAACCACTAAGCGGGGCAGGGGGGAGCCCCGAACCACAATCGTGCATACCCTGGTAATGGCAACCTTATGTTGCCGGCTAATGTTTCTTACACTAGGTCAGGCAAAAGGAACTGCAGAATGAACTCACTAAAAAGTGCCTACATTTTGGCAGTTTCACATCTGGCCTAGACATGATGGAGGGGGGGGGGAGAAGACTTTCATGATGAATGAGATGTTTAAGATGTGAATTGGCTTTACCCAGTAATTCCACACATCTCAATCAGCTTCCAGGGCTGAGCGGGAAGGAAGCCAAGCTTCCTGAGTCCTTTCTTAAGAAATCCCTTACTTGGTCTTCTTTCCCAATCGCCTTCAGTTTTTCCCCCGCACTGTTTTGTTTAGGAGCCCTGGCGACACACTGGTTAAACTGCTGAACTTGCAATCAAAAGGCTGTGAGTTCGATCCTGACCATGGCACAAGGTTGACTCAGCCTTCCCCCCTTCTGTGGTCGGTAAACCGAGTACCCAGCACGTTAGGGACAGAATGCTAATTAACTCGTGAACAGCCCAGAGAGGGCACTAAAAAAAGCGCTATGTGGGGCGGTACATCAATGTGATTGTTTCTTCCGATGAACTTGTATTTTCAAGATATGTGCCCGAAGGACAACAGCCCCTTTGTGCGTCTGGGCAGAGTTCAGGGATGGTTTGTTTTGGACTCCACGTCCCGTGCCTTTTTCAGCCCCCTACTTTAAAGGGAGGGGGAGGTCGGTGAGGGGCGGAGGCCCTTCAAACCCCTCCTCCCTTTCCTTTGGGGCGGCGATTAGTTCTGTGGGGCGGCCGGCGGTGTCCTCAGACCGCAAGTGTTGCGCGTCCTCCTCGAGTCCCGCTGGCCGCCGGCCATTTCCCTCCGGACTACTGGAGACGCTCCGGCGGCGACAGCTGGGTGGTCGGGGCCGGCTGTGCGCGCCCCCTCGCCTCCGTCCCGTGGGTCCTTCCTTGCCGGGGAAAGCAGCCATGGGGCAGCCCCTGGTCCTGCTGCTGCTGCTGCTGGTCTGCCCCCTCCTCTCCCTTCCTGCGGCGGAAAATGGTAGGCTTCCTCTCCTCACGTTCGGGTGGTCGCTGGAGAAGCGGAGAGCGCGGGCTTGTGGGGAGGGGGCTGCGGCCATCTTTGTGGCTGAGCGTTTCCTTGAGGGGTCTCTCTCGGCAGACCCCTCGCCACGGCCTCTTCTTCCCCTCTTTGGGCTCATGGAGCACACGCCCGGCCCCGCCGGAGCGCTCCCTCGCAGCCGGTGGGCTGAAATGGAGGTCCCTCCCCAACAAACCCTGGACTGACAAAATGAAGCCAACTTTGTTGGCTTCGTCGTCGGCCGAGCTTAAGCCCCCATCGGTGGGTGTTTCTGGCAGATGATGTTGTTCAGTCGCACAGTCGATTCCGACCCTTTGCGACCCCATGGACCATTGCCCTCCAGGCACCCCTGTCCTCCACCATCTTCCTCAACCCGCCCAACTCTGTGCCCTACAATACCATCTAGCCATCTCATTTTCGGCTTCCCCCTTCTTCTTTTGCCCTCCACCTTTCCCAGCATCAAGGCTTTCTCAAGTGAGTCTCCTCATTTGATGTCCAAAGTACGTACTTTCACTTCATCTTTACTATTTGACCTTCTAAGGAGCAGTCAGGGTTGATTTCTTCTAAGATCAACCTATTTGTTCTCCTCACTGTCCAGATAACAAATATTTATTAGATAACGAATATCTCTTAGCTCCCTGACACGAAAGGCAGGGGAGTGATTTGCTTTGCTCAAGAAAGAGTTGCCAGTCTGATCAGGTTAGCCTCCTGTGGTCATAAGAGTAGATCCTACTACCAGCAGCTCAGGGTTAACTAACCTGACCACCATGAAGATAGATGAGAAGCCCACAGAGAAAGGTGTTGGTCCCCAAGTGGATTAAATCTCACTTAAATCCATCTTGATGGAGGGGCCTGGTGAGGACTGTGTGTCCAAAAATGGCTGAGGACCAGAGAGTGACTCATGATCCTGGATCAGTGGTATGGGTGTCATGCAAAAGGCAAAGGGAAGGCTACTGCATTATATTGTTCCCAGGACAATTTGGAATCGGAATACGGCACTTGCAGAAGAAGAAAGAGGCACCTCCGGAACAGAGGATTGAATAATCTTTACAGACTAAAACTAGTACAGTATCAGGAATGCTTTTGCTATTGCTGTTTATTTCCTGGATCTGGTTTGCAAGCAAAGGGAAGTGGGATGCCTTTGAAGTGGTTTACTCTCATCAAGTTAGAAAGTTGGCCACTTTAGCATCATCTCTCTGCGCATGCCCTCCCCACCATTTGTGACCAGATGCACAGCTGCCACTCTGCCAGGTTTTAGACTACAGTCCCTATTACCTCCAGCCAGCATATCTGGTAGTCAAGGATAATGGAATTGTAGCCCAACACAACTGGAGAGCATCATGTTGGCGCAGACCTATTGAGGTTTGTCCCAAATAAGAGTAATAGCCAACAATTCCTATTCACCTAGGATAAGAGAAAAAAATGTTGTCTGATTGATAAATAAATAAATAAAGCTGGAATTTGGGGTTGCCTAATTCCCTTAAATGGGAGGGGATGCAGGACAGAAGAAAACATGTATTTCTGCAACATTATCCAAGAGTGAGGAGATTAGAAGTATTCATGGAAAATACATCCAGTGATGGCTGTATGTTCCCTTTAGTATCGAAGGCTGTAAGCTAAGCAGTTGCTGCAGAATATATTCTCAAAATATGTGCTATTAGCTCACATCCTGCCTATAGGCATTTGATTAGCCACTGTGGAAACAGAGTGCTCAACCAGATAAGCCTTTTTTCCTCTTACGTTTGTTTCTTAAGAAATAATGTCTAGATCTGCGGAAGTACAAAGTGTGGGTAACAAGCACCGCTTTTAGACTCCTTAAAGCTTTTTTTTAGTATAAGCAGGAGATAAGCAGCCCATTCGAATGGAAGAAAAATATGCAGGTTGGGGGGGGGGGGGCACCAGAGTGCAGATCATGAAACCTATAGAATATGAGATCATTGTTTGCTTTAGCACCTAATACCTTTTTAATTTTTTTGTGAAAAAGCACAAGAGCTAAACAAAGTTTAGTTTAATGTTTAGTTAAAGAAAATCACAAAGTTCCTTCATTGTAAGACTCAACATTCTATTGCTTGTACACATAATGTGTAAAATTGGTAATCTTAGACTGGAATACACAATCTGCCTGACAAAATCTGCAAACATCACAAATTTTAGACTGATCTAACAAGCATTGCCAGAACTACAACACGTTATGAAGCACTGGAAATTTTAAAAAATTACCTTTTTCAGTTTTCAGAAATGGTTATCATATACATTTTTGTAAGACTTTGTGAACTACACTTTACTCTGTCTCATTGTAAAGTAAAATATTTTATTTTTGTGAAGTTTCTGAATAATGTTTCAATGTTATTAAGGTTTTTAGTCCAAAATAACCTAATGCAATGAAATATTGGTAAAATTGTCTTGTGCAACCCTTAGTTTGTCATTTTGAAACTAGATATATCACCCCAATATATCACTAGAAACAAATAGTCATTCTTCCTCCACCTTCATTTTTCAGACTTGGATAGCATTTTCAAATACTATATAGTATCCCATGATGAGGGGATTATGCCTGCAATGTGTTCGACAAACAGGTCCAGGGTTTTTGTGTTATTTATGTGTAAATAGTGATATTTTCACATAAACCCAAAGGGCCAGCATTTTTCTCGTCAGTGTCCTGACTTTCTGGAAGGCACAGAAAACTGACTGTCAGTTGAGGCTACTGAGGTAATTTTACAAGCTACATCATTCATTTTGCTTGAGAAACAGATAATAAAGAAGGAGGAGATTGAAGAACTTAACAGGCATATTTAGAAGTAAACCTGTCTACATGGTGCATGGCTATTTTTTATTGCACATTTTATGGGAATCTACTTGGTGCACTGCAAAATGTAAATGGCGATGGCATCATCACCTGGCAATCAAATTTATTTAATTAATTACACTTTTTGTTGTTGTTGCTCAGTCGCACAGTCGATTCCGACCCTCTGCGATCCCATGGACCACTGTCCGCCAGGCACTTCTGTCCTCCACCATCCTCCTCAACTCGCTCAGCTCTGTGTCCATTGCGGCCATCTAACCATCTCATTTTTGGCCGCCCCCTTTTTCTTTTGCCCTCCACCTTTCCCAGCATCAAGGCTTTCTCAAGCGAATCCTCTTTTCTCATTTGATGTCCAAAGTACCTTAGCTTCATCTTTACAATTTGACCTTCTAAGGAGCAGTCAGGGTTGATGATGTCATCACCTGGCAATCAAATTTCTTTATTTAATTAAACTTAAAACTTCCTATCTCCCCTTCAGGTTACAAGACTACTTACACACAAAACAGTTTTGCCAACTGGATTTTAACCATTGTTTTTGGAAAGATAGAAGTACAGTATTTCAAAAACTGGAGTACAGCTTTTAGGCACTCCCAGCCTGCAAGCCAGCATTAGTGGTGTCCACATTACTGAATAAAGTAACTTTTCCTAGTGCTGGGAGGAGCGGTAGGCTAGACCTGCAGCTGTTGTGAGTTGTAACCTTGTACACCATACCACTTAAAAGTACCGTACAGTAATACCTCGCATAACGAATTTAATTTGTTATCCAAGGTTGGTCGCTATGTGAAACAAACAAAATTCCTATGGAAAGACTCGCATAACGAGCATTTCAAGGGGGAAAACTCGCATAGCGAAAAAATTCACTATGCGAATTTTCCCCATAGAAACACTCGTTATGCGAGTTTTTCCATAGGGAAAGTCCGACTTGCATAACGAAAATTTTCGTTATGCGAGTCAGACCGCTTAGCAAAAACTTGCTCGTTATGCGAGTTTTTCGCTAAGCAAAACACTCGTTATCCGAGGTTTGACTGTATGTCCTACTGAGAAAGCAGGACAATTTACTAGAGACAAAAATCTCAAAAAGATGTCTTTGCTTTCTAGCACCTGAAATTTGGGTGTATATAAACTTTATTGTTACGTTTAAAAAATTCTACCAGTTGAGCTGCGCCAGGTTCCATCTCTGTCTATTAAAAAACCCCAAATAAAACCATTCTTCTTTAAAGAGGCTTATAAAGTCATATCAGTTTTGTTGTTATTTATACATTTACTCTGTTTGCTTATTGTCTATGTTGTAAAATAATTTTAATGTGTTGTAAGCCACCGCAGAGAGTGGGAAATATCCCAGATGGATGGGCTGTAAATGCAATTAAATAAATAAATATAGATAAATAAAATTTGTTTATTCCTTTAATACTTTTATACCAACCATCTGGGAAGAAATTCCCACTCTGGGCAGTTTACAACATTAAAAAAACCATTAAAATACATATCATAAAATTGCGGGGGAGGGGGGGGCGGATGGTGAGAAAATGCAAATAAAATAAGTAAAGGTAAAAAACTTCCTACACTGAGTAGAATCTAAATACTAATGATAAAATATACCGGTACTGTATTTATTTTATTATTCTTGTAATAATTATTTCTTGTTATGTATTTCATTTCTTTAAAGTCATCATCAGCTATCCTTCACTTTGGTCTCAATCAGGTTTTTTTAATCACTGGGAAATTGTTATTTCTTTTTTTAAAAAAGTTTTTGTTTTACTATTTTATTTATTTTTCAATTTGTATCACCACTTGCAGTTCACAATGAGTCCTACCACCAGTCAGCGTAGGCAAGTAGGCAGGCTAGTAAAAAAGAGGATGGGTCAGTCCATTCTTCCTGCACTTCGATTTTTGTTTTCACAGCTGGAAAAGCACAGCAAGTCAGTACAGGAATGCAACAGCCTGGCAGGGTCCATCCTTTTCTCTTCCTTCAGTCTGCTTGGTAGAAGGCTTTTGTTTGTTTGTTTTAATTAATTAGTCATCAGTATTATCACACTGACAGCTTCATTGTAGTAGGTGTAGAAACACTGGCTACTCGCCTCATAGTAATTAGTTTTGTAGACAGTAACAAGGACGATCTTTTGTGGGAGTCAGTTTTCACTGCCCAAATAAACAAGGAGAAACTTTAAGCCAAATCCTATCTTTGTTGACAGTAGAAAGGCACAGACATTTTTGCTGGTTGCTTCCTCTATTGTCACTTTTTACATCGCTGGACAGACAAACTGTTGACTATAAAACTGGTATTTTTGATGAATCATTTGGTCACCAATGGGTATATTATTGCACTCAAACAACTTGTGGATCAAATTGAACTTTATCTTCAGTGTGTTCTTATGTCTCTGGCCATGCACACAGATCCAAGGTTAGATTTTGTTTTTAAACGTGGGAGTAACCAAAAAATGTGTTGTTTTAAGTTGACTTCTACTGGCTGTTCTTAGGATATCTGTTTCAGTCAATACAAGATATGAAGAACAACCCTGCACTGATCCTGTTTCCTATGACTCACTGGTTCTGACTGTTTCCTATGACATCCACCCATCTATCCATCCACCCCCTCCACACACATGCACAAGAACACAGGAAAATGTTTTTTGAGTGTCCACATATCACATAGACCATCTTCCCTTTGATCCTGCTGTTAGTCTAAACTGGGAGAAAAATATTTTCAGAATACTGTACAATTTACAAATTGTGTTGTAGTCTTTATCAATGTGGATGAAATGCAGGTGAGAAGAGTAGGATTCACTCTTGCTCTATATGCCATTTGCTCTGCATTATCAATACAGTAATGTAATCTGGACTTAACAGTTGCTCTAAACACAAAATGATTAAAGTGAAAGTGCTACCAAAACCACAAATGCTGCTGAACAAACTAGTACATATACCAGGTACTTACCTCTGTTAAATTTCATTTTGTTTTCAGCCTAATGCTTGGTCCCATCAAGATCTTTTTAAATTTTGTTTCTGTCTTCCAGGGCATTAGCTATTCCACCCAAATTTAATAAGCATTCCCTACAATCCCTCATCCAAGTCATTAATAAAAATGTTGAAGAGCATCAGTCCTAAGACTGACCCATGGGGTAACCTTTTTATTCCTCTCAATTTGAGAAGAGGCCATGATAAGTATTCTCTGAGTATGAATTTATAATCAATGGTATATCTACCTGACAGTTGTTTTGCCTAGCCCACACTAGTTGGTTTATTAATCAGAATAACAGGTAATGTAACAGGTCAAAATTCAAGGTTTCAGTTTCTTAGGAGACCTTATTTTTTTATGTTGAACACAAATACAGTAATTAAGCTTCAGTCTCCTGTTCCTCCTCTTTTAAGGGATATTGCAATGTGGTATACAATCAACAGTTTTGTCATTGTACATTAGTTGAGATGGTTATTTATTTTTCAGTTTTCTAAGAACTATTAGTACTGTACAGTATTTGGATTTCAATTCCAATAGCAGAAGGAATTATTTTGTAAGAATGAAGTCATATCTAATGGAATATAATATACTGTCATGTCTTGCCAATATCATACACCATATATACTCAAGTATAAGCCGACCTGGATATAAGCCAAGGTACCTAATTTTTACCTGAAAACCCCGGAAAACAGATTGACCCGAGTATAAGGGTGGGAAATGCAGCAGCTGTTAGTGAGTTTCTATAATCAAAATACATGAAAATATGGTAAAATTAATTAAATTGTTGGCACATCTCAATCCGGCATGGTTCTGGGACTCTCGTGGTCATTGACCTGAGTATAAGCCGAGTCCCCTTTTGAGGTTCATTTTGGGACTAAAAAACTTGGCTTATACTCAAGTATATACAGTAAATAATATGTACATGCCACTCTGTATTGTTTGAAGGCACCTTAAGAGTACTTCTATACATAAAGCTCATAATATTTGCATTTTGTGATCTAGATTTGTATATAGAGGCCTTTATCACTTATAAAGAGAGAAAAATGTACCAAGAATGAGATCATGTTTCTGGTTCTCCCATTCCTTTTTATGATCCTAGTGAATGACCAAAGTACAGTCTACCCCTCCTGTGCTTGTTCAGTTGTGGAATAACATGTGGGTTGTATCCAGAAATCATGTGATCTCTACTGCTCATTTTGTATTATGAATGCCGTTCCCGTCAGTCCTCTGAGCCTTTCACTGATGGCTGTTCAATAGCTTGATTAGTGCAGGATTAGTTAACAAGCTGATTTGCAAATCTCTGTAGAAAATAGATTTTGTCATTAATGACTTTTCATGTATTAAGCACGATCCTTTGTTTTTCAGAAATAGACACACTGCCATGTCTACCAAAGAAGAGATAGGTGAAGTCATATTAGTGATTTCTATCATTTTAATTCCTCTATGAGTTTTTGGGCTTTTTCTTTCTGTTCCACATTCCTATATTTTTACACAGGAGTAGCTATGGCTGATGGGTAATGGACTAAATGAAAATCCCTAAAAGGATTGGGATATTTCTGTTCCCCCACCCCCACCCCTCCCCAAGCAGCCTGTTTCATAAAAGATGGAAAGGTATACATTTCCAATATAATTTCCACTCTGCTACAACTCTTACCTCTCTTTCAGCGCTAGGAGCTCCAAACATCATAGGTTCAGACCAGTGTTTCCCAATGTGGGGCCCAGGCTTCACAGGGGGACTTCAATCCCAGAAGCCTAAGTCTGATCAGTGCTTTGGGGAATTGACTTAGGCTTCTCGGAACTGAAGCCCCAAAAGCATAGGTTGGGAAACACTTTAGATTGAAGGACTGTGGCAACTCATTAGCTGAAGATGTTGGCATCCTCCAGAGACCCTCTACCCTTTGCTTTCTTCTTGCATAGCTTGTGAAATGCAAGCGCGGTTAGGTGGTGATGGTGATGGGGAGATGAGAAGCAGAATTTTCCAAGGAGCCCAGAGTGAGTTGCAAGATGGTTCCTTCACTGGCTTTAGTTGTCAATGGGTGCTGATAAAGATAGCGAAGCAGAAAGCCATACGGCACCTAAGCAGGCAGGCAGGTAGGGCACGCAGGATTGAGCATGAGGTGAGATGAGATTCCTCCCCTGCTCAAAAAGGAAAGTGGTCTAAAGTGAAGGGGAATGCATACTTGCATTGTAATGTATTTTTTGTAAGCTGCCCTGAGTCGCCACGGCGAGTGGGCAGCAATATAAATTTGAACAAATAAATAAATAAATAATAAAATACTTTTTCTAGTTAAAACATGTGCTGGTAGATGTGCACACATGCATAGGAAGGTGGTTTGGAAGGAGGGGCCAGTCTGAAGACACAGGAGCCAGTGGCTACTTGGTGGGAGGGCATCTGAGAAAGCCAGCGGGGGGAGATCCAAGATGGGCCTGCTTGCAAGAAGAATGCTAGCATTTTGATCCCTTTTCCCATAAAGGTGACATGACTACAGTACTAGTTATCACCCAATAAATTATTGTCACTGCATGTTTGTTTTGCCCTCAAGAGAAAACCTGAACTGCCAGATAGCTAACACATCTCCCCCGACCTACTATTTAGTTTGCCAAAAGCTGCAGATTTAGTGTGGGAGGTGGGTAGGACTGGCTACTATATTTTTAAACCAGAAATTGTGTTTCACACCTCTGGTAACCCTTTGAAAGAACCCTGTACTAGTCCAATTGGTCCCTTTCAACCCCGTGCTGCTTTATGTAGATATAAACATGGACATAGTGTGATGATGTTCAGCATCCCATTTGTTATTCCCAGAGCTAGGAAAAATGAACAACCTACTTAAATCAACATGAAAAACACTTTTGAGATATAAACAGTTGCATTAAAGTCCAATGAAATACACTGAATAAGTGAATAATAAGAACTTTGACAATACTGCTGTAGGTATTTCAGATCTACTGAGCTGGAATTTTGCTACAATGACATCTAATTGGCCAAGTAAGATCAAAGATAACTATGTCTGCTGTGCTTATCAAAATGTATATTTTAGACGCTTCTATCACAGAAGTAGAAACAAATGAAAAGGTGGTGCAAAGGAAATATCTTGATAATCATATAGGAGAGCTGAATAACAGGAAATGGTAATGTCAGCAGTATTGAAGGGTTTCAGACTGAACCACATGAGTACCTCACAGAAGTGGTTTCCAGTATGTGCACTATCTAAATGCTACCTCTAATAACCATAGTTTTATTTCTTAGGTTCTTTTGCCAAGAATGATAGCCAGGCACCACCAAGATCTTTTCCAATTCCAAATAGTGAAGAATATGAGCAAATTCCATTGGAAGACGATGCTGAAAATGACTTGGACATCGGCTCCGGAGCAGTCAATCAAAGTAGAACACAAATACTCTCCACCTACCATCGGTTTAAGGACGTCGAGCAATACCTGACCAGTGGATGGCTCACTGTTTTTGTGCCATCAGTCTACACACTGGTTGTCATGCTGAGTCTTCCTTTAAATGTCATGGCAATTCTTGTGTTCCTGACAAAAATGAAGATGAAAAAGCCAGCTGTGATATACATGCTGAACCTGGCCAGTGCAGATGTGCTGTTCACAAGTGTCCTTCCTTTTAAGATTGTCTACCATTTTTCTGGAAATAATTGGGCATTTGGGTCTGCCATGTGTCGTTTTGTCACAGCTGCCTTCTACTGCAACATGTACTGCTCCATTCTGCTGGTGATGGTGATAAGCATTGACCGTTTCCTGGCAGTGGTGTACCCAATGCAGTCTCTGTCATGGCGCACACTGAGGCGTGCCTCTGTGGTGTGTCTGGCCATTTGGCTGGTAGCCATTTCTGGGGTGATACCTCTGCTTATTACTGAACAAACTCAGAAAATACCTCAATTAAAGATTACAACCTGTTACGATGTGCTGAAGGAAGAGGATCTCAAAGGATATTATTTTGTTTTTTTCACAGTTTTTTCATCCCTGTTCTTTTTTGTGCCATTAATTGTTTGTTCTTTCTGTTACATTTGTATTATCCGATGCCTTGGTTCTTCAACCATTGCTACAAAGCAGAGTAAGAAGACAAGGGCTTTGCTCTTGTCTGTAGCTGTTTTCTCTGTTTTCATATTGTGCTTTGGTCCAACAAATGTCCTCTTGTTAGTTCATTACATACATTTTTCTTATACAAACTACTCGGGGAGTATCTATTTTTTCTATCTTGTCTGTGTCTGTATTAGCAGTATAAATTGCTGCATTGATCCTTTGATCTATTATTATGCCTCTTCGGAATGTCAGCGACACCTTAGCAAACTCTTGTGCTGCAAAGCAAACTCCGAGGTCTGCAATAGCAGCACCAGTGACCAGCTCATGACGCGGACCAGCCGAAGAGGAACTTGTACCAGTACGCTTGGTAACAGTGTCTACAGGAAACTGTTAGCATAAACCTTTGGGACATGTCTGAATTTGGTGCACTTACGCTCTATGCAACTCGGTTTTTAAGATATTGTACTGAAGAATATTTTCATGTACTTATTTTTCATATGATTACTATATACAGTAATAGCATTATGGCATCAATATGAAAAATGTAATGTGTGCAGATGGAGGGCAGGAACCTTAGGAAAGGTCTGCATGTGCATGGAGCCAATGCATGTATACATGAACACATGCATAACACACACATTGTATACATGGCATTTCTATGTGGAATCTTTGTTGGAGAAAGCCAAGCAATTTAATGTCTAGTGAAAAGCAAGTTTGGTTTTTACTCCAAGGAAAAGAGTTTAGAGATACAGGTGAAAATAAGGGGGCACGCTTAGATATACCATTGAACTGTGGAGTAAAAGACAGTTCACTGGTTATTTTGACCTTGGCTCTTTTGAGCCGAACTCACCACTGGTTGCATAACCCTACAGCTTAATTGGCATGAGGCCTCCTAGCATCTGTTTTGACCATGCTACAGTATGATAGAATGCCGAGAGCGGGCCTTGTTAAATTATAATATGATATAGTCAATTCAGTGCAACATGTGTCTCTCCACTTAGCCCTCCAGATTTTAGACTGGCGAGGAGCTGTAAAAATAGCTCAGAAATCCATCAGCTCATTACGTGGAACTCTGACATTCTTTAATCTTATTTCATCCAATAGGATTTTGAGAATTATGTGGTGCTGATAATTGCTAAATTATTCAATGGTCAAAATTACATTTCAGGGTATTGCTATGCCCCCCTCAAATGCTATAACTGAATTTGAGCATTTTGTGAAAGCCATTCACCGACAACTTTTCTCTCTCCTCTATTTTGTAAGTCCAAACTACATATGACTGTATATCACCTTAGTCCATGTAGAAGCAGCTTCCCCCTGAAAATCTTCCAGAATTCCCTTTCCCTCACTTGGAGTCTAGTTCTGTGTATGTGAGAGAGGAGCATAATTCAAGGCTAAGGCTAATTTTATCCATAACCAGCAAAATCAAAGATTCACCTCTTATCATTTATATATAAAAGCCAGAATCTTATTAATTACCCCTGCCAGCATAACTTTCAGCAGTGAGTTGCTCCAAGTTCTCAGGCTGGCATACATATTTCCCATTGCATACCAATTGTGTAACTCAGTCTGAACTAAGAGAGGCTTGTGTTGATTTCTTAACTTAGTGATTCACTGCTGAAAGCTATGCAACAGGTTTCTGGTCAATTATTAGATTACAACTTCTGTACAGGTAGTATTTGTCACATATTTCACCAAGAGAGATAAATGCCATTCCCATTTACAGCTGGGGAAGAGAAAACGAGAGCTACAAGATGAGAACTACTGAGTATTCAAGGTCGACTGCAGACCTGATGCTTAAAATTGGATAAAAACTTCAGTTTTCAGTAAACTAGTTTTTCATTGTTCTAGCCAGCTGGGCAGATCAGTTGTTTAGATATCTGACTGCGGTGCCAGAGGTGGGGAGTACAATTCCCTACTGGACCATCTGGGAGAAGAGGTACTCTTGTGTAGTGGTGGGAAAACTGCACCATCCCAGGGTGCCCCCCCCCCCAGAAGATGGGAAAGATAAAACTTTTGTATGGTGATTTCCTAGAAAACACTGGAAAGGTTCACTATAAACCAGTCTTTCTCATGCTCTCAGGAACCGGATTCTTAAAAAAAAAAACCAAAAAACCCCCAAACAAACAGGTTCCTTCTCAACATAAAATTGTAGATAGTGGCCTCTCGTGGCCAGTTGTGGTAATGCGCCTTGGAAATACTTAGACGTATAATGTACAGTACTGTACTGTATTTCAGGGGATTGTCACTTAATATTTTTGGACTCGTGGATAACTGAAACCGCAGCTACCGAACCTGTGGATAGGAGGATGACCTGTACTAGAACATGAAACTAAATTCAATACGATGTGTCCCAAACTATATGCATTTTCAAAAATTTTGTTTAATAACCACATACATTTTACAAAACATGTATCTATTCATTGTCATAAATCATTTTCATAAATATCTCGTTCTAAATATACATTTGCTACATTTGTACGATGCTAATGTAATGCATGTTTCACCAAATGGAAGAGAAAAACATATGGTGTAATCCCATATGTGTTGTCTTAGAAGTACAGTATTATCGGGAGTTCATTTTCTCCCCTAGATAAGTAGCAATTAGATAAAACCTACATTTTTGTCTTTCAAACAATTCTGTTAACTGAAAAACGTATCCAGTCTATAGGAGATACATTATTGTAACAATTTATTTGGCATCTAAAGTATTGCAATTTTTTTAATGGTGCATTGTCTTCTATTGGTTTACTATCTAAAAATGTGGAAAAGTATGCTTAGTGGTTTTTTTTATACCTAGGAATACACTGTGGTGGGGAAATCTTTTACAGTACAGTATTTCCATTTAAGTGGAGCGCCTATCAAATCATGAAGCTACATATTTTCTGCTTTATAGATGAGAAAGCAAAAACAAAATGTAATTACTATGCAATTTTGTAAATAAAATTATATATTTCTGAGTTAGCCAAATATATTATTCTCATTTTTGCTAAGCTGAGGCTAGAACACTGATGACCATGTGCTCTCTTATTTTGAAAAACTGAGCTAATAAATTTGCAACCTGTTTATCTGCTTGATTTGTTGCATTAATGTAATATTACCAATCTGGTATCTGCTCACTTTAAAAATCCTTCTTTGGAACAGTGTGCCAATAAAGTTGTACCTTTCATCATCTTGCTTAAAATTCTATTTCCATTACCCATACAGTATAGTAAATCAGTAGATATGAAAGGTAAGTTTAAAAGGTTTAAATAAATGTCAGTATTAACCAGTTATCTGATAACAGTAGAGCTAATTTATAACACTACAAAGATTAAAAAGAGATGGATAGCTCTGCAGTAAAAACTGCCAGGGCAGTGTAAAATAAATGAGCATAATAATATATACCAAAGCACTACATGGTGCTGTGATGGCTTGGTGGTGAAGATGTTGAACTTGATGGCTGAAAGGTCAGCAGTTTGAGGCCTGAGTGTCATACACCAGAGAGAGCTCCCATCTCTGTCCCAGCTCCTGCTAACCTAGCAGTTCGAAAGCAAAAAAATGCAAGTAGATAAAAAGATACTACTTCTGTGAGAAGGTAACAGCATCTTGTGTGCTCGGGTGTCTAGTCATGCCTGCCATATGACCACAGAAGCATCTACAGACACAGACAGCATTGGCTCTTTGGTTGTACATGGAGATGAGCACTCCACCCTACAGTCGGATATGACTTGAGCAGGGTGAATGTTACCTAAAGCACTAAGCACAGAATCTTGATGACAATGTGCAGTATAAACTGGAAATCCTGCAAGCAGAGTGTGCCATCTTGCATGCTGTCTTGCACACTTGAACATGGCTCATTTGTGCAATTATTCATGTGCTCCAGTGAGTGACAGGTAGCCAGCAAGATGCAAAGAAAACCCCACCCCACTCATTTGAGTGCCCTTATGCGTGCAATATTTTTGCAGTAGGAGTTTGCCTTACAAAAAATAAAACTAGATGCCATTTTTGAGAATATTGAAATGACCTGTTGTTGCCCAGAAATGTAAGAGAGTTACTGTGGTTTAAAACCATACCCTATCATGCATATGTATGTCACTATAACCCAGAGGATCTTGATGTTTTCAGGTTGTGGGCCTGATCACACCCCGGGACAGCTGATCGGGCTCGTCACATGGCTCCTTTCACCGGAAGTGGAAGTAAAACACCCACGCATGCACAGAATGCATTTATGGCAGTGTTCTGTGCATGCATGGGTGCATTTCCGCTTTCATGAGCAGAGCGTGCTGGATAAATTGGTGTCAGGGTCTGGGGCCAGCCTACTATAAACATTGTGAATGTCTGCTATAAACATTAAAA
The DNA here is from genome assembly GCA_030440675.1 of Furcifer pardalis. Classification (NCBI taxonomy): domain Eukaryota; kingdom Metazoa; phylum Chordata; class Lepidosauria; order Squamata; family Chamaeleonidae; genus Furcifer; species Furcifer pardalis. The sequence continues at coordinate 79,029,454 of CP126896.1, forward strand.
AAACTACATGGACTTTGAACAGCAGCATTACAGATTTAAGAGACTTTGATCCACTAGGTAATATTCCTAATTGACTGATTTGGCTAAAATTGGCACACCTTGTAGGTAAAGTAAATTTGTCCCCCATTTCCCTGGTTGGAGGGCTTTGGGTTTGGATTGCCCTTCCTTCTACCACAAAGAGCTTTTTAGCATTTTTAAAAAAAGGCCATCTGGGAAGGTAATATGCAAATACCTGTACCTGGCTTCCTGGTTGTTGAATGGGGATTGTAAAAAGATGCAGATACTGCTGTTTCCCTCTAAAAAACATCTAAGAGACACAGTCTGGCATCAGCGCATGCATTTTTGGGACTTTTCTTTATAATTTTCCTACCCTATGCCTGAAGAAGTGATCTTAAATCACGAAAGCTCACAATGTTTGATTTTTTAAAGTGATCCTATAAAGGTATCACCGTACTCCTGCATTTATTTTATTATAAACTTTATTTATGATGTCTCCATGTTTGAAGAATCAAGTAGAGCATCATCCCTCATGTGCCTCTTCCCACAAATGCCCCATAGAGGCAATCTGGAAGTAAGTGTAGTCCAATGATGGTGAACCTATGGCATGCATGCCAGAGGTAGCACTCAGAGCCCTCTCTGCGGGCACCCATGCAGTCATCCCAGCCTGGAGTTAGCCCCGCCCCTTTGCCCAGCAGCCCAATGGGATCACTTCCTCTGCCCAGCAGCCCAATGGGAGCGTTTCCTTCCTCCCATGTTGCTGAGTTGGCACTTTGCAGTAGATAAGTGGGGTTTAGGCTGTAGTTAAGGCACTCGGTCTCTAAAAGGTTCTCCATCACTGGTGTAGGCTATATCTGTCCTTCCATTGGCTATCTCTCATTGATCTATTGCTCCCTTAAGGAAATAAAGATACACCGCTTCTTGCCTTCCATCTCGCCTCTTTTTAAACTTCAAGCTTTGAAAATGCCTCTTTGAGGGAGAGCTAACAAACACACACACACACACAGAGGGCCAAGTGCTCAGGCCTTGAGACATGGTAACTATCCAGTTAGGATAGATGTTCCTGTCATATATGTTTCCTAAATAAACTTAGTAATCTTTTCTTTTAAGCCCAGCTTCTGCCTGGTTTATTGCTCCAAGGAATAGACAATAAGGTAGGCTTAAATGCTCACAGGAAATGTCGTTCCTGCTGGTTACTCTGTTAACAAAGGGCTCTCCAGCACCAGCAGAGCTTACCACAGGTCTACTAGTCTGAATCAACATTTACAACGCCCCATAGCCATGTGCAGTTAGTTGGTTACTTATGTTCAAAGGATGACTTGCAGATATTCTTTGTTCATACATTATCCAAATACATGGTGGGAGATAATAATTTCCTTCAAGTGTTACAAATCAAATGGAATAAGTGGATATATAACTGACAGTTCCCCAATAGAACATGACTGAAGACATAAATTCTGCTTATATTTCCTCAGACAACAAGACTGAGCTGCAGCTCTCTTCTTTGGCTATCAGCGGTTGAGTTGATACTCCACCCCCATTCTTCAAACACAGGAAACCACAGCTTCAAGAAAACCGACATTAAACACCAGAGTTAAGATTTTGCAGAGAGCTGTGTGGAAGAGACAACAGTTTAAATCCTACAGCAGCAGACATTATAGAGGCCTTGGAGTGTCCAAGTCACTTTGCTAACTGAGCAGGAAATGCTATCCCCACCCCCACCCCCCTACTGAATCAATTCAGAATATATAAATTATCCGAAGTTTATAAGTTATTCTGGAAATGGAAGGAGAAAAATATCTCAAGTTCCATCTGAAAATATATTAAGAATTAGCAATTTGCTGACATCCCAAATCGTGATACTGCTGAGTCATTCTGCTTAATGGCAATACTGACCCTGAGGAGTCACAGCTAAGCTTCCAGTTTATCTGTCGCCTCTTCCTCCCATACAATAGTTAGATAATTTTTTTCAAGTAGATCTAACACTCAAGGTAAATTCGTGGTGGTTGGTTTGTTTATAATTGTCTGCAAAGTTTTAAAATGAGTGTTGAACACTGCATGGTATTGCAAAGTTCTCCTTGGAATAACCTTTATTTCACAGCCTGGGAAGTGGGAAATTAAAAGGTGAAAAACGGCTGAGAATTCAATGAACAAAGTGTGCCCAATTTTTTTTTATTTATGCCTCATTTTATTTTAAATATAAATATAAATATGCATGAACTGCATGGACTTTTTAACTACAAATTGAACCACTAGGTAATATTTTTAAATGACTTTGAATTGGCTAAAATTGGAACACCTAGTGTAGTGATGGCAAACCTTTTAGAGACCAAGGGCCCAAACTCAACAGGCTGCTTTCTGCACTGCTGAGGGATGGGGGGAAGTCTTTGCTGGGGGAGGAAGCGCTCCCATTGGGCTGCTGGGCAAAGGGCGGGGTGATCTCTGTGCTGGGACAATGAGATGTGTGCCCACAGAGAGGGCTGTGAGTGCCCCCTCTGGCACATATGCCATAGGTTCACCACCCCCTGATGGAGATCACTGGACTTTGCATTGCTTTAACCTGGCCAGACAAGGGGCCTACAGACTCAAAAGAGCCATTTGGTGAGAGGAAAAAGCAAAGGCCTGGTTTCCTGTGTTTGAAGAATGGGGGTGGAGTATCAACTCAACTGCTGCTTTTAAGGACAGAGCCTGGCAGACCATCATGCCACAAACATTTGAATGCATGCCTGAAGAAGTGATTGTGATTCACGAAAACTCACAATGATTTTTTTCTTTAATGATCCAGAAAAGGTATCACCTTCTGCTTCTGCATACGTTTTATACATGGATCACAAGACTCACTTTGTTTATAATTACCGGTAGATATTTTATATTGCTTTACATTCCTCCAGTAGATCTTTTTTTGAAAAACTACCACCACTACCTGACACAGCATTGTTGAGTATTTGGGGTTGGGAAAATTTGGAAATTAGAATGGGGTTAACATGGTTTGAGGGATTGAGGAACCAATTCAATCTCCCAACCCAACTCATAGGCACTATCACATTTAGACATGACTGAAAATGGCCAAATAGGACATGTCTGGTTGAGTATTTCCAGTTCATTTTTTTAATATTAGGAGTGTCTTTGTGGGTCTCCCAGGACCCAGAAAGGGGAAAAAACAAGTACAGTACAGTACTTGGGAGTCCCTCAGAAGACCCCGGGCACGCCAAAAAATGCCAGTGGTGACTAGACATAGTCTTCAGGCCACACTTCACCCATTCTGGCTTAGAAATTTACTTTTAAGAAGTATAAATATAATGACATGCTGAAGCTAACCATAACTGAAGTCCAGACCATAATTGTACTTTTGTTCAGTTATGGGTGTCTTCGGCATATCAATATATTATGTCATTCATTCATTTGTTTGTTCTTTGGTCCAATCATTTTGCATTATTTGTGAGGTGTCTTCCCCCTAGTGAGGGCCCCCAAGATGACTTTAAATGTTAAAGCAAGTAAAACTAAGCATTTAAAGTTATAGTATCAATTAAAAGTCCATTAATTAATTTAAAATAGTTGAAATTTAAAAAAACAGACTTGGAAAATGAAAAAAAAACCACCAGCATCTAGGGACTTAGTCATAGTTATGAAACCTCTGTCGGAGGAGGTGGATCTTCAACCACTGGTGGAAGGATAAAAGGTAGCCTAGCTTCTTTTCCAAGGGAGATAATTCCATTATGAAAGAGTAGCCACAGAGAGGATCAGCTCTCAACTATACCCATGAAAACAATGGGACTCAGAGAATTGTCTCTTCTGAAGATATTAAGGGCCAGAAAGTCTTGTATAAGGAGATAATGGTCCACCCAATGGCCTGAATCAAATGCATATAGGGCTTTATAGGTTATAAATAGGACTTTGAATTGGGCTTGGAAGTAGACTGGTAACCAGTACAGTAGTTGTAGCACAAGAATTACATGCACTTTATAACTGTCCCCAGTCAATTACTATAAAGCAACGTTCCAGCTAGTAAAACCACAATTAGATCCACAGCCCTCTTCATGGGGTTGCAGGATGGTGGTGGGAGAGGAACCAGCTATTTAATTTTTTTTAAGCCTTTCCCTTCTTATTGAAATTTGGAAGGAAAATTAGGTACAGAGATAGCATCCCTGTGAAAAAGATATGATGGATTATATTATCGATAAAACATTGAACTATAGTTCAGTATTTTAACAATCTGAGTACAAAACCAACATGGTGAATGTGAAACACAAATAGGGAAAATGGTGGTTGTCCCTTCACTGTCTTGAGATCACTGGGTTCCAGCTCATCTCAAAAATTTCACCCAGCACACAATATTTCTGAGTACAAAATGTTCTCTTTCTCATTAAAAGCAGCTGAAAATATCCCCTGGTCTCTAGTATATCATCTGTAACACTCATTGCCTTGCAAAAGAATGTAAACATGAGACATGTACAAACATATTTCGTGGGAGCTTGGAAGTTCAACCAATGCCCACTCCTGCCTTCTTCTGGCCACCAAGCACCATGAAAAGAAGTCGTCCAGTGTCTCAGAAAAGCAACTGAATTTGGAACAAATCAAAGGCATCAGGCAGATTATTGGTGTCTTCCCATTCAATAAACTTTAAATTTTAAAAAGTATGAGATAATTAAAAACAATTCTCAGCCCCAGACAAAAGTAAGGTAAAGGTTGTTCTTGCTCAAAAGCCAGTCATATCCAACTCTAGGGTTCAGTGCTCATCTCTGTTTACAGTCAAAGAGCCAGCACTGTCTGAGTCTACAGATGTTTCTGTGGACACGTGGCAGACATGCCTTGACACTGGAGTGCATGGAACACTGTTTACCTTCCTACCGAAATGGTACCTATTTATCTACTTGCAATGTCCTGCTTTCAAACTGCTGAGACAGAGACAGGAGCTGATTCAGTGTTGGGCAGGCAAAATTTTTACTACCACACTGTGGGCGGAGCCAACATCATGACATTATGGGCAGAGCCAATGATGTGGGCAGAGCCAATGTAAAAAAACCCATAAAAATAAGTACACATAAAAATACAAATTAAATAGACATAGAAATACATAAAAATACACATAAAAACACATAAAATACACATTAAAATAAATACACATTAAATAGACATAAAAACACAAAAATACAAATTAAATATACATAAAACACATAAAAATACACATTAAAAATAAATACACATTAAAGACACATTAAAATACACACCCACACCCCACACTCAAAGGTGAGTCACTTACCCTGGGGAGGAGGCTATAGGGAGCTTCAGGCTAGCAGCTACTCTTTCTCCTCCTCACTTGGGAGGACAGCAAGGAGGCTGCACATGTGCACCAAGCACTGTAGGCATGCATGCACACCAAGTGCTTGGTGCGCATGTGCAGTGGGGGAACCAGTGAAAACGTAAGCCCCCGAGGTGGTTCCCCCAAAAGCCGCTACCGGTTCTCCAGGACACTGGGGAAAGTTACTACCGGTTCTGGCGAACTGGTGCAAACCTGTTGCTGCCCATCACTGAGCTCATTCCATTGTGAAGTACCCAAGTATCAGACTCTGACCTTGCGGTCTTCAAGTTCAGCATCTTAACCACTTGAGCCACTGCAGTCCCTGTCTCAGGGAAAACAATGCATCAAAACACCTTATAACAATGGTGTAACACTATTCCATCTAGCTTGGCACAAAGTAAAGCCTCATTTTTTAATACAGTACAAGGCTAACCATGAAATAGGATGAAAACCCTAAGAGTTATATCAAACCAACCACCCTGAAATCCCATCACATTGCTTTGAACACAACTAATGTCTTGTGGTTCTGGAGGCCAAGCCTGGATGGATCAGGTAATTACAGTACTTGCAGGAGCGGTGGGGCACCCTTCAACCCTGGAACACAGCTGCTTTATTGTAGTTGAAAATATTAGGCTAATAGACAGTAGATGGAAAGGAAATCCACCAGGCTACAAGGCATGTTCTAGCATGGTCTGCAAACATAACAAAGAACAGGAATTAAAAATTAGGCGGAAGGTCAGCAGTTCGATTCCTGAGTACTGCAGGACGGAATGAGCTCCCATCTCTGTCCTAGCTCCTGCCAACCTAGCAGTTCGAAAGCAAGATATTGCAAGTAGATAAATAGGTTTAGCATCTTAACCACTAAGGCACTGCAGTCCCTATTTTTTGTATAAGGTTCTTTAAAAGACTGAGTAAACCTTTCCACCCTGTAATCAGGTCTCAGTGGATCATCAAGAAGGTGTTTGTATTTATAGCAGTCCTGTTTCTGCCTTAGTTTTTGCCTGTCCCACCTTTGAACATTACAAGGACACATGTTTTGGTTGCAGCTTTTGGTCTTAAATGGGATGCTGTTAACATGGCAACCAGTGGTGGGATGTCAAATTTTTTACTACCACACCATGATGTCATTAGTGTGGGCAGAGCCAATGTCATGACATCATGACATTGTGGGCTGAGCCAAAGAAATAATAAATAATAATAAATAATAATAATAATAAATAAAATAAAAATAAGCGCACGCACGCACGCACACACACACACTCACACACACACACACACCCCTCAACCCACCCACAACACAAGGACAGCAAGGAGGACAGTAAGGAGGCCGTGCATACACGCCAAGCACTGTAGACAATCATGCATGCACACCAAGTGCTTGGTGCACATGCGCAGTGGGGGAACCAGTGAAAAGGTATGCCCCGAAGGTGGTTACTCCCAAAAGCTGCTACTGGTTCTCTGGGACACTGGGAAAAGTTACTACCGGTTCTGGCGAACTGGTGAAAACCTGTTACATCCCATCACTGATGGCAACCCAATTTTGGGCAATTAAATTGGCGTTATCACGGTAAGAAATGAGTAGGGCCTGAGGTGAAAGCAAGATGGCTCCTCCTCTCATTTAAGACACTGTTCAGATTCACATTTTAATATTTCCAACACTTGTGAATTTACAGCACTCTCCTGAGGATAGTGGTGTCATCTAGCACTTAGTGGTGCTGACCCAAATATCTTTTGGAGCAGTTCCATCCTTTCCTGTTTAACAGTTGTGGTCTCTCTCCATATGAGTTGCTTCAGTGGATAGAGCAGCATACAAATACAAAATACAAATATGTCACCTCTCTTTCTGCAGCCCCCTATTATATGTAGTAGCTGCCTATTTAGGCCTATTGAGAAGACAGACACAGGAAAATAAATTAACAGAATAATACTTTTTGTGGTGCAAAAATGCCTAGAACAATGAAAACTCCAATGTTCTTTTTCTTCTGGAAAGAGATATGTTAAAATCCACAAGGAAACGCATTTATATCCATTACATGCTTCTTAATGGGTTTTTCAGAAATATTTTGATCTAAGAGAGCATCTTTGGAGCAATACAATCAAGACTGACAGGAAACCAAGTCGATGTTGTTCCTCAGAAATTTGCTTATTACATTCATAATGGCAGAGAACCCATTAGCAGAGCTGCCCATGAATGTTTTTTGGATCCTTTTGGGAGCAGTCAAGTGGGTCTCTAGTTGGTTCTGAGTCTCTTGTTACTTCAAGCTAATATTCAAGTCCAAACTGGGTGTGAAGAGTGGCATTGCATTTTTTTTAATTTCCAATTGGGCAGAAGAAATCTCTTTTCCAACACTGCCAGAGGAAGAGTAGCTAGTGGTAGCAAACCAAAGACCTTGTTTAGCTGTTCCAGCCTTTCTTTTTAAATACACTATTCAAAAGAAACAGGCCAGGGAAGAAGTGGTGGGCAAACAGATTGCAGCCTGAAGGTAGTGCCTTCTGCTCCCCCTTCTAATAGGTAACATGTCTACCAATGTGGCAGAGTGATGGCATGCTAAAAGCTCCCCCTGGAGACCCCTTCCAGAATTTTCCTCCCAGAGACCTGAGAACAGAAGCTGAGGTCCCTCTTTGGAGAAGAAATGGAGTCCTCTCTGAAGATACGGCTTTCCCTCCTCAATATATTTTACACTTTATTTAGCATCGCAACAGCAAACAGTGAGTATACACAACCATGTGTGATTGCATCCATGATTCATCATGGGTCGCTTTACACAAAACTGGGGAATACCTCTGTGTTACTGGTTGTTTGCAACCTTTTTCTGCCCTGGTTGATATCATCATATCCCACATACTGCGTATTTCTTTGTTTATCATCATTGTATTTGTTGTTGTTCAAGTTTTCCTTCAAGGGAGGAGGGGAACACAAGTCTCTTCCCTAGTTTTTGTCCTTAGAACAAGCTGTTGAGGTTGCTTAAGCTGAGAGCAAATGACTGAGATACTCGGAGAGTATCATGACCAAATGGAGGTTTGAACCCAGGCCTCCTTAGTCCTCATTAAGTACTCTAATCACAGATTATGCTGGCTTTTATTTAAAAGGAAGAACACAGAAAGCTGCTTTAGACAGGTCATTTGTTTCATTTATCCCAAGAATGTCCACTAATGGAATAAGCACATAATGTTCAGTCAGGTATTTTATTTTTTTACTTACTCTCGAGCAGAAGTGGTCACCTTTGGGAGGATTATGCCTAAATTTATCTCCCATACCTTGCTGGAGTCATTTAAGACACTTAAAACAAAACAGAAAGTGCCTGCCTATTTTGATTATTTAAAGCAATCTCATTTTCCTCACATGAAAGCTGATCTTTCTACCTCTCTGGAAAATACCCTTGCTCCACAGTAAGTGTGCTGCTAGGTGCTTACCTTAATCACGATTAGTATGCATGGAAGTGGGAGGTTTAAACCATTCCTCCTCAATACTTACCCTATGAGGTAAAATAAGGAAAAACACCAACGGAGTTTATTTTTTATATTAAACACACACACAGAGCAACGAGTGTTAAATTCTCTTCCATTTTTGCATACTGGGGCTGGTCTGGAATGGGCTGCAAGCCATTTGCTTTAGGGAAAATAATAATAAGATGCAACCTGCATGCTACCATTTAAAAGATGTACATTCTTTGCTCTATTGACTATTCTAACACAGAATAATAGCAGAAAAGCGTAGCTGCTATATTCTACCTTGTGGAGTCTTATGTTACTACATCTTCAGCAATTCTTGCAGACTGACGTTATTTATTTGTATTAAGAAAATTGAACAATCCAAACAATAACAATGTGCTTTCTATCTGCACTGGAACAGTACACTAATACCTCGGATAACGCTAAGACATGGTTCCTCAAGTCTTGGTGTTATCTGATTTTTAGTGTTATCCGATGCATGTTAAAATCCTATGGGATGGATCAGATAATATTAAAGCTCCATAGAGATACATTGTAACCACACATGCTTTAGCAGTTGTTATGCGATCCATCCCATAGAACCTTAATGTTATTCGATCCAATTTCCCTCCCCAGATTACTTAACGTTATGGGATTTTAGCGTTATCCGAGGTAAATGTTATCCGAGGTATTACTGTATATGTTAAAACCCAAATTAGAATATGCAAATATGTAACATATTTGACTGTATTCCAATTGAAAGAGTTGTCTTGAATACTGTAATATAATTCATTCTACTGTTTCTAATTTTGAATTGTACTTTGCTTCTTCTTTCAGGTTCATCAGAGAAACATATTCTTTCATTCAACCTTAGCTGCTTTTTTCCCATTTTAGTCTACAGAGCAGAAGGAGACAATTTCCCCATTTCAAAGGAAATTGAAGCATACCTCACTAGCCCATGGCTACCTTATTTGGTTCCTTCATTTTATACTCTTGTGGTTGTATTCGGCCTCCCTTTAAACATCATGGCAGTCCTTATGTTTGTGTTCAAAATAAAGCTTAAGAAGCCAGCAGTTGTGTACATGTTGAATCTTGCCTCTGCAGACTTGCTCCTTGCAAGTGTGTTGCCTTTTAAAATTGTCTATCTCTTCTTGGGGTATGACTGGCCCTTTGGTCCCAACATGTGCCGTTTTCTGACTAGTATCTTTTTCTGCAACACGTTCAGCTCGATACTGCTGATGACTGTAATCAGCGTTGACCGTAGTCTGGCTGTGTTGTACCCAATGTGGTCTCTTTCATGGCGCACTCCACAGCGGGCTTCCCTGGTGTGTGTGGCCATCTGGCTTGTAGCCATTGCTGGGGTGATATCTTTTATAGTTACTGAGCCAACTGAGAAAACTCATCAGTTAAATACCACAAAACACTTTGATGTACTTGATGATTCTGTGATGACAAAGTATTTTCGCTATACCTGTTTTTTCTCATCAATTCTGTTCTTTTTTATACCATTATTAATCTCTACTGCTTGTTATGTGTGCATTATAAGGAAACTTTCTTCATCCAATGTAGCTACCAAGCCAGGGAAGAAGAGACGTGCCATCCTTTTGTCTGCTGCTGTCTTATGTTCTTTCACTGTTTGTTTTGGTCCAATGAATATGCTGTCATTTGTCCAAATCTTTTTGCCAGATCAACATTTTGAGAGTCTCAATCTTGCCTATTTGCTGACTGTCTCCTTTAGTACCATGAATTGTTGCCTTGACCCCTTAATCTATTATTATGCCACCTCAAAGTGTCAAAGACAGGTCTGGAATCTCTTGTGCCCTGGAAAACAAATCCAGACAAAAAGCGATGATACAACAAATTATTCCAGTGGCTTGGGGCATTTGACTCAAGCATAGTATAGTAAAACCTCGAATAAAGAGTGCCTCACTTAGAGACTAACTCCCTTAAAGAGCAGCATTTTCTCTGAATTGTTGCCTCGCTTGACAACTAAAAACTCGCTTAACAACTAAATCGGGGTTTGCAATCCCCAGCACCAGAAGTCACAATTGGTCACTTACAATGGTGTTTCACCTAATCAGCAAACTCACTTAAAGAGCAATCCTGTGGAACACATTATTCTCTTTAAGTGAGGTACCACTGCATTTGACATTTGCTTCTATGGAACATGCTCATTCATAAACATAGTCCTCCTGTGTTCCAAATATAACCCCCTCCCCCGCAAAGAACTATCATGCATGCCCATGTATTTCTTCCTGTAGGATATTAGTTAGAGCAAGGGACAAGAAAGGACCCCTTACTACAAAGAACTCTCTGCAACCCCCTAGAATTACCCAACCTGTGACCAAGAGTATTGAAGTATACCCTACTTACTAGTTAAGATGCTGGACCTGATGACTGGAAGGTTGGAAGGTCAACAGTTCAAGACCCAAGTACTGCATGACAGTCTGAGCTCCCATCTCTATCCCAGCTCCTGCCAACCTAGCAGTTTGAAAGCAAGAAATTGCAAGTAGATAAATAGGTACTAAGGTAGCTGTTTGGAGTGGTTTCTGTCATCTCCTTCTCTAGACTAAGAAAAAAGGTCCTAATTGAGTTAAAAGTACTGCAGTCCTTTGGATGATAAGGTATCGTGGGAGGTGCTGAAGGTCTTGTCGACAAACTCTTTGATGATTTTTTTGTTGAAAAAGACTGGGGAGACAAGTGATATGAAGCAGAGCCCTATGGCTACAAAGTTGTTTAAAGCAATAGAACTACCATCTCCCTTTTGCTGCTGTTTGGACTTTCCTTTTCACCTCTTTACCTCTGATGTAATTTTGGAGGAAAAGGCTTGATATAAGATTGGTTTGGAGAAAGAGTGTTTACAGTTTACAGGTCATCCACTAAAGCTGTTTTTTTTAATTGCCATCCTAAATTCAGAGGAAGGAACCAGCATATTGCACTGAGCTGACAGAGCTGGCAGGAAGCCTGGGTGTTCTTCATGATAAGATAAAGCTCTGTGGTTGTAAATTAAAACAAAGCTGCAGTTCAGCTTTTCAAGCCTCTTAGTAGCTGGTGAAAAAAATATTTGTGGAGTATTGATAGTTGCATGTTGTTGAGCAAATAGTATCATCTACTGGAAGAGAGCAGAGGCGTAGTGTGGGAGGGCCAAGGAGGCAGCCAGCCCCGGGCGGCACTTTGCAGGGGCGTCAATGCCCCCCCGGCACACACACCCGGGCTGGAGAGTGCGGGCCTGATGGCGCGGTGGAGACCAGGAGGTACCCCTCCTCCACTCCTATCCCCCTCCTCCCCAGGCGCCCCTTCCTCATGGCCCACTGGTGGTGCCAGGCAGTGCTGCGCCAGGGCCAGCCCCAGGTCAAGACCCAGGGACTAGGGCAGTGTGGTGTGGCACGGCCATAGCGGGGAGCCCACCATCGGGGTCCCAGGTGTGCCTCGGAGCCCAGTGGCAGCAGCTCATTTTCCTTCGATGTCAGCAGTGCCCAGGAAGGCAGGAAACAAGGCTGGCAGTCGCCGCGGCCCAGCACCCGCGGCCGGAGCAGCGCCACCCAGGCCTTGCAGGGCGGTTTTGTCCTTGGCCTGGCCGGTGCTGCTCTGGCCATGGGTGCTGGGCCATGGCAACTGCCGGCCTCACTTCCCGCCTTCTGGGGAGCTTCTGCTGCCGAAGGCGAACGAGCTGCTGCTGCTGGGTTCAGAGGCAGGGCAGCCACGTGGCTGGGACGATGATGGTGGGCTCCCCGCTGGGCTCTCGCAGGACCGCACCACCCCCGCCCCTGGGCCTCGCCACAAGCTGGCCATGAGGAAGAGGATGAAGGCGGCGGAGGAGGAAAAAGTGCCCCCTGGTGCCCACCGAGGTAGGATTTTCGTGCTTGGGAGGGGCACGGTGAACCTAGGTGGCGGGGTAGCGAGTTTGACCTGTGGCCCCGGGCACCTGAAACCCGCCCTACGCCACTGGAAGAGAGACAACAGTTGATAGTTATGAGGATTTTGCTCTATTATGTACTGACTTATCATGTATTGATTTATTGTATGTGTTGATATATGGTACTTATTGCTCTGTTATACTGTATCCTAATGTATTTTTGTTGTATTGTAACATTGATATTGGTGGATTCTGTAAGCCACCCTGATTTGTTTTTCACCAAGTAGGGCAGCATAGAAGTACAACAGCAGCAGCAGCAACAACAACAACAACAGACTCTTTTCCCAATCTTATTTTCGTTGAGAGGCTTACAAGGGTTATTGCAGCGGTGGTGGTTCAAAACAAATAAAGAAGAGAGTTGGGGGAAAGGAAAAGAGACCGTATCTGATAAAGCATATAGACATCTTGTCAGAGCTAATGACAGCCTAACAAATAAAGAAGAAATTGAAAATATTCGTAGTATGGAGGCAAGACTACCCTCTAAGGAAAAATCGAGTGGAGACATGACTCTGTTGGAATTAAAAGACTTTATAATTATGAAATCTAATGAAGATTAAAAAAAGAAATTAAACAGTTTGTTAAAGAGTCAGCTAAAGAAGTAGTCAGAGAGGAAGTGCAATCTCTGGAAAAATCAATTTCTGGACTAAACGTGAGAACCAATATTTTGGAGTCAGAGGTAAGGACTTGGCAGAGATTGCACTAAGGTATGCAAATATTATGGTGAAGCTACAGGAACAATCAAAAAAGAAAAACATCAGGATTATGTTCTTCCCCGACATGGCTAAAGACAATTTTAAAATTAAAATGGTTAAATGGTTACAAACGTTTGCTCTGGACTCTGGCCCAATTAAAGAAGAAGACAACGAAGCAATTTTTAAGGTCGGTTTCAAGAGAGGTCAACGCCCCAAAGATATGATAATTATTTTTGTATCAGGTTATAAAAAAGATCAAGTAATGGACTATTTAAGGAAGCATGGCGACTCTGCATTAAAGACAGGAGAAATAAAAGTACAAATATATCATCATATAAGTAATGAGACTATTCAATGGAGAAGAGAGATGAAGTCTATAATGGAAATTTTGTTTAATTGCAATATAAGATATCAATGTTGTTTCCCTATATTCTTAAAGATATTTCATGATGGGAAGGCGGTTAGAGCAGAGGACCCAAAGGGGGAAATGACACAACTTGAATTACTAAAAATTACAGAGGTGGGAGACCAGACCTGGGGAAAACTGGTAAAAAAATTGTATGAAGGTTCAAAAGGATCAAAGGGGAAAGAGGAGTATCAAGCAAAGGGGGGAGACCATTCAAGGGAGAAACGAAGGGAGAAACCTTTAAGTTATGGGAGGGGAGATAAGAGAAGAAGAGAAGGATGCAGAAGTGTCTGGTAAAAGAAAAAGCCAAAAAGTAAAAAATAACATATAAATATGAATAATCACAGGCAATAAAGTGGTAACAATTTAGGAATATGAAATAGAATAGGGATCAATAGAACTAAAACAAAGGAAAAATTAAGAGGAGATGGGGAATAGCAAAAGAAGAGACTTAGAATAGAGGGAAAGGCTCTCCCTCCTCCCCTCGAACCCAAATTTGGAGTGGCCAGGCAATATTTAACCTGGTACCGGGGGCGGGGTGGGTGGGTTAGAGTTTTGTGTGTTGGTGGGTGGAGGATTATTATTGGGGGTGTGTGTGTTTTGCTTAATGTAGGTATTTTTTTATTTGTTGTTGATGTTTTTCTGTTGTATTATGCATTATGTGTTTATCTTTGTTGTAAAATAAAATTTATTAAAAAAAGAGAAACAATTAATTTAATGTCATACCACCTTTGGTCATATGTTAATGTATGATACACCTGTTCTTATGAAAATGAATTGTTGGCATATTATTTGTTTGGCATTGTGTGCTATTCATAGTTACTTGACAGACAGAGACAGACAGACAGGTTATTGTTTTTGAAGATAAGCTGAACCCGTTCATGTGTTGTATGTATTGATTTATGCTTTGTGACTTCTGGAAAACATTCAATAAACTTCAAGTTTTAAAAAGTATGAGATAATTAAAAACAATTCTCAGTATCAGACAAAATGATGCATCAAAACACCTTTTAACAATGGTGTGATACTATTCCAGCTGGCTTGACACAAAGTAAAACCTCATTTTTTAATGCAAGGCTAACAGTGAAATAGGATGTAAATTCTTGAGAGTTATACCAAACTGCCACTCTGAAATCCCACCACATTGCTCTAAACATACCTAATTTCTTGTGGTTCTGGAAGCCAAGCCTGCCTGAATCTTGTAAGTACTTGCAGGGGTGGCAGGGCAGCCTTCAACCCTGGAATGCTGCTGCTTTATCAGAGTTGAAAATGTTAGGCTAATAAATGGAAAGGGAATCCACCAGGCTGGCAGGTGTGTTTTAGCATAGTCTCCAAATAGAACAAGCAACAGGAATTAACAATCCTGTAAACAGATGGCATAAAATACTGTCTCTTTCTTTCATCGGAGATACAAAATACAGTAATGTTAAATATATCCACTGTTGCTGCCTTCACCACCATTTGGGAGACTCCCCATGCCATTCCGGGCATGGAGAAGAACATGGTGCAGCTGGGTGGCCCAGAGAGTTTCAAAAGGCCACTGTGGAGGCCGCCGCCTCCTCCACCGCTGCTGCCTCCACCACCATTCAGGAGGCACCCCACATCATTCTGGGCAGAGAGCGGAACACGGTGCAACTGGGCAGCCCAGCAAGTTTCAAAAGGCCACACTGGGACTGCCATCGCCTCCACCACTGCAGCTTCCACCACCATTCGGGAGGCTCCCCGCGCTGTTCCGCGCAGGGAGTGGAACATGGCACAGCTGGGCAGCCTGGTGGGTTTCAAAAGGCCATGCTGGGGCCGCCTCCGCCTCCACCATTTGGGAGGCTCCCCATGCTTTTCTGGGCGGGGAGCGGAACATGGCACAGCTGGGCAGCCCGGCAGATTTCAAAAGGCCACACCAGGGGACGCCTCCACTGCTGCCGCCTTCACCACCTCCACTACCATTCGGGAGGCTCTGCACGCTGTTCCAGGTGGGGAGCAGAACATGGCGTAGCTGGGTGGCCTGGCAGGTTTCAAAAGGCTACCCCAAAGCCACTGTCTCCTCCATCGCCACCACCTCCACCACCATTCAGGAGGCTCCTTGTGCCTTTCCGGGCGGGGAGCAGAACACAGTCTAGCTGGGTGGCCCAGTAGGTTTCAAGAGGCCACGCTGTGGCCACCTTCACCTCCACTACCACCCTGGAGGCTCCTTGCACTGTCCCTGACGGAATGGAACTCGGTACAGCTGGATGGCTTGGTGGTGCTCTGGGGCAATGCCGTGGCCTTCGCCTCCACCACCATCTTGCCCCCCCCCTTGCTGTTCCAGGTTGGGAGTGGATTTCAGCACAGCTGGGCGGCCCGGCAGGACTCAAGGTCAATGCCAGAGCTGCCACCACTTTCTCTACCACTTCCGCTACCTTCTTGGAGGCTCCCCATGCAATTTCATGTGGCCACCAGGCCTTTCCAAGACTGGCGCCAGGTGTCTTCCCCACCCCCTTTGGCCTAGACAGGAAAGGACATTCTCACAGCTAGTACTACACCACCCTCGGACTCTGCCTAAAACCAGGAGTGGAGGATGAATTGTGCTGTGGGCCATAAGATATTATTTATTTATTTATTTGATCAAACTTTTATGTTACCCTCCTTACAAGGACTCAGGGTGGCTAACAGACTTTAAAAACACTTAAAGCACAATAAAAACACAGTATAAAAATCAAAATTAAAAATTACAGAGATTAAAAGAGAGTAAAAAGATTTTTAAAAAACACACACACAGAGAGAGGGAGGTGTCAGATGAGCCAACAGACTGAAGCAACCGTTTGGCCCATACCCCATACATGCCCCACCAGCCAGGTCTTAACCCCCCTCCTAAAGGGCAACAGCTCCGTTTGGAGACAGGAGGTTTCATAGGGCCGGAGCAGACATGGAGAAGGCCCTCCTTCTAGTGCTAGAGAGGTGTGCCTCTGTAGCTGAAGGTACAACCAGAGAGCCTCTCTGTTCCACTCTGGTGAGACGGACAGATGTCCTTAGAGCGATGTGGTCTTTTAAGTTTCCTGGCCCACTGGAATGAGAGGGTGGTGGCAGCCTGGACGTAATCACAGCACTACGGCCTCTCTATGCTTGTGGGCACCGCTCATCCCCGTGGTTCGTGGAGGAGCTGAGGGTGCTCAAATGGGCAAAGAGATGCCAAGAGCGCTGCTGTGTGAAGACTCGGAATGAGTCCAACTGAACACTGGTTAGAGCTGCTACTAAAGCCTACCTAGTGGCGATGGAGGTGGTGAAACACCAGTATTTCACCACTCTAATTGCCTCTGTAAATAATCGCCCGGTGACCCTGTTCTGGGTGACTAGCTCCCTCCTCAGTAGAGGCCCCGGTTGGTAGGGGATGGCTGAAGCCTTTCCTGATTATCTGGCAGAGAAAATTGTTTGGATTTGTTCGGAGTTGAATCCTGGTGTGGAAAATGTAAAGCTGGGGTTCACTGAAGCAGAGTCTGGCCATGTTATCTGGGATTGGTTTGATCCAGTTGTTCTGAGGAAGTGGACAGGCTCCTGGGAGCTGTTCATGCCACTGCCTGTGCATTAGATACATATTCCGCCTGGCTAGTCAAATCAACCAGGCGGGTGTCAGGTGGTTGGGTCGAGGCAATTATCAACTCTTCATTCCGGGAGGGGGATTTTCCAGCACCTTTAAAACATACTCTGGTACGGCCCCTCCTGAAGAAACCTTCCCTCAACCCTACAATAATGACCAATTATTGGCCGGTGTCCAACCTGCCCTTTTTGGGTAAGGTGTTGGAGAAGGCAGTGGGACGGCGGTTACAGGAGATCCTGGATGAAGCGGATTATCTGGCCCCCTTCCAGTCAGGATTCAGGCCTGGATATGGTACAGAAACTGTATTGGTCATGCTGGTGGATGATCTCTGGAGAGAGCGGGATGGTGGACATCCATCCGTCCTGGCTCTTCTTGACCTTTCAGCAGCTTTCGATACCGTCGACCACGGTATCCTTCTGGAAATGCTCTGAGGATTGGGGATCCAGGGCACTGTGTGGTCCTGGTTTTCATCATTTCTGAGGGGCCGGACCCAGTCAGTGTGGTTGGAGAGTGAGAAATCCAGCCCTAGGCACCAATATCAGGTGCCTCAGGGCTCGGTGCTTTCACCTCTCCTATTTAACTTCTACATGAAACCGCTGGGTGAAATAACCTGTTCCCAAGGGGTGAGGTATCATCAATATGCAGATGATACCCAGCTGTATATCTCAGTGCATGGGGACCCTAGCAATACAGTGAAAGTCCTTTCCAGGTGCCTGGAGGCTGTGAGGGACTGGATGCGTGGCAACAGGTTACAACTGAATCCTGGCAAGACTGAGTGGCTGTGGGTCAGGGGTCCTCTGTTATCTCGGGAGCTACCATCTTTGGTTCTGGATGGGGTGGTTTTGCCCCAAACAGACCCGGTGCATAATCTGGAGGTCCTCCTGGACTCATGACTCCAGCTCGAGGAGCAGGTGGCACTCGTGGCCAGGAGGGCTTTTGCACAACTTCACGTTATACACCAGTTGCACCTGCTCCTGGACCAGGACTCCTTGCTCATCATCACACACACTTTGATCACTTTCAGACTTGATTATTGTAATGCGTTCCACATGGGGATGCCCTTGGTAACCATTCGGAGCCTGCAGCGGGTCCAGAATGCGACTGCTCTGGTTGTGATGGGGTGTGGGCATTATGCTTGTGCCTTACCACTGCTCCGAGAGCTGCACTGGCTCCTGGTATGCCTCCGAGTGCAATTCAAGGTGCTGGTTATTACCTTTAAAACCCTACATGGTAGTGGGCCAGGATACTTAAGAGACCGCATCACCCCGAGAACATCTGTCCATCCCACCAGAGTGATCGGAGAGGCTCTTTGGTTGTGCCATCAGCTAGAGAGGCTCACCTCTCTAGCACTAGAAGGAGTGCCTTTTCTGTGTCTGCTCCAGCCCTATGGAACCTCCTCCCACATGAGCTGCATCTCCAAACAGAGCTGCTGCCCTTCAGAAAGGGGGTCAAGACTTGGCTGGCGGGGCATGTGTGGGGTGTGGGCCAGACGTTCACCTTGGCCAGCTGACTCTTTTGACCCCCCCTCTCCTTGTTAATCTTTTTAACTTTTTAACCTTTTAGTGTAACTACTGTGTTTTAATTGTGTTTTTAGTGTCTTGTAAGCCGCCCTGAGTCTCTTGATGAGGGCAGGATATAAATGTGATTAATTAATAAATAAATAAAATCTTCATAATCTGATTTGAGACATTTTTCCTTATATATAATTTTAAATTAATTGCTACGGGTCTACCACCATCAAATTTCTTCTGCCATGCAATTAAAGGGGGCATCTATGGGTTTATGAAGAGGAGAGGGCAATCTCCCATCCAGAATTTAAACCCAGTTTAGCTTTAAAGCCCTACATGGTAGTGGGCCAGGATACTTAAGAGACCGCATCATACCCTGATTTAGCTTTAGCAGACAACCAGGTATTTTTCTTATTGCTTTTTCTTATTACAGTATCTGAGTTACTTTTTGTGTTAATCTGATAATGGTGATTAGTATTTGAAATGGTATAGTAGAAAGGATAAAGTTGTTTGATGCATAACGGAAAACATGATTTTAAATACCTGCTCAATTATGAAGTTCTCCAGGTGGCTTTAGACTAGATTTGTCCTATTTCAAGGTATTATTTGAATTCTTTGGGAAATGCTGTGTTTTCTTGGGTTGAATCCTGGAATGAGTGGAGTTGGAAGAGAATAATGGCTTGTTTTTTGTAAATGTAAATGTGGTCCTTGCCTGAAAGCCAGGGTATGGTGCTACTCATACCTATTTACAACCAAAGAGCCAGTGCTGTCTGAATCTGCAGAAGTTTCCATGGTCATCTGACAGGCATGACTAGATGCTGGAACACCATTACCTTTCCTGACAAAGCAGTACCTATTTATCTACTTGCAATTTCTCACTTTCAAACTGCTAGGTCGGCAGGAGCTGGGACAGACAATGGGACCACACTCTGTCGTGCAGCACTCAGGTCTTGACTGGCTGACCTGTCGATCTTCCACTAAAGCACTGCAGTCCCTATTTTTTGTATAAGGTTCCTATTTTTTGTATAATGTTCTTTAAAAGACTGAGTAACCTTTACCTTTACTAACCATTACCATCCATTGCCAGCTCTAATTAGGTCTCAGTGGTTCATCAGGAAGCTGTTTGTATTTGTAGTGGTCCTGTTTTGGCCTCAGTCCTTGCCTGTTCCACCTTTGAACATCACAATGACACGTGTCTTGGTTGCAGCTTTTGGTCTTAAATGGGATGTTGTTGACATGGCAACCCAATTTTGGGCAATTCAGTTGGCATTATCATGGTAAGAAATGTGTAGGGCCTGAGGTGAAAGCAAGATGGCTCCTCCTCTCGTTTAAGACACTGGTCAGATTCACATTTTAATATTCCCAACACTTGTGAATTTACAGCACTCTCCTGAGGATAGTGGTGTCATCTAGCACTTAGTGGTGCTGACCCAAAGATCTTTTGCAGCTGTTCCATCCTTTCCTGTTTAACAGTTGTGGTCTCTCCCCATATGTCACCTCTCTTTCTGTCGCCCCCTATTATCTGTAGTAGCTGCCAATTTAGGGGAGACACAGAAAAATAAATTAACAGAAGAGTACCTTTTGTGGTGCAAAAATGCCAAGAACAATGAAAACTCCAATGTTCTTTTTCTTCTGGAAAGAGATGTGTTAAAATCCTCAGGCAAATGCATTTATATCCACTGCATGCTTCTTAATGGGCTTTTCAGAAATATTTTGATCTTAGAGAGCATCTTTGGAGCAAGACAAACAAGAGGACAGGAAACCATGTCGATGTTGTTCCTCAGAATGCTGCTTATTACATTCATAATGGCAGAGAACCCATTAGCAGAGCTGCCCATGAATGGTTTTTTGATCCTTTTGGGAGCAGTCAAGTGGGTCTCTAGTTGGTTCTGAGTCTCTTGTTACTTCAAGCTAATATTCAAGTCCAAACTGGGTGTGAAGAGTGGCATTACATTTTTTAAATTTCCAATTGGGCAGAAGAAATCTCTTTTCCAAAACTGCCAGATAAAGAGTAGCTAGTGGTAGCAAACCAAAGACCTTGTTTAGCTGTTCCAGGCCAGGGAAGAAGTGGTGGGCAAACAGATTGCAGCCTGAAGGTAGTGCCTTCTGCTCCCTCTGAGGTCCCTCTTTGGAGAAGAAATGGAGCCCTCTCTGAAGATACGGCTTTCCCTCCTCAATATATTTTACACTTTATTTAGCATCGCAACAGCAAACAGTGAGTATACACAACCATGTGTGATTGCACCCATGATTCATCATGGGCCGCTTTACACAAAACTGGGGAATACCTCTGTGTAACTGGTTGTTTGCAACCTTTTTCTGCCCTGGTTGATATCATCATATCCCACATACTGTGTATTTCTTTGTTTATCATCATTGTATTTGTTGTTGTTCAAGTTTTCCTTCAAGGGAGGAGGGGAACACAAGTCTCTTCCCTAGTTTTTGTCCTTATAACAAGCTGTTGAGGTTGCTTAAGCTGAGAGCAAATGACTGAGATACTCAGAGAGTATCATGACCAAATGGAGGTTTGAACCCAAGCCTCCTTAGTCCTCATCAAATACTCTTATGATATATTATGCTGACTTTTATTTAAAAGGAAGAACGCAGAAAGCTGCTTTAGTCAGGTCATTTGGTTCATTTATCCCAAGAATGTCCACTAAAGGAATAAGCACATAATGTTCAGTCAGGTATTTTATTTTTTACTTACTCTCGAGCAGAAGTGGTCACCTTTGGCAGGATTGTGCCTAAATTTATCTCCCATACCTTGCTGGAGTCATTTCCAGGCTCCGAAAAGGAAAAGACACTTAAAACAAAACAGGAAGTGCCTGCCTAGTTTGATTATTTAAAGCAATCTCATTTTACTCATATGAAAGCTGATCTTTCTACCTCTCTGGAAAATACCCTTGCTCCACAGTAAGTGTGCTGCTAGGTGCTTACCTTAATCAAGATTAGTACGCATGGAAGTGGGAGGTTTAAACCATTCCTCCTCAATACTTACCCTATGAGGTAAAATAAGGAAAAACACCCACAGAGTT
Organism: Furcifer pardalis; assembly: GCA_030440675.1. Classification (NCBI taxonomy): domain Eukaryota; kingdom Metazoa; phylum Chordata; class Lepidosauria; order Squamata; family Chamaeleonidae; genus Furcifer; species Furcifer pardalis. The sequence continues at coordinate 79,051,310 of CP126896.1, forward strand.
TATTTTTTATATTAAACACACACACAGAGCAACGAGTGTTAAATTCTCTTCCATTTTTGCATACTGGGGCTGGTCTGGAATGGGCTGCAAGCCATTTGCTTTAGGGAAAATAATAATAAGAGGCAACCTGCATGCTACCATTTTAAAGATGTACATTCTTTGCTCTATTGACTATTCTAACACAGAATAATAGCAGAAAAGCGTAGCTGCTATATTCTACCTTGTGTAGTCTTATGTTACTACATCTTCAGCAATTCTTGCCGACTGACGTTATTTAATTGTATTAAGGAAATTGAACAATCCAAACAGTAACAATATGCTTTCTATCTGCACTGGTACAGTATATGTTAAAACTCAAATTAGAATATGCAAACATATAACATATTTGACTGTATTCCAATTTGTTTGTTTGTTTATTTATTTGTTTAATCATATTTATATGCCCCTCCAGGGCAGCTAACATGATCTTAAAACAACAATAACACAGCACATCATGATAAAACCAATCTCAAGAAAAATTAAAATTTAAAAATTAAAAGGTCTTAAGACCCTTACTGTGGGCAGCAGCTCCGTCTAGAGGCGCAACTCAATTGTCAGGAGGTTCCATAGTGCCGTAGTGGACACAGAGAAGGCCCTCCTTCTGGTGCTAGAGAGATGTGCCTCTCTAGCTGATGGCACACCCAGAGAACATCTCCGGTCCACTCTGGTGGGACGGACAGATGTTCTTGGGGTGATGCGGTCTCTTAAGTATCCTGGCCCACTACCATGTAGGACTTTAAAGGTAATGACCAGCACCTTGAATTGCTCTCGGAGACAGGTTGCCAGTGCAGCTCCCAGAGCAGTGGTGAGGCACAAGCATAATGCCCACACCCCATCACAACCTAAGTAGCTGCATTCTGGACCAATTGCAGCCTCCAAATGGTCACCAAGGGCAGCCCCATGTAGAGCGCATTACAATAATCAAGTCTGAAGGTGACTAAAGTGTGTGTGATCATGAGCAAGGAGTCCCGATCTAGGAGCGGACATAACTGGCATATCACACGAAGTTGTGCAAAAGCCCTCCTGGCCATGACTGCCACCTGCTCTTTGAGCAGGAGTCATGAGTCTAGGAGGACCCCCATATTACGCACTGGGTCTGTTTGGGGCAAAACTGCCCCATCCAGAACCAAAGATGGTAGCTCCCGAGATAATGCAGAACCCCTGACACACAACCACTCAGTCTTGCCAGGATTCAGTTGTAGCCTGTTGTCCCCCATCCAGACCCTAACAGCCTCCAGGCACCTGAAAAGGACTTCAACTGCATCGCTTGGGTCTCCGCGGGCCGAGATATACAGCTGGGTATATATTAAAGAGTTATCTTGAATACTGTAATATAATTCATTCTACTATTTCTAGTTTTGAATTGTACTCTGCTTCTTCTTTCAGGTTCATCAGAGAAGCGTACTCTTTCATACAACGTTAGCTGCTTTTTGCCCGTATTAGTCCACAGACCTGAAGGAGGCCATTTCCCCATCTCAAAAGAAACTGAAGCATATCTGACTAGCTCATGGCTACCTTATTTGATTCCTTCAGTCTATACTCTTGTGGTTGTTTTTGGTCTCCCTTTAAACATCATAGCAGTCCTGATTTTTGTGTTCAAAGTAAAGCTAAAGAAGCCAGCGGTTGTGTACATGTTGAATCTTGCCTCTGCAGACTTGCTCCTTGTGAGTGTGCTGCCTTTTAAAACTGTCTATCTCTTCATGGGGTATGAATGGCCCTTTGGCCCCTACATGTGCAATTTTCTAACTGGTATCTTCTTCTGCAACACAATAAGTTCGATACTGCTGATGACAGCAATTAGCATTGACCGTTGTCTGTCTGTGTTGTACCCAATGTGGTCTCTTTCATGGCGCACTCCACATCAGGCCTCCGTGGTGTGTGTGGCCATCTGGCTTGTAGCCATTGTCGGGGTGATCTCTTTTATAGCTACTGAGCCAACTGAGAAAAATCGTCAGTTAAACATCACAACCCGCCTTGATGTACGTGCTTCTGTGATTATGGAGTATTTTCGCTACACCTCTTTGGTCATATCAGTTCTGTTCTTTTTAATACCGTTGTTAATCTCTACTGCTTGTTATGTATGCATTATAAGGAAACTTTCTTCATCTAATGTGGCTACCAAGCCACGGAAGAAGAGGCGAGCCATCCTTTTGTCTGCTGCTGTCTTATGTTCTTTCGCTGTTTGTTTTGGTCCAGTGAACATCCTATCATTTGTCCAAATCTTTTTGCCAGATCAACATTTTGAACGTATCTATCTTGCCTATATGGTGACCTTCTCCCTTAGTACCATAAATTGTTGCCTTGACCCCTTAATCTATTATTATGCCTCCTCAGAGTGTCAAAGGCAGGTCTGGAAACTCTTGTGCCCTGGAAAGCATTCGGATGTTAGAAAAGACAGCCAGACAAAAAGCGATAATACAGCATTGGGGCATTTGACTCAAGCACAGTAACTGACATTTGCTTCTATGGAACATGCTCATTCATAAACATAGTCCTCAATTGTCACAGATATAACCCCCCCCCCCCCGAACAACTATCTTGCATGCCCATGTATTCTTTCCTGTAGGATATTAGTTAGAGCAAGGGCCAAGAAAGTGCCCCTTGCTACAAAGAACTCTCTGCAACTCCCTACAATTACCCGACCTGTGACCAAGAGTATTGAAGTATATCATACTTAGTAGTTAAGATGCTGAACTTGATGATGGAAAGGTTGGAAGGTTAGCAGTTCAAGACCCGAATACTGCATGACAGTCTAAGCGCTCGTCTCTGTCCCAGCTTCTAACAACCTAGCAGTTCAAAAGCAAGACATTGCTAGTAGATAAATAGGTAACACTTTGATGAGAAGGTAAACAGCAATCAGTGCACACATGTCCACAGAAATGTCTGCAGATGCAGAAATCTCTGCAGATGCAGACAGCGCTGGCTCTTAGCTACAAACAAAGATGAGCACTGAATTCTAGAGTCAGATACGACTCTTAAGGCTTCAAAGAAATTGGAAAATAATGATATTATGCTTTGAAAAAGATGTAACAGCACAGGCAAGGAGGTGATAAACAAAGTGCCTTATTTAATGTAGAGTAAAGAACAGAACATTCCATAAATGCCCTGCAGTGAGTTTAATTTATTGATTTTGTGAATGGTAAGAATACTTTTATTCTCTGAACTTTAGTCATCATGTCAAACAGCATAAAGGGTTTCTGTTCAACTTATTCCCAAATGTTATTTATATAAAACATTTCACAACTTTTTTTGCATTTGCTTGTCAAAAAAAATGTGGGGGGCATTGTGAATGCAAAGAGCAGAGTGAAATAAATAGAACTGTAATTACCTTAGCAGTTACTGAGTGTATCAATAAATATCAAGGGAAATTCAGTGCAGAATTTTACCTTTGTTTCATGTAAGATTTTATTTGCAAGATAAAAATCTTAAAATATTTTTTAAAACAAGATTTGCAAGTTGTTCTGCTCAGGTCTTCCAGTCTGCAGAGGTGACTCCAATATGAATGCAGTCATCCTGAATGTATTATCTTGTACAGATCACCAAGAAAATCGGAGTGTGAACATTCATGTGTGAGAAAACCAGTTATGATTCAACCACAGTCCTGATCTTAGGTCTTTTCCCCTAGTTTGGAGGATGCTATTTCACTGATGTGATACAGGAAAGACGTATCAGCTGCATCTATGGAATTTGCACATTAAAAGAGACCTGTAGAAACCTTCTCAGGATCATCTTAAGCAAGTGTACGAATACTAGGAAGTTAGGGCTTTTTTAGTAGTGTATACACTGTTGGAATTCCACCTCCTTCCATAACTCCTTTTGTTTATCTCCCTCTTGTGGCTTTAAAAATTTGTTTCTTCTTCCCAGATTTGTGTGGGTAGAAAGAGACATTATAAAAAGCCCTTAAATAAAACAGAAAGCAAACCAGTACAGGTCCATTGCCTGGTGTGCAATAGTCCATGGGGTCGCAAAGGGTCGGACTCGACTATGTGACTGAACAACAACTGGAACGACATAATTCAAGCAGAGATTTCTGCTTGAGAAATCACAGTTCAGTGAAATTTCATACTCTAGCTCTAATAATAATAATTTCATGTCAGATATTACTCTGGGCTGAAAGGATTTTTAGGGGACACGCAAATGAGGCTCCTTTCATGTCCTCAAGTGCAGCTTTTGGGTATCAAAACCCAACCTTCCAGTCTCTAGCTCAGCATCTTTAACCACTAAGCCACTGGGGGAGCTTACTCTAGTTCTGAAAAACCAATGACAAAACTAAGTGAGTTAATTTGCAACTGAAGTAACAGAAGGACTCACTCTGACACTCAGACAATCAGCTTAACATCTCATTTTCTAAATGTCAAATTATCTATTTCAGCCTATCAAATGCTTTGCTTTTCATCTGATGTTTCTATTGCTGACATTCACTAATGTGTGGTGTGGTTGGGGGGCCAGGGGTTGTTAGTGTTTGCATTGTAAATGGCCTTGCGAAGGCTTCCTGTAAAACATGGTGTATAATGAAAATAAATTGATCTTTACTCTTCTAAAATTTATTCACACTCAGCTATGATGTATTCAAATAAACTCAAGCAAAATTGTGAGCAATCTCAGATTACAGACACCAGGTGGTTTCCCTGTGCATCCAGAATAACAAAGAGTTGAGATTGGCATATGTACATGATTTCCAATGCATTATAAAGAGACTGGTATTATAAATTAAAGTGATAGACTAAAAGCCAAAGTACTGCTTTGGTTTTGCTTCCATGAGGTATATTTTAAATCTTAGTTTCTGCAGCTCCACAATCAAACAGGATCATTACATGTGCCCAAGTGTGATGATCCACCCAGGCAAGCACGGTCACTGCACAGCAGCGCTACACAAAGAGTCTTGTTCGAGGATAGTCCAGATATCAAAGCCCAAAAGGCAAGCTGAGGTCTGTTTACCTGTAGTCCGAGTCAGTAGTCTATTCCAAAGGGTATCCAGGGGCATCATCAGGGTTGGCAGAGAAGTCAGGGTCATGACAGGTAGGTCAGGGTCATGGCAGACAGTCTGGAGTCAAGCAGAATGTCAGTCTTTGCACAAGAGTTGTACTGACACTGGCAGGCTGCAAGAAGCTTGCCTATAAGCCTCCCAGCTAATCACTAGTGCTTCACTCTAGCCTGCCTGCATCTCAGGTGTAGCTGTTTCCTGGACCTCTCCCTGACTGAGGGCTGATCACTGTCAGAGCCAGACTCCTGTTTTGAAAGGTCAGCAGCCGGGGGAAACAGACTTGGGCCAGATGCAGGTTGAGATCCCTGGCTCAGGGCATCCTTGGGCATCCCTGGCTCAGGGCATCCTTGGGCTCAGATGCAGGCAGAACTGGGCTGGGCATAGGGAGCACCTACTGAACCAGGTCCTCTTCGGAGTCGGAGGAGGGCTAGATCACAATGCCAAGGAATATTTACAGTATAAGTTATCTGTGTTCAACAATAGTTCTCACTGAAAGGCACATTGAAAAAGCACAGAACACACCTCAATTCAAATTAAACAGCATTATAATTTGAGCAATTTTTAGCTTTAACCTTATTTTATATAATGACATGTGGAACAGCTTGTAAACATCCTTTTTGTAGCTGTTTTGAGGTCCTGGTTGAGATCTTCCACACCACATACTCCACCCACCCCCACCCCCAGAAAACCTGGTGGTGCAAACCCCTGATCATTTCTTGGAAGTAGCTTGACCTATGTAGGCTGGCTCATGGAACAAAGTTGTCCCTAGCTAGTATTGCCATCTGACTTAAACCCACTGTTGAGGTAATACTCCTGCTGATCAAGAGATAAACAACTGGAATATTGGCATTAAATGTTGCATCCTGTCTTTATACAACCACTGTCTCTATATGAAAAGATCTGTGTGCATGATCTACCCTTTTATTTTTATCAATAGTTAAGCAACATCAAGTCAGAATCATTTTATAGTGTCCCTGATAGGGGTTTCAAGGTGAGATATTTAATGAGAGGTTTTACCAGTTCCACTACCCTAGTGAGTGTCCATGGCCAAGTAGGGATTCAAATCCTGGTCTCCAGAGTCCCAGTCTGTTGCTTTATCAACTACACCATACCAGTATCTATTTCCTTCATTGTTATGCATACATTATAATGCACTACTTTTCTACTTATGCTGCTGCAAAATCAGATGAAAACAAATGTGCAGCTCTCTTGTTTGCAGCTGACCTGTCCTATGTTGTTTTGTTTTGATTTAACAACTGCCCTGTTACAAAGAATATGCTTTTTCTAGACTGCATTTCCCAGAATCGCTAGCCCAGTGATGGCGAACCTATGGCACGCGTGCCAGAGGTAGCACCCGGAGCCCTCTCTGTGAGCACCCATGCAGTCACTCCAGCACAGAGTTTGCCCCACCCCTCTGCTCAACAGCCCAATGGGAGCACTTCCTCCCTCCCCCCCAGCACAGAGTTCACCTGCCCCTCTGCCCAGCAGCCCAATAGGAGAGTTTCCTCCCTCTCTTGTTGCCGTGTTGGCACTTTGTGATAAATAAGTAGGTTTTGGGATGCAGTTTGAGTACTCAGTCTCTAAAAGGTTCGCCATCACTGCCCTAGCCAGATATAATTTTTTAAAAGGCCATTTTTCCACATGCCCTATCTACTAAAAATCTGTGTGACGTCACCTCTTGATCTTGTATTACTGTCTATTGTTATGGAGCTTGATTAAGTCACTTACAGAAATTCCCCTGCTGCACAAAGAATTCTGATATTTTTAACTTCCATGATACAGTACTTGCAACTGACAAGGTCAGTCTCAATAAGATGCCTGATTACAGGAGAAATGACAATGACACAGCCTCCAAATGGATTAAGATCAGAGCTTGCCTGTTCCAGGTCTGCGAGTGCTATGAGTACTTTGATTCACTGACATTCTGACATCACATCATCTTCTAATGCAAGGGAGTTTCCACTCTCTTTCTTATTTGACTTGTCTTAAGCCAGTAGCTTCCCAGCAATTCTAGAAAAACCTCATAGTTGTTTCCATGACTTCTTAACAAAAGATCATTGTGGATGCAAAAAAAGAGATCTATGAGTAGCCTTAGTGATAACATGATCAGGTGTGTTCATAAATCTTGGCAGAAATCTTCTGGGTAAACTATGCCTGAAGTTGAGCACGAAAACATGACAGTGAACTAAGTAGGATTTTCAAATCTGCAGAAACAGCAGAGGCGTAGAGTGGGGGGCAGGGCGGCCTGCCCTGGGTGGCACTTTTTTGGGGTGGCAAAATTTCACAATAAATAGGGACCCTCCCCCACCGCCGGCGTCGTGAGCCCTGCCCAGGGGGGTGGCAAATTTGGCTTACGTCCCAGGCGGCTGAAATCTAAGCTACAGTACTGAGAAATGGGTCCATGATAGGGGAAGACTGAACTTGAACTTGAATTAACTGAACTTGTGGAGGAATTGACTCACCAAACCCCCCTGGTTCAATTGTCCTACTCTAGTGTGACTTACTGTGCTAGCAACAGGATTTCAGCCATTGTTGGATAAGCCTATAAAGGTGAAACAACACAGTAGGATGAGCACATAATGTTCAGTCAGGTATCTTATTTTTTACTTACTCTTGAGCAGAAGTGGTCACCTTTGGCAGGATTGGGGCCCATATTTATCCCCCAGACCTTGCTGGAGTCCTTACCAGGCTCCAAATGGGAAAGACACTTAAAACAAAAACAAAACAGGAAGTGCCTGCCTATTTTGATTATTTGAAGCAATCACATTTTCCTCAAGTGAATACTGGTCTTTCTACCCTTCTGGAAAACACCCTGCAGTAGGATTTTCAAATCTCCAGAATCCACCACAGTAGGATTTTCAAATCTGCAGAAATGGGTCTGTGTTAGGGGAAGATGTCTTGAGGGCACCATTTTGTCTTGAGAGTTGGGCTGCTACATGGTTATTTATATTAACTTGAGCATAGAACAATCGCAGGTACTCTCTACAAATACAGTTTTACCTAAGTTCTATTGGCAAAGTTTCCACATACAGTTTGGAGAAATTCAGGAACTGTTTTTAAGTTGGAGGTGGGCTTTGCTCGGAGGCTAGCAAGCAAGCAACCCAACATCATATAGAGGACCATATTTTTGTATACCCCTGCTGTACAGTGTCTTAAAGCTCACACTCTCTTGCAGCACAAAAACATACAGTAGTGGCGAAAGCTGTGGAGATAGGTTGACATGTGCAGGAATGCCAGCTACATTTTCTTAAAAGAAAATACAGAACATGTATGTTTCCCAATGTGGTGTTGCAAATAACATCCACATATAAGACCTGGATATTACACGAAAAATCAACCACCGAGAGGCAAAATAAGTTGTTTGTAGATCAAATCAAATATTAATCCTCAATAGAAGCTAAAATGACTAAACAGAGGCTATTGTGCCTTAGATGTATAATGAGAAGACAAGATTCCCTGGGAAAAGATTTTCCAATATCCTGCCCTTATACAAACTGAGAGTGCCGGTGCGTATCTATATAATAATGACCATCATGACAAAAGGAGATAGCACTACAGAAAGAATTTTTGCCTATTACAAGCATAGATTAGCATATACAGTAGGTCAGGAATTCTCAACCTTTTAAAGCCAAGGGCCATGTCACACTCCCTCAGACAACTTCGGGTCCCAGATGGCCATTTTGCCTTTCCTCCACCACATGGCACTTCCTGGTGCAGTGGAGGCAGGGGGGGCACATAAAATAGCGCCATGGGCTGCATTTGCCCGACGGGCAGCAGGTTGAAAATCCCTGATATCGGTGATAGCTAGAAGCACAAACTTCTCTTGCTTACATCATGCACAAGATCACTTGAGGCACCCATGTCAAAAACTACTAAAATGTTGAGAGAAACTAGTTCCTGAGCATATGCATGCTAAACATTGAGTCAAAATGTTAAAGTTGCCCTTTCTTCTTCAGTGAGGCTTCAGCCCACAGAGTATAAATAACTGCTGAAAATTCACTACCTTTGCTCACCGCTTTTTGAGAATAACAGCTCCTCCTGTACAAAATCAGAACATGCTGCCTTTTGTTCTCCTCCTTCCTCCTTTCTTGCCCCTTTAGTTTTGACAACACCTTCAGACTGACAGAGCTGCTTTTTTAGGGAAATACCTGAGGTTTTGAATAGACTGTAACAGAAAAACTGATGTTCTCAGCAAGTTTGCAGTGCAACACTTCTAAATCGGATCAATGCCTGAGTGTTTTTCACTCTTCAAGGAGACTCCTTCTATGTCTCCCAACATAGACTATTTTCTATGTCTGGTCAAAAGTAGTCTAATTATTTTAACGTGTGCAGATTTCTGATACAGTTGTGCCTCGCTTAAAGAGCATAATGCGTTCCAAAGGACTGCTCTTTAAGCGAGTTTGCTCTTTAAGCGAAACACCATTGTAAGTGACCAGTTGTGGGGGGGATTGCGAAACCCCGATTTATTTGTTAAGCGAGTTTTTGGTTGGTTTTATCTGTTAAGCGAAGCGAACATTCAGAGAAAATCCTGCTCTTTAAGCGAGGTACTCTTTAAGTGAGGCGCTCTTTATCCGAGGTTTGACTGTACAAAGAAAGAACCCTTGTAGTGCAGTGGTTAAACTGCTGTACTGAAGTTAAAAGTGCTGATGTTGTGAGTTCAATCCTGATGGGTTCAAGATTGACTCAGCCTTCCATTCTTCCAAGGTTGGTAAAATGAGTACCCAGCACGTTGATGGCAAAAATGCTAATTACTTTGTGAACTGCCCTGAGAGCTATGGGGTGATATAGAAGTGTAATTGATAATGCTATTGGTCAGCAGGTCAGCAGTTTGAGATCGCAGTACTGCATGAAGGGGGCCCGCGTTGTCCTGGGAGCTACCATCTTCAGTACTGGATGGGGCTCTTTTGCCTCAGACAGACCCAGTACATAATTTTGAGTTATCCTGGACTCAAGACTCCTGCTCGAAGAGCAGGTGGCAGTCGTGGCCAGGAGGGCTTTTGCACAACTTCACATTATTCGCCAATTACACCCGCTCCTTACTAACAGTTACTCATCCTCTATTCACCTCCAGACTAGATTATTGTAGCATACTCTACATGGGGTTGCCCTTGATGACCATTTGGAGGCTACAACTGGTGCAAAATGCAGCTGCCTGCATGGTGATGGATGTGGTCACTATGACCATGCCTCACCCCAATTGCGGGAGCTGCATTGGCTTCCAGTGTGCCTCCAGTGCAAATCAAGGTGCTGGTAATGGCCTTCATGGTAGGGGACCAGGATACTTAAGAGAACGTGTCACCCCAAGATCATCTGCCTGTCCTACAAGATCAGACTGAAGGGGCTCCCTAGTGGTTCCATCTGTCTCTCTGGCACTAGTAGGAGGGCCATCTCCGTATCTGCTCCAGCCTTGTGGAACCTCTTGCCAACCGAGTTGCACCTCCAGGCAGAGCTGCTGTCCTTCAGAAAGGGCCTTAAAACCTGGTTAGCACAGTGGGTGTGGGACACTGGTGGTGTGGTAGCCCCCTCCCTCCGCTGGCTTATATAAGGCCATCCGGGTTTCTCAATTTTATAGGGAGGGTGGTTTAATCTGATTTTAATGATTTTTAAAGTTTTAATTGTTTAGTTCTTTTTGATGGAAACATTTTGCATGTTGAACATTTGACACGGTTGTGAGCCACTTGGAGTCACTTCGGTGAGGGAGGCGGCAATACAAAACCAGTAATAAATAAATAAATAAATAAATAAATAAATAAATAAATAATGAAGGAGTGAGCACCTGTTGTCTGTCCCAGCTCCTTCTTACCTGGCAGTTCGAGAGCAAGAAACTGCAAGTAGATAAACAGGTACCATTTCAGCGGGAAAGGTAACAGTGTACTCTGGTATCTAGTCATGCCTGCAACATGACCACACAAACATCTGCAGATGTAGATAGTACTGGCTCTTTGGCTATAAACAGAGATTAGCACTGATCCCTAAAGTTGGACATGACTGCCTTTCAAGCAAGGGAGACCTTTACCTAAACAGTACTGTATTTCCAAGGTTTTCGCCCACTGGCGACTGACTTAACATCTGAAATTCAGGCAGAAGTGACATTGCCAGGCCATGTTATATCAGTGTGTACAGTTTGTGTTTTTTCCTCACAAAATCACCTCAACCCAAAGCATTTTACTTCAAACATGAGTGAGGGCTGTTTAGATTTGTTTACGAATTGATGTCCCTACTTTTCCAACTTGGCCAGGGCAACACAATGGGGCATTGAGTGGCCACTTACATGTCACCAAGGAGGAGGAGGAGGACAGATCTTCACACGAGGGACGGATGGCTAGTTTAAGCTCAGCTTCCATAGCAGTCTTAGTTCTTTTTAATATGCTTGGGCTGTTTTAGGTCACAGACTTGGAGGCTTCTGGTAGTGGAGTTAGCTATCTTGACCACCCCACACAGCAGATTCAAAGGCCCACAGCTGCACAAAATGGGTTTGTGGGTAACATGTAACCCATGAATTACACTTTGCCCACCCCTGCCTTAAATACATTTCCCTCATCTGCTAGCAGAATTCCCACAAAGAGGACCCCCCCCCCTTTTGAAGTTCCTTCCATAGTCTTGATAACACACAGCTTGTATAGAAGGGACTCCAGTAGATGGCATGTGAGCACTACAATTTCAAACTCAGGCTAAGGGAGGTGTTTTGTTTTGTTTTTGTACCAGCCCTATAGAACAATTTGAGTCCCGTTGCACTTAGGGAAGCTGCCAATGTTAAAAGCCATTACTATATAGGAAGCAATGTATGCCATTGTTCGGAAAAATAATTTCTAACTCTTGAATTACCAGTGCAATTTCATTTTGACGAATGGATAGCTCCATGAGATGGAGCACTGAAACCAGGACCTAAACTGATCAATGACTGAAATCACTGTACTGTACCTTGTTCCCATTATGAAAAGACATTACACTTGAGCTAGTCGCTTAATTCTGACTCTACCTTACCTTACAGAAAAAGTAGGATATGCATAAGCAAGCAAGCAAGTAAGCAAGTAAATGTTTGATGATAACACTTAAACCAGTCCAGTGGAACCTCACTTAACAAACGGTTCAGTTAACACAAAAAATCGCATAACAAAAGGAAATTCAAAGAAAATAGTGGCTCGGTTAACATTTTTTTTTTCTGGAATGGATTAACTGGTTTTCAATGCATTCCTATGAGAAACCAGAAAACAAAACAAAATCAACAAAACAAAATAAAAAATATTGTAGCACTTTAAAGACTAACTGCTATATTTTTAATATTAGCTTTCATGGATCAAGTCCACTTCTTCAGACAAGGAGTGAAACTTGCAGGCATGATTTTTATACACCAAATTCAGGGGTCAAAGGGAGAAGGGTATGCCCAAGCAAAATGACAGACAAGCAAGCACAACAGTACAGCTTCCCACAGCCATCAGCAACAATAGATTATTCAGATTAGCTATAAATGTCTCACTTTCAGTCTCAAGGTTGTGAGAAAGCCCATTCTGGTCTCCAATTAACCTTTGACCTGCATGTCAGAAAACAAACAAAAACACTGTACCTGGTTACTTCCTGTTTTGCTAAAGAGAATTGGCAGGAATGTTGTGATATAATATATAAAATATCTAGCAGCATATAACAATCTGTGTATCAAATTTGATAATGTCCCAGAAACCCTTCACTAATATTTAATCCCCTGCAATGGGTGTCTAACAGATGGATGTATTTGATTTCTGCTGTCTCCCTTTCAATCCTAGTTTTGTAATTTCTCTGTTCCAGAATTGTAACGTTTAGGTCTTGGATAGAGTGTCCAGTTAGATTGAAGTGGTTTGAAGTGGTTTGAGACAGATTTCTCTGTGTTGTCATTCCAGATATCTGAATTCTTTTGCGTAAAGATTGTCCTGTATTGCGTAAAGATTGTCCTGTTTGTCCTAAATAAAGCACAGACTGACATTTTTGGCAAGAGATGGCATAAATCACATTAGCAGAAGCACATGTAAAACTGCCTTTAATGTTGTGCCATTGGGTCCAGTAATACAGGACTATGGGAAACCGCATTTTGGTCAACAAATTTTGGTTTAAAATGCATTCCAATGGTAAATTGCATTCAATGTATTCCATATGGGCGTGTTTTACTTCCACTTCCAGGAGCGATGAGTGCAGCACAGGCCGGATGAATCGCAGTAAACCCATTCATGTGGATTCGTGGGGCCTTGGGCTTTTCTGCAGTGGTGGGATGTCAAAAGCTAACATCATGATGTCATGATGTGGGCGGGGCCAAAGAAAAAATAAAATAAAAATAAGCATACACACATACCCCTCAACCCACCCACCCACAATACAAACCCGTAAATAAATTAAATAAATAAAATAAATAAAAATTACATTAAAATACACACACACACCCCAAACACAAACCCGTCACTTACCTGTTAGTATAAGTGCCTGGGCAGCACCCTGTTGCAAGATGGATATGGTCATTGTAGCGGTTCTCTAGGATAATATGCCTTAATGTAAATGTAAAACAGCTGTACCTCGTTAAGGGTTCTCCAATTGGAACAGCAATTGGAACAGCACAGGTGTAGCTTACTGATGAGGTAACTCCAAGACTTTGCTTAAAAACCCCAAGGTATTAAATACACATTAAAATATACACAGACACACCACATCCATAGGTGAGTCACTTACCCCAGGGAGCAGGCTATAGGGAGCTTCAGGCTAGCAGCTTCTCTTCCTCCTCCCCACTTGGGAGGACAGCAAGGAGGTCGTGCATACACGCTGAGCACTGTAAGCATGCATGCACACCAAGTGCTTGGCATGCATGCACAGTGGGGGAACCAGTGAAAAGATAAGCCCTGAAGATGGTTCCCCCCAAAAGCTACTACCAGTTCTCTGGGACACTGGGAAAAATTACTACCGGTTCTGGAGAACTGGTGAGAACCTGTTACATCCCATTGCTGCTTTTCTGGGAATTGAACTCCAGGAACATCTGGAGTGCCAAGGTATACATGATGGGAAACTTGAAAGCCTTTTAAGGTCACTATAACTAACTATAAGTAAGTTCTGACTTAAGGGCATGTAGCCACTGCCCTTAAGAGCTCTTTCAAATACCACGTGACCTAAAATAGGCCACTTTTTGACCCCCTCCCCCTCTATGACTTTCTGTGACCTTTAACCGACCTCCCTATCGCATGGTTTGAAGATAGATCTATGGCCAGCTGGATGCAAAAAGCAATGATAATTTTAGAGTTATGTCACTTCATGCTGAACACCCTCCCCCTGTGACTTTCTGTGACTTTTGGTCGACCCCCTTCCCCCCTAAAATGGTCACATCTCCTAACAGCAGGTGAAAGTACCATGCTGAGTGGAGATGCTGATGAATACTGTGGTCCCGCAGCTCCAGAAGGCACAAGGCTGGGTAAAGCGACTCTGCAATCACACTAAATAAAGCAGGGAATTTTTGTGTGCTGTAAACAACATACTGCTGACTAAACAATCTTATCTTATCTTGAGCAGGAATTCCCAGAATGCATCTCTGTAGGTAACATGACGTAATAACTTTAGATCTGGTTCATGTACACTAGACAACTGCTAAGTGTCCTTTTTAGAACTATTCAGGGCAGGACCTGAGAAATAAACAAAATGTCACTGGGCAAACATCCTCTCGGTTTGGCAATACTTTCTATAACTCTGTGCTTCAGCACAGAGCACTGTCCAGATAAGTTTCCCTTTCATCTTTGAAATGATTCAACGTTTAAAGAGCTGCTTCCTGTAGAATATAGATTACAGATGTGAAACATGTGGTCATTGAGCTGCTGTTGGACTGCATCCTCAGAGATCTTCTACTCCTTGTATGCTGGAAGAGATCCACAAGAGCTGGAATCCAACAGCATTTAGAGCAGGGATTGCCAACCTTTTTAAATTGGGGGCCAGGTCACACTCCCTCAGACAGCTGAGCGAGCCGGACTGGTGGTTCCCCCCCCGTAAACGCTATCGTAAAACGCGTTTGCGACTGTCATAAACACATTTACGACAGCCGTGGGCACATTTAAGGCTGTCGTAAATGCATTTATGACAGCCATGGGTGGGTTTACAGCTGTCGTAAATGCATTTATGACAGCTGCAGGTTTACGGCTGTCGTAAATGCTTCCGGAGGTGGCATGGGTTGGATGATTTGGTGCTATGGGCCAGGTTTAGAGGCTAACATGCTTATTTACTATTATTCCATCCAAATTGGTTCATTAGTTGGTACAAGTTGGGGAAGACAGGTATTGAGATTGCTTCAGAGCCATTAGCAAGATATATACTATCATGTCTGGACACATCTCTTCCCGTCATATACAGCTATTGTCAGAATATCAGTTTCAGTTAGAAGCATTTACACAATTTTACTTGTGTCCTCCAGCCTTGTTGACATCCCACTTTCTCTGAAAGTTTCCTATCATGACCACCCAGAATCACCCAGCCAGTTGGAAAACCCTGCTGAAAGTTGTTGCTCAAAACCAGGATGGTGGGAGTTTTACAACCAGAGATCTGGAAGAACCAGGTTGAGGAGGAAAACTGTGTCTATTTGGTTTATACGTCTGTGATCAACTCTATATCATCTAACATTTATTTGACCAGACCTCTTCAGGGTGCAATAATATTATGTACACCACATTTAAAGGACTAGCTTTTGAACAAGGTAAAGTTCACCCTTGTTCAAAAGCTAGTCATATCTTACTCTAGGGTATGGACCTCAGCTCTGTTTACAGCCAAAGAGCCAGCGCTGTCTGTGTCTGCAGACATTTCCATGATCTGTGGCAGGCATGACTAGACACCAGAATGTGCAGAACACTGTTACCTCCCCATCAGAGCAGTACCTATTTATCTGCTTGCAAATTCTTGCTGTCAAACTGTTAGGTTGGCAGGAGCTGGGATAGATGACAAGAGCTCACTCTCTCACACAGCATTTGGGTCTCAAACTGCTGACCTCATGTCAAGTTCAACATCTTAACCACTAAGCCACTGCAGTCCCCCTATTTATAGGGGTACTGCTTTCAATTTGCTTCACAAGACTGGTATGATTTCCACTGATTCTGTAATATACCAGTTGATATACTTGCCAAGATATCTATGGTACAGTATATGTAATCGCTGTCTGAGATTTTCCAACTTCTGTTTGCCAGTTATTGATTTGCAGCTCTTGTTTATTAAAAGCATGTTTTTGCTTCTGTTCTTCCCACAATTATGTTCTTATTAGGTGGTCTAAATCACCTTCACTCTGACACATTTGCAGAGTGGCCCCCACTGTGATCATCTGCGACGGGGAGAGAGAGGCCGTTGCCGCGTCCAGCCCCGGGATTGCTCCCACCTGCGCCGGAGGCTGGACGAGGAGGAGGACCAGGCTTAAAAGCCGCAGCGGAGCCATGCTGGCCCCGAAGACGCCGGCCCCGTTATTTCGCCCTCCCCCTGCCGCCACAGTGGACATCTGCGACGGGGAGAGAGAGGCCGTTGCCGCGTCCAGCCCCGGGATTGCTCCCACCTGCGCCGGAGGCTGGACGAGAAGGAGGACTCAGGGGACAAGAGAGTAGAGAGTAGAGCCTGCCAGCCAGGAAGTGGGGAGGGGGCCCTGCCTGTTAGGGCGGGGGGTTGCCGTGGGGCGCAAATTAATGTGGTAACGGGCATGGGATGTTACAGCGGGAGCCGAGGGGCGGGCCGCACTCGGAGAACGCGGGACAGATGTTTCGTTGCTGTCCCGTGTTCTGGCCCCCCGGCTACATCTCTAGGTCCTGAGCTGCCGGTCAAGAGTGACCCCCCCCTTAGGCTGCTGCTGGTGAATGCCAGATCAGTCTGCAACAAGGCCCCACTGCTTGCAGATGCCATCTTGGGGGAGCGTGCTGATCTGGCATGCATCACCGAAACTTGGCTGGTGCCGGAGGATGGGGTTCCTCTGTCTGAATTGTGCCCAGCCGGTTTCGGTATTTGGCACCAGCCTAGGGAGAGGGGAAGGGGCGGTGGAGTCGCCGTAATAGCTAGGGAGTCTTTGGGAGTCACCAGGGCCACGGCACCACAAATTCCGGGTTGTGAGGCTTTGTTCTTGCGTGTGGGCCCTAAGGGTCAGTTGGGAGTCTTGCTCATGTACCTGCCTCCCTGCAGAGTAGCTGACTCCCTGCCCGGGCTCCTCGAGGCGGTCTCCATGTTGGCATTGGAGGCCCCCAGGCTGATGGTCCTGGGGGACTTCAATTTGCCATCGTTGGGGACCGGCTCGGAGGTGGCTAGGGAGTTCATGGCTTCCATGGCAGCCATGGGCCTGACTCAGGTAATTCAGGGTCCCACCAGGAGCAGTGGCCACACCCCGGATTTAGTATTTTTGTCGGAGCTGTGGCAGAGTGATCTGAATTTACATAAATTAGATATCACTCCAGTGCCATGGTCAGATCACTATCTGGTGGCTCTAGACTTCCTTGGGACTGGACTCCGCCGCAGGGAGGCAGGGCCGATTAAGTGGGCCCGCCCCCGGCGACTAATGGATCCAGAAGGATTCCAGAGGGAGCTGGGGTGTTGTCCTCTTGACCTGCAAAGCGCTTCATCTGAGGCTCTTGTCGATGCATGGGATAGGAGGGCGACGGCAGCCTTGGATGTAATCGCACCACTACGGCCTCTCCGAGTCCGTGGGGATCGATCTGCCCCTTGGTTTTCAGAGGAACTAAGGGAGCTTAAACGGGCTAAGAGACGCCGAGAGCGCCGCTGGGTGAAGACTCGGAGTGAGTCCGACCGAACACTAGTTAGAGCTGCTATTAAAGACTACCTAGTGGCGATGAGGGTGGTGAAGCGCCAATACTTCACCACCCTTATTGCCTCCGCAGATAATCGCCCAGCTGCCTTGTTCCGGGTGACCAGGTCCCTTCTCGGCAGAGGGGGGGCGGGCCCTGGGTGGCAGGGTTCGGCTGAGGATTTTGCTGATTATCTGGCGGAGAAAATCGCTCAGATCCGCTCGAGGCTTAATCCCGGCGTGGAACATATGGAGCTGGGGTTGACCATAGCACAGTCTAGCCATGTTACCTGGGATCGGTTCAATCCTGTTGGCCCTGAGGAAGTGGACAGGCTTCTTGCATCTGTTCGTGCCACGACCTGTGCACTGGACCCATGCCCCGCTTGGTTAATTAAAGCCTCCAAGCTTGGGGCAGGTGGTTGGATCGGGGCGATAATCAATGCTTCTCTAAAAGAGGGGCACTTTCCAGCACCGCTTAAACACGCTTTGGTGCTCCCCCTCTTGAAGAAGCCGTCCCCTGATCCCATGGTAATTTCCAACTACCGTCCAGTGTCCAACCTACCTTTCTTGGGTAAGGTTTTGGAGAAGGCTGTGGTGCAGCAGTTGCAGGAGGTCCTGGATGAAGCGGATTATCTGGACCCGTTTCAGTCAGGATTCAGGCCCGGATATGGTACTGAGACCGCACTAGTCGCTTTGGTGGATGATCTCTGGAGAGAGCGGGACGGAGGGGAGCCGTCTGTCCTTGCTCTTCTCGATCTCTCAGCGGCTTTTGATACGGTCGATCACGGCATCCTTCTGGGAAGGCTCCAGGGTCTGGGGATCCAGGGCACGGTGTTGTCCTGGTTTTCCTCATTCCTGAGGGGCAGGACCCAGTCGGTGTGCCTGGAGAAGGAGAAGTCCAGCCCTAGGCCCCTGCAATACGGGGTGCCTCAGGGTTCGGTACTCTCTCCTCTCCTGTTCAACATCTATATGAAGCCGCTGGGTGAGATCATCCGTTCCCACGGGGTAAGGTATCATCAATATGCTGATGATACCCAGCTATACATCTCTGCCCGTGGGGACCCAAGGGGTGCGGTGGAAGTCCTCTCCAGGTGCCTGAAGGCTGTAATGGTCTGGATGGGGGACAACGGGCTACAGCTGAACCCCGGCAAGACTGAGTGGCTGTGGGTAAGGGGTCCTGTGTTATCAAAGGAGCTTCCACCTTTGGTTCTGGATGGGGCAGTCTTGCCCCAAACAGACCCGGTGCGTAATCTGGGGGTCCTCCTGGACTCACGGCTACTGTTCGAAGAGCAGGTGGCAGCCGTGGCCAGGAGGGCTTTTGCACAACTTCGTGTAATTCGCCAGTTACGCCCCCTCCTAGACCGGGATGCCCTGCTCATGGTCACACATGCGTTGGTCACCTCCAGACTTGATTATTGTAACGCGCTCTACATGCGGCTGCCCCTGATGACCATCCGGAGACTCCAGCTGGTCCAGAATGCGGCGGCCCGGGTAGTGGTGGGGTGTGGGCGCTATGCTCATGCCTCGCCGCTGCTCCGGGAGCTGCATTGGCTGCCAGTATGTCTCCGGGTGCAATTCAAGGTGCTGGTTATTACCTTTAAAGCCCTATATGGTAGTGGGCCAGGATACCTAAGAGACCGCGTCACCCCAAGATCATCTGCCCGGCCCACCAGGGCGGATCGGAGAGGCTCCCTTGTTATTCCCTCGGCGAGGAAGGCGCACCTCGCCTGTACTAGGAGGAGAGCCTTCTCCGTGTTCGCCCCGACCCTCTGGAACCTCCTGCCCACCGAATTGCGCCTTCAAACGGAGCTCCTCCCCTTCCGAAAGGGCTTGAAAACCTGGCTGGCGGGACAGATTTGGGGACCCGGGACCATGGGCTCCCATACCAAGTGGCTCATTTAAGGACTGCCCCCCTGGGTTGGATCATGGGATTTACTGTTATCTATCCCTGTGTTGTTTTTAATCTTTTTAATCTTTCGATTGTTTTAACTTTGACGTTTTAGTGATAGTTTTATTCTTGTTTTATTCTTTTTATTCTGATTGTGGGCCGCCCAGAGTCGGGTCCTCCCGATTGGGGCGGGGTATTAAATTTAATAAATAATAATAATAATAATAATAATAATAATGAAGTGAGAAAACAATCTACTACAATTTTCTACAAGCCCTTGGTGTTGTGAGATAGAGAAAAATATGTATTGTCACGTCATGTAGGTTCTACAGCTATCTGTTCTGTTCCCTTCTTTAACTTTAATCTTTACAGAGCCATGGTTCAGCAGGGAATTGATAAATAATTTGAGACATAGCAAGACCACCATCTTGAAATATGTATCTAAGCAGTGATTCACTTCAGAGAAGAGCAAGGAAGATAATGCTATGTTTACTTCTGCACTGTTTTGTTGTTTCCAGCACTTGTGCTGTCTCTAGCAGAATAAGATTGACTCAGACAGCTGACTTTAGATCATGAAAGGGGGTACATTATTAGTAATTTATTTATTGTTGTTGTCTGACTGACAAGAAGCGATGAGATGTTCTTATGAGGCGTTTATCATTTATTTATTGGGGGGAGGGGTTGCTTTCCACTAGACGTTGTGGTAGAAGGTAGTATGTTGCTGTGCCTCAGGTAGCAAAATACAATTGTATGTTCCTGACTGCTACATGGCATTCAACCCTATTTTTGTGAGTTTGGGTGCAATCATATTGGCACTTTTGGTGTGGGCTGGCGCAGTCAAAATAGGGTCCCTTTGAGGCTGGGGAGAGAAATGATGACATTTGGTGCAATATTCATGTTCAAATGGCATACTGACTTCAAGCCATTCTATTTCTAGTATCGTGAAGTAAGTTAACAAATGGACAATTGCAGGATATTAGCAAATTGAATGCAGGGGGGACATAAGAAGTGAAATTATGATTAATTTTATTACTCTGCTAGACCATCCCTGATGTGCTAAATTAATTAGATTATTTAAAAAAAATGATTTGACCTGTGTGTAGTGCCAAATGAGAAGCTGCCCACAACCATAGTTTAAAGTCACTTCCCCAGGCCCTCTGTAAAGGATCAGTGGAAGTATTTAATCTGATGATATCCTGGAGTGGCTCATTTATTAAACCACTTCACAATACAGTAATACACCGGATAACGATTGGACCGGATAGCCCTAGAATCGGATAACGATGCAAGATTTTTGGAAAAACCTTGCATCGGATAACACGATTTTTAGCGTTATCCGAGCCAATCGTGTGGGGGGGGGTGTTGGATTGGGTAGACCATCTACCCAATCCACCACCACCCCAGCAATGGATCGCTGATACTGAACTAGGGTCGGGGGAAAGGCATGCGGGAGCCCGCCTTTCCCCCTGACCCTAGTTCAGTCTGAGCGATCGCTGGACAAAGCCTAGCGGTGCCTGGGGTAGCTAGCCCGAGCGCCACTAGGCTTTGTCAACAGCCCATTTGGTCTGTGTTTGAAGCCTAGCGGCTTCGGACATAGCCCGCACAGGCTGCGGAAGAAGGCTAGCCCGGCTGGGCTGGGCTAGCCTCCTCCCGAAGCCCTTCTGCGCTGTGTCCGAAGCCCAGGGCTTTGGACACAGCCTGCAAGGGCTGCTTCTTCCGAAGCCCTTGTGGGCTGTGTCCCAAGCTGCTGGGCTTCGGACACAGAGCGGGCACCTCGCTAAGAGCCCGGGGAGATCCGGGTGACAGGCGCCTCTCTGTGGGATCTCCCCGGGCTCTTAGTGGCCTGCTAAGAGCCCGGGGAGATCCGGGTGACAGGCGCCTCTCTGTGGGATCTCCCCGGGCTCTTAGCGGCCTGCTAAGAACCCGGGGAGATCCGGGTGACAGGCGCCTCTCTGCGGGATCTCCCCGGGCTCTTAGCGAGCCGCTAAGATCTCGGGGAGATCCGGGTGACAGGCGCCTCTCTGCGGGATCTCCCCAGGCTCTTAGCAAGCCGCTAAGATCCCGGGGAGATCCGGGTGACAGGCGCCTCTCTGCGGGATCTCCCCGGACTCTTAGTGAGCCACTAAGAGCCCGGGGAGCTCCGGGTGACAGGCACCTCTCTGCGGGATTCCCCGGGCTCTTAGTGAGCCGCTAAGATCTCGGGGAGCTCCGGGTGACAGGCGCCTCTCTGCGGGATCTCCCCAGGCTCTTAGCAAGCCGCTAAGAGCCCGGGGAGATCCGGGTGACAGGCGCCTCTCTGCGGGATCTCCCCGGACTCTTAGTGAGCCACTAAGAGCCCGGGGAGCTCCGGGTGACAGGCACCTCTCTGCGGGATTCCCCGGGCTCTTAGTGAGCCGCTAAGAGCCCGGGGAGCTCCGGGTGACAGGCGCCTCTCTGCGCGATCTCCCCGGGCTCTTAGCGAGCCGCTAAGAGCCCGGGGAGATCCCGGAGAGAGGCGCCTTCTTGCATGCGTGGTTTGTCCCTGACGTCAGGGCTTTTTTTTTTTTAGCGTTGTTCGATGCATCCATCGGACAACGCTAAAAACTGGATAACGACATGACTTGTGGAACCAAGTCATAACGTTATCCGGGGTATTACTGTACCAGAAACTGACACTGGAAGGAACCTTGGCAGCTTTGACAACTGTGAGGCTTGATTTTAGTCAATCCTCAGTGATCACACATGCTGGGAATAGTCTAAACTAGAGCACATGTACCCAACATCAGTAGAAGCCCCTGTCAGGGGTTCAAAAATATATGGGAAAGGGGTGGATTTGTTCCCTCTAGTAACAAAGTCATCTGACCTCTGGACGAAAGAGAAGACCAACCTACCCTGCAGTGTGCCAAACGCTGGGACAAATGCTGATCTGAGGGAGCACTTTGTTTAGAATGTTATATAATGACTGAATTAAAAAGGAAGATAATGCTGGGAAACACTTAAAGCAGCAGAAAAATAAAGAACTTGAAATGGACTGACTCAATAAAGAAAGCCTCGAACTATGACTTTGCAAGACTTGAACAGGACTATTAATGAAAGGACCTTTGGAAAGTTATTAATTCATAAGGTTGATGTAAATCAGCAGCAGTTTGATGGAACAAAGCAACTAAAATGCTGGGACAAATAAAACAGGACTAGGAAAGATTAAGCACCAACTCCCCTCATGTCTCTTTTGATGTCTCTTGAAGATAGTTTGCAGATGAAAAGGAACATTCTCCACTTCCTTTTATAAAGCTGAAGCTAAGTAAATATGCTTTCATGAGCTAAGAAGCAAGGAATGCAATTTATTTCTAGAACAACTCAATTATGAAGTAATATATACAAGAGGTTTTAACTGTTTTTCAAAATTAATTCTCAGATTAGGGAAGAAAAGAAGGCAGACATAGTTTAAGAATGTTGTGATATAGTTTCAGGGCCATATTATTGATTAAGAAAAGTTGCACGGAGCATGGGGAAAGAGTAACGTCTGGGTTATGGCAGCTGATACTCAAGTGAAACAGAATATTATTTAATGTAAAAAGATTAGATGCATAAAAAATAGTTCTTTTCTACCAGTGATTTAAAATGACAGGATGTTCATCTGAGTCATTATGAGTGGTGATTAAAAAGACAAATACTGTACAGTAGTTCATAATAAAACACAGATGGGAATTTCAGGAAAATACCTAGCAGAACTTAAAACCTGTTCTTGTTTCCATGTTTGGATTTTTGATTTTTTTAAAAAATGCAATCCTCTGCTTGTTTGCCTAAAGATGTCAACTAAAGTAGGCCTATTGAAACAAGTGACAACCAATCTATTTTTCATTTCACCGGGTTTACTTTCACTGGAATGAAAATTGAATTAACTCCATTAGGTAGAAGATCTATGGCCAGGAGTTTTCACAAGAAATCTGCATGCCTGGGAACATGGGCTATAAATTCTTCCCCTATTTAGTCCATTTACACAATCTGAATCGCCCTTTTCACCCTTCAATAGTTATTAACAGGGGATCCCTGGGTATGCTGCTCCAGTATGGAGCACATCCACACACACAAAATAAGTTGACATCACTGTTAATGAAACAATGACTATCGTGACAGGATACCTCAAACCTACACCAGCTGAGAAAATATATCCTCTTGTTGGTATTGCTCCAACTAAGATAAGGAGAGAAGTAGCAGCGGACACTGAGAGAACTAAACAAGAAATTGGCCCTCAACATCCTCTGAATGGATATGTGCCTCAGGTCAGTGGTGTAGCGTGGGAGGGCAGGGGGGGGCGGATGCCCCGGGCAGCACTTTTCAGGGGGCGGCAAAATGTCCCCACCGCTTTGGCCTCCCTCTGCCTGGGCTTAGGGAGCAGGACTTCCCAGGCAGAAGGCGGCCCTTTTGCTGCGCTGGTGGCCAGGCTGCCCCCTTTGCCTCCCACCGGTCGTGGCTGCCCTTGTTCTGCCTCCTCCGCCACCTACCCCTGACGAGCACCCCGCGTGCCCGCACGCTGCTCACCTCCGCCTACCCACCCACCCACCCAGTTAGCCGTCAGGGGCTCTCCCTGCCTTACCGGTGCAGCGAGCCAGGCAATTGGGGGGGGGGGGGAGGCGGCTTTGCCCGAGTCTAGCCTGGGAACGCAGGCAGGCAAGCAGACAGGTAGGCAGACCTGGCTCGGGGGATGCTACATTGAGGGCCACCCTGGGCACGGCAGCAAGGCAGGAAGGACGGCGGCAGCAGGAGGAGGGGCGCTCTGATTGTCTCCACGTCCTCTTCCGCCTCCTCCCCTCACCGCTGCGCCCCATCACGTGCCTTGTCCTGGCCGTGTCCCTGATGCTGGAGGTATAGCTCCGCAGGACCCCGGCTTGCCTCGCCTGCTCGCCCCTGCCTGCCTGTCCAGCTGGCTGTCGGGGGTTCTGCCTGCCCTGGGTTCGGCCCCGGGGACTTTGGCACAGACAGTGAGGGTTAACTGGGTCCTGGGGGGGCGGCGGCAGCGACAAGCCGGGGGGAGTGAGTTTGCTCTTTGCCCCAGGCGGCTGAAGTCTGCGCGACGCCACTGCCTCAGATCCAGGAAGAGCTTTATGGCAGGAACAAACATTATTGAGGGTACGCAAGAGCAAAACCAAATTAGAAGATGAAGGAAGGAGCTCACCGTACAAAGAATAGCATTAAAAGAGGATATGGCTGAGAAACTTGACCTTCTCTATGTCACTTGGAGGATTCTGAAGAAGTGGAGGGGTGGAGTGGCTAAGTGTAAAACCAATATGCTCAAGTGGGGGCTGTTGGTGGATAACAACATGCGTGTGATTGTGGAGATACAGAATCCGACTCATTTATTGGTCTGCTGATTACTACTAGAAACATGTACCAATGAAGATTTACTTTTGACCAATGACAAAGCCAAGAAAGTGGCTTCATTTTGGCAGTTCAAAGTTTGATTGGACATGACATACAGATAACACATCCTTCTTGCAGCTAGATTTTTCTCAGTGGGCTACTTCATTTCCAAACTAACAAATGAAGTAAAAATATCTATATAAAGTATGCAAGGAAAAACCACAACATTTTTGTAGGAACAAGATGTTTATATCTACATAAAAGGAATAGAGTTGATCAAAGCTGCAGTTCTGAATATGGCTGCAACTTGCAAATGTTGACAAAAAGCAACTTCTGTATTTTCAGGACTTTAGCTCTTATCTCTGACCATCAGCCATGCTTGTTGAAGCTGACTTGTGATCCCAATGATTCGAGGGCACAAGGTTGCTTTCCCCCTATTAAAAAGAAGACTATGTAGAACTGAAGGAGACTTGCTACTAAGTAGGCTCAAAAATACTTGTGCCGTAAATGACGCGGATCTTAAATCAGAAAGAACATTTTCTTCTATCCTTGCCCCAAATAACAGAAGAGAAAGTTCACATCCGAATCCCAAGCCAAATCTGCCCCATGGATTAAAAAAGGAAAGACACCAAGACAGTTTAAACTGTTTTAAAAATTAGCATTTTTATCTACGCAACTCAGATGATAAATTAAGGTTTTACCATCTTACAATGCTTCCAAGTCTCATGACACCTTGGAAACACACTGACTTTATTTGGACTATTCCGGATTCACCCCCACCAGCACGCCCTTTGGGTGTTTTAGTCTGATAAACAACTTTCCCAAACTCTGGTAATTAATAACTGAAAGGAATGTATTTTTTTCTTCAAAGAAGGCCTTTTGGACATTTGTGTTTTATCATCTTTAATTGCTAATGTGCTTTGATTTTATCTTGATTCGCAGCTGGAGATTGTGATAGACAACTGTTCTTAGAATGATTAACAGCAAGGAAGACTTTCCTGTGTAAAAATGTTGAGGACTGGTCTGGAGGTTAGGTAAAGGTCACCCTTGCTTGAAAGCCAGTAGTATCTGACCCTAGAGTTCAGTGCTCACCTCTGTTTATAGCCAAAGAGCCAGTGCTGTCTGCATCTGGAGACATTTCTATGGACATATGACAGGCATGACTAGACACTGGAGTGCATGGAAATAATCTGTTTACCTTCCCACTGATGTAGTACCTATTTATCTACTTGCAATTTCTTGCTTTCGAACTACTAGTTTGGCAGGAGCTGGGACAGACACAGATGCTCACTCCGTCATGCAGCACGTGGGTCTTGAACTGCTGATTTGCTGACCTTCTAGTTGTCAAGTTCAGTGTCTTAACCACTAAACCACCACAGTTCCTCATGGAGGTTTCAAACATCTCATTTAAATAATACAGATTGAGGGTAATCTCTTACAACAACATCACTGCTTATCAATGATTATTTCACTCCTGTCTATTGTTTAGATGCCTGCTCCTTGACACTACATCTATGTACATTGTTTCATGCTTGATGAAAAGCAGCACAGTTAAGCAGCAGTGGTAGTGGCAAAAGAAATATACTTCTCAGAAAACAGTGTCAGCATATACACACCTCTTACTGAACAGGCATGAGCAGGTTATGAGACACAGGAAAAATGTGTGTGCATAAAACCTTGAGCATAAATCATTTATATGTGAAACACAGCGCATGCCACTCTTCATAAAGAAAATTAACAAGTTGTGTCCAAAGCACAATGTGAGTAGTTGTATTCAGGATGTTAATAAATCAGCCACCTTCTTTGGCAAGATGCTCCTCTCTCCTGCCCTTGACAACGAGAATTCTGTGTCCATTTTTAGATGTTTAGCTTTCAGTTCTCCTCCTTTTACTCAGAATATTACTGCAAAATTTGTTTAGACGATGGCTAACTAAGGTTGGGTGTGTATGTGATTAGTGTAATCTTGTCTAGCTGGATTAGATCACCTGGATCGTAAAAAGAAACAACAAGGTTCTCTTAAATTATAGCCTCTTCATGGCTTATATACAATGTGACTGATACTTTTCATCTCAGTTATCAGTGCTCCAGCCTCCAGAGCTCCACTACTAGATGATGATAAAAGCATGAGATAAGATTGGCTGATTTCTTGTTTCTTTTATCTTTCTAAGGATTGGTTTAGCTTTGAACCTCAGGGCACTTCTTCAGGCTACATTAATCATCACCTTCCTTTTTTTCTCTTTCAGACAGAAAAATTCCATCGCCAATGGCAAAAGTGGTTTCTCTTGTTTCTTAGTTCATTGTTGTTCAGTCCCACAGTCGATTCCAACCATCTGCAACCCCATGGACCACTGTCCGCCAGGCACCTCAGCCCTCCACCCTCCTCCTCAACCAGCCCAGCTCTGTGCCCATTGTGTCTACAATACCATCTAGCCATCTCATTTTTGGCCACCCCCTTCTTCTTTTGCCCTCCACCCTTCCCAGCACCAAGGCTTTCTCAATTTTATAATATTCCTAGCCTGCCTGTCATCCAAACATTGCTTTCAAGGCAGTATGCAAACATGTAAAAAGTCAATACAAGAAGTTATTAAACAATAGAATGAGTGCCTCACAATAAAAGTCAGTCTGTAGCGACTAAAGCTAGGCAACCAGCAAAACAGCACAGCAAATGAAAGACGTGGTCATCATAAAATGGACTGAGAGCAGGTCGATGTCACAGGCAACCTTCCTTTGAGTGTATTCCATCTGAAATACACTTCGAAGAATTGCACCCATTCAGGAATGGCTATACAGAGGAATGTTTGCAGCCTTGACAACTTCATCAAAACAGTTTCCCTCCTTTGTATCCCCTGATCTCCACCCCAATTCACCCACCTCTGTGAAACAGGAGGATTTACTAATGGTAGGAAATTGCACTTGGTTCTTCCTCTGCTGCAAGGCAGTTGACTATTCTCCTGGATGTAATGTCAGCTACAACACCTAGCAGGGTTCTACTTATTGCAGTGGTTCCCAGTGTGAGGCCCACACCCCACAGGGGACCTTTAATTCCCAGAAGCCTAAATCAGTACATTGGCAGATCAGTGCTTTGGGGGATTGACTGAGGCTTCTGGGAATTGAAGTCCAAAGACCAAAACACTCTTATTATAGTGTGTTTTAATCCGTTTCAGCACGGACGTTCTCTTGAATGGTAATTGCCTCAATTTCTACATTAAGAATGGCATACTGTTTTTCTGGTGAAGAGTATCCAGTTCTTATTTGGTGGACATTTCACACTTGCCAGCTGCTTCTTTAAGTATTTCTTTCATTTGTTACTATAGCTTGGTTTAGGGGTTTCATCTTTCTTTGCAATTCAGAACATTCATGTTGTTATATGTTGAGCAGGTGAACTGTCCTGTCACTTCCTCTTTAGCCCCTTCTGGTTCTGCAGTTTCATCTAAATCTGCACCCTTTCCTGGGTCAGAGGCTTCATCTGGCTTTACAACTCTTTACAACTCTTCTCACTTTCTAGGTCTGATGTGACATTGTTTTTGTAATGGGCTGTCAAGTCACCTCCAACTCACAGTGCTCCTATGAAGTGTAAAAGTAAAGGTCACCTTTGCTCAAAGGTCAGTTGTGTCTGATACTAAGGTTTAATGCTCATCTTCACTTATAGCCAAAAGGGCCAGCACTGAACCCTGTTTGCCTTCTCACCGGAGTGGTATCTAGTTATCTACAGTACTTGCAATTTCTTACTTTCAAACTGCTAGGTTGGCAGGAGCAGGGACAGATGATGGGTGCTCACTGTGTCGTGCAACACTCGGGTCTCAAACTGCTAACCTACAGGCCTTCCACTCGTCAAGTTCAGTGCCTTAACCACTAAGCCACTGCAGTCCCTAATCCCTATGAATGAAGACCCTCAAAATGTCCTGTCCTCAACAGCCTTCCACAGCTCTTGTAAACTCATGCATGTGACCTACTTTAGCCATCTTGTACTGTATTTAGTATTTCTCTTTTCTTCTATCTTTCCCAGCGTTGTCTTTTCCAGATAATTTTTGCCTTCTCATCATGTGCTCAAAGCTGGATAACCTCGGTTTCATCTTTTATATTTCCAAAGGCAGCTGAAATTTGACTTGCTCTAGGACCCACTGGTTAGTCTTTCTTGCAGTTCAGACTACCTACAAATCTCTTCTTTAACACCGTATTTTAAACAAATCAGTTTTTGCCTAGTCAACTTTTTTTTACTGTCTAGTGCACATACTTAAACATGGTGATCAGGGAAACAGAAGTGGGGAGGAACTTTGTCTTAATCTCCAGTGACACATCCTTACACTTGATGACCTTTTCTAATTCTTTCACTGCTGCCCTTCTCAGTCTTACTTTCCTTTTGACTTCTTGCCTGTCTTTATTTGAATTGATGACTGGACCAAGGTACACAAAAGCTTTAACAATTTCAATTTCTTTATTTTCAACATTAAAGTTGTGTACAGTAAAACCCCACTTTATGAATGCCTCGGTTAACATTTGCTGTGGTTTACAACGCAAATCCTATGGAAATGCTATCCCAGTTTACAAATTTTTAACGTGTTTTTTTTCAATTTACGACAATCAATTCAGGACTTTTTTTATTTTTCAACGCATCCTATGAATGCTTTGGTTTACTATTTTATTTTGTTTTGTTTACAATGAAGGCTGTCGAAATGGACCTCGATTGTAAACCAGGGTTTTACTGTAGTTCTTAATGTTCTATTGCAGGCCAGTTTTGTAGGTTTCTTCTTTCACTTTCAACAAAAGCTCCAACTGCTTTCTGCCAGTAAGATGGTGTCATCTGTAGTTCCCTCTTATTTCTGTGTTGTGGTTCAGCACCATAGTTTCTTCTTCTTTTTCTTGTTTGATCTGGTTTATTTGAAAGTGTACCCTTTTTTTAGATGGTGTCCACTCTCTCCTCTTCTTTAAAGTAAACAGCTTTGTTGCTTGCTCCATAGGTGGTCAATAACTCCTGAAGAAGAGCCATTTAGTAAATGGCCAAGTCAGTGCCATTTTGAAAGAGTCTGCTTCTGCTGAAAATAGCCTAATTATTATACCATTTTAATTTGTTCATAATTTTAGCTATATTTCATATATATCCATAATTTCAAATAGTGTAATGCTCCAATCAAGAAAGGAAGGAGTGAGAGAGGGTAAGAGAGGGTGAAGGAAGAAGGGAAAGAGATGGCAAAAGTAAAAAGGAAGGAAGGAATGATTAAGAAGGGGAAGAGAGGAGGAAGGAAGAAGGGAGGGAGAAAGACAGACTTTTCAAAGCCCTAAAATATGATGGAAGCAAATTATTGCATTCTATATACCAGCAGATTTGGAAAACACAACAATGGCCACAGGATTGGAAAATATCAGTACAGTAATACCTCGGATAACGCTAAGACTTGGTTCCACAAGTCTTGGTATTATCCAATTTTTAGTGTTATCCGATGCATGTTAAAATCCTATGGGATGTATCGGATAACGTTAAAGCTCCATAGAAATACATTGTAACCGCACAGGCTTTAGCGGTTGTTATCCGATACATCCCATAGGACCTTAACGTTATTCGATACAATTCTCCTCCCCACTTAACGTTATGTGATTTTAGCGTTATCCGAGGTAAACGTTATCCGAGGTATTACTGTATACAGTATGTTCCAGTTAGTGATGGGATGCAACAGGTTTGCATGAAGAAAGTGAAAAAGCTGGCTTGAGACTCAGTATCAAGAAAACCAAGATAATGGCAACAGGCCCTATCAGTCCCTGGAAAATAGATGGGGAAGAAGTAGAAGCAGTGACAGATTTTACTTTCTTAGGATCAAAGCTCACTGCAGATGGTGATTGCAGCCATGAAATAAAAAGGTGACTGATTCTTGGGAGGCAAGCTATAAGAAACCTGGGGAACATAGTGAAAAGTAGAGACATCACATTGCAAACAAAAATTCGTATAGTCAAAGCAATGGTATTTCCGGTGGCAATGTATGGTTGCGAGAGCTGGACCATAAGGAAAGCTGAGCGCAGAAGAATAGACGCCTTTGAGATGTGGTGTTGGAGGAGAGTTTTGAGAGTCCCCTGGACAGCGAGGAGAACAAATAAGTCAATCTTAGAAGAAATTAACCCTGACTGCTCCTTAGAAGGTCAAATAGTAAAGATGAAGCTAAAGTACTTTAGACATCAAATGAGAAGAGAGGATTTGCTTGAGAAAGCCTTGATGGACATGGACACAAGGGTGGAGGGCAAAAGAAGAAGAGGGCGGCCAAAAATGAGATGGCTAGATGGTATTGTAGACACAATGGGCACAGAGCTGAGCGAGTTGAGGAGGATGGTGGAGGACAGAAGTGCCTGGCGGTCAGTGGTCCATGGGGTCGCCAAGGGTGGGAATCGACTGTACGACTGAACAACAACAAACGTGAAGACATATACAGTACTGTATGAGAAGACATATATGAGACTCCGTTGTCTGCAACTAATTCGTGGTGGAATTTTTTTATTTAAAAGGGGGGTGTTTGAAGCGTCTGTTTCTTCCCCCTCGTCTCTGCCTGATCTCCTCTGTTGCCTTTAGGCGAGGCGGCGCCGTGGGGCGAAGGTGTGTGGGTGTGGGACGGTGTGGGTGGGACCTCCTGGCTTTCCCCTCAGGGCGCCGAGAGCACCGGGGGCGGCGCTGCGGCGACGGAGGTGTTCACTATGGCTCCGCCCATGTGGCGTCCTCCACCTCTCCCTTTTAGGTCGTGCCGAAACTCCCGAAAGTCGTAGAGGACGTCGGGACCTTTTCTCCCCACAGCCGTCGGAAGGGCTCGTGCGGTGGCCACCATGGGGCGCCTCTGCCGGGCCTGGCTGGGCTTCCTGGTCCTGGGAGAAGCTCTGGTGGTCGCTTCTGCTACAGGTACAGGTGAGGCGGAAGGAAGGGAAGGGCGCGCAGAACTCGGGAGGGGGGAAAAAGGGGAAGGTTTGGGGTGGGAACGGAAAGCGAGGGATTAAAATAGAGCCCCCCCCCCCTATTTTCACCCCCCCTTCCCCGGAGTCTTGTGGTCCGTTCTTGAGTGACACCCCCCCCCCCTCCTCTTTGAACTTTGGTCCTTTCCTCTCGGATCCTGTTTCCCCGGAGTAAAAGTTCAGTGGGACTTTTCCCAAGCAAGCGCGTGCGGAGAAGCTGGCAGGGCGTTGCTCCTCTTGTCTTGTTGTCTTGCTCAGGTGGGAGATTCCATTGCTCTTCTGCCAGGTCAACGGGGCTGCCTTAATCTCAACCACCTCCGCTCTTCAATTTTGGTAGGAAAAGAAAACGATACCTTTTTTTGGCTCACTGAAGTATGGATCTTCAATATTGGAGGACTATAAGAGATACAATGGTAAACTCAGTTGGTAAAACCCAGTAGCAGATTTCAACTACAGTTTTTGTTGTTCAGTCGCACTTCGATTCCGACCCTCTGCGACCCCATGGACCGCTGTCCGCCAGGCACTCCTGTTCTCCACCATCCCCCTCAACTCGCTCAGCTCTGTGCCCATTGTCTCCACAATACCAACTAGCAGCCATCTCATTGGGCCCTTCTTCTTTTGCCCTCCACCCTTCCCAGCATCAAGGCTTTCTCAAGCGGATCCTCTCTTCTCATTTGATGTCCAAAGTACTTTAGCTTCATCTTTACTATTTGACCTTCTAAGGAGCAGTCAGGGTTTATTTCTTCTAAGATTGACCTATTTGTTCTCCTTGCTGTCCAGGGGACTCTCAAAACTCTCCTCCAACACCACATCTCAAAGGCATCTATTCTTCTGCGCTCAGCTTCCCTAATGGTCCAGCTCTCACAACCATACATTGCCACAGGGAATACAATTGCTTTGACAATACGAATTTTTGTTTGCAATGTGATGTCTCTACTTTTCATTATGCTCCCCAGGTTTCTCATTGCTTGCCTCCCAAGAATCAATCGCCTTTTTATTTCATGGCTGCAATCACCATCTGCAGTGAGTTTTGATTCCAAGAAAGTAAAATCTGTAGACCCATTGAATCCATGAGGATTTGGTGAATTGGCTCCTCTGTAAATTCTCTGGATTCAATGGGTTTACTCTCTGTGTGACTCAATGCTTGGTTCCAGCCATTGAGCTCCTGGGAGTAAAAGCAAGTTGTGTTCTTGACTTCCAGATCACCCCAGTGGAATTAGCATACAGTACTGTACTTCCAATAAGCAGCAACAGTGGCTTCTAAAAGATTTAACTTCATGGAACTTTCTCTGGGAACTTATTCTGAAAAGCTACAGGCTTAGTGAAAAACTACCACCTCTCATGGTACCTTTTGGGTTTCAGTTAATTAGGAAGTGTGTTTCTTTTTCAGAAAGTAGGTAGTTAATGCCTCACCTCCTGCCACTTTGTAAGCCAGTAAGGTCAGAATTGCCTGCATTCCTGTGAATGGGAATTGGTTGTTTTGCTTCCTGGCAAGGCATCCAATTTCTAAAGATACTCAGAAAGTTATACAATGTTGGAAAGTATTTTTCGTCTTATTGGGGTGATATTTTCTGAGCAAAAACAGGGTAAGCCCTTAATCCCCGCAGAATCTTTAAACATTTTGCTCTTAATTTATCAACTTGTAAATTTACCAAACTGTAATTTTGGTAAACTTACTAAACTGTAATTTACCGAATTGTAACTTCAGTGGCTCAAGTGGCTAAGATGGTGACTGGAATGCAGCGAGTCAGCAGTTCGATACCCGAATATTGCAAGACGGAATAAGCTCCTGCCTTTGTCCCAGCTCCTGCTAACCTAGCAGTTCAAAAGCAAGAAATTGAAAGTAGATAAATAGGGACCACTTCAGTGGGAAGGTAAACAGCATTCCATGTTCTCTGGTGTCTAGTCATGCCTGCCACATGACCATAGAAATGTCTGCAGAAAAAGAACAACAGAATAAAAAGTGAGAAATCTATGAAACACTTTATGTTGGGTGGGAAACTAAAGACATCTCCCTCCAGAATCTTTTATTCATATGTTTAGGATGGGTAAGATATTGATTGCATAACTCAAAATTACGAACAAGAATATAAAAAAAACCCTCTCATCAGGCATATTAGTTACACAGTTTGGGAGATGGAAGAAGAGGTAAAAAGTCAAAGCAATTTGAACAAATGTAACAGTTTTCCTTGTGGAAAACAAATTGGTGGCAAGTCAAGATGAAGAGTGCCTATTCTGTAGACAACAAAGGAACCTGTTTACCTCTTCTCTCTTTGCAGACAAAAGCCTAAGCCTCCTATGGATCTGATCACAGAAAGCCTCACTCTTTTGTTTGATGTGTAGCAGAAAAATGGGAGGCAATATATAAAGCTAATTTGCCTGCTAGATTAAAAAGTTACTCAGAATCTTCACAAGTGTGGTCTGAAGAAAAATATTCATGTGGCTGTGTTGCTCCCAATTGTAATACTCCAAGAGTGGCTGTATGAGTGTGCCAGGGCAAAGGACAGATTCACACGGCTGCTACTTTTAGTAGTGTTACAAACTTCCGATGGAAAAGAAACCTGCCTTGTAATTCTAGTTTTTTCAGATGGTGTCACAGGTTTTCTGCACAAGGTGTGATCTGACCATGTTCCTAGTAATGGGCAAAACTGGCATTTGCATTAATGAATAATGCAGTAGGTTCTGATAGCATCTAGTACTAATAGCTAACCTCACAGGGTATGAGTTAAGATGTGTCATCACTTTACTATTGTAAAAGAATGTTGTGCTGACCATTAGAGTGGGAAGACCATGCTAGCTGCATGGGTGCCAGGCAGCAAAGAACACCTCACTTACATTACATCACCTTAGGTAGAACTGTACATTGTAAGCTTAACACACGGTTTACAATGCTGTGTTTATTTTAGAACATTAGCACAGGGGTGTGGTGGGAAATTCAGTGAGTCATCAGTAGAAGAAGACCTTTTTATTCAGAACTGAATCTGGTTTATTGTTAAAGGGGGATTCTAGTTGGAGATTTTTGGTATCTTTTCAAATTGTGTTAAATCTATTTTCACGGTATTTTCTGTCTGACTTTATATGAAGTTTACTATTGCTAGGCACCGTGAGTGCTCTTTTCTTTTCTTTGGTAGAAAGACAAAATACTTAAATGAACAAAGGAGGAGGCCTTTCCTGCCCCTCTTTCTGTCTCTCTGTCTGTCTGTCTGTCTCTCTCTCTCCACACACACAGAGACAGTACTTAATTTATGAGTCCTCTTTCTGGAGTGAAGCCTATTAGATTGTCTTTTTCATTCAGTTTTAGTAACAGCAAACTGAATTTAAGAGTTATTGAACTGTGCCATTTCATTATTTAAGGCAGGGGTGCCCAAACTATGGCCCATGGGCCGGATCCAGCCTCAATGCCAATTCATCCTGCCCATGAAACCCTCATTTCTCCCAGAAGCGGAAGTAAAACATGCCCATATGGGCCCATTTTACTTCCACTTCTGGGATCAACGAAGGCTTCGTGGGCCAGATGAATTGGCATTGAGGCTGGATCCGGCCCATGGGCCATATTGACCAGCCTCCTGAAGCACATGAGTGGCCCACAGCTCAAAAAGTTTGAGAACCCCTGATTTAAGCTGTGTGATGATTGAGTGTGTGAACAACTGGTCTAATACTTTATCCTTGTCTCTTTTTTTAGTGACACTTGAAAACAACAGATCAAAAGGAAGAAGCTTTATTGGTCACAAAGTCAATGCAAGCAACACATCTCGAGAAGCATACAGTGTGGATGAGTTTGCAACTAAAATCCTGACTGGAAAATTGACGACGGTTTTCCTGCCTGTGGTCTACATTCTGGTTTTCATCCTTGGCTTACCTAGCAATGCCATGGCTCTGTGGGTCTTCTTCCTAAGAACAACAAAGAGGCATCCAGCAGTGATCTATATGGCTAATCTGGCACTAGCAGATCTTTTGTTTGTGATCTGGTTCCCGCTGAAGATTGCATACCATATTAATGGCAACAACTGGACCTACGGTGAAGGCCTGTGCAAAGTACTAGTTGGCTTCTTCTATGGAAACATGTATTGTTCAATTCTTTTTATGACATGCCTCAGTGTGCAAAGGTATTGGGTCATTGTGAATCCCATACTTCATTCACGAAAGAAGTCAGAAATGGCTTTAATAATTTCAGTTGCAATCTGGGTACTCGTTCTTCTCGGCACCATCCCGCTATATCTTGTAGACCAAACAGTTTATATTTCCAGCCTCGGCATCACCACTTGCCATGATGTCTTGCCTCAAGCACTGTTAGCTCGTGATATGTACAACTACTTCCTCTCCCTTGCCATTGGAGTCTTCTTATTCCCAGCTGTTCTCACAGCTGTTGCCTATGCTCTCATGATTAAGACGCTAAATGCTTCAATTACAGATGTGAACATTGGGAAGAAACGGAAGAAAGCCATCAGGCTCATCATTATAGTGCTGTCCATGTACTTGATCTGCTTTCTGCCTAGCAACATTCTGCTGCTTGTGCATTACTCCCAGATCAAAAATCATGGCGTCAGTGATGCCTATGCCGCCTATGTCATAGCGCTGTGCCTTTCTACTCTCAACAGCTGCATCGATCCATTCATTTATTACTTCGTTTCAAAAGACTTTAGGGACAATCTTAAAAATGCTCTCCTCTGCCGAAGTGTGCGCACCACAAAGAGGATGAAAGTCTCCCTGTCTTCAAATAGATACCCACGGAAATCCCCCTCATATTCCTCCAGTTCAAACACAACTAAATCAACTTATTAAATCTGTACTTGGAATGTAGAAAAGTAATGGCTGAATGTTCAGTGTCCTCCACTAGGACTCTTAATAATATTTGATGTCATCAGAACTAGCACAACCGTTACCTTTCCGGATAGAACTGACAAGGGGTACCTAAGCATGGGTTTCAGGTGGGAAAACAAATGTTGAGGACATGATGCAGGTATTGTCTGCTTGATGACTCTTTTGAAGACACACAAATTGTGAGGATTCTGCGGATGTGTTAGTTGGTTGTAAAGAGGACTTCTCATTTGGATGTTGATGGTCCAGTGGACTGCTACTAATGGTGAGATATATTGTCAGGAGTTGACGGCAGTTTTATGCAGTATTTAAATGTGTATTTAAATGGCTTGAATTTTTGCCATCACACTTGTTCTGTGCTCATCAAAGACAAATCCTGTCTTGCAACACACGCGTAGGAGTATGTAAACCAGTCATTTATATGTTTGTCCAGCTTGTCTGTTGCCAAGCCAGAGTCTATAAATAATCTGGAATATTGTATTATTGATGTCCAAGTGACTATTAGTTGCACTGAAATATATATAGATATATAATTAATACATACACACACTCCTTTTTTAAATATACTGTGAATGTGTTGTGACCAATATGTAGTTGTAATGTAGCATGTAACTATGCTTTTAAAGAGCTGTATTTTGTGGGGAAATTGTTTCCAATATTTCAAACTTTTTATAAAGAAGTACTTGCAAAAAACCTGATACAGTACTTTGAATCTTTACATTAAGACATTATACTGTTCTTCCACAGTTCTAGCTGTGGTACTTGTGTGCTAAAGGGTTTTAATCACTGCTCCTTCCATTGTTTTCATATTAATTATTTATTACATTTTTATACCGCCCATCTGGGATATTTCCCACTCTGGGCAGTGTACAGAAAAATAAGATTAACATAATAAAACAGACAACAAAATAAAATATACAGTAAAGTGAAAACCTAGTGGCATCTGAGGGCAAGCAGCTCAAACCTGGCCAGCTAATTTTTTGATGAATATTCCTTCTGATTAGTTTTCTTACAGAACCATAACTATAATTACTAAACTAATACATAAGGGCTTTCTTCTTAGTAGTCAATAACCTAAGGAGGTAAGATGCAAGGGCAACCTTACGCTATGCCCAGGGTGATGGAAAAGCTGAACAATAAGCCTTTCATTCAGTAAGCTTCCTAGGGGTATGATGAGAGTGATACTTTCATTTACCCCAATAATTTAATTGTGGGTGGTATTAATGGATTGGAGAAATCACATGGGAAAAATCTGTGCATATACTCAGGGAGAAGGTTTGATTTGAAAACTTAAAAGTAAAATTTGGTAAATGTGCAAAATCCTGATACTGTACTAACATTCTTATAACTTCAATTCAAAGAAGAAAAAGAGTGCTTCAACCAGACAAAACTTTGTAGCAGAACACATTATAATCGTATATTGAATACAGTATTGTATTTGGCCACACAGAGAAGTTGAGTGAGGTATAAATAAATAAAAAACTAACTAATTTAAAGGCATCCATAATTCTGAAGCACAATCTGTAGAAGTCACTTAGTCAATGTATTGTTGTAAATTCTTTTCCATTTCTGGTCAGCCTCTGGAAGCTGCGTTTTGGTCCGAAGATAGGCTGAATTACTCTGCTCCTTCTGCTTGAAAGGACATTGTAAAGGTACCCCTTCATGCACCCTCTAGGATATTTCCTGCATGAGTCACTCCTCTAGGAAATTTCTGTTTAGTTGAGACTCATCCTAACAAAACTCTGATTCATGAAGTAATGTGGGAAAGAGTTTCATGAGTACCTCATTCTAAAGTGTCATGAGTAACTCATTCTAAAAAGCATTTCATTCGGCTGTTAAGAATGAATTAAATTGTGCCTCCCATTTAAATCAGACAAAATTGTCTTAGGCAAGTTCTTTAAACTCCTAAGTTCTTTGGAGAAAGACTGGTAGTGCAATTTCTTTGAAACTGCCTCAGATATGGGATGTTAATATCAAACACAAAGGTGTCCTAAACAGAGCTTAGAGAAAGCTAGTTATGAATGATTAGGTCAAGTAAAGGTAAAGGTTGCCCTTGCTTGAAAGCCAGTTGTATCTGACTCTAGGGTTCAGTTCTGATCTCTGTTTATAGCTAAAGAGCCAGTATTGTCTGTGTTTGCAGATGTTTCCGTGGACATGTGGAAGGCATACCTAGACATGGGAGTGCACAGAATGCTGTTTATCTTCCCACCAAAGTAGTATCTATTTATCTACTTGCAATTTCTTGCTTTCGAACTGCTATGTTGGCAGGAGCTGGGACAGAGACGGCAGCTCACTCTGTTGTGTAGTACTCAGGCATCTAATTCCGATCTTCCAGTCTTCAAGTTCAGCATCTTAACTATTTGAGTCACTGCAGTCCCCTATGAATGATTAGCTGGTTGTAATTAATACCTTTTTCCAATAGGGTAGTTACAACTACAGTAGAACAGCAAGTTAAAGAGGAATAGCCACTCTGCAGTTTAGCTATGTTTCTTGATTTCCTGTTTACATTCCTGGTACATTGTCACCAAATATGGAAGAGGAATATCATGTAATTCAATTGATGGCCAGTGTTGTGCTTTGTGCTTGGAAAGGCTATGGATGCTGAACTAAAGATACAAGGGAGGGAGGAGAGCGTATTTTGTACCATATATAGTGCTTTGCAGCATCCAGAAATATTTGGACAACATATTTTTGGGTTTAACTTTATTGGTAAAACCCTAAGGAGTAGTACTATTGCCTTAGCCAGGGGTGTAGCTACCGCTGTATCTGTCGTATCAATTATACGGGGCCCCCAGGCTATGGGGGCCCCCAACGTGCGTAAGCAAAACAAATCTTTACCCTTCCTAAGGGCCCCCCCCCAAACAAATTTTTATACGGGGCCCCGCCAAGGCACGCTACGCTTCTGGCCTTAGCTGTAATGCAAGTCATAACTGAGCTTACACAAGTGGCATGTGGCTGAATAAAGCCATAATGCAACCTTATGCAGTGTGGATGATGGTGGAGAATACAGTGGAAGACACTATCAGGAGAGAGACACATGGTCTGATCCTGCAATAATGAGTTGTGCAAACATTTCCTCAGAGGTTTATGCAAATGGAAGCAAAGCATTAGATCTGACACACATTGAAAGAGGTTTGCATGAGCATCAGAGGCTCTGTTCTAACATTGGATATACAGTAAAACCTCGCATAAAGAGCGCCTCGCTTAGAGAGTAACTCGCTTAAAGAGCAGAATTTTCTCTGAATAGTTGCTTCGCTTAACAAATAAAACCAACCAAAAACTCACTTAACAAATAAATCAGGGTTTGCAATCACCCCCACCAGAAGTCACAATTGGTCACTTACAATGGTGTTTCTCTTAAAGAGCAATCCTGTGGAACGCATTATGCTCTTTAAGCGAGGTACAACTGTAATCTATGGTAAATACAACTACAGAGTGATTTATATTTTTTAAGAAAAGGGCTAAGTGACTTGACCAAGCCCATCTGATAAGATTTTGTTTAATCTTTATAGCACTAGTATAATATATTATCCACCTTCTTTTCTTTAGTGCATCGTAAAACTTTAAAGAAAAGAAATGTACCTAAAGTTAGAGCCAAGACAAATATGTCGTTTGTTGCTGTTTCATGGAGCAAAATAGATAATTCAAAGTTCTAATCCATTATCTTAGTTTCAAATGAATAGCTTGATGAAAAATAGTAGCATTGCTGCTACAGTCTTGTATTCACATAATTGTTGTAACACAGAAGTATTAAACTGTACAAGTGGCTACAGATACCAGTAACTGCAAAAACTGCTTAAGTCCACTTGGTGAGTATAATCTGCTTTAAAAATGCAGCTAGCAAATATAAAGAGGGTGGAACAACATGTTGTCTTGGCAAATGCATGTTACAAAGCTATGAGAATGGTGCACTGGGCATTTAAATGTATTTTTCAGCATTATTAACAAAAGCAGTGTGACAAACAAACCCATTTCTTTGCTCCTTGAATTCAGCTGGTTTACCACTACCCTGTTTCCCTGAAAATAGGACCTCCTCATATAGTAAGGCACCCCCCCCCTATTTTTCCCTACCTCGGAAATATAAGCCCCCCCCCCCCCGAAAATAAGGCACTCACCTAAATCTTGCCCTGACAATCCACTGTATCAGTAATAAATGTGTACTGTATTCTTTGTCATGGAAAAATAAGACACCCCCTGAAAATAAGACCTTGTGCATATTTTGGAGTTTTTAAAAATATAAGACAGTGTCTTATTTTCGGGGAAACACAGTATTATCATCATCATCATCAACAACAACAACAATTCGATTTATATGCCGCCCTACTTGGTGAAAACCAACTCAGGGCGGCTGACAACATACAATCGAATACAATGTAACAGTTCAATAATACAATATCATAATATCATAAAATACAGTACAACAAAATAAATATAGACACAATATAATCACAATACAATCCATAAACAATACTCAGTACAAAATAGACAATAAACTATATAATCTCAATACAATACAAAATACCATTACAATGTTAATCTACATTCTCTCTACCACAGCTGCAATTAAGTCCTGATGCAGATGCGGCAAAATTCTACCTCCTATCCCCAGGTGGTCTCTATGCTGCAGCGGGGCAAAGTCCTGCAGTCCCGGGCTGCCTTTTCAAACGTCGGACAAGGGCGGAGTCCCAGGAGATGGAAGTGCTCCCGGTGCAGCTTTTGTAGGCATCCTGGGCACAGGTGTTATTTGTCCCACTGGTCTAGCCCCAGGAACTCTAGTGGTGAACGGTTGACAGTGAGAGGAGCAAGGAGGCGGCCTCCACGGCGGTGCTTTTGTAGCCGGTCCATGGGTCGCTCAGGTGTTCTGGCTTCTCTCAGCCCGACTGGCCGAGAGCGAGAGGAGCGTTGGTGGTATTGACGAAGCCACTGTGCAGCCTTTGTAGCCCGCAGGGACTGCGCAGCTGGGACGAATCTTTTCCCCAGCTGGACTGGTCTGGGGGGAGGGGGAGTGTCCTGGCTGGCCAGCCGAGGGTACGTCCGGAGCGTTGGCGGCGGCAAGGTTTTTTATGGCTGCACGACCCCTGCAGTTGATTCTCCCTCTTGGCCGGCCAGCCGAGGATACATCCAGTGAGGGCAGCGGCAAGGTCTTTTATAGCCCCACGGGCCTCGCATCTGATTCTCCCTCTCAGCCGGCCAACCAAGGGTGCGTCTGGAGCATCCAGTGAGGACGGCGGCAAGGTCTTTTATGGCCCCGCGGGCCCCGCAGCTGATTCTCCCTCTTGGCCGGCCAGCCAAGGGTGCGTCCAGAGCATCTGGTGAGGGCGGCAGCAAGGTCTTTTATGGCTCTGCGGGCCCCGCAGCTGATTCTCCCTCTCGGCCGGCCAGCCAAGGGTGCGTCCAGAGCATCTGGTGAAGGCGACGGCAAGGTCTTTAATGGCCGCACGGCCCTGCAGCTGATTCTCCCTCTCGGCCGGCCAGCCAAGGGTGCGTCCATGGAGGGTGGCGGCAAGGTCTTTTATGGCTCCGCAGGCCCCATAGCTGATTCTTCCTCTCGGCCAGCCAGCCAAGGGTGCGTCTGGAGCATCCGGTGAGGGCGTCGGCAAGGTCTTTTATGGCCCTGTGAGCCCTGCAGCTGATTCTCCCTCTTGGCTGGCCACCCGAGGGTACCCCCAACTCATCTGCTTCTGCAGTATGCTTCTACTCACCAAACTCCAGCTGTTCACCATATGAGGTAGCAGCCACAACAAAAGTCACAATTTAGTAATTCAAAAGTCACAATGCAAAAAATACACTAAATCTACTGAGACTAATTTTTAAAATTCCCCAAAAATAGGAGACTACTCAATTTCATCGTAATGTTCAGGCTGGACAGTAATGTACAACATATGTAAAAAATTATACTATTTATTCATAAGTGTAAACATCAATCATTATGAGATGCTAGGGATATGGTAGAACATAAGCAATCAGCTCCCAGGAGAGGTGATTTCCTAAAAATCTGACCCACTTTATAAACATGGATTGCTTGGAAGTTATGTGTAAGATGTGATATGCGTTGTATAATGGATGTTGGCAGGTTTGACCATTTTAAGTCTGCATTTTGGGTGAGTCTTAGAAGAGAGCAGGTAATGTTACACAAATTTGATTTTGCTTTATTTGGTGCATAAATATCCTAACTTCAGCTATACAGTAATACCCCGGATAACGATTGTACCGGATAGCGCTAAAACCGCATAACGATGCAAGATTTTTGGAAAAATCTTGCATCGGATAACACAATTTTTAGCGTTATCTGGTACAATCGCGTGGGGGGGGGGTAGCCTCCCCAACCCCCATCTGACACGCGCGTGCCTGCCCGCACAGTGTTTGGAAAGGGTACGGGGATTGGAAACTGTGCTGGTTACAATGTATCTCTATGGAGTTGACGTTATCTGAGACAGCTCTATAGGATTTTAATGCTATCCATGTATTGGATAAGGCTAAAAACCGCATAACGTTAAGACTTGTGGAACCAAGTCTTAACGTTATCCGGGGTATTACTGTAATTGCAAGATTAAACAGAACACAAGGGTTGCTATGTGAGACACATAGCAGGAAGAAAAAAACCACCATGTTTTTCTTTATGTTAGAAAAAGCAGAGAATAACTTTTAACAATTGCAGTGCTCCACTGGAAGCCAAGGCTAGTAATGTCAGTTGGTGCCATATACTGGGTTGAAGTTGGCCACCTATCAGCAGGGTTGCTAAAACATTACTTCTGCCTGCAACTTTTTGCTCTTCTCTATTGTGCCTCAACTTTTCTTGCTTCTTATATGGTTGTCTTCTAGCAGGTATTTCTCCCTCATCTCTTTCTCTTGCCTTTCTTCCTTGTGCTGTTTTCCTTAACATCTTCCCACTCAGTAGAATGGTGCTGTGGAG
Source organism: Furcifer pardalis (assembly GCA_030440675.1). Taxonomy (NCBI): domain Eukaryota; kingdom Metazoa; phylum Chordata; class Lepidosauria; order Squamata; family Chamaeleonidae; genus Furcifer; species Furcifer pardalis. The sequence goes on from CP126896.1 coordinate 79,094,973, forward strand.
AGATTAGCAAAGGGAGGCTTGTGAAAATCGAAGTTACTTGGTAACTTTCCCCTCTTCAACATTACCTTTGCTAACCATGATATGATGATATCTGTAGTTGGCTGGCTTTTCTTTTTCCACATTTAGTAATTTTCTGGCTTCTCCATTTGTCTTGCAATGTCAGTTACATGCCTTCAAAATGGAGGATGCAACATGCCATCATTCTGTACAACTTGTAGTATGCTGGCTCTGATTATATGCTTTCTCCACTTGATTTTGATTTTGTGAGAGACTCTGGAAGAAGCATTCAGTAAGGGCTATTCTTTTCATCAGGCGCATTGATATATTTTGCATTTGCTTGTGGAGAAGGAAGTGGGCACTACTGAGCTTGTTTGTAAAACAGTTCTCCTGACTACCTTTAGAGAAAGCACTGCTAGCATTGATGTTGGTGCTCCTATTGCTTTATCTGCCCAAAGTACTCTCAGGAGTACTCTGCCATCACCTGTAATCTTTGAGACAAAATGTGTCCTTATTTATTTTACTTATTTATTATTCATATTTATCCAAGGTGACTTGGATTGAGTTTGGAAACATTACCTTTTGGTGGCATGCTGACCAGAGATTTTGGGAGTTGTAGTCCAAAAGGTAGCTTTTCCAGATTCTCCAATTTGAAGGGACACTTGGACTAAGTATGATGGAGTGCACAATGTAAGACTTGAGCAATCAGATAAAGTACCTGCATTTTCATTATGTATTGTCCTTTGGGTAACTACCATTACATTTTGCTGTAAGGGACAAATCATACATACATTAACTATCTGACATTTTAAAAGACCATCGCCATCAGTACAAACAACTGGGGAACTGTGGCACAAAATATATATAAATAAATGAACTATTCCAAAGAAAATGGTCTCAATTGTTCAGGCCTTCATGTGTCTGCTCCGTTAATCATGGATATACAGTCATCATGTTTTCTGGATCACGTAAATTGTCTTGTTTGTTCTAGCAGTATTACATAATATGTAATAGGACTTGGACACGTTCCTGTTTACAGAAAGCAAAGGAAGGATTTTGAATTACACACCCCAGGCACGTACTGTATACTTGCCTGGTGAAAGCAAGAATGTTGCAGAGCAGGCTTATCATTGGCTTCTTGCTACAGGCTCTGTGTCCTGTGAATCAATATGCAGGATTATGACTTTTCCAGATATACTAGAATCATAAAACACAAGTTCATGCTTCAAAGTTGAATAGTGTGTGCATGCAGCACATAACCAAAAGTCATAGTACTAATAAAGTACAGTATAGTGCAGAACTTGGAAATGAGTTTCAAAGATCAAATGCAATTTATTTTTCAGTAAGAGAGATAATCTTCAAGTGCCACTTCTCATTCCATATCTTGGCTATCCAATCATAGTGATCAGCCATGAAGATTGTCCTAGGAACAATGTAATGCAGTGGCTTTCCATTTGCCTTTCTCATTGTAGCATGACAGCTGTACCACTGATCCAGTTCCACGTAGAATTGCCATAATTCTCTCCCGCCAAACTGGGACAGCCACATGACATCATTGCATTCTTCAAACTGCATATGCGTCGGATGAGGCTGTCAAGGTGGACAGCCTTCATCAGTTTAAAATAAACTGTAGTCAAGAAGTATTTTCTTGTGTGATTCTTCTTGCAAAAGACTATTCTTGATGGTTCTATTTTTATTTTTTTGAATACAATTTCTTGGGCCATTCTTGAAACCAACCTTCCTTCCCCTGAGATCACCCCACCCTCTCCTTCACACACACCCCACTCACCCTCAAACTCCACACAAGGATCCCTTGGAAGAAAGCTCTAAAGGGGGGCCTGGAATGGCAATGCAGTCCATGGTGGTCCCATTTCTCTCCAGAAGGAGAAAAGCAGGAGACAGGAAGGGGCTCTTCCCTTTCTGTCCACCCTGTTCCCTTCCTCTCTAGGAATAACGACCTTATGCAATTAACCCTAGTGTATGGTGGAGGTTTGGCTTCTTAGATATGGGTATTTCTTGCTCCCTTCTAGTTTTTGAGGGAAAGGGTTGTCCTCCAAACTTCAAGGTGATCCAAGGGATTTTTGCAAAGAGTTATTTCACTGCCTCCATGCCTTTCTTTCAATCATCTCACTTGCAAATATCTCCCCTTCCCAGCGGGCTTCTCGGGATGCTGTTTTGCCTTCACCACTTTCAAGCAGGATAATTGAAAGAAAGGCAAGGAGGCAGTGAATTAACTCTTTGCAAAAATCCCTTGGTGAGGGGTGATCTTGCTTCCTTTGTTCAAATTTAAAAATCTGGGACTTTTACATGTTTTTTCTGAACTGGCCAGGACAGCTTGAATCCAGGAAAATCCTGGAAAACCAGGACATACAGCAACCCTAGTTACACGTCACTTTTTGGTCCTGAGCCCTTTGGGTGTACAACGTTCTCAGCACCAGGCAAGTATTGATGCACGGAATGCTGTTTACCTTCTCACCAAAGTGGTACCTATATATCTACTTGCAATTTCTTGCTTTCAAACTGCTGGGACAGAGATCGGACATCATTCCATCATGGAGCACTTGGGTCTCAGACTGCTGACCTGCCAACCTTCCAGTCATCAAGTTCAGCATCTTAACCACCAAGCCATTGCAGTCTCCTAGCTTTCAGTACCTGTCCTTGCCACTACTCTGCTGCCCCAGTGTCTGCTAGCTAAGACCACTCTGCTACTCCACTCTGCCCCACTCTGCCTCACAGTACACACTTCTCCACTACTCCTCACAGTACAGACACTTCTGTTTCTACTGTGCTGGCTACATGATATAATTTACAGTGCCAATGAACACTGCTCTCTAGGAACGAATGAAATGCCTGTACTACAAATATTCCTACTGTTTTCATGAAGAGCCTTGGCTTGACGAATTGGGTACCTGGCTACAGTCAGATGGGAATTCTATTCCCCATGATGCCTCCCAGGAGAAGAGCCAGCCTGCATAATTGTGGACAAGCGTTACACCCCCAGGATACCCACAGAAGAAGGAAATAGTAAACCACGGCTAAGTATTCTCTACATAGAAAACCCTGAAAAGTGTCATGGTAAATTGGAATCCAGCATGCAATTAAGTAAAAGTACACCAGTGTGTACTTTAAAGCTATTTTGTCAAGGAGGAAAATAGTATGCAGTGACTCACATGATGGCAAGAAATACTCTGATAAATTTGGGCAAAAATCTTAACTTTTCATTTACTGTTTTTACACAATACATGAGTCCATAGCCTATACAGTAGTTAATCCCAGCTACGTATAGACTTGTTGCTAGACTTGTTGCTGAATGATGGGCCAATTCGTATATAAATCCCATTGAATGAATGGGCCTACTGTAGTAAGTACTGCAACAGGATACTGAGCACACAGTTGATCCTCATGTGGATAATGGGAGCTTTTACATTAAGAGTTCATAATTCAGAATATGGCAAGTAGAAACATGAGTGATTGGTTTATTTACAACAGATCTATTTAACATTATCGTTTAACGTTATCTCGGGAGCTACCATCTTTGGTTCTGGATGGGTTGTGTTTTGTTTTGTTTTTTGCCCCAGACAGACCTGGACTTGTGACTACTGCTCGAAGAGCAGGTGGCAGTCATGGCCAGGAGGGCTTTTGCATAACTTCGTGTGATCCACCAGTTACACCCACTCCTGGACTGGGACTCCTTTATCATGGTCACGCATGCTCTGGTCACCTCTAGACTAGACTACTGTAATGCGCTCTACATGGGGCTGCCCTTGATGACCATTCGGAGGCTGCAACTGGTTCAGAATGCGGCTGCCCAGGTGGTGATGTGGTGCGGGTGCTATGCCCATGCCTCACCACTGCTCCGGGAGCTGCACTGGTTACCGGTGTGCCTCCAGGTGCAATTCAAGGTGCTGGTAATGACCTTTAAAGCCTTACATAGTAGTGGGCTAGGATATCTAAGAGACTGCGTCACCCCAAGAACATCTGTCCATCCAACCAGAGTGGACCAGAGGGGCTCTCTAATTGTACCATCTGTTAGAGGGGCTCACCTCTCTAGCACAAGAAGGAGGGGCTTCCCTGTGTCCACACTGGCCGTATGGAACCTCCTGCCAACAGAGTTATGGCTGCAGATGGAATTGCAGCCCTTTAGGAAATAACTGAAAACCTGGCTGGGAGGGGAGGTGTGGAGCACCAATAGAGGGGTAACCCCTGCCTGCTGGCTTATATAATTAAAATTTCTCTCTCTCTTTTATCTGATGGGGTGAATGGGTAAATTATTTAGAATTTTAATGGGGGTTTTAAGGGCTTTTAGTTAGTTTTTGATGTTACTTTTAATTGCTGTTAGCTGCCCAGAGTCGTTGCTAAGTTGGGCAGCAATAGAAATGTGAAGAATGAATAAATAAATAAATAAATAAATAAATATAAACATGACCTATGGAGGCCCTCTTCTGGTTACATGATGTACTGTGTACTACGCCATCAAGACAGAACTGACATTCAGTACAGTTACTTTAACAGGGCTTTCAATGTAAGGGAGGCATTTAAGGAATGGTCTTACACACTGGCGTAGCATGGGTTTCTTCTGCCCGGGGTCCAGGCCAAACTCACCACCCCCCTTCTAGGCTTGCCACCCCTAGGCTCCCGTCCCCCAGGCGCGCACACCCCCTGGTCCCCTATTTATCAACTTACAATTTCTTTTCAATGTTTAAAGCAAAAATGGCCATGATACAGGACAAAAATGGCAAGGAGTTCACTGATGCAGAAGAGATAAAGAAAAGATGGCAAGAGTACACAGAGGAACTATACAAAAAGGACCTCACCAAACAATGTTCAAATTATTGAACAATTGTGCCCATCCCACATGCTACCAAGTTTATGCTCAAGATAATACAGGATAGACTGCTGCAGCACGTGGAGAGAAAATTATCAAGAAGTGTAGGCTGGGTTCTGAAGAGGCAGGGGAACTAGAGACCACATTGCCAACATACGTTGGATAATGGAGAAAACAAAGGAATATCAGAAAGAGGTCTACTTCTGTTTCATTGCCTACACCAAGGCCTTTGACTGTGTGGACCACAACAAAATGTGGCAAGTAATCAAAGAGATGGTAATACCAGAACACCTTATATGCCTCATAAGAAATCTGTACAAGAGTCCAGAAGCAACAGTGAAGACAGAATATGGAATGATGGAGTGGTTTGGAATAGGAAAAGGAGTAAGACAAGCCTGCGTTTTATCACCCTGCTTATTCAACTTATACACAGAGCACATAATGCACAATGCAGGGAGGGAAGAATCACAGTATGGGATCAAAATTGCTGGGAGAAACATCAACAATTTGAGACACACAGATGATACTACCCTAATGGCAGAAAGTGAGGAAGACCTAAAGAAGCTGCTGCTTAGGTTGAAAGAAGAGAGTGCAAAGGCTGGTTTGAGACTCAGCATCAAGAAAACAAAGATAATGGCAACAGGCCCTATCAGTCCCTAAAAAATAGATGGGAAAGAAGTAGAAGCAGTGACAGATTTTACTTTCTTAGGATTCAAGATCACTGTAGATGGAGATTGCAGCCATGAAATAAAAAAGCGACTGATTCTTGGAAGACAAGCTATGAGAAACTTGGGGAACATAGTTAAAAATAGAGACATCACCATGCAAAACAAAATTTGCATAGTCAAAGCAATGGTGTTCCCGGTGGTAATGTATGGTTGTGAGAGCTGGACCATTAGGAAAGCTGAGCGCAGAAGAATAGATGCCTTTGAGAGTTTTGAGAGTCCCCTGGACAGCAAGGAGAACAAATAGGCCAATCTTAGAAGAAATGAACCCTGACTTCTCCTTAGAAGGTCAAATAGTAAAGATGAAGCTAAAGTAGTTCAGACATCAAATGAGAAGAGAGGATTCACTTGAGAAAACCTTGATGCTGGGAAAGGTGGAGGGCAAAAGAAGAAGGGGGTGGCCAAAAATGAGATGGCTAGATGGTATTGTGGATGCAGTGGGCACAGAGCTGGGCGGGTTGAGGAGGATGTTGGAGGACAGAAGTGCCTGGAGTGCGGTGGTCCCTGGGGTGACAAAGGGTCGGAGTCGACTGTACGACTGAACAACAAAATTTCTTGCCTTCAAACTGCTAGGTTGGCAGGAGCTGGGGCAGATGGGAAGGACCCGGGGTGTGTGTGAATGCGCACCAAGTGGTGCTTCTAGGCATGGGGGAGAGGTAGCAGGGGACACAGAGGGTAAATAAATAAATCCAAGGCATTTCGCTTTGTCTGTCGAAAAACAGCCTGAGGAAGCCTCGCCCAGCAACAGATGACTCGCCACCGAGAGCCCTGCTTATTCTGCCCCCACCCTTCACCCACCACCTTGCCTTTCTCTGCCACCTTGCCTTTCCCCGCCGCCTCCTTTCATCGCCCTGCAGCCCTGGGAGAGATAGGGATGGTGGTGAAATCCAATGAAGGAGTCCCTCTCCTGGCCCTCAGTGCCCTTCTGCTGGCCCTGCCGCTTGTCTGGGTGGTGGAGCAAGGTGAGGGGAAGGGAAAGGAGCCAAGGCTTTGCCGCCCCCTGGAAAGCGCCGCTGGGGGCAGCCCGCCCTCCTGGCCTCCGCCTGGCTACCCTGCTGGTCTTACAAGTTCTACCTTGCTGTGAGTTTCCATGGCCAAGTACAGATTCAAACCCAGGTCTTCTGAATCTTAGTACAGTAATACCTCGGATAACGCTAAGACTTGGTTCCACAAGTCTTGGTGTTATCCGATTTTTAGTGTTATCCGATGCATGTTAAAATCCTATGGGATGGATCAGAGAACGTTAAAGCTCCATAGAGATACATTGTAACCACACAGGCTTTAGCGGTTGTTATTCGATCCATCCCATAGGACCTTAACATTATTCGATCCAATTCTCCTCCCCAGATTACTTAATGTTATGCGATTTTAGCGTTATCCGAGGTAAACATTATCCGAGGTATTACTCTATATCACTGGAGAACACAGAAAAAGTGTCTTTGGAAATTGAGGTACAGTGAAACCTCGCATAAAGAGCGTTTTGCTTAAAGAGTAACTCGCTTAAAGAGCAGAATTTTCTCTGAATGTTCGCTTCGCTTAACAAATAAAACCAATCAAAAACTCGCTTAACAAATAAATCAGGGTTCGCAATCCCCCCCACAATTGGTCACTTACAATAGTGTTTCACTTAAAGAGCAAACTTGCTTAAAGAGCAATCCTGTGGAACGCATTATGCTCTTTAAGCAAGGTACAACTGTATTTTTGAACCACAATTGGGCATATCCCAGGCAACAGACAGCCACCTTGTGGTGGCTAATCTTTCTCACACTAGGCAAAAGGAACTAAAGAATGAACTCCCCACAGGTGGCTTCATTTTGGCAGTGTTATGTCTGACCTAGATGTGGAAGAAGAGTGTATCACCGTACATATCCTTTCATAAATGCATAACGATCTAGGCAAGATGTCTGTCGGAGAAGTATGTTTCACTTCCTCTTCCGAGTCTTTAACACTTTTATCTATAAAAAAGGGCTCCTTGTCTTGTGACATGAGAACTTGCATTCTTGGGGATCCCTTTTCTCCCCTCCATTTTTCAGTCCCCTCAGTCAAAGGCAGTGAATGTATCATCTTCCATATTAGAACTTTTAACAACAATTCTTTAAACATTAAAACCTCAGAAGTATTTTCTCTTTAATCATTAATATTGTGAATTTTTAAATTTTAATTATTTGTACCTTGTTGTCTTACATGTTACTTTCCTGCAACCTCTTTTTAAAAATCCCAACAGTTAGGACTGATAAAGGATAAACATCAATTTAAACATTCCTCTTAAAATGTCATTGATGACTAATTTGGAAAAGCAATAAGAAAACATTACTTGTTATCTCCCAATTTAGTTTTGTTCCCACTCAGTGTGTTCCCTTTGAACTGTAACTTTGTTATGCCCTCATTACAAAAACCATAATTTATTATATGGATCTGGATTACATGTAATGTGTTACTTCCGAGTTCTGTTTTTAGTTATGCTGGAATGCAACTCCTATCAGTCTGGTCAGCACAGCCAAAGTGAAGAGTGGGTGTCTGTTCAGAATGGAAGACTAACTTGCTCAATTTTGCTCTAGACAAAAATACCACTCATTACTTTTCTTCTTTGTAGTTGATGGAATTCTTGCAATCTGACTCACATTAGTTGGTTTCTAAATAACAGCTTGCTTTTGAGCGCTCAGACACTGTTTACTCCTATTATGGTAACCACCTAACTCTCCCCAAAAGGAATGCATATTTTGAAGAAGATGAAGATGGAGAAGAAAGAGAAGGAGAAAGTGGCAGTGCCCTGTGGGAGCACAGGAATTAATAGAGCAAAACCACATTATTTTTCTGAGATCCCAAGAGACAACCTTGTAAAGGGTGGCCCGTAAGTCCCTGCCCATCCATATATCTTATGTATCCGGTGTATCTTTGTGCTATCCCTCATTTTCACTGCATAATATTGTACAACGCCATGTTTTGTGAGACATTGTTGTTGTTGTTGTTGTTGTTGTTGTTGTTGTTGTTGCAGTTGCACTTATATAGGGTTGGCATATGTCCCAGTTTTCCAGGATTTTCCCAGATTCAAGCTGTCCCAGCAGGTTCAAGAAAAAAAAATGTAAAAGTCCCAGATTTTTAAATTTGAACAATGGAAGCAAGATCACCCCTCATCAAGGGACTTTTGCAAAGCGTTAATTCACTGCCTCCCTGCCTTTCTTTCAATTATCCTGCTTGAAAGCGGCAAAGGCAAAACAGCATCCTGAGAAGCCCACCGGGGGGGGGGGGGAGACTTGTAAGCAATAATTGAAAGAAAGGCACAGAGGTGGTGAAATAACTCTTTGCAGAAATCCCTTGGCTCACCTTGAAGTTTGGGGGACAAGGAATCGTCCTCAGCCCTTTTCCTTAAAAGTTGGGAGGGGGCAAGAAATATCCATATCTAAGAAGCCAAACCTCTACCATACACTGGGACAGAGGATTACTTCTTCACGTGACCACAAAAATTATTTGCATAGGGTTGGTATTCCTAGAGAGGAAGGGATGGACAGAAAGTGAAGAATCCTCCATCACAAAGGTCCTCCTCCAAAAGAAGTCCCTTCCTGTCTCCTGCTTTTCTCTTTCCGGAGGAAAACGGAGGCGCCATTGACTGCATTGCCATTCTTGTTGTTGTCCAGTTGCACAGTCAATTCTGACCCTTCACGACCCCATGGACCACTGCCCTCCAGGCACCTCTGTCCTCCACCATCCTCCTCTACCCACCCAGCTTTGTGCCTACTGCATCTACAATACCATCTAGCCATCTCATTCTTGGACGCCCCTTCCTCTCTTCTCATTTGATGTTCAAAGTACTTCAGCTTTACTATTTGACCTTCTAAGGAGAAGTCAGGGTTGATTTCTTCTAAGACCGACCTATTTGTTCTACTCGCTGTCCAGGGGACTCTCAAAACTCTCCTCCAACATCCCATCTCAAAGACATCTATTCTTCTGTGCTCAGCTTTTCTAATGGTCCAGCACTCACATTACCACTGAGAATAGCATTGCTTTGACTATGCAAATTTTGGTTTGTAAGGTGATGTCTCTGCTTATAACTATGTTCCCCAGGTTTCTCATAGCTTGCCTCCCAAGAGTAAGTCACCTTTTTATTTCATGGCTGCAATTGCCATTCTGGACCCCTCTTTAAAGTTTTCTTCCAAGGGATCCTCATGTGAGGTTTGAAGGTGAGTCTACTTCAATGGTGTGTGTGTGAAGGGGAGGATGGGGTGGGGTGACCTCAGGGGGAGGAAGGGTGGTTTCAAGAGTGGCCCAATAAATTTTATTCAAAAAAAAAGTAGAACCATCAAAAAGTCTTTTGCAAGAAGAATCACACAGGAAAATACCTCTTGACTACAGTTTATTTTAAACTAACAAAGACTGTACGCCCTGGACAGGGATTCCATGGGGTCTTGGAGGCACAGTCCCCCTAACAGCCCCATCTGATGCATGCACAGTTTGAAGAAAGCAATGATGTCATGTGGCTGTCCCGGTTTGAGGGGAGAGAATTATGGCTACCCTACACTTATACCCCATCTCTCTAGGGAGAATGAATCCCTACATGAGGCTGTTAACAACACAAGATCCCCCATACAACAAACAGACATTTTAAAAGTACCTCCCCCCCATAAAACTATAATAAAAATAAGCTACAATAAAACTGACAATAAACGTGCCATAAAATTGGGCCAAAATATAGCACACCCATGTCCTAAGCCGCTGAATGGGAAAGTATAAGCTGGGCCCTAGTCTAAAAGCCAGGGATAGGTAAAACATTTATAAAGTCCTCCTCAAAAAGCATAGTCTTCAATTGCTTTTTAAAAGACTGGAGCAAGGAAGCCTGACGTCACCTAATATTATGCAGTGAGAATGAGGGACAGCACACAGATACACTGAGTACATAAGATAGATGGATGGGTAGGCAGTGGTGGGATGTCAAAAAATTTACTACCCCACTGTGATGTCATCACAGTGTGGGCAGAGCTAACGTCATGACATCATGACATTGTGGGTGGGGCCAAAGGGAAAAAAACAATAAAAATAAGCACGCACACACACACACCCCTCAACCCACCCACCCATAACACAAACCCGTAAATAAATTAAATAAATAAATAAAATTTAAAAATCATTAAAATACACCCACCCACCCACCCCAAACACAAATCAACCCACCCACCCCAAAAACAAACCCATAATTTACCTGTTTGCAAACTGCCTTGTAATGTAGACATTCCAAATAAGGAAGTAAACTCCTCTTGGGTATGTCTTGTAGGATCTCACAGACCTTGAACATGGCAGTGTATTATTCCCCCTGGTTTAATGTTGGAAAACACAGTGGAACATTTCCAAGGATTCTACTATGGTGTGTAGTGGCTGTGTGCCATCCCAATTTAAAACACATACTGGCTGAAATCCTATTGCTTGATGAACTAATTTGCAACTAAAGTAAGCCTATTGAATCAGTGGAACTCACAGAAGAGCTGTCTCACCAAATTACCACTGATTTAACAGGCATATTCTAATTGTGACTTACTATGCTAAGCAACAAGATTTCAGACACTGAAACAGTTCTCTTGAATCCCTTCTTCCATAGGGTAGCAAGCCTTTTACGATTTAGAATTCTTTATAATCAAGTTTTCAGTGGCTTGGTTCAAAGCCACCAGACTGTTTTGTTTATCTATGCTAAATCTTAGCTAGTTGATGTTAACTAGGATACTAAGCTACAGGTATGGATAGTGTAGAAAGGCTAGGTTGCTAATTTATAGCTATCAACCAGGAGAGTTCTTCAGATAGTAATTCAAACTACATGCTGTTTATTTTGGGAGTAGTATCAAACAGCACTATCAGTAAACACCAAAGTCTGGTCTATAAGCCTTAAGTAAGCAAGCCCTATCAACTCTGATGATCTAATTTTTATTGCTTTTCTGTTGGCATAGATACAAATGTTTTGAGCACGTACATATATAACAGCACGTACGTATTCACAGGAAATATATCAGCAAAGCATATTTCACTTGCAGCTCTTTTGCTTCACTTCACACACAGATTCCTTAATGTGGAATTAAGGAATATGTTGCCACCCAGATGCTGGAGTCCAGAAACCTGCTTATCTCTCATTGTATACTAGCTAGAGATGATACCCAGAAAATATGACATTCCTTGGCCTTTTAGCAGAGTGTGAGGGGCCCTGTAAGAGTTTGCAAGGAAGGAGCAAAAGGAAAACCAACTGGCCTCAAGGTGTCAGAAGCCAGTGGAAAACAGTTAGGATATTGTCCACAATTGCCCTTAGCACTTCCCGTCTCGTCCCAAGGCCAAACGAAGGAACAGCAGAGGATTATTGAGGATATGCACCCAAGCTGGGAATGGTGGGCAAGGAGGATGCTCTATCTGGGGAACATTTCTGCTGTATCCTTGGACCTAAACCCCTAATTGGCCAAGTAAGATAAGGTAGAAATAGAGCCTTCTCATTGGTGGCACCAATGCTGTGCCAGGCCCCATCCCTGGATATCTTTTTTTTTTTTAACTAAAAACTTCCCTATTCAAGGAAGATTTTCAGAATAGCTTAATTTATTTAGCTTAGCAATAAATTAACCAGTCAGTATTTTAGGATTCTCTGTGACCATAGATGCCAGTTATTTTATTTTAGGATGTACAGTGGTACCTCGCTTAAAGAGCACAATGCATTCCATGGGATTGCTCTTTAAGCAAAACACCATTTTAAGTGACCAATTGTGACTTCTAGCGGGGGGGGGGGATTGCAAACCCCGATTTAGTTGTTAAGCAAGTTTTTGGTTGGTTTTATTTGTTAAGCAAAAGCAAACATTCAGAGAAAATTCTGCTCTTTAAGAGAGTTAGTCTCTAAGCGAGACACTCTTTATGTGAGGTTTTACTCTATTTGTTTATTTGGTTGGTTTATTTTTAATTTGTTATTTGTTTTATTATGTTATTTTGAAAGTTATATGTACACCACTCAGAGTGGGAACTTTCCCAAATGGGTGGTATAAAATGCAATCAATCAATCAGGTGAAGGGAGGATGTGTATAAGAGTAGTTGTTGGAATGAGGAATGGTGGTTAGGTTTTGACTATCCTAAGTGGAGCACAGTATGGCCAGGTTCGGCTGATTGGTCTTCCAGCCAAAGGACTCTGCACAAGTTGGGTGCCCTCATAGTTTAGGGTAGGTTTGGTTTTTCAGTGGCGAAATTGACACACTGATCTTGCTGGCAGTCAGCTGTAGAGGCTTGGAAGCTCCACCTTTTTGCTCCCTTTTTCATTAGTGTTTTGGGCAGATTTTTGCAAAAGCTGATTGTTGTAAGCGCTATTTGGCTAATTAGCTTCCCCCCTTCCTGAATAGGATTGTTTGTGAATGCCAATGTCTTTATTTTCTGTACCCCATTTCCCTCTTAATGTTTCACTCCTTTATTTTTTTCCTTTTCAAAAAATATATTTTGTAAAGCCAATTTTGATGCAGAGGTTTCAATGAATGCTCTGAGGTACCTCAGTCCAGACCAGTGGTTCCCAATGTGGGGTCTAGGTCCAGTGATGGGTTGTTACCAGTTTGGACCGGTTCGCCCGAACCGGTAGCACCCATCAGGAGGGGGTCGCCGGGGTGGTGGTAAACCCCCGGGTGACCGGTTTGGTAGCCTCTCTGGCCCCCCTCTGAAAATGTATTTCCAGGCAGCCAAAATGGCTGCCCGTAACAGTGCATGCGTCAAACCTCTATTTGACGCATGCACAGTAAAAAATAGAACTGTGCATTTGTAAAATGGAGGTTTGACTCATGCACAGTGAGGTGGGCCAGAGAGGCAGTGCCTCTACAAGCGGTGGTGGCAGTGGCAGCCTTTCCTCGCCGTGCCATGCTGCACCGCCAGGCCGCCACACCTCTGCAGCAGTTTGCCACAGTGGCGGTTTGCTGCAGCGGTTCTTGCCTGCCTGCTGCCTGCCTGCCTGCCTGCCTGCCTGCCTGCCTGCCTGCCTGCCTGCTGCCTGCCTAGCTAGGTAAGTTACTGGGTTTTTTTGTTTGGGTTGAGGTGTGTGTGTGTGTGTGTGTGTGTGTGTGTGTGTTTATTTTTATTTTATTCTTTTTATTTTTTTCCTTTGGCTTCGCCCACAACATCATGATGTCATGATGTCGTGACGTTGGCCCCATCCATGACGTCATGATGTCATGGTGGGGTAGTAAAAAAATTGACATCCCACCGCTTCCTAGGTCCCACAGGGGGACTTCAATTCCTAGAAACCTAAGTCAGTAGATTGTCTGATCAGTGCTTTGGGGAATTGACTTAGGCTTCTGGGAATTGAAGTCCAAAAACCAAAGGTTGGGAAACACTGATTCAGACCTTTGCTCCAAGGTTTAGCAAGAGTTCTAGGAAGCAGGTTGCTGCTCAGAACAGGTACTGAGAAGGAAATCCAGGTACTGTATGTAGGGTGTTGGTTTCCCTTCAAGTAACTTCCTCCTTGAAGCACACTCCTTGAGAGTAAAGAGAAGGATGGAGAGTGGAGGGACACTCCCATGGCAAGGGTACAGGAAGCCATGCAGCTGGGAGGCCAGAGAGGACCCTCTTCATAATGAAGACTCTTGACACAGAGAACATTGTAATTGCTATTTGGTCAAGGAAAGCCAGAGCTTACAAAAGCTTACACTACCACAATACCATCTGGAAAATGTAGTAATTTTTGCAAGCTCTGTTAAAGTTATTGGCCTCTGTTGGATATGAGTTTCAGAGCAAGAGGCTTTGTGAAAAGTAAGTATTGGAGGAAGGCTGCAGATGTTGCCTTGCTTCCCTATAATCCTCCAAAGCAATGGTGGGCTCAAAAAAATTACTACCACACTGTGGGCATGGTATGGTGGGCGTGGCCAGGGGGAAAGCCCTGCGTTGCACCCGAATTAGGGCTACTTTATTTCAAAACTTGGATGGGAGGGGCTAGCCAGGATTTCTGCTACCGGTTCTGGTGAACTGGTGCAAACCTGCTGATGCCCACCACTGCTCTAAAGTCTTACTCACCAAGAACATACAAATATGTTCATTCAGGTTGTGGATTCTGAAATATGCAATCCAAAATAATTAATACCAACAGTAGTAGTAACAACGACCACAACAATCACAATGACAACCACCACAACAACAACCACCGTTGCTGATCACTGCTCATACTGAGTTAGACTGTTGGTCCACCAAGACCAGTGTTTCCCAAGCAGTCAGAACATTGGCTGATCAGTGCTTTGGTGAATTGACTTAGGCTTCTGGGAATTGAAGTCCAAAAAGCAAAGGTTGTGAAACAGTCACCTAAACAAATACTGTCTAATCTGGAAGGGACAGCTTTCCAGGCCATCAAGCAGATTTCATCACTTTAGGTAAAGGTAAAAGTCACCCTTACTCGAAAGCCAGTCCTATCTGACTCTAGGGTTTAGTAATCATCTCTGTTTATAGCCAGGGAGCCAGCGCTGTCTGCCTGTAATCTTACTCATCACTTAACTGGAGTTGCCAAACTTTGGTGCTGGGATGTTGTGCATTCACATGGAAGGTTCTGCTATTGATCTGTGCCCCTTCCCTGAGTGTTGCATGCAAGACTTTTAGACAGCTTCACAAAACTAATGGAATTTATGGAACCTACTTTGCTTTCACCACCATCTCTCCTTGCTGAGTAACAGGCTGAGTGATGTGTGGTCCTGATTTTGCTGAGAGCTATACAGTAAAACCTCAGATAACACTAAAACCTGGTTCCACAAGTCTTGGTGTTATACGATTTTTAGTGTTATCTGATGCATGTTAAAATCCTATGGGATCCATAGAGATACATTGCAACCACACAGGCTTTAGCGGTTGTTATCTGAAGCATCCCATAGGATCTTAATGTTATCTGATGCAATTCTTCCCCCCAAATTCCTTAATGTTATGTGATTTTCGTGTTATTCGATACTAATGTTATATGAGGTATTACTGTACTTAGAAAGTGGCTGGTTGAGACACTTTTGCATGAGAGGCAACAAGTTTAGTCCTATTATTCCTCCACATTTGCTGGTATGGAGGAGCACAGAGTCAGTAAAATGCAAGTTAACTTTCTATTCCACATAATCTGCTTAGTCTTAGTGCTTTCCTGGCATCTTAAAGGTATTCGGGTTTCTAAACAGAAACATTTTTGTTTGTTTACAGGAAGAAATCAGAGAAGCCTTAAACTTTCAACAGCAAAGAGCCTCCTCGAAGAATGTGGAATTTGCAAATCACAATCAGACGTACCTTGGTAACGGCAACCTTGTATTACCTACTAATCTTACTTACACTAGGTCAGACTAAATGAGTTGCAGAATGAGCTCATCAAAAGGTGGCTTTGTTTTGGCAGTTTCACATCTGGCCTAGACACAGAAGAACAGCAACAGCAGCCAACAGGCAACTCCATAACAGCTCACATGGGGGAGCCACAATCCAAACAATATTTTCTATTACAATATATTCAGGAGCTTCAGCAACATAATTGCACCCTGTAAAACACCAAAGGTTGCCATTCCTGTTACGGAGTTTTTCCACTCATTAGAAATATATTGTGCTAATGAAACCATTCTATAGGACACAAACAACGTTGTCCCAAATAATCCTAACACACTGGCTACACCGTGGTCTGTGAAGGAAGAATAGTTGTGTTTCCAGATGTGAATTCTATGTACTGTATGCTATCTTGCAAATATTTTATTTAGTGTTGAATGGACAGATATAGCATCTTTTTATGTGGCACACCTGTCCATTCAGTACCTGTGTATCCCACTATGAAAATATCCCTTTTGTTTCCTTTTCTGAAGTGTAACCAGTTAAGAATCTCACTAATAAATTTAACTTACATCAATTCCTTATGAAGATAAAAACATGTCATGGAGATTAGTTTCTCAGATGAGAGTTGGGAAGACCCAGACCAGATCTCCATTTGGCAGTGAGGCCAAGTGCCCCAATAGGCCTGTCACTTCTTTTTAACCTAATCTATCTTGCAAAATGGGTTTGAGGATATATGAGTGGAGGGAAAGAAGCCACTTATGTTGCTTTGTGCTCATTCAGTGTAAAGTTGCTTATAACACAATGGATATTATGGTGAAAAACTATACTCTCTTGTTCTATATTTGGCGAAGATAAATTCCCAACGGTCAACATCCTAGCAACTAATTGGATTTCCATCCTCATTGTTTTAATGAAGCAGGAACTTTTCTATCCCCAGCTTCCTACTGAATCCTCAGGAAAGCCAGTTAGGCACAAGAAAGCTACCTAGGGAAAATACTTACACCTGTGGACTGCTTTACAAGCTGTCACAAACATAGTAGAAACCCAGAATCAGGCTTTTGTTCATTGGTGATTTCCTTCTAGAAGCTTCAGGGATAGTGGCAGGATCTTCTTGGGACCTGAGGGTAATCTGGAACTGCTCTGGCCAGAACAGGTAAGAGACAATATATTACCTCTGAATGTTCTTGCTTTATGCCTTTCCTTTCTTTCTCGAGAGAACTTGTTCAGTACTGACCGCAGTAGCCATTGAACCTAAAGCACACAATTTCCATTTTAGATTGATTTGCGAAGTGTGCTCTCCTGAATTAACATGGTCAACAACCAATGCTTACATTTCATCAGGTGACAATATGAGTACTAGGGAACTTTGAATCCTTTGGGGGCAGCTGTGTTTATCTCTTTGCATACATGGAAATGATTGCACTTGTAGACAAATTCATACATAGTTGCCACAAGTCTTTGCCTCTTATAATTTTGCAGCATGCCCACACAGCTGGAAGGTGCAATGGATACCTTAATTAAGGTCTTTCATCATTACTCAGCAAAAGAAGGGGATAAATACAAGCTCAATAAGGGAGAACTCAAAGAGCTCCTCAACAGTGAACTTACAGACTTCCTTTCGGTAAGGCACAACCATTGGGTTTTTCTTCTTCCGACTATTGAGAAGGAGAACTGGGGAGGGGGTGGCAGCAATTGGATAATCCATAAAGAATACTTCATGTGCCATTTGTTTACCCAAATGTACAATCACATCTTTCCTGTGAAAGCTTCTGTAATGTGCATACAAATATTTGCTGTATTTAGGGGAAATTGTGCTTTGGTGACCAACTAGGGCTCTTGATTACATTATTATTAAGAAGCCTAGCAGCCAGCCTGTTATAATACAGTCAACCCTCACATAAAGAGCACCTCGCTTAAAGAGTAACTTGCTTAAAGAGCAGAATTTTCTCTGAATGTTTGCTTCGCTTAACAAATAAAACTAACCAAAAACTCGCTTAACAAATAAATCGGGGTTCACAATCCCCCCCACAATTGGTCATTTACAATGGTGTTTCACTTAAAGAGCAAACTCGCTTAAAGAACAATCCTGTGGGACGCATTATGCTCTTTAAGCAAGGTACAACTGTAATAGGATTTTATGCACATACAAACATCTTGAGTTCAAAACTCTCTTAGATTATGAGACATATTGAGTAGGTTTGGTACATTTAATACCATACTTGAGCTAAATTTGGTATAAATATTTGCACAAATGCCTGGTATAGTAGAGCTCCATGAGTTGGGATTTCATCCAATTGGGGAATCGTTGACATGGCTTAATGGTGAAGAAATTGAAGATATGATGGCCTCTTTTTTATAGCAATCTGTCAACAGGTGAGAGGAACTGGAAATTCATGATTGAGATCCCTGTGGTGGTTAATCATTACTGGTGGGGTGATTCAGTCACATGTAGTGTTTGTTATTGATCTTTAAAACCATCTTTATTTCTCCATTTAATTTACTGACTGCTCTTCAGAAATGAGTGTTAAATTGGCTTATAATAAAACCAATAAACAGGAATTAATATAATGTATATAATTTGTATATGATAAGGTATACAAACCACAGCAGGAAATTTAAAGTCTGACATAAAAGTGCATATTGATGGAAAACAAGACCAAATATCTAGTCAAATAAAAAAAAATCTTCACATGGTGAATAAAATAAATTAAAGCATGTACTACATAATCTTTTTGAGAAGGGTGTTCTAAGTGGGGTGGGGTTGGAGAGCACAATGGAGAAGGCCATGTCTTTAGTTGTGAACTTCTTGAGACAACTGACTGGGTTTTACTTGATTTCGTATCCTGCCTAAGCCTATTGCTTCAAATTGGAATCAATCCTGTAGTTGGGATGGGAGCAGAAAACAAGTGGAGCTGATGCTAAACACACACTTCTCTTGTCACCTATTGCTGCCTTCATCTTTTTGCCTTCCATTGCTCAATTCCCAGTGCTCTTTTCTATTTGTAAGCGAAGATCCACCTTTCAGTCTTCCAAATTCCCCAATGATTTCATTTCCTGCCCCTTTCGTCACAAATACTTTGCTTGATCAAAATAGGCATCACTTTGCATGCTTACCAAAACAATTTTGTAAGATTGTAGAACTAAATCTGTACTAAGCATGAAATATGTTGAACTAGTCCCAGTCCCACGATATGCTTTGGCAAGACTCAATTAGAAATTCAGCTTGCCCTTGACACATTGCCTGGATTGTGATGCTGCCAAGATTGGATCTCAGGTAAATGAATCTTCTGGGGACAATCAATTATGAGATACATATGGTAACTTCTTTTGGATCCCCCAGGTAGCATAGATTCTAAAAGCTGTCTTAAAAAGTAACTTCCCATCTCCACTGTGAACTAAAGTATAGATAATCCAGACCACACATATTTTCTATGTCAGTCATTCCATCCTCTCTTTTTCCTATATCATGGCTGTGGGTTGGGGGTCCTGTGTTATCTTGGGAACTACCACCTTTGGTTCTGAATGGGGCAGTTCTGCCCCAATCAGACCCGGTACGTAATTTGGGGGTCCTCCTGGACTCGTGACTACTGCTCAAAGAGCAGGTGGCAGTCGTAGCCAGGAGGGCCTTTGCACAACTTCGTGTGATTTGCCAATTACGGCCGTTCCTAGACCGGGACTCCTTGCTCATGGTCACACATGCCTTGGTCACCTCCAGACTTGATTATTGTAATGCGCTCTACATGGGGCTGCCCTTGGTGACCATTCGGAGGCTTCAGCTGGTCCAGAATGCGGCTGCACGAGTAGTGGTGGGATGTGGGTGTTATGCCCGTGCCTCACCGCTGCTGAGGGAGCTGCACTGGCTCCCACTTTGCCTCTGGGTGCAATTCAAGGTGCTGGTTATTACCTTTAAAGCCCTACATGGTAGTGGACCAAGATACTTAAGAGAACGCATTGTCCCAAGGACATCTGCTCGTCCCACCAGAGCGGATCGGAGAGGCTCTCTGGTTGTGCCATCAGCCAGAGAGGCACACCTCGCTCGCACGAGAAGGAAGGCCTTCTCTATGTCCACTCCGGCCCTTTGGGACCTCCTGCCAACAGAACTATGCATGCAGACGGAGTTGCTGCCCTTCAGAAAAGGAGTGAAAACCTGGCTGGCAGGTTTGGTCTGGGGAGTAGATGGTTCAATTTCCCCAGCCAATTGGTTGGTTTGACCCCAGTATGGCTGTGTTGTAATTTTAGGCTTTTAATACCAAGTTTTAAAAAAAGTTTTTAGAGTTTTTAACTTTTTAAAATGATTTTATAATTGTTGTAAATTGCCCTGGGTCCCTTTTGGGAGGAGGGCGATAAACAAATTTAAATAAATAATAAATAAAATAATAAATAAATCATTCTTTTTTTGTAATTTTCATTCAAATTATGGGTTGGGAGATAGAGAATACTTTAAAATAATAAATGAAGTTAGGATTGTAGGCAATGTTTCCCTTCAGTCATTTGCGGCTTCAGAAAATGCATCCTTTCACAGCCCACACACACAAAAATTGTCAACTATGGCTAACAGCTTTTTTAAACATTGCAAAAAACTTGCAGAATCTATCAACCAGCAAAACCTATTAGTCAGCAACAAAAGGGAAGCGAGTGCGTGCAGCGTTCAATTTGCATTTAAATCTAATCTTGGATTGGAAGTACTGTACTATAATTCATATTTGAATTCTATTGAACACATGACTGTTGGCACTAAATAAGTATGAAAATATTTTTGAAATCCTATTGTGCAACTCTGCCTGTGTAATAGGAATGAAGTCAGCAGCAGCAGGAAATAGCTGCTGATCACAGGCTTTCTTTGGTGATTTCAAGGGGGCATGTCACTCATACATGGAATAAAGCTGTGTAAATAAAAGCATACTGAGCTATCCAGTGAGCCACACTATATCCAATGGAGCTTATTCCCAGATATGTGGGTGTAGAGTCACAGGTTAAATGTCTTCTAATCATAGTCTTCCTGCTTTTAAATGAAATATCTTCAGAAACATATATTTTCCTGAGAGGTAAATATGGTAGCTAGAGGACTGTGGTGGACTGGAAGGTTGGCAAGTCAGCAGTTTGAGACCCGAGTGCTGTACAACAAAGTGAGCTGCTGTCTCTGTTCCAGATCCTGCCAACTTAGCAGTTCGAAAGGAAGAAATTAAAAGTAGATAAATAGGTACCACTTTGGTGGGAAGATAACAGTGTTCCATGCACTCCTGTGTCTAGCTGTGCCTGATACATAACCACAGAAACATCTGCAGACGTGGACAACGCTTGCTCTTTGATTATAAATGGAAATGAGCACCGTACCCTATAATTGATTATGAGTGGCTTTCATCAAGGGTGATCTTTACTTTTACTAATTATGTTAGCTAGATAGCTCAGTAGTTTAGGTATCTGGCTGCAGAACCAGATACTGTACAGTGGTACCCTGTATAATGAATGCTTCATATAACAAAAAATTCGTTCGTGTGCTATTTGTGATGCACTGTATAACAAAAAAAGTTTATTGTACTAATCTCTATTGGCGACACCTTGTATTGTTGTATGGTGCATCGCCAATAGTGATCCATATAACGAACTCCCCCCCCTTTATATGGTGCATTGCCCATACCAATTGGTATAACAAAAAAATGTATGGTGAAGAGCTCTGTGGAAAAGGAGTTTTTTCATTATGTAGAGTTTTACTGTATTGGAGGTTCGATTCTCCATTATGCCTCCCAGGAGAAAAGTCAGCCCTGTGTAGCTTTCGGCAAGCTGCATAGTCCCAGGATGCCCCACAAAGAAGAGAATGGTAAATCATTATTGAATGCTCTCTAGTTATAAAACCCTGGAAAATGTCACCATTATTTAGGATCGACTTAGTGACAAGCAATTATTATTATTAAATTGGTTTATAACAAAATTGGGGGGAAATGAAACAAGTTACAAATATACCTACAGATAGAAGTGGAAAAGATTTTATTATTTTATTTTATTTTTTGCTTAGACTCCTTCACCCAGCATGATTGCAACAGGAAGGTCTTGTCTTCAGTCACCAGCTGCCTGAAATCATGACTGAGTCTGGCAAAGCTGGCTGGAGGAGTCTTAGAAATGTAGTCCACAAAAAAGTAACTTGTACTAGCTTTGTTTCTGAAGTACTGTACTGTACTGTACTGTGATTTAATGAATATATTAATGATGTCCAGATGGTGGCAGCAAATAAGAAGAAAGAAACTTTCCATTTTGCTAAAGTGAAAATAGAATGCAGAAAGGTTGTAACCAGTGGTGGGATTCAGCAGGTTCGCCCCAGTTCACCAGAACCAGTAGCAGAAATTCTGGCTGGCCCCTCTAATCCAAGTTTTGAAATAAAGTAGTCCTAATTTGGGTGCAACACAGGGCTTTTCCCCCTAGCCATGCCCACCATACCACACACAAAGTAGATAGTAATTTTTTAAAATCCCACCACTGGTTGTAACTGTAATGTAAATACAGAGTACAATCCTGAAATCACTCCAAATCAAATAGAGTATTGGTGGGGACAGGAAATGTCATAAACTATGCCATAAATGCTGGAGTCCAACCATAGTGTTTCAAAGTCCATTATTGGCCCTGGCTGGTGTTTGTATGTGAAGCAATTACTGTAATAGATGTTCACTTCAAAGAGACAGTCCATTTCATTAGTGATGTAGATATAATTACTGTATTGCAAAACAGGAATTAATTGTATGGTCAGTTAGCTGTAATAAAAATTAATGAGTCAATATCTTACTCCTGATTAACCTACTAGGGACCAATTCATCAATTACACATGTATATCTACAATATGAACAAAGCAAAGGCGAGTTAATATTGCTCTAAGTATGTGTACAATATATGTACAAGAGATCAATATACTAAATGAGCTGTGGCTAAGTGCCAGCCTGAGTTTTCCTGCCTAGAGGCAACATACGGTCCAAACCAGAAGAATGGCATATCCCAAAGTGGGATGCGTGTATATGTGAGATGCCCCCTTCCCAAACCAAGGTGATTTCCTAGTTGATTTTTCCTCACTTGCCTTTTTCTTGATTCCACAGCCTAGTTCAGATTTCGTGACAGCTAATTTTGTAAACAGGGCAAACAATTAGCCCTGATCTTCTTTATCTATAGTACTATTGCCCTCCATGGATGAAGGAAGACAAATCTGAAGGGAACACCTCCTATATCCATGGATATCCTTTCTAATGAATTAAAACTCAATTTTACCAGGATTCCGAATCTTGCAGACAGCCCACTATCAGTCCAGAAAGCTGTACCCTTCCATGGGTAAGTGGGGTTCATACAACTTCTTTTCCCAGTTCAATGGACTCAGCATAGCTGCAGAGTGTCAGCCCTTGCTGACCTCAGGTGAATTTTATCTTATCACTCATCCAGATGGAACATTTGTTCCTCTCTCCTTTCTGCCATTTTTTTGATATGGATATTATTGTGGTTTCTGTCTACATTCCTAAAATGTCTCTTCTCTCATCAAGAAGTCAACACCTTTTCTTGGGGAATTTTGGTTATTCCTCTTAATTAGCAGAGTAAATGGTACTAAACTAACAGCTACACAGAGAAACATGGAGAGGTTGAGTTAATTCGTATTAACTCCTGCCTCCCCACACTGAGAAGCACTTTGTATGATAAAAAAACCAATCCAGAAGCATTTAAAGTAGGAAAAATCTCTTTACTTACAATTGCCATTAGTCTGTAGAAAAATAGGGGAAATGGAATCTCCAACACATAGAGAGATCTTTTCTTCCTTGCTGCTGGGGAATGGTCAAAGAAAGAAGACTTTCAACAATAGAAGCAAGAACAAACAAGAAGATGGAGTGAGGACTTGCCTCAAATGCCAGAGATGATAAAGGTGCTCAACCAATCAAGTTTGTGACAAAAGGCAATTGCGTTAGACTGTAAGGATCTTATTACTGATACCCAGCATTAGTGCATGCAACATTGCTATTATCCCAATATCCTTTTAACGGAATGTGTAAAAATATTCCAAAAAGCTTAAAGAAATCCTTGAAAAATGATTTTTGTGTGTGTTTTTTATTTACTATATTAATGTTAATACTGAAAGCCTCTAATCTGAGTGTTTCTCACTGAAGATTCACTCTGCTAATCTGATCTGAAAATCAGTTACCTTTCACATCAACTCTTTCGGAAGAACTCCTGAATTTTTTGCAAAAATGATAACAGGTTTTTGATTGACTGATCCTTAATATTAACATTGAAAGCTTCCAATCCAAGAAGCTCTCGCTACCCAAACTACACCTGCCTGGTACAAAGTGAAGCAACCTCCACCAACTCCTTGGGGTGATTTTTAAAAACTTGGGAAACCAGGGTTTTTGTTACTATTTTATACTCTTGGTGCCTATTTAAGAATTGCACTGACTGGATTGTAGGGAAAATAACAATGTCAACCATACAGGCTTTTGGCATGTTCAGGGGAAGAAATAATCTGTCTGGATAAACCACAGATTTCTCCAAATTCTTTCTGCCTCCTCTTCGTTCTCTGATAGTCATGTTAAAGCATTCTCTCCTTTCCCCCTCTTCTTAATGTGTGGTGTGTTAACATGTGAATGGATCTGAGATAAGCATGGGGTTTGGATCTAATACTGTAGTTACCAATGTCTTGAAGGTAATAATAGCTCTCTAAAGCAGGGAAAATAACAGTCACCACTTATGCTACCTTAATAATAGTAATCACTTATGCTACCTTTCTAAGTAAAAGTCTACAGTTTCTCCAGTCATAACCTGTTGCTTTCTTCTTTACTTGAACTTTCCGGTGGTAGCCCTTTTGCCTGCATTAGCACAATGGTTCACAAAAAGCAGACAGATAGACAGACTCACAGAGGAGTATTACTGTATAATAGGAGACTGCCAAAGAATATACAGCTGAATGTTGGTCAATAACTGCTTCTTCCTGTAAGGAAGGAATGTAGTTAGAGTAAATGGATGTATGATATCATGTGCAGAGTGTTGGGTATGAATGGATAGAAAGTAGCTTTGGTAAAACTTAGTAGAGGAAAGAGAAGATTAACAGCAGTGGGTAGAGATAGAACAGTGATGGTGAACCTTTTAGAGACCGAGTGCCCAAAATGCAGCCCCAAACCCACTTGTTTATTGCAAAGTGCTAACATAGCAACAGGGAAGGAAATGCTCCCATGATCCAACTGAGGAGGAATAAGAAGACAAAAACAGGAGGGGTTTTGAAATTGCTGCTCTCCTAGAATAATCCAGTTGAGTAGGGAATAGGATTTCCCTATAATAGTAAGAGAGGCTTGCCATTTTGCCAATGTGTGGAACTGTCTTGCCTGAAGTGTTTTTTAGTATTTGATAAACCTGTATTTTGTGTTTTCCCCTTTTCTGTTTGTAAATACTTCAGTTGTGTTAAATAAACCTTTTTAAAATTTCAAGCCCTTATGTTTCCTCACACAAGTAAAGGGAGTGTGTTTGTATACGCTACCAAGATTAGGCTGAAATACTGGTTATTAGCTAACCCTAGGGAGAGGGCAGGCTATAATTTGTCCTGGCAGGCCAGGATTCAGCTATTTAATATCACAGGGCATATCTTGTGTTAAGAAAAATCCAGGCCAGACTTTGCAGTTAAAAGCATCCTGGTCTAGTACAATTGCAGACCAAGATTTTCTGAGGGAAAATGGTCCGACAATTGTTACACTTCTGTGTCTAGGCCAGAGCTGAAACTGCCGAAATGAAACCACCTTTTGGTGAGTTCATTCTGCAGTTCCTTTCGCCTGACCTATTGTGAGAATGATTAGCCAACAACACAAGGTTGCTGTTACCAGGGTATGCCCGATTGTGGTTCAAAAATACCATAGTTTTCAAGGAGGCTCTTTCTGTGTACCCCAGTCAATAGCTAGAAATGTTCTGCTTTAAATGCTACTCCCAGCCTGAAGCTACATGGCATTTTATTCCCAGATTGATTGGAAATCCTGCAGACTCTAAATATAACTTCCTATCTGTGCTGTGCAGAGGGATTGGTGACAAGAGCTCTCACTTCAGGACACATTATCAGTGCCAAGGTGATTTGTGCCTCTCTGTTTTGTTCCTAAATTAACTGGAAAATCTGATATCTACGTAGCATGCTGTAATCTATTAATCCTAAGAAACCACATTGTCTTAAAAATCGGCAGCTCCTTAAAAGGAGAAAAGGGGGAGGGGGATGAAACTATCATCAGTTTTGTATGCTTGAATTCTATTTATACAATATACCATCTCATTAAAATGGCTACTTCATGGCCTGAACTTCAAAGTAACCCACAAGTGAAAGCTAGGTTTGCTGCAGATATTTGCACATTAAGAAAAAATAATGTATAAAAATATTTTAAACCCTCAAACACCTTGATTTAAATGCAAGTCTCTCTCTCTCTATTGTGTGTAGGGCCACACACACCATACCATGCCCACAGTGTGGTAGTAATTTTTTTTAGCCCACCACTGTTCCCATCTATTTAGCAATAAATCCAACTGAAATCACTTCAGGACCTGCAGGGGGAATCAACTCCCACACTCCTTAGCTAACACTAATTATTCTAAATCAGAGGTTCTGGAGGTTAGTAGAAAAAAAAACCCTGATTTTCCTAAGCTCAGTTTTGCACAAGAGTGGATAGTCCTTCTAGTCTATGTAGTTCCTCATACTGTATATTAATTTCTCATATGTTCATTTCCACATGAAAAATGTGTCTGGTGTGGCAAATAAGGTTAATTTGTTTAAAATACAGACTGAGAAATTATCATGCATTCCTATTTCTGAAAAATCACACTTAAAATGTTTTGGTCCACCGAAACACTGCTTCCAGTTAATAAGACATCAGATTTGTTTGATATTCTTCCAAGAGAAAAGTCATCCATGGCAGATGCTGTCTTGGAAGAGGCATTTCCCTTTCTCTCTTATATATCTCTTATATACCTGGAAGAGGGGAAGCAACCTTTCTGAATGTTGAAAGTGGAGTGCCACAGCATGTTCACTAAGCACTGAGGTCCACATTCAATGAACTAATTCAATAGGTTTATACCCATTTTATCCTTTGTTGAATGACAGATCAACCTTCATATCAGTCCTATTGGGTTAGTAGACCTAGTTGTGTTTAGGTCTTATGGCTATAGGGGGATCAGTGATGAAAGCAGACAGCTATGGGCCATTTAATGTGTTGGTTTCTTTATCTGATGTGCCTCCTCTTAACTTAGATTGCTATTCTCAGAGTGACTTTGCTTCCATCTGCCCTCATTCTCATCTTTTCTTTCTTCCAGGCATTCACTCACCATCAAACGCAAAACTTATCTCTTTTCTTTCTATACCACACTGTCCTTCTTATTTATTACAAGCATCAGTCTTCCCTCCATGTCCAAGACAAAGGCTATCACAACATGTGTCTGTATCACTTAAAAAGATGATGTTCTTTCCCCATAAGCAATGTTGTTTTCTTCACACTGGGACAACCAAATTATTAACACTTCAGATGGTTAATCATCTAGTGTTTCTTTAATTGGGTGACAGGGCTAGGAGAGAAAAACGCATTGGCATTTGGTTTCCTAATGAATTAAACTGTTGAAAATGTTAGCAATAAACACTATGTCTGTTAGAAATAAACATGATGCAAATCTCCCTTTTTGTTTTGGTTGAGATAATTATTGGCTGCAGACCTCCTTGTGGCAGCTGTGTAATGTTGGATGCATTACATTTGTAAATCAGTAAATGTCCCCGTCAATGTAAAAACCTACCTAAGAGTTTTAAAGAATAGGTGTAAACGCCTGGAGAAAAAAAATAAATGAAAAGAAATCTTTGGTGTAATATCCATATCTGGTTGTACAGCAAGAGGTAATATCTGTTTTTGTCTTTATAGTGTCAAAAGGATCCCAAGTTGGTTGATAAGATTATGAAAGATCTTGATAGCAATAAAGACAATGAGGTGGATTTTAATGAATTTGTGGTCCTGGTTGCTGCATTGACAGTTGCATGTAACGATTTCTTTGAAGAGCAAATGAGAAAAAAAGGAGAATAGAAATGGTAGGTGGCACATGTCATTCATCTGTAGGACATTTAATGGCTAATCTTCTTTAACTGGTAGAGATTTCTGATATTATAGTGTTGGGAGAATCATCCTGGAACATTCACTCTCCACACACACACACATTCATATGATCGAGCCTGACATCCCAAAGATGTAAAAGATGAGGCACCTTGAAAATAATGCCCAAACAAAAGTCCTAGTGTTGAAAACTTTGGGTGCAAGGAATAGTGGTAAAACATGAATTTCTACTCCTAATCCTTATAAATCCCTTATATTGGGTAGAAAATAGTTGACATAATCTATGCTTGGAGAAATTATGATAAGCAACTAACTTATGTCTAGTTCAAATGGGAATATTTGGATATATACCTTGTGTCCAGCTTGTTATCTTCCCCTCCTAGCCTACTATGGTTTAAGTTGATGGCCCTTTAAATCCTTTCCTTCTAGCCTGATTTCAGGAGCAGGAACTGCAACAAGATGCTTTCTTAAGCCTTTAGCCTAATACACACCTAATGTGACTGGAAGATATTTCTGAAGCCCCTTAAACTACCTGGTATGAAGTACTCATCTTAGGCACCCAACACTTATAAAACTATCCAAGCTCCTTCTTATCTTTCACAATCCCACAGTTTCAAATTGAGTTTTAAGGGTCATAGGGCTGTCCTTTTGCTTCAATTAGAATCTTGAGAAAGAAACAGAAGATACAGAGAACATGTCAGAGAACATGTCTAACCTAAAAGCACCAAAAAAAATGTGGGGGCATTGTGACTGAGGGAGTTTGTCATGTTTGAAAAATCAGACTTCAAAAAATTCCCATAATGAAGTCCTGAAAACAATCACAAAACAACTCTTGGACAAGCAGCACACTTCAGAAGAAAAGATCCTGCTGCCACATTCACACACAATAACTGTTTGACACAGTGGTGGGCTCCCAAAAAATTTACTATCACACTGTGGACGTGGTATGGTGGGTGTGGCCAGGGGAAAAGCTCTGCATTGCACCCGAATTAGGACTACTTTATTTCAAAACTTGGATGGGCAGGGCCAGCCAGAATTTCTGCTAACGGTTCTGGTGCACTGGTGAGAACCTGCTGATGCCCACTACTCGCTTGACAAGTTTCCTCCACTAATTATGTACTGTCTCTTGGCTACAGGAGAGTATAAATGTAAAATGTACAAGTCCTTGGAACAGAAAGTGACTTCAAAAAACAAAACATCCTATGGCTATGATGGCGAACCTTGGCACTCCAGCTGTTCTTGGATTTCAATTTCCAGAAGCCCAAGTGTAATGAAATAAGCCCCATTTTAAACGGTGCTTTTTTCATTATCTTTTTACCCACCTAAATGTTTTTTAGTACTTTCAAAATGGTGATTCCAAATTGGGGGGGGGGAGAGAAGAATGTAAACAATATGAGCCTCATGGAATTGAAGAAATGAAACCTATTGTGTGATAGACGTGTCTTGCTGTAAGATCATTGGTTGGAATCCCTAAGGATGAGGGCCAAAGGTGGACACTGGGGGTGGAGATATAACTCAGAGGCATGCACACTGGACATTCTCTCTGGAATGCTCTGCTTTTAACTTGCCAAAATGTAGTGGCTTGAGAAAGGAGGGGGGCATGGGCTTTCCTTGGAACCTATAGCTTGCTTTATTTCTGTTTTGAAATGCTTCCTGATCTTTTGAGGGACAGTATCCTGTATCTTGCTATGCTTTCAATATATTTCTTGAAGAAGCTTGGAGTGGTTATTTGGCTTAATGTACCTTATCTACACATATCTGATGCCTGGATTGTCCAGCCAGGGAGCTGCAACTCAGAAGAACAATGGGGCCTACCTGAGGGTAAGGCTGGTATTGTTACACCAAGTACCTGTGAATCCTAGTAAACCCATTTGTGTGGATTCACAGGGACTTGGATTTCTGGGAATTGAAGTCCAAGAACAGCTGGAGTGCCAAGGTTCACCATCACTGCTCTGGACCTAGATGGCTGTATAGGATGGCCATCTGCTGTTCTTCCTCAATATCTTGAGCTAATCCTACAAAACATGTCTTTTGATCTCAGGGACAGAATGGCCTTTAGGAAAAAGTATGAATATGAACCCAGGTTTTTCTAGTCATACTCCTTATCTCAAAATCTACCTCCCCCTCTGAAATATGTACAGGGATTTTGCAGTGCATTTAAGAGCAAAGTGCAACCTGATCAGATCTTCCGGTTTTGCTACATTGGGACACCTATGTTTCAGAGCTTCTTGTTTCTTGTTGTCTTCTGCTGACATATAGGCTGAAATTTTCTTGTGCAATTCTGTCTGTGCCACAGGAATCTTATCATCTATCAACAATACATTGCTACTGATTAAAGGCTTGTTTTGGTGATTTCCAGGTGTATGCAACCTCATTGCATTGTACACCCTAGAACCAAAATTTGCTGGCACTGCTGATGTCACTCTCTTCATACAGGTGGACATAACATGGTATCTGTAGGATCTCTTTAAACTTTTTATGTTGGTCTTAATTTTTTAAAGAATAGATCCTTTAATTTGCTGTGTTTGTGACATATAATACCTTTCAGGTGTGTTATGAGTGTTTAAAATAGTAAATGAAACATGCATTAGTTTTATGTTTGCAGAAACACACACACATAGGTATATAGATATAATTAACTAAAACTAGGGCATGCTTCTTTTATTATTGTGCATTAGCAGAGCTATATATACTTTTGCTGACTGGATAGTTCAGTGAGTTGGTGTCAGAGGTTTGGTTCCTCTCTCTCCTCCCCTGTGGACAAGCTTCCACAGCACCCCTAGAAAAAGGGAATGGTGAACAACGTCTGAGTACATGATCTCTGGAAACACTGCCATATTTTGGAATAGATTAGATGTCAATTAATAATTCTCAATACAATACACTATGCACACTATTAAGTGTATCATTTCCTTTTCCCAAGGATATTTTCATTGCTTAACACTTATTGCATCTCTGTTTGTCCGACAGGTTCGTTCACCCATTTGGACAGGACAGCAGACAGTCACTTCAATTGAAGCAAGATTTCATATTTCATTTACTTATTTTTATCCTTTGGAAATAGCCTTTGCTTTTTCCTCTTCTCTACCAATTAAGGCATGGTTAAGAGCATTCCCATTTGTTTTTTAAATAGCAAGAATAGTTCATTCATGACTAAATTCTAAAAGTCACTGTGGATGTTAATGATACGTAAGCCCAGCTTCTGTACATTTTGTACCTTTTCAATTTGTCAGCACATACTGTCTTGGGTAAAGTATGGCAGGTCACCCCTTGACACTGGCAACCAGTCTCATCCTACTAAGTTCTGAAGGGTGGAAGAGAGGACTTGAAACTATAGGGTAGAAACTTGAAAGTTCACCAGGTAATGCCTATACAGTAAAACCACTACTTACGTAAAAAGTCTGTTCCGTAGGCTTTTATGTAAATCGGTTTTTTACTTAACTCGAAGCAAACCCATAGGAACAATGAATTTTTTATAACTCGAAGCAAACCCATAGAAAAAATTATTTTTTTACTTAACTCAAAGCAAACCCACAGGAAAATGATATTTATGTAAATCAAAGCAACCCCATAGGAAGAACAGATGTTTTACGTAACTTGAAACAAAACCATAGGAAATTCCTACTATTACTTACTTTATTATGGAAATTGTGTTATGTAAATTGGAACATTTATGTAACTCGGGACATGATTTTAGTGCAAAAATCATTATGTAAATCTAATTTTATGTACCTTGAGGCATATGTAAGTCTGGGTTTTACTGTATTGTGTGTGGCAGTAGTAATTTCACCTAAAGGTTAAGCATACCTTTCTTCTGAGTGTATTATAGAGATGTTGTCATGCTAGGACTACCATATAGAAGAAAGCTACAGCCTTCCAATACAATTTTTAAAATGGTGCACCAAAGTTTTAAATGGTTAATCCAGACCTGCTGGCCACTTCAATCCATCTTACTACTGAGAGTCATTTCTTTAAAAGTTGCTAGAGTAATTACAGAGACTGCGGTGGCTCAAGTGGTTAAGACACTGAACTTGATCACTGGCAGGTCAGCAGTTTGAGAGCCAGGCACTGTACAATGGAATGAGCTCTTGTCTCTGTCCCAGCTCCTGCCAACCTAGCAGTTTAAAAGCAAGAAATTGTAAGTAGATAAATAGGTACCACCTCAGTGGGAAGGTAAAAAGCATTCTGTGCATCCCGGTGTCTAGACATGCCTGCGATATGTCCACAGAAATGCCTGCAGACGCAGACAGCACTGGCTCTTTGGCAGTAAACAAAGATGAGTACTGAACCCTAGAGTTGGATATAACTGGCTTTCGAGCAAGGGCGACCTTTACCTTTACCCAGTGTAGTTACAAGAATAAGAGAGTGTACAGTCAAATAGACTGGAAAGGAGAGACAAAGTCAGAGCTGCACATGCTTCCAAAATGTTCCTTCTGGCCAGGAACCAAAATGAGCTAGAAACCACTACCGTTGTCTTGTAAGACTATAGTGCTTTATGATACTCTTCCAGTGACTTTAGTATTTCCCAGCAATGTTGTCTTTTTTAAAAGACCCATCAAAAGATTTCTGTACATTTACTTGAGACAAGCCAGCTACTTTATCTATCCAATCCAAAACGTCATTTGTCTTGATCTTGCATTTCTCCAAACACATACTTCCACCTGCTTAATTAACATCCAAAAGTTTGTTACAACCTATTTGTGGGTTTGGTTTTGGAATTAGTGGGTTTATTGTCATTCTGGTGAGTATTTGTTTCTCCCACTCATATTTTATAATGTTGTTCTTTTACTTTTATTGTAGTGTAAGTAAACTAAACTAAAATAAAGCACCACACAGAGGCTCTGCTGTTTATTGTGTTCCCAACTATTCCATACAGACAAGACATATCACTAGATGTCATCCAAACAACACCCACCTTATCCTGGCACAATGCCTGTTCTTCTTCCTTGTCTAGGCCAGATTTGTAACTGCCAAAATGAAGCCACCTTTTGGTGAATTCATTCTATAGTTCCTTTCACCTGACGTAGTGTGAATACCAGCAAGCCTCCTTCAGTGGAGGGTAATATCAGCAGGGGGATATAGTTCTGCAATCTGCATGCCTTTGGCTGGATGAATTACATTTAACCAATTAAGCCATTATTCATTACTAGTAGAATTTTCTTGTTTTACTTGATCACAAAGTATTGTTTTAAAAACTTAAATAATTACTGTGATAGCAATGAGATTTCTGACTACAATTACTTAATGGTTAAGATGCTGAACTTGATGACTGGAAGGTCGGCAGGTCAGCAGTTTGAATCTTTGTCCTAGCTCCTGCCAAACTAGCAGTTCGAAAGCAAGAAATTGCAAGCAGATAAATACATACCAGTTGGGTGGGAAGGTAAACAGCATTCCATGCACTCCAGTGTCTAGTCATGCCTGCTATATTTACTCATATTTACTCATATTTATTATCCTGCCCCAATCAGGTAAACCCGACTTTGGGCGGCTTACAACATAAATTAAAAACATAGGTTAAACCTATAATAATACTAATACTA
Source organism: Furcifer pardalis (assembly GCA_030440675.1). Lineage (NCBI taxonomy): Eukaryota > Metazoa > Chordata > Lepidosauria > Squamata > Chamaeleonidae > Furcifer > Furcifer pardalis. The sequence goes on from CP126896.1 coordinate 79,128,391, forward strand.
ATTTAAAACTTTAAAAGTTCACAGAAAAAGTTAAAACGGCGGAAATAAAAACAGAAAACAGAAAGGGTGGCTGTCCATTAGATCAGCCACCCTACATGGGATCCCACATTCCTGGATCCCCACGGCCTGCCAGCCAGGTTTTTAGGCCTTTCTGGAAGGGCAGGAGCTCTGTCTGTAGGCGCAGCTCAGGTGGCAGGAGGTTCCAAAGGGCCGGAATAAGATGACCACCCCCATTGTGCAGGTACGTCATAATGGCTGTCCGACCCTTGAAGCTGACTAAGAGCATGACCTGGCCCCCGGCTTGAAAAGGTTGGGAACCCCTGTGATAGAGCCAAAGCTCTATGTCCAACGAAATGTCTGCAGGCACAAACAATGCTGGCTCTTTGGCTATAAATGGAAATAAGCGCTTTGGCTATAAATGGAAATAAGCGCTGAACCCTATAGTCAGATACAACTGGCTTTTGAGCAAGGGCAACCTTTACCTTTATCTAATGAGATTTCTACTTCCCTTTATCACCAAGGAACCCTAAGCAATACAGTAAAGGTAAAAACAACATAAACACAAAGTTAAAAATAAAAATAATATTTTAAAGGACTACCATAACATAGAAGAATAGCAAATATACTGAAATTTAATTTTCTATACATTTATGTTTTCTGTTATCTCAACTAAACAGTTAAATACTAAGACTCAGATAATAACCAGATAAGCTTGCCTCACTTTTTACATTTTAAAATTTGAAATAACCAGAAGCTGATCTACATATTAGCAGTCTACTCATGACTGGTCAATTTCCTGAGACATTATTCAAGTACATTTTCACGTCTGAGAAATATAGTGCTTGTGTACTGCAGACCAACCAAAAAACAAAGCAACCCAACTTGCAAAGTTCATATGGTGAGAAAAATTATTGCTGTAATGACAACATACAATCAACACTTAAGGAATTCCCTCATTAAGATCATGATCAAGGTAGGGTGACCTGATCTGAACCCCATAATGTTGATAGCAAATGGACTGTTTTTACTGCTAGAGGATGAAACTATCTTCAAAAGGCTATCTTCAAATAAAGCTATAATCCATAATTTTTGCTCTAGACATGATGAAGCTATCTTTTGTAATAGCAAGATTAGGTGGGAAAAAGTGAGGGAGGCACAGTCAGATAGACACTAGATTTATGTGCTGTCTAATTAAATTACTCTGCAGTCATGAATTTAAAGTAGGTTTCATCCTAGAACAGTGAAATGGGCACTTGCTAAATGGGTTTATACACACATTCTCAAGTCAATCATTAAACTTCTAAATTAAGCAAGTAGTTGATAGTGTAGAGTTTATCTGAAAAATCAATACAAACATAAGGGATATTTATGGCTTAATATCCTCCCCTTTACTTGTGGGACCAGTAAAAACACGGCAACATTAAGCCAGTGTTTCTTAGGCATCTATCATATCTGAGTTGAACGAATTGCTTAGAAAAAAAATATACGTACTACCTTTAAGCCTACAGTCTTTGGTGTTTGGTTTTACATCTGTTTAAATCAGTAGTTCCCAACCCTAGGTTGGCAGATGTTTTTGGACTACAACTCCCCACTGTTGGACTACAACTCACCACTGGCTATGCAGGCCAATATTTTTGGGAGCTGAAGTCGAAGAACATTTGCCTATCCAAGGATGGGAACCACTGATTTAAATGAACTGTAGAATGGCAATTGAGGAACTTAACACCAGGATACTTAAGAGACTGCATCACCCCAAGGACACCTGTCCGTCCCACCAGAGTGGACCGGAGAGGCGTACCTCTCTGGCACTAGAAGGATGGCCTTATCTGTGTCCGCCCCGGCCCTATGGAACCTTCTGCCAATAGAGTTATGCATCCAGACAGAGCTGCTGTCCTTTAGAAAAGGTGTGAAAACCTGGCTGGCGGGTCGGGTCTGGGGCTGGATGGAACAATATCCCCAGCGGGTTGGATGATTTGATCCCCCGTGCCTTTTAGCTGTAACTCCTAGTTTTAATCTTCTTTTTAATCTTTTAATTCGTTTTAATTATTTAATTGTTATTGACGATGTGTTGTGAATCACCCTGAGTCACTTCAGGGAGGGGGGTGATAAACAAGCATGAATAAATAAATAAATAATTGTTGGATTCTGGTATGTGGTAAACCAATGTTATTTGTCAGGCATTGTTTATTTATTTATTTATTTAGTTCAATTTATATGCCGCCCTACTCGGTGCAACCGACTCAGGGCGGCTCACAACAATTCACAAAATCAACAATATATTATATAATCACAACATATCACAATACATTTTAAATTAAACCTAATAGAAAATACAGTATAATACAACAAAACAAGGAAATAACAGTAAATACATCAATGTTATGCGTATATATCATAAAACAGTTAGAAACAATCAATTCCCTCCGGACAATAATTACAATTACACAGGAGCAGAATGGCAACAATACATTAATATCATCTATGCATCACATGGAACAACTTGCAATGGTCTTAGAGCCGCCTTAGGGGCCTCATAGTTTTTGTCTGTTTCCCCTTCACTGAGCCGGTCGCAGGTGTGTCCAAATGAGGCCTCCTCCGGGTGAGGTGGTGGGGCCCAGGAGGGGCCGGGAGAGTTCTCTACCCATCCGCAGCCGAAAGTTCCTTTTTAACGCCTCCGGCCAGGATGTCGGGGCTCGGAGGGCGGGCGGGAGGTTCCTCTGACCGCCCGCAGGTGGCGGAGATTTTCTTCTCCTCCGGGCGAGGTGGCGGGGCCCGGAGGGTGGGTGGGAGAGTTCTCAATTGTGCCCAATTAGGAAGATCATGATAAAGTGCCTGATGGTATCCAACAGCTGTTTGTGTTTATTCATTCTTCAGCTCCCCAAGTAACTCCATCTCAAAACAATGGTTTCTTATCCCCAAGCATTAGCAGCAGAGGAACGTATTACATGCAATAGCAGATCTTGCCAGTTGTGACTGGTGGAGTGGACAGCACAGCAGGTGAGGGTGAGTGGGAAATGGTGATGAGTCAAGATGAAGCAGGAGATATTCATATACGCATGCATATTCGCGCATAACTCACAGAGGTTCTTATCCACTCTTACTTCTCTTTATGTAGAGTTTCAAAACTAGGCGTTTGCATTCACTTTCTCATTTCTTCCCCTTCCCCTGCATTGTCTGATTGTTAGAAGAAGGGGAACACAGGTTGGTCCTGACCCAACTCATCTAAAGAGATAAGGAGGACAGGTCTGGGGACAACTTGGGGTCAGACAGCACCATATTTGCCCTAATGAGTCAACCTCTGCAGGACACCTGAAGGATGCCAAAAGATTGAGGGTGAACATGCCTCTTTCAGCCCCACCAAGAAAACAAGCAAATCAGAGCTCTGGTCCAACTGCCTTAAAAATGTGGTGGCAACTAGGGAAGACAATACCTGAGGGTTAGAAAAAACATAGACAAGCTTGATTCCCCTGCTTTCCAGTCTAGTAATTGCAAAAACATCACAGCATCATTAAAATGATGGAAAAAATTAATGGACAGCACATATTTTGTTTGAGAATCATGAAGCTGTTGCAGTAGTTCCATGAAAGGTTCTGCTATTCATTTTAGACCATGTACTCTACCTAAACAGTTTACAGTCACTGTGCTGTGAAATTAGTTTTGTTAAGCACAGGAAAATAATGCAGAAGTTCATGCTACTTAAAGATGTTTATGATTCATTTTACCAACTTATTCTAGATATCCATAAATGCCTATTACTGTGTCTCCTTGTAAATGTCATCGTTGGACATGCAAGTTACAGCCCTACAAGAATAATGGTCTGCTTCATTTCCAGTCTGATGCCCTTTCAAAATGACAAATTTTTTTTAAAGCATGTAGAATCCTTGCAATTTTGAACTACTTTACCATGCAGGTAAGAGACAGCATAACAATATGTGGATTAAAACTCTCCAGCAACTTGAATTAGCAAATTCTGAAGCAATAAAAGTAGCCAACCCCTGTACCTTATGAAATTTCCAGATCTTCCTTGTTGGGAAAGACAGATTAGTGTGTGGTATACAACATGTCCTCTTCTTCCCCTCTTAATATCTGGCCCAGTGTGTTTTTGAGTGAAAACTGGGAAGGGGCACCATTTTGCCTTTTTTCCTCAGACAGCAAAATATATTGGGTCAAAACCTACTCAAGAATATCAAAATCCTATTGGGAAGCTCACAGTGTAAAGTTACACAGATGCAACTCCTTGGAAGAGGACTCCTTAGCATTGTACACCCTGTGTGTGTAAACTAATTGCAAATCAACAACAACAATCCCAGATGATACGCATTCTACATTGTGCAGATGCCACCCCAACACAAGAAAAGGGGAGAGGGAAGTAGAGGGGAAAGAGAAACACAAAAGATCAAAATAAAGGAGAAGGGATGGGGAATAAGCTAGGCAGGAGAGCCATGAGAAAGAGAGCAGCAAAAAGGAGGCAAGAGATAGTAGAAAGGATAGAAAGGTGTACAGGGTGGAGGCAGAAGGTGGAAGGGGAGGGGAAACAAAAGAAGGCATAGCAGAAAGAAAGAAAACACAAAGAGCACATACTCAAACATATTGGGTACTTATGGGGCCCATGGGGTGTTCTAAGTGGTTCACAAAGTAATTAGAATTTTCCCTCCAACACAAGGGTGCTCAATTTGCAATATTTTTCAATCAATGGCTTCCACTACTGCTTTTTCCCAGGTGAAAAATGATATACTTCCACTGTTTGTTTTTCCCTCACTGAAATTGCAATATGCATCAAAATAATAATAACTATTGTATGCCATCCAAACAATTCTGATTTATGGTTACCCTTCTCGGGAGTTTTTATAACATCTTTTCATAGCCTGGTTATACCTTTCTACTTTTGGATTTCCTTGGGAGTTTGCAAGTAAGAAATGTGTTGGATAAAGCTAATTTTCCATGCTATTTCTTTTATTTAGCTGGGTTCTTTATATTGGATTACTTAAAGGGGCTGGCTTTGTGAATCATTTTCTACTTTCGAATTTCCTTGGGAGTTTGGAAGTAAGAAATGTGCTGGATAAAGCTAATTTTCCATGCTATTTCTCTTATTTAGCTGAGAAACCAAGTGATGGGGGGGGGAGCGGAGTTGGTCAAAGGTCATTGAAAGTCACAGAGTAGGAGGGGGGTCAAAAAGTGGCCAATTTTAGGTAATGTGGTACGGTATTTGAAATAGCCCTAACATGGTTTTCCAGCCTGCTCTTGTGTGTAGATTCTGAGAATTGTATAACTTGCCTGCCTTCAGGGCATAGTGACATATCTAAGTCCCAAATCCTGGCACTATGTTCCAGCTCAATGAGGTAGCCAGCCAGCTGTATATGTCAGAATAATCTATTAATCTATTTACATTAGTCTATTAATATTTATGCTATCAAAATGAGAATTTTATGTCTATAAAGTAGGCAAAGTAGCCCTGAAAATGAAAGTGCTTTAAGATTCAGGCTTGAACAAAAATTTACCATATTCATTGCAAAACAGTTATCTAAGTTTCCAACTGAGCAAGATCACAGTACCACAGGTTTTGATAGTCAAATGTGTTTATGTTGCAATGTATAAATATGGACATAGGGTTTGGAGGATTTATAGCTATAATATTTTACATTCCAGAGCCTTATAACACCTGAAATTCCTGGGCACCCCAAGACAAGGGTGATGTCATCGGTCAATGTGCCCCTAAGCATGAGGTGGTGGACCCTGAAACAGAAATGTCCTGGTATTTCCCACTTACTTCTCTCTCTCTCCCCCCCGCCCCCACCCCATGATTCTTTTAAAAGACAACCACTACTCATTTATTCTCCATAACATTTGGGAATTGGCTTGACTAAACTTGCTTCATCTGGTTTTACGCATTCCAACAGTGTCTTTCCATATCCACAAACCTACACATTTTTTGAGGTTGCTCGAAGGGTGTGTTTCTTCTTCTTTCGTGAACTGATCAGACCCTGGACTGCCAAAATGAAGTCATTTTTGTTGTTTTGTCATTGCCAAATGCAAGTCCTCATCAGTGCAAGTCTCTGGCAGCAATTGACAGGCCAGCGAATGGGCCGGACTCTGTGTCTCTCCACATTTACATCGTGTGTTGTTGTCCACTAGCAGTCCCCAGTTGAGCATGTTGGTCTTGCATTTAGGGACTCCAACCCTCATCCTATTCAGGGTCCTCCAGGTGACATAGGGAAGATTGAGATCTTCAGCCATATCCACCTTTCCCAGTGAATACCTTCCTCCATCTTCTAATTTGGTTTTGCTCTTGTGTACCTTCTAGAATGTTTGTTCTTGCCATAAAGCTCTTCCTGGATCTGAGCTGATGGACTTGAGGCACATATCTATTCAAAGGGTGTCAAACAGGGAACATTCCATTGGTGTGTTTAATGTGGATCCCAACTTGCCATGAAGTGACCCACACACTGTGATCACGGAGTCATCTCTTGCAGCATATATGAAATGAGACATGTGGGATTTACCACTGGAACTGCAATGGACTGCCACAGCCTTGAGGAAATTAACAAAGTGTGTCTTCACAGCCAGTCCATCTGGCATGGCCTTTTCCAGTGGCATTTCCTCCACTGACGGGCCATCACCGACAGCCTTTGGCCCCTTTAGGGAGTTAGGTTATTTACCACCACTCAACACTCAGCATTGAGTCACTGGCTCTACAGTCTACTCCTTTACTGTAGCAGGATGTCCGGTCAGACTTATGACTATTTTTACATATTTATAATATTTATGTACAGTAATACCTCGGAAAACGACTGCATCATATAATGCTAAAATCGGATAACGATTTAGCGTTATCCGATGCAGTTGTTCCTAGCGCTAGGGTGGCTGGAAAGCTTAACGGGGGCTCCCCCGTCGGCTTCTCCAGCCACCCCACAGCTGTGGAGGCAGGGGCAGGTGGCTAGGGAACCCAACAGGGAGTCCCCATCGGCTTCCCCAGCCACCCCACAGCTGTGGATTGGGTACTCTGACACCCCCCCGGAGCTGGCAGGGGGGTCAGAAAGCCTGAAATGCACAAAAAAAAATCCATTTTTTTGCCCATTTTGGGCTCCCTGACACCCCCTGTCAGCTCCAGGGAGGTTGGGGACCCGATCCATGCTATTTCCAAAGTTTCCCCAACTCCCTGGAGGCTATAGCAAGCCAAAACGTCGGGATTCAAATCCCGACGCTTTGGCTTGCTACAGCCTCCAGGGAGGTGGGAGCACTTCAGAAATAGCGCAGATTGGGTCCCCCGACCCCACCTGAGCCAGCAGGGGGGTCAGGGAGCTCGAAATGGGTGAAAAAATGGACTTTTTCACCCATTTCGGGCTCTGTGACCCCCCCTTGGAAAGGGCAGGGAGATTCCACTCATGGAATCCCCACTGCCCTTTCCAAAGAGGCAGGCTGATTGTCCCCCTCTTCCCTTTCCTCTTTGGAAAGGGAACAGGGCTTTTTTTTAAACATTGTGCGATTAATGCATCGCACAACGTCAAAAAACGGATAACAACGAGACTTGTGGAACCAAGTCTCATCGTTATCCGAGGTACTAGTGTATCTCATTTTTGCCAAGCTATTCATTTTCTGAGCCCTTATGCTGCTGACTGAGAAAAAGACTTTCCCCTTCAATATTATCTCCATGTGATAATGAGATTTTGATTGACAGTATAACAATTAATGAATTCTGCATTATTCAGAGATAATTAGGTTGGTTGCATGCTATTGTATTGTGATTTGATTATACTGAGGGAAATAAGGAATAATGCCAATGTAATCTTCCTTTACCACATGTTGCTAGATACAATATAGTCTTCCTGTTCATTTGTAGTGTCTTTCCTGGATTCTAAAGAATCTGGTTAAAGAATCTGTGGTAGGTCCTTAAGCAGCAGTAAAGTAAGGCATAGTTGGGGAAATGTGCAAAATAGATAATGGTAGAGAGGAATAATGGAAGAAGATCAGTGCTGTCTGATAATATAGAATATGGTGCCCTTCTTTGTCCTTGAACCATGAAGTGTTAAAAGCAACCTTAGGCTGGGAGTAAGGAAAGTGCTTCAGAATTATCTGCCAATGTCTTTACATAGAGTACCCTACTGAAACAGATTAACAGTCATAATTATCACCAGTCCAACAGAACTCTCTAGAACAATCAGCTCTCTGTAGTTTGGAGCCATTTAAGTTCTAATATACAAATACATAGAGTACTAATGAGCATCAGAAGAAGTAAGTAGGTTATACTGGGCCAGACCATTGCTTTCTCCAGGGTATTCAGTGGCCTCTGAGTAATAGCAGCTCTCTGATGGGATTCATTCCTCCTCCTATTTGGAGACACCAACAAATGAATGTGGGCAAGGCATGTGTTGTTTCACTTTCAACTATGGACCCATATTTTGCTTCCAGTCATTAAAACTGGTGTCAATCTTTTTTTCAATTACTATTCATGTGTATTTTGAAGGGGGAAAGAATGCTCTAGGTAGGGGGCTATGGTTATGTGTATATGCTGTAACGTTTTGGTAATATAAGCCATACACAAAATAGACCCTTATGTTGTCTGAAACAAACATAAATTTTCAGAAATTATTTTTGTTTCATGGCTTATAAAAAGCAGGGTTTCCCCCCCAAGCAGCTTTGCTTTGTCTTCTTAATATCCAAGAAAACAAATCAACATGGCTTTCATGGGCCAGGGTTTATATTTGACAAGCAATCATTTATCTGTATCTCAACCTCAAATGTTTACAATAAAAAACACCACAATGTTAATGCTGTTGATATCATATGGATGGCCAAATGTCCCTAATGTACTTGTTTCTATTAATGTTCAGTTGATTATCTATGTCCCTTACAAACAATTAGCTGATTTATTCATAGGTTAAACTAAAATTAATTTAGATCTTACCAAATCCTTACAGCACACAGTTTTGAAAGAAGATAACTATGACTGCTACCATTTCAAACAACACTACAATAACACAGCAGAATGCAGAGTTTTTAAAGTACAGTACAGTATGCCTTTAGCACCTGCTTTAACACTTATTTTCTCATATTGACTGCTTGTATGCTGGAATCCTTTAGCAGTGCTGAGGCATACATCTTTTAAAATTATCAAAGAGGGAATTTAAACCGGACAATTAACATGGAGTTTAATTTACTGCTAAGTGGCACCAATAAAATCACTCCATGAACATTTCACTGATCTTCAAAAGCCTATCAGGGTATACTATAAGTTAGATCCAACTTGAATGCACATAATACATATATTATATACAGTGGTGTATACCCACTGAACCCTAGAGTCAGATACAACTGGCTTTCAAACAAGGGAGACCTATAACCACTTGGGCACGAACTGTCTGTTAAAAGCCTATTCGAAATCATGATACAGGTACATTCTGAAAAGGTCCCCTGCACATTTAGTTAAAAGTTTCCTTTTTATTGCTTCTGATTCTAGCCTACTCTTTTCTGAGGGAGGGGCCAAATAATGGAAAGGTACAATTCTGTTCAGCTGCTTAAAGAAATGTACAGTAAAACCTCGGATAACACTAAAACTTGGTTCCACAAGTCTTGGTGTTATCTGATCTTTAGTGTTATCCGATGAATGTTAAAATCCTATGGGATGGATCGGATAATGTTAAAGCTCCATAGAGATACATTGTAACTGCACAGGCTTTAGCGATTGTTATCCGATCCATCCCATAGGACCTTAACGTTATTCGATCCAATTCTCCACCACAGATTACTTAACGTTATGCGATTTTAGCATTATCCAAGGTAAACGTTATCCAAGGTTTTACTGTATATTGTAGAACAGTCTGCACTTCTTCCATTGTGTCATTAGGATAACATTTGTCTTTTGCCTCTAGCAGCTGCCTCATCTCCTCCAGTGATTTCATGAAAGTGGAGCTATTACAATTCCTCCTTTTCAGGCACCTTTAGGCAGACAAACACAATTTTGACTGTTCCATCCATCTCCCATCTTTTATTTCCTAAGAGAAAATCTAGATGTTAAAAGAACTGGCTATAGCCCAAAGCAGTTTTAGTAAGTATATTGTACTCTTGTACAGATTACCTTTAACACCCCTTCCTTTCCAGGGAAAAGCATGATGTGTGGTAGTACAGCTAAGAATCATAGGCCATTGATGCAGAGATGGTGACCTCCATTCTATCACATCAGCTGCATTCCTCCATTCCCTTATCAGAATGCCACTCTCTTATTAAAACTCCCCAATATCTGCCATTTTGAAACAAGTAGCTATTGGAAAGGACTATGAATGGCCAATCTCTCTCTCTACAGTATAGCAATTTCAGATGCTATATGATTCTGACCTGAGGCTCAGTTGGTGGCAGGAGAGGAACTGTAAGAGCTCCACTTTCATAGAAACCACAGGAGGAGATGAGGCAGCTGCTGGAGGCAAAAGACAAATGTTATCCTAATGACACAATGGAAGAAGTGCAGACTGTTCTACAATATACATTGCTTCATCTCCCCCAGCTATTTCTATGACTGTGTGAAGTAGGCATATGTTGTCGGTGGCAGTGGTAGCGGTTATTATTCATATCTAAGTACAGTCATACCTCGGATAACGTTTGCCTCAGATAACGCTAAAATCGGATAACGTTGGGGAACTTGAGGCAAACATTTCTTCCTGCCACCCATGAGAAAGAAGAGCAGTAAGTACTTGCTAGTTTCATATCCCTAGTGGAGCTGTACCACAAGCTGATATGATGGTGAGTGGTGGATGCACAATTTCCTTGTGTTGATAAAGTCTCAAAATTGTAGGGAAAGCTTAGATTATTTAGTTGCCTGTAGCAACAGTTAACTCTTAAATTTGTTTTGTTAGATTATATAGTGAAACATTAACCAATGAGATTCCCAATAAGTATTAACAGGGAGCATCTTAATGAATGCTAAGTGACACATCCATTTGCTTAAGGACATGAAAGGTCTATTATGACATTAGTTTTGTTTTCATTTATGTTTGTGAGAAAGATGGCTTGCAAAATAAACCTAGAAATAATCTATCCATTTTTACTCTTCGTAAGAGAAAGTTAAATGTGTGTGGCTCACTGGGCAAGACCCCACTGTTCTCCTACTGTCTACTCCAATGGTCAATAATATAATTGTGTGCCCTACAAGTTGTAGAGTCTGCATAGTTAGCTTTTCCCACACAAAATTCTTGAATCTCAGTTTTTCACTAATAAAGTTGTCTGGTTTTTCTTCTTCTTGGACGATCATTAATCATGTAGATCAGTTATACAAACGGAAAAACTAGGTCTTTGGAATCTGGATTCCCTTGCTTCCAGAACTTGGGATATTTGTTCAAAAATCCATTTGTTTTGACCTCCAAAAATTAAGTCACTACTATTACTATTAGCTAGTAAAAACATTTAATTTATTGTATCAATTGTTAGTTAAAATTTACTCTTTAAAATGTGAGCAGTTCACACACCAGAGTACATATCTTGTGCAAAACCTTGGTTAGTAGTACAGCAAAGTTCCTGTTCTATACAAATTCTTTTTGTTGTACAGTCGATTCTGACCCCCTTCGACCCCATGGACTATCACATGCCAGGCACCTCTGTCTTCCACCATCCTCAACCCGCCCAGCTCTGTGCCCATTGCATCCACAATACCATTTAACCATCTCATTTTCTGCGGCCCATTCTTCTTTTGCCCTCCACCTTTCCCAGCATCAAGGCTTTCTCAAGTGAATCCTCAATGAGGATTGATTTTTATTAAATATAGATCGATTATAATTGCTAGAAATATACTTCACTTAACACACAGATTGTATTCATCTTTATAATAGCAAGTTTATAAACATGTTAGTTTACATATGTTAGCCTACATACTTAGCACAAAGAAGTTATATTATTCTTATGTACCTTCACTTCTTTATTTCTTTATTCTTATGTTTTACTTAGCACACTCACTCACTATTTAGTATAATGGTATTCACTCAATCACTATTAGTATAATTTTATACCATTAGCTTTAGAACTTTATAAGAAAAATATTTTATATAGTCAGTATCATAAAGATAGGATAGTTTTAAAAAAGTAACAGTTAATTACGGTACACATGTAGGAACCAACAAAAGCCCTTTGTAAGTGTTTTTGGGCCGTTAAGAGACCAAGGAAGTTGGCAAACAGTTTCTCTAAAGACATTTTACCTATTTCTTTTATCCTAGTCCACAAATAACCCAACAGCAGACTTCAGAGGGAAACATTTATTTTTCAAGGTTAGGATACACCACAGCCAAGAGAAGCCTTAGATCTTTTGCCTCCTGGAGTCTTGTTTCTCACTTAGTGATAGGCAAGAAAATTAGCAGAGCCAATCAGATAATAGGAAAGTTATCAGAACTTTTGTAACCTTTAGGTCCAAGAAAAGAACATTAATTGCTTACTAACAAGACACTATTTGATGTTTGAAGGGAAGTTTGGAAGGGGGAAAAGGAAGGGGGAAATGTATGAAACCTGTAACTTTTCTTTGTTCAGTGTGCCACTCTGGAGCAAGCACCAAAAGGGCCTCCTTAATATTGTTCAATAATAAAGAGCTCAGATTGGAAATAACTTTTCTCCCTGATTGCTTTATAACTCAATTGGATCATGAGAGTTTGAAAAAGTGGAGAAGAAGCTCTCCACGATTGGCTCATAAGTGGTGAGCAAGGTGAGCTAAACCAAACCCACCAACTTCTAAAACTTTATCTAAGAGTATTGGAATAAACTTTTGGATATCTAAATAATTCATCTAGGCATAATTGGGTCTAAGTGTCTAGAATCTATAATCTTTTGCATTCAAACTCATTTGGGTATAAGGGTTTGAAAAATACTTAAAAATCGGACACAACATCCTCTCTTCTCATTTGATGTCAAAAGTACTTTAGCTTCATCTTCACTATTTGACCTTCCAAGGAGCAGTCAGGGTTGATTTCTTCTAAGATCGACCTATTTTTCTCTTTGCTGTCCAGGGTATTCTGAAAACTCTCTTCCTATGCCACATTTCAAAGGCATCTATTCTTCTGCTCTCTGCTTTCCTAATGGTCCAGCTCTCACACCCATACATTACCACCGGGAATACCATTGCTTTGACCATGTGAACTTTTGTTTGCAAGGTGATGCCTCTACTTTTCACTATGTTCCCCAGGTTTCTCATAACTTGTCTCCCAAGAATACGAAATTTTACCAGGCTGCAAATCAGAATTCCATATACTGTACTGTACAGTAAATCCTTCCAGGAAAACAAACTACAGTTTGTTTCACTGCAGAATCTCTTAGGTTTTAAGCAGATATATGAAAACTCAATGGAGGTGAAGCCAGAACAAAAACAAAGTACAGTAGTAGGTGCAATCTTATTGTGCAACTATGTCTGCACAACTCAAGGTTGCATGCTTGACAGCTGTGCTATGGCCAAAGCAGATGTGCAAGCCCTGGAACTCTTTTTCCAATGCAACAAGTTATTTGGGGGCAGGGGTGGGGTGTGACTGATTCAATAGTGCAATTTCCTGTTAGCCCTGTAACATTTATGCTGGTGCAACTTTGTTATGCCAACATGAACAAGACACAGATTTTTCTTTATGCCAAGAATTTAGCAAGGATGAGCCTCATTAACCTAAAGCAAAATATGAAGTTATTTCCCCTTGTTACTGGAAAAGCCCAATGAAAAGCCTAACGAATTAGCATGAGTTTATTTTTAACATGTTAGTGTACAGCTCTGTCTCATTCAAGCAATGTGAAGCTGAAGAGTGTTTTGACCAGCCAGCCAGAGTGAAGGTAATTTTGCTGATCATCATCATCATCATCATCATCATGCTTCACATTTTAGGCAGTTTTCTGTTCCAGTGACAGATTGTTGGATCGGGCAGAGTTATATAGCACATTTCTTGGCTTTAGCCTCAGAATGTCCAATGGTTTTCAGTTGACAAGCATAAAGGAAATATGATGGAAAGAATTCCCATTTGGCAAGTGAAATTGTCACTTGGTGAATTAAATAAAACAAAACAAACAAGTGCTGCTAATAAATGAATAGAGAAGGAATTATTTATTTATTTATTATTAGTCAGATTTATATTCCGCCCTACTCGCACAAGCAACTCAGGGCAGAGCACAACAGACATAAAATCCCTAAAAACATGTCTGTTCTTGCTATGGTGTGGATGTGGCTTTTAATCTAGCATTAACTAACTTTATGCTTGTTACTATGCATCTTTACTGCCTGCTCAAGCCACAAATTTAACAGATTTAAATTTAACAATGACCGCTTAAGGTTCTGCCTATTGGAACTTCTTGACTATTGTAATGGCCTTCTTTTAAACCTAAACAGCTACATGGAAAAAAGCTATACAGAAAACCAAGGTTCATAATAGATTTTTTTGTGGCTGAGGAAAAGGGTGAGATGATGTCCTTATTTTACTTCAGCACTTTTGATTCCCACCTATCACCCACCCCAAAGTACTAATGATGTACTGTGTACTCAGAGCAACCATATCCCTGTAGGAAGGAAAGTGGCCAGCAGAAATTGCAGTTTGTTTTATCACTCAAGAGCTGCAGGGCAAAATGAACTCCCTATTCTGCAGGCAATTTAAAAGTGCTAATGGTCTAGACTGCATTTTCGTTAGTGAGTGCCGTCATGCTTTGTTGGTGGGAGGCCAGAAAGTCCTGAGGGAACATTAACAAGTGATCACCAGGTCTTCTGGCATGGAATTAATGTGATATAGCAAGTGGGACAGATAAAAAAATACCATAATTTTTAAATTGAATGTCCTTCTTAATCAGTGTAGATTTTGCCCTTTAGTCCCTGGAGGAAGCCAGAAGTGGCTTTAACCACACTCCTTGCTGGTATATAGAGATGGGATATACTGTCATCATCTGAATAACACACACTCCATCCCAAGATAATATTAATAAAATTCTGTGGAAAAGTAGACCTTTTTTAAGCTGCAAAAAAAAAACCATGGTAAGATCTGTAATTAGAATGGAATGTTTATTCACCATAGTTCCACTGATTCAATGGGCCTGCTCTAGTTGCAACCTACTGGTCTAAGCAAAAGGATTTCAACCACTGGGTATTAAATTCCATCCACATTTATGAAATCAGTGATGCGATGCATTGATCGCACAACGTTAAAAAAAGCCCTGTTCCCTTTTGGAAAAGGAAAGGGAACAGGGAGGCAATCCGCCTCTTTGGAAAGGGCAGTGGGGATTCCAAAGGGCAGTGGGGATTCCATGAGTGGAATCCCCACTGCCCTTTCCAAAGAGGCAGGCGGATCACAGCATGTGATAGGCTGCTTGGGTTGGGGGTTGAACTGGGTGCGCACCCATTCAACTCCCCAACCAAATGTTGATCACATGCTGCAATCTCTGGGGAACCCCTGCCATCTCTGGGGAGGTTGGGGACCTGATCCGAGCTCTTCCTGACTTCCCCAGACCTCCCCGGCTGGTGCTGCAAGGCAAAACGCCGGGGAAAGAACCCTGGCATTTTGCCTTACAGCACTGGCCGGGGAGGTCTGTGGACTGTGTTCCCTTTGCAAGCAAAGGGCTATCTGATGCTGGGACAGCCCTTTGCTTGCAAAGGGAACTCCTGTGGGCGCAGGGATGGGGTGGCTGGGGAAGCTGGCTGGGGACTCCCCTGTCAGCTTCCCCAGCCACCCAGCAGCTGCGGACGCAGGGGCAGGGTGGCTGGGAAGCTGAATGGGGCACTCCCCCATTGGCATCCCCAGCCACCCTGCCCTTGCCTCCGCAGCTGCAGGGATGTCCTCTTGAATGAAAGATTTTTTAAATGGGAGAGCTCAGTCGGCAACACTAACTTATTGACAAAAAGGGGATGAAGGGGGCTGTCCAAAGTAATTAAAAGTCAAGCAGCCCACCCTCTTTTTCAAACATGTTTCACCTGAAAAGGATGGAAAGGCTGTCAACTTAAAAAGTGCAAATAGTGAGTAGAGGAAAATCTAAAATCTGTGGCTTTTAAAGTATTATTATTATTTTTTATTAGATTTATATCGCCGTCCGCTCACCATAACGACTCAGGGTGGATTACAGTCATATAAAGTATAACACAATTAAAAACAACTTTAAGCAACCTATATAAGCAAGGGGGCCCTCCCATCGTGACACCCCACACTCGCTGGGCCAACCAGGTCTTCAGGCCCTTCCTAAATGCTGGGAGATCCAATTGTAGGCGGAGGCCAGTCAGCAGGAGGTTCCAAAGGGCCAGGGCAGCCACCGAAAAGGCCCTCTGCCTGGTGCTAGAAAGGTGTGCTTCTCTAGCAGTTGGAACCCTTAGAGAGCTCCTGCGGTCCGCTCTAGTGGGTCAGGCTGATGTCCTCAGGGTGATGTGGGCTGATGTCTTTGAGGTGAAGTAACCACTCCACCAGTGGAAAAGTTGCTTGAAAAAGAAAGTGCCATGGCTAGCTACAGTCAAAAGCACATAGCTATCAAGCAGTCCATAATGGAGAAGCTGGGAGAGCTGATGATAATCAGCTGTGTATGTGCAGTACCACTTGTTTTGCCTTCCAGCTGATTGAAGTGCTTTGCCTAGCAGGCTGCCCTCCAGATGTTCCAGCTTCTATCTTGCATTCTTCAGTTTTTTCTTTCATGTCAAGATCAAACTTTGGACTGCCAAAATGAAGCCACTTCCTTGGCTTTGTTGTTGGCCAAAATTAAATCTTCTTCAGTAAACATTTCCTTTAGTAATCTGCAGGCCAGTAAACGAGCCAGATTCTGTATCTCTCCACATTCACATACTGTGTTGTTGTCTGCCAGCAGCCCCCACTTGAACATGTTGGTCTAGAATTTAGGAACTCTGACCCACAGCAAACTTAGAATAGTCCAAGTAACAAAGAGGAAGTTGACTTCCTCAGCCATTATTATTATTATTATTATTATTATTATTATTATTATTATTATTATTATTATTATTATTATTATTATTATTATTATTATTATTATTATTATTATTATTATTATTACATTCATTCAATTTGTATAGCCACCCCAATGGACATGCGACTCTGGGCAGCGTACATAAAAATCCCCAACATTTAAAACTATAGAGACCCTTAAAATTCCTAAAAACACTGAAAAAATTACCTCCCACCTGCACCAATTAAAAAATCTAGATAAAAACTTTTAAAAGCGTGCGTGATCCTCCATTAAATGAGCCAGTTGGGGGGGGGGGTTGCTCCCTCTCCACCTCGCCACACCTGCCCCACCAGCCAGGTATTCAGCTCTTTCCTGAAGGGCAGCAACTCTGTTTGGAGACTCAATTCAACTGGCAGGAGGTTCCACAGGGTTGGAGCAGATACTGAAAAGGCTCCTCTTCTAATGATAGAGAGGTGAGCCTCTCTAGTAGTTGGAATTTTTAAAGAGCCCCTCCAGTCTGCTCTAGTAGAATTGCTTATGGCCAGGGCCTTAGCCAGAGAGGGGCCAGGGTGGGCTTGGCCCAACATGTGTAGGCAGTTTGCCTGTCCTTGCAAGGAGTGGTTTCCCATAGGAATGCATTGAAAAGAAGCTTTGCTACCCACCCTGAAAAAAATATTTGCCTAACCACAGCTAGAATCCTGGGTATGACCCTGCCTTGGAAACAGGGAAGGAATAGGCTGTCCTATGTCCAGCTTACAAACACAGTGCCCAACTCTGAAAGATCCTCAAGGCCCAGTAGTTAGTAAACAATTAAGTCTATGGGGCATAGAATTCTTGGTGCTGCTCCCTTTAGTAAGAACACTTTAGTAAGTGAGACAAGAAAGGAACTTAAAAGTAGCTTTGGTGGCAACAATTAAATGGATAGTGGCATAAATCTTCCTTTCCAGATGGCAGGAGAATTCAGGACATCCCAGTCCCCAATTCTGGCAGCACCAGGGTATCAGAATCTTGATCGCACTCTTACTAGTGGTTTCCTCCAAGCAACTTGCAACAACCTTCCCTTAGCTTTTCCGGGCAAAGGAAGAAATACTCTCTGATATTCAGAAATTCTAGGGACAGCAAGAATGATTTGCAAATGGCTTTGATAGAATCCAGATATAGTAAGTTTAGCATAAACACTGCCTTGAAAAATGACGCACAGCCTGCTTAAAATGTGTATGGCACATCATGGCAGAGTCATTCCTCTTGTAGCATCTGATTGCTCTATAGCAGTGATTTTTTTCTCTGATGAGAGGGATTATGAGAGGTACAGTCAAAAAACTAGAAGAAACAAGCTGCCCATCCTGGTCTAAATGGAAGCCTGAGCAATTAGGCATCCTTAGCACTCCCTTAAAAGTATTTCCTGCAACAGAACAGTAAGAAGAGCTAAAGTGAGAATAAGACCACTATGGACCATACCTGCAGTATAGCAAGGGTTGGACTATTATTAAGAGCACAAAACTCTGCCTGCACATTGCAGCTATCACTGTGTTGGTTGGTCAAGACTTATACCAAAAACACAGGAAGCTCCATCCTCAGAATGCAATTTAGGATTTGAAAAAAAAATAGTAGAGAGGGGGAGATAATTAAGAAAGTACTGTATATGGTGAACTGAGGTTAAACTAAGAAAAGTGATGCTAAAGTGGCAGAATAAGAACAGTGATGCAGAAATAGGCTAAATGGGATGCAAGTTTTTGACGACTATTCCTAAGAATTTGTGCTTTGTCTGTCTTCATGTCCTCCTGAAAAAGTGACATGCTGTAATCATTTTAGCGTCTCCCCCTCCTCCAAGAATGTAAAAAAATGCTTAATAGTACCATTAACTGGTACTCAGTGGTTTAGATAACTGGCTGCAGAGTCAGAGGTTGTGCTTCCAGGGAGAAGAGCCAGCCAGGATAGCCATGGGCAGCCTGCACAGTCCCAAGACTCCCCCAGAAGAGGGAAATGCTAAACCACTTCTGTGTATTCTATACCTAGAAAACCACAGAAAGTATCACCATAAATTGGGATTGACTTAGTCACATGTAATCAATAAAGCAGTGTAGTTGTGATTTTCAGCAACTCATTGCTTATTTTATTATTAGTTGTGTTTGTCCCCAAAGTATTGCTGAAATCCTTTATGTACCTCGTTTATTGTAAATGAGAAATACAACGCTATAGCTATACACATACTGATGACCCTCATTGAACAAAGTGGGCTTTTTGTTGCTGTCACTGTAGGAACCAGATTCATTGACAGAGGAATTTGGTGGAATTTTTAAAAAGAAAGATTAAGACCCCCGCCCTATGGAACATAATAGCCCCTTTTTAGTCACAAGGACTAAAGTTTGATACCCGAATAAGGCATGACTGAGTGAGTTCCCATCTCTGTCCCAGCTCCTGCCAAACTAGCAGTTGGAAAGCAAGAAATTACAAGTAGATAAATAGGTAGCACTTTGGTGGAAAGGTAACAGCATTTCGTGCACTCCGGTGTCTAGGCATGCCTGCCACATGTCTATGGAAATGTCTGCAGACATAGACAGTGCTGGCTCTTTGGCTATAAACAGATGATACAACTGGCTTTCTAGCAAGGGTGACCTTTACCTTTACCTAGTCGCAAGAAAATATTTATTTTTATTTCCTTTGTACAACAGGATTTCATTTGAAGCCTTCATTCCAGATCTGATTTAACTTCCAAGAAATAATCCAATAATAAATTAATTAAGAAGACAGTGTCCTGGAGACGGATGAGGAGTTCTTCTTCCCCAGAACCCCACCACTGAAAACAGTTCTGACGGTCCACCCAGCTCTAGAATTGGGAAAAGACTACTAGGTCCAGGATGATGCCCTGGCAAGGGTGGGAAGGGATGTGTTGTCTCAAGACATTGTGGAAGCAGGCGTGAAAGGGCGGAGGAGGGTTTCGCCCTGACATTTGTACCTCTCTTGCACAGCTGCAAAATGGGGACCCTCGTCATCGCCACGCATTTTGTCACCGTGTCAAGAATGCAAGTGGTGTTACCATGGGTTACCCTATCAGTCAGGGGAGCGGGAGCCCCCCCTTCGCAGGGACTCTATAAAAAGCAGCCGTCGAGGGGAAGGAGGGGGAGAAAAAACCCCAAGCAGGTTCAGGCAGAAGAAACTTCAGCCCTCGCAGGCGTGAGTGAGGCGCTGAAAGAGCCACACGCGGCGCCACAACATGGCTTCCTGCCACCTCATCCTGATCTTCTTGGCCGCCCTCGAAGGGGAGAGCAGGTACTTCGAGGTGAGTAAAGAGCACGCGGGGGGTCCACCGGCCCTTCCCTGCCCCCCCCCCAATTCCCTGAGGCAAGAGACGCCGCGCCTTCCCCGCTTAACTTCATTCCTTCCCCTGCGAACTCGCCCTCCCTCCAGGGCAACTTTTTGCGCCACTTTTTGCGCCTCCCATTGGCCCCGGCCGGCCGTTCGGTAACCGAGGGCTCGGTGGCTAAGGAGGTCGCCTTGTTTGCCGGACGGCCAGTAAGTCGTTAGCTCAAGACCCGGGTACTGCATGACGGATTGAGCGCCCGTCTCTGTCCCAGCTCTTGGGGACATGAAAGGAGCCTCATTCGGGCGTCCCCTGAGCGGAGTTTCTCCAGCAAAAGTCCTTTCGACCCAGAATAATTTCTGAGACGAAATTATTTATATTAGAAAGCGCACAAAGGTGCTTTCTGGGTCGAAAGGTCTTTGCGGGAGGGGACGCCCGCATGAGGCTCCTTTCGTGTTCCCAAGATCTTTTCTCCCACCGAAGTGATCCCCATTGATCGCTTTCAATGTCTTGCTTTCGAACTGCTAAGTTGGCAGGAGCTGGGACAGAGACGGGCGCTCATTCTGTCTTGCAGTACCCGATTCTCGAACTGCCGACTTGCCGAGCTTCCAGCTAACAAGGCGAGCTTCTTAACCACTGAGCCACCGCAGTCCCTCGCAAGCGGGTGGTGGGGACAGGTTGGACCCTCGGGCGGGGAGGATGATGACCCTGTCTCCCACCAGGTGAGGGACGAAGTGGCGGCCGAAGAAGACGAGCCCTTCCTGCGCCTCAACGCCGAGCTGAAGCGCGAGCTGTCCGACGGCCCGCAGCTCTACCGCCGGGCGCTGCGTGAGTGGGTTCGCCCCGGGGCAGGGGGGGGGGACGAAGAGTGGGAAGGGGCGCAAGGACCGCCGAGCCCAAGTTGCGACCGGGCTACCCAAGGAAAGAGTCGCCCACCGGAGGGGGGGGTGTGAGGCTGGCCCAGGGCTGGAGGACCGCCAAGGGTGGAGAGGCTGGTTTGATCGCACCCCTCCCCGTGCGAAGCTGTCGGGATAAGCTTCGGGCGAACCTTGGCACTCCAGATGTTCTTGGACTTCAGTTCCCAGAAGCCCAAGTCCTGTGAATCCACACGAATGGGTTTACAGCTATTCATCCACCCGCGCTGCCCTCAGTCGCTCCCACAAGCAGAAGTATGAGCGGGCGGGATGAATCGCAGTAAACCCATTTGTGTGGATTCACAGGGGGCTTGGGCTTCTGGGAATTGTAGTCCAAGAACAACTGGAGTGCCAAGGTTGTCATCACAGGCTTCGAGTATAGTAATAATTTAGTGTCAGAAATTACTCTTGGGTCAAAATTATTTTTTTGCTCAGGGGACATCCGGATGAGGTTCGTTTCATATCCCCAAGATCTTTTCCCACTGAAGTAGTCTCCATTTATCTACTTGCAATTTCTTGCTTTCAAACTGCTAGGTTGGCAGGAGCTGGGGCAGAGATGGGCACTCAATCTGTCATGCAGTACCCAGGTCTAGAACTGCAGACTTACTAGCCTTCCAGCTAACAAGGCGAGCTTCTTAAACCCTGAGCCATCGCAGCTCCTGAAGGTAAAGGTCTCCTATGCTTGAAAGCCAGTTGTGCCAGAGTCTAGTGAGCAGTGGTCATGTTTACAGCCAAAGAGCTGGTGTTGTCTGCCTATGCATACATTTTTGTGGACATGTGGCAGGCATGACAAAACACCAGAGTGCACGGAACACTGTTACATTACCCACCAAAGTGGTACCTGTTTACTTGAAATTTCTTGCTTTCGTACTGCTAGTAGTTACCCTTGAAAAGGGTTGCGGTGACTTAGTGGTTAAGACCCTGAGCTTGACTACCGGAAGGTTGGCAGTTTAGCAGTTAAAGATCTGAGCAGTGCACAATGAAGTGAGTGAACTCCTGTCTCTGTCCCAGCTCCTGCCAACCTAGCAGTTCAAAAGCAAGAAAGTCCAAGTGGATAAATAGGTACCATTTCAGAGGGAACAGTAAGAGCATTCCTTGCGCTCTGGTGTCTAGTCATGTCTGGCATATGCCTGTGGAAATGTCTGGAGACACAGATAGCGCTGGCTAGTTGGCTATAAATGGAGATGAGCACTGGACCCTAGAGTCGGATATAACTGGCTTCTAAGCAAGGGTGTCCTTTACGTTTGACCACTGCGACCTTTGATAACATAGGATAGAGGAAGAAAAACCGTCTATGTGACACACACACACACACACACACACACACACACACACACACACACACACACACACACACACACACACACACACACACACACACACACACACACACACACACACACACACACACACACAGAGGCAATTCCTCAAAGGATGGATGAAGAAGTAAAACTTGTTGTAAGGGCAGTGTGAGAAAGCAAGTGGACTAGCAGATACAGACCCATTTTTGGCTACCAGAGCACAAGATTGTCCCAAGTACTGTATAGGAGAAAGTGTCCCTGGCCATATTCAGAGTGCTTTCTAGAATGAATTTCTGCAACTTGAATGAGGCTTTCCTTACAGAGACAATTAACATAGTTACCTTTATAGCTCCATAAAGGAAAATCTTTTGATAGTACCAGCTTTCTGAAATCATTTCTTCTAGTCAGCTATTTAAAAAAAAAACCAATTCCATAATTCAGGGCCAATCCAAGACATTTTCCTATTCCAGACAGAAAAGCAAATAGGATTCCATCCTCAGCCAAGTCAATATCATAGGACCCATAGCTACCTAAAGTATTCTGGGACATGAGAAAGAAAACCCTACAAGCAGTTCTCCCACTCAAGGGCAGTAAAACGCAACAAGAAATTAGATATCAAGCTATTTACTGCCCTTTCATGATGCTCTAAATCTGCTGCTTGAGGTAGCTGCCTCACTCTGCCTTACATTAGGGCAATTTGCCTTAGCAATCTATTGTCTACTCTGTCAACAGCTGATGATCTCAGTAATTAGAGCTACCAGAAACCAAACCAAACTCCTGTATGCATTCGAAACCTGAACTTGATTTGTGGCTTCTTTAAGAGCTGGTTTCCCCTTCAGATTTTGTAGTAAGGTTGTGGCAATTAGTTGTGAAATTCTACACTCTTATCACACTTTTATTTATATGCCTGTCTCATGCACACAAACATATTTACATCTTTTCTCATATTCTTATTTATATTCTCTACCTTACCATTAGAAAAAATTAGGAGACTGCCTCAGGCAACATAAATTGTGGGACACTGATGGTAGACAGGTACATGTGCTAGGTGCTCTGCCTTGCATCAAATAACTAGCATGGTGCCTTCTAATGTACTAAAGGACACTGTTCAGAGCCCAGAAAAGTTAAATTTTGGACTATACCTCTCAGGTAGTAGCTTTTGGTTTCTGGGAATTGCCATGCAAAAAAAAAAAATGAGAGTATTTTTTTCAGAATCTAGGAGCATTGAAATATGGGTCAGCTGTCAGACTAATCAGCTATTGTATAGGGCACTGATGGCGAACCTTGGCACTCTTAAGTTTTCTTGGACTTCAATTCCCAGAAGCCCAAGTCAGCACTCCTGCTGATCTGGGCTCTTGGGAATTGAACTTCAAGAACACCTGGAGTACCAAGGTTTGCCATCACTGGTATATGGAATTAATGAAGTGGGATTACCATCTTGTCCCCTTGTCTTGGGCAGCAAAATGTTTTTGGCTTATTTAGCATGTTTCCAGATAAAACTTGTATCAAAGAATTACCTTGTCTCATTCATGGAGCAGACAGTTTGGACCACCTTGGTTTTCTATTTGTAATTCTTCAGTATTTCCCCACTGCTTCATCTTCTCTGCACCTACACCCAAGTCAGACACACATGCATATATTCTTAGGAAGGAATAATAGAATAACTTCACAAAGTGTCTTGTTACTATTAGCATTCATAACCCACTGTTTAGAAACTTTAAGAATATAAAGTTAGAATTGCTTTAAATTATCAAGAACAAGGTATCTTCCTTAACTGCCTCTTGTTAATAATTTAAGCAGATGGATGCTATACATCAGTCTGGCCAGGTTATCCTGCTATGGTAATAGAGTAGACCAGTGTTTCCCAAATGCTGGTGTTTGGACTTCAATTCCCAGAAGCCTAAGTCATTTCCCCAAAGCACTGATCAGCCAATGTACTGACTTAGGCTTCTGGGAATTGAAGTCCATCTGTGGGCTGTGTACCCCTTGTTGGGAACCACTGGAGTAGACCATACTGCCAGTGACTCAACGCTGAGTATCAGGCAGCGGTTAACTAAACTGACAACCCTGAGGATTAGTTGCTTCGGTGAAGTACACAGGGAAGGGTGATGGTCTCCAAGTGGATGAAATCCCACTTGGATCAATCTTGATGGAGGATAGCAGCTTCATCAATACTGGTCTGGGCCTGATGAGGACTTTGGGTGCCAAAAGGGCTCAGGGTCAGAAAGTGACTTGTAGAGATGGATCAGTGGTACAGGTGTCACGCTGCAATGCGGAAGGCAGATGAAAGACCACTGCATTATATTCTCAGGACAGTCTTCATGGCTGATCGCTATGATGATCATCAGCATTCGGAATCGGATACAGCACAAGAAGAAGATGGTATACATCCTCAATTTGATGTTCATATACTTTTCCCGCTATGATAACATATATGCACATTTGGTAATGTAGATTATGCATGTGGGTACAAAATGTGACAAGAAGCCCAGCTCCTTGAAGAAAGGACTTGGTCATTTTCTCTTCTCATCTGCAGGTTGCATTGACATGTTGAGTATAGAAGGGCAATTCACCTTCACAGCTGAGCAACCCCAGCTGCACTGTGCTACGTTCTTCATAGGAGACCCACAGGAATTCATCATGATAGACTTTGATTTGGTCAACATTGACTGCCAAGCAGGAGATTTTCTAAAGGTAGGCAATAACTGATTTCCCAAATAGGGCTCTTTAAAAACTGTGCATGTTCAGAATGTCAGAAGAAAGAGAGAAATAATAATTATGCTGGTCACAAGTTGGTTCTTTTCAGAAATTACTTGAACAGCACTTAAATCAATTGAATTATAAGGAAGATTTGGGATTAGTGAATCAAAGTATAGGCATATTATTGATGTAGACTGCATCTTCCAGAATCCCCATGGTCATCCTGTCTAAAATTGTGGGAGTTTTCATTGAAACAAGTAATTTTTTCAAGCTCTGATGTGAGCTGATAGGGTGAATGAAAATGTTTTTAAGGTCAATATCTTAACTGATGTTTTAAGCATCATTTTTCAAGTCTTCTCAGAACGGTTTCTTCCTAACTACCATCTTTTTTAAAAAAAATTTATTTGTTTAATAAATGTATGTTCCTCCTTCCTTAATATCCTGTATGGTTCACAATGCCTTCCCCATTTTATCCCCATAATGATCCTGTGGAATGGGTTTGGCTGATGGAGAATGACTGACCCAATGTAAACCAGTAGCTCTTGGTTACTGAGTGAGGATTTGAAGCTGGCTGTCCTTAAATCTAATCCATCCTTTCAACTACTATGCCACACTGGCCTCCCAAGAATGGTGGTGGTTGTGGATGTGGTAGTGAGCATGTAGTCATTTATGTTCAATGATGAATCTAAGTGGTTAAGAGCAGACAGGTGCAGGGCAGGCAAAATTCAATCAGAATTTTGCCAGTATAACAGCTTGCCAGTAAGAAGGGCACAAAATAAAGAACACTTAAAGGCCACAGAACAGTATGACCTTCAGTTAACTTTATGAGGTGGATTTGGTTTCATAAAAGCTTGTGCTGTAATGCAGGAGTCCCATCGTAGGTGTTCACTTATTTGTTTTACCAGCAACAGACTACATGACTACCCCATGAAAAGTCTTACCATAGCTGTGAATGACAACTGCAGCACAATGAAGAAACCTCATAATAAAGAGGAGGTCTGGGTCAACTTGGGATGCACTAGCTTAGGATGCTGAGATGAAGGAACTATAGAGCAGTAACTACAGTTGAGTTACAAAATTTCAGTAACTCAAATGGTACACTACAGACTTCTTCCATGTCTAGGCCAGACACGAAACTGCCAAAATGAAGGCACCATTTGGTGAGTTCATTTTGCAGTTCTTTTCACTTGATCTAATATGAGAAAGATTAGTCAGCAGCACAAGATTGCTGTTACCAGGGTATGCCTAATTGTGGTTCAAAAATACCATGATCTTTGAGGAGGCTCTTTTTGTGTACCCCACATTACAGACAACATGTCATTAGAAGCTGAAATTACTTTAATGGCCTGAAGATGTAACTCCAGAAGACTTTCCCCTCTGGGTAATTATACAGTAACACCTTACTTGGAAATGAGGCCCATGTTTACTTCCCAAAGACCAATCACAAAACAAAGCAAATTGATTTGCAAACAATGGGTATTGTGAAAAGTTTGGACTGTGACAATCAGACATCCTACAGCATTGAAGGAATTCCTTGTTCTAATCTAACAGCATGCTATCTGTAATGAAAAGTTTGACTTTCAGTACACTGCCTACAGTGAGCTAGACTGTTGGGAGAAAGCTCTTAAGTACTGTACCTTTAACCTTTTTGCTGAAGATCTTCTGGTTGTTTGGCACTAAGTACAAAAACAAAAGTCCACAAATTAGCCTTAAATGGTTTATTGTTCCCTTTTACTCATGGCACCCTGGGATTGTGCAGCTTGCCCAAGGCTACAAAGACTGGCTTTTCTCCCAGGAGGCACAGTGGGGAATCAAACTCCCAACATCTATCCAGCCAGCTTCCTAGATGAACGATAATGGGAGTGTAAAGTTGCATTCCTGCCAAAGTAGCAGTTCAAAAGCAAGAAATTGCAAGTAGATACATAGGTACCACTTCGGTGCGAAAGTAAACAACGTTCTGTGCTCTCCAGTGTTGAGACATGTCTGCCACATGTCTATGGAAAGGTCTGCAGATGCAGACAGTGTTTGCTCTTTGGCTGTAAACAATGATGAGCATTGAATCCTACAAGTCGGATATGACTGGCATTCAAGCAAAGGCGATCTTTACCTAAAGTTGCATTATCCCTTACTTTGTCTATGTTAGCTAAACCTAAGAGGAACGGACATTCAGTGACAACTGAAGGACCACAAGTTGCCCATATTTGTACTAAAGCAACACTGCAAACACCCAAAACAAAATGTTAAAAGCAAGTTTTAAGCTGACCAGAGTAGGTTGGGGACTAAATTTGTTCCATCCCATAATATTTAAATCAAGAGTGTGCCGGGGTGGGGATGGGGAGGTGGAATAGACAATATTGGAGAGCACTGAAATTTTGTAAGTACAAAATGCAGCATATCTTGCACTTCAAAATACCATCTGAACAATGAACAGTAAACGGCTGTGCACTTACTGCACTGAAAACTAATCCAAGAAAAGTAAATACCATTAGCAATCAGTTCTGTCTATGTATTTCTTTCTCTGATTCGGTTGCACTATGAAAGCCTTTTAATTTCCCTGGATTTAAAACTCTGGAGATTCTTGCATGTTTCTCTGCACATTTTACAGGTGGTAATAAAAAGTAAGAGTATTTGTTCAGAGACAGATAAAGGGTAAAGGTCACCGTTGCTTGAAAGCCAGTCATATCCGACTCTAGGGTTCAGTGCTCATCTCTGTCTGTGTTTGCAGATGTTTCCATGGACATGTGGCAGGCATGAGTAAACACCAGAGTGCACGGAACGCCGTTTGCCTTCCCACCGAAGCAGAACCTATTTATCTACTTGCAATTTCTTGCTTTCAAACTGCTAGGATGGCAGGAGCTGGGACAGAGATGGGAGATCACTCAGTCATGCAACACATGAGTCTCAAACTGCTGACCTGCTGACCTTCCTGTTGTCAAGTTCAGCATCTTAACCACTAAGCCACTGTGGTCTCCACGCTCAGAGACAATCACAGTGCATTTATAGATTGCTGCTATACGCAAGAATCCCTGGATCTCCAGAGACCCTTTTTGGGAGCAGAGGAAGAATTAGCACCTGTTCCTTTGTACCTGGCAGAAACTACAAAGCGAGACAAATACAAAAGCAACAGCTGAAAAATAAAGTGTCATAAACAAATACTGTCAGTAAACTGACACTGGGTATTGATCACTTGGATTATTCCAACTATAAATGCCAAGCTTCACAAATACATGCCCTCTAATTTAGCACAATTATTAAAATATAGGAAGTAGAAAAACTACAAAGAATGCCAAAGTAATTAACTACTGTAGTACTGTATGAAGTGTTAACACAACTAGCCCTTTGAAATTACTATTGATGTTAATTCTAAATTGTATATGAAAAAAATTGGTAAAAAATTTTTAATTGTTAAAACAGTGGGAAGTTGGTGGAAGAAAGGGAAGAAGCAGTCCTGTCATCACACACACACACACACAAATAGTAATAATAAAGGAGTGTAACAAAAATTGTGGTCACCTGTCACTTCTTTGAAAGAGCCTCCTCAAAAATGGTGGTACAGTATTTTTGAATCACAATCAGGCGTACCCTTGTGTTGCCCACTAATCTTTCTCATACTAGGTCAGGCGAAATGAACTGGAGAATGAACTCAGCAAATGGTACCTTCAATTTGTCTGGCCTAGACACATCTTCATGTCTAGCCTAGACACAGAAGAAGAAGAGTAGCTGAGCAGTATTATATATACTGAAGAATAGTTTTAGGATTGAAATGGGACATTCTTCTGCATATTTGTAGAAACAGCAATAATTGCTTTTGATACCTGATGGGATCAAGGTGCAAACATGGAGTTAGGCCGATTCAAATGGAAAGTTGAAGGATAAGCTTTGCTTGCCAGTTAATAGATAATAAGGAATGTTAAAACCACTAAACTCAGAAATTTTGTTATGATAAGTCTTACTAAAAAAATCCAAAACCCAAAATGTTAAGAATTGTCCAGATATAAAAGTTTAGACATTCTTATGCAAAAGAAATATGTGTCATCTTCCTATATTTTCTAACCTTTTAGGAACAGTTATTAATGGTGAGATGAGTTTATAAGATGAAACCTTAATCCGTGGTACAACTGGGCTACTGTAAAGATGATGTCAATATGAAGCAATTATCACAAAAAAAAGAATAAGTATGCTGTGGTGTTTAGACGAGTTAGATGTCGATTACACAGGAGTTTAGTCCACTCTGTAACCCTCTGCTAGAACAGTGGGGAGCATTCTGACAACCATCAACTAAATGTTTTTTGTTTGAGTGTTACCAACTATTCTTAATGCATACCAATCTGCCCCAGTGTAATGTGGGGTAGAAGACTACTGTTTACTTGGAATGATAAAGGATTGTTCCAGGTAAACACAGCTTCTTGATATGTGATTGCCTAGATCACTGCAGTGTGGAGCTTGGTATGTGTTCTTCATATACATCCATGGCATTGTGTAGAATGGGTACTGCAGATGACATTTTCCATCCTATTTTCGAGTGGAAAAAAGCATTTTTGTTTTAATTTGGTTTTTTTAAAATTCCATTACTGCATGCATAATTTAAATTGCTATAAAAATTGGACTGAAGATTACATCCTGACTGTGCAGCTTTGCCTTTACAAATGTTTACTGCCTTTCAGTTTTGTGGAGTTCACATTGCTGACAATGTATTGCAGTGTAGAAAACATAGCAGGATAGTACAGTATGGAATGATTTTTTTGAAGATTAAAATTTATATCATTATTGACAAGAATCAAATGGTCACTTAGGGTTTTTCAGCAATGAAATAATGAAGCAGATTTTTAATTAAAATCACAGCCATGGAAAATCACATTCATGAATCTGTTCCATTATGAGTAGTTGTGGATTCAACACCACAAGAGAACAGAAAATGATCTATAGTTTGTTCCCATTCAAATACAGTAAAACCCTGTTTTATAGAATTAATTAGTTTCCTTATCACAAAAATTCCTTATCGTGAAGTGCCCATAAGAATGCATTGCAGTTTCCCACAGTAATGCATTGAAAACAAAAATTCCTTATCACGAAGTGAAGTTTCCCATAGGAATGCATTGAAAACAAAACAAAAAACTATTGGGGTCGTGGCCAGGAGGACACACAGCAGAAGATATGAGTTTTCCGATCAATGCAGCAAACAGAAGCTTTGTGCAAAAAGGTTACTTTACTTAAGACACAAACAGAAGGCTTTAATTATGTACAAGATAACAGTAACATAAACAAGATACTGTAACTTCTCTATATAGCACACAGTTCGGTTCACTATGGCATTCAGTAAAACACACAAGGTTGTAACTCACAAGTTCGGTTGTTCAGCTAACAAGGCAGTCTTTGGCTGAGTGGTTGACCTCGGTATGCTGGACAAGTGACGATTCAGCATACATAGTTACAAAGCAGCTTCAAAGTCTTGGCAGATAAAGCAGATAGCTTTGCCCTCTCTTTTGGCAAGAGGAGCCTGCTGTTCCTTCTTCCAGTTGAAGTTCTTACCACACAAGCAGTTTCTTGTGGAAAAGTCCCAGAAGGCATCAAACTAGCATTCAGAGCATAGCCCTCAGCAAGCACATGGACAGTGAGCATGCAGGCTCCTACAACCACACAGGCAGCATGAGCACACAGGCTGTGGTGAACATGTTGGCTGAAGGTGTGTCACCAAATGCCTCACTATATGCAGGACCTTGGATTGCAAAGTGAGTAGGCAACACCTGTGTTTCCCAGTCAAAAACCTTTAAAGCAACAGTACTGTATTTCTGTAAAGTACAATACAGTATGCTATACAATGTAGTTAGGGCAAATACTTACTCCCTAACAAAAACCATTTTGAAAAAATTCTGTGAAGCGGGGCATCATTTTCAATTGATTTTTTTCCACGTGGCGAGTTTTCCGTAGCGTGAGGCGTCTATAAAGCAGAGTTTCGCTATCAGTTCTTTCTTAGATTGGGGCATGTGACTTGGTCATCATTTGATTTCAGTGAAATTAATCTGGAATGATTAACAAATTGTAATCTGTTTTTGCAAGACAGTTCAACAGGAAGGCTCTAGCACTGATGCTGGTTGAGTGCTACTTTCACCTCCTGGGATTTGCAGGCAGGTCATAAGCAATAATTGTACTCTCCACTGGTGCCTCCCTCCAGGTGTTTGATGGCTGGATACTGAAAGGTGAGAAGTTTCCTAGTGCCCTGGACCATCCTCTCCCCACTTCTGAAAGATACATAGATTTCTGTGAAGCAGGTCACATTAGAAGCACCATCAGGTCATCGCAGAATGTGGCCATGATCTTCTTTCGAATTCATGATCCAGGGAACGGATTCACATTGACAATGAGGAAGAAACCCAATCTTTTCCGTAAGTATTGTTTCATATTACTATCACACTACAATGAAAATAAAGGAGTAGTGATAGCTGAATCAGAAAGCAGGAGGGGATATGTGTTTATATAGGCAATACTGTGATATAATGTTTTATGGCTCATTCTTTAAAAAAAACCTGTTTTATGCCAGATAATGGGAATACAGTATTTATATTCATTGTTCTATTGTCAAATGATATCAATGCAGACTCATGGTCCTGTCATTTTAGACAATCGTATTGTAAATATTTGCATCAAGGTTCTAGTCATGCCCCCTCCAGAATCATTAACCCTTTGTTGATTGAGATAACTTTATGAGTTTCAATGGCAATATTTCAATTCATTCTGTTTTTAAATTGCTTGATGAAAACTAATAAGCAATTTTTCAGGTTTAAATTCAAACCCCATAGTTTCATTCTTAGAGCCTCATTAGCTGAGAAGTTGATTCCCAATCTAGAAATGTTGCACCCTTAAGAGGCAAGTGCTGTCTGTTTATTCTAACAGGCAGATTATGTGTGCTGTCAGTTCTGACCTGGTTACCCTTTCCAGGGTTGTCTAGGTAGAGAATAGAAGTTATTTACCATTCCCTTCTTCTAGAACAGTGTTTCCCAAATGCTGGTTTTTGGACTTCAATTCCCAGAAGCCTAAGTCATTTCCCCAAAGCACTGATCAGCCAATGTACTGACTGAGGCTTCTGAGAACCACTGTTCTAGAAGCACCCTGGGACTGTATGGCTTATCCAAGACTACTTAGGCTGGCTCTTCTTTCAAGAGGCACAATGGGGAATTGAACTCCCAACTGCTGGTTCCTTAGCCCAGATACCTAAATCACTGAGCTAGCTGGCCTCAATCCACTTTTAGCAGTCAGCTTGCTTTTGTTTGTAATTCATCAGTTGGGCTATAGCATAGTTTTGTTTGCATCTCTGATGTCTCAGGCATGTAGCACTGAAAAATTTGCATTGCCTAGAGCAGGAGTGCCCAAACTTTTTGGGCCGTGGGCCGATCATGTGGTTCAGGGAGCCGTATGGGCACGTTTTACTTCCATTTCCAGGAGCGACGAGGGCTTCGCTGGTTGGATGAATTGGCATTGGAGGCCGCACCTGGCTCCCCGGGCCTTTGTT
The DNA here is from genome assembly GCA_030440675.1 of Furcifer pardalis. Taxonomy (NCBI): domain Eukaryota; kingdom Metazoa; phylum Chordata; class Lepidosauria; order Squamata; family Chamaeleonidae; genus Furcifer; species Furcifer pardalis. The sequence continues at coordinate 79,160,977 of CP126896.1, forward strand.
TGGGCACCACTGGCCTGGAGGAATACCTTTGTCAGAGGAGGAAGTACACTTTTATATTTGTGGAATATGACCCATAATCTTCATGCTAGATGAAACCAGTAAATCACAACATTCATTCATTCATGTTAAAAATAGGATGGGGCTGCAGCCCTTTTGTTTTTAAGGTATGGGGCTGGAAGAGATGGAATATTCAATCCTAGATGGGCAGAATCTCACTCACCTTGGTCCTGAAGCTTCACATGACAAGCCTGTATAACTTTTCAATGCATGGTTTGTGACTAAGCCATTCTATATCTTTCCCCTGTATTAAAGCTTGCAATGTCATCTCTCAGACTCCCACTGGAAGGTTTACTATGGTTATTCCTCATCAGCACAGAAACTGCAGTTTTTCCATAATCTACCCAGTGGTGATAAAAATATCTGACCTCATGCTGGGACATTTGAATGGCCTTCACTTAAAGGTAAGTTTTTTCTTCAAAGGCTCTCAGCTACAATGTTAGCATGAATGACCAACGTATGCAAGTTCATAACTGCATGGGTTGCTGGTATTTATTCTGAGTGATTCAGTACACAAATATACACTTTTACTTTCAGCCTCTAACATGCATAGGACAGGGAAGGTTTCATGAACATTACTAAAATACCTTCCACACGAGAACCCAGCTTACAGTTGTGGTCAAATGAGTGAGGATCAACAACCTGAAGTTGAATCTGGACTAGACATAGCTGGTGTTAATAATATGGCAATTGTGGATCCAGTTGTCTCCTCTAATGGGGAAGTTTCCCCTTGTAAAACCAGTAAAGGTTTCGACTGTTTTTTAAAATCCAATGCTCATCCTGGAAAAACGGAGAAGCTGGGGCCAGGTCAGAATTTTCTCACTGACATAAAAACTCTCCCTGGAGCCAAGTGATATGGCCACACCAATCCAAATGACTGTAGCCTTGCAATAGAGCATTGCAATTTGTCTGTGCCCAAACTTTTTTTAAACTAAATTTTTATTAATTTTCAAAGTAAATAATAAAAAGAAATTCAAACAAAATGCACATATAACATTTCAATACAAAAAAACATAATTATACTACAATACAATAAAAACAATACAAAAACAATACAATAAAACCGAAAACCTGCTTTGAATTCAATATAATAAAAGAGCTCATTGTTTTTACTTATTCATCAAATATATACTCCTTATGCATATATATATCGTGTTAGAATCCTGAAACACCAATTTGTATATATTTTTCTGTTCAATTCTATTCTACTTATATCTATAATTTTTGATATAAAATACTCTCACTATTACTCTATTACAATAATACATAATCAACTAAGAAAAAAAGAAAAAAGATAAACACCTGTGATATTTACAAACTTTTTGGGCTGCAGGCTGATCATGTGGTTCCTCCCACCAAAAGTGGAAGTAAAATGAGCCTTGCAATCTGTTTTGCAACAGATATGTTTTACAGCAGGATGAGATTTTTTAGGCTGCCATTTTCTCTGCTTAAACCAGGGGAATCCAAACTATGGCCTGCAGGGCAGATCTGGTCCCCAATGCCAATTCATCTGACCCACACCATCGTCATTGCTCCCAGGAGTGACAAGGGTGATGTGGGTCAGATGAATTGGCATTGGGGGCCGGATCCGGCCTGTGGGCTGTAGTTTGGACACCCCTGGTGTAAAGCTACCCTTGAAAACATTTTGACTTATGGCATGCTCTAATGGCAGGTGCCTTCTGCTATGATTACATATCATCTATGCCAGTGGTCCCCAACCTTTGGGTTTTGGACTTCAATTCCCAGAAACCTAAGTCAATTCCCCAAAGCACTGGTCAGCCAATGTACTGACTTAGGCTTCTGGGAATTGAAGTCCAAAACCCAAAGGTTGGGGACATCTGATCCATGCTGTTCCAATTACACCAGCTGCCAGTAGTTTTCTGAGATCAGTTCAAGATGTTGGTTATTATTTTTAAAGCCCTACATTACTTGGGACCCACATGCCAACTGGACTCTGAGTCCTCTATTATTTCAGCTTTCTATTCACAATGCTGCTTTACTATCCCTATGTTGTGGCATTAGCTGCTTGCTAATTGATCCATGGGGTGGGGTGGGGTGGGGTCAGTTTTGAACTAAATCATCAGTGCTCAAAGCTATAAGCACCCTCATTTTTTCAGGTGAGTCTTGTTTACTGTAACAAGATGAGGACTTTGCCGCCCCTACCCCTGTGCCTATACCAACTGCCAGGGGAAGAAGAAGCCAGGGCAGGATGAGGACCTTGCCGCCCCTACCCCTGTGCCTATACCAACTGCCAGGGGGAGGAAGAAGCCAGGGCAGGATGAGGACCTTGCCGCCCCTACCCCTGTGCCCACCCCAACATATTGTAATGTAATGTAATGTCTGTAAGCCTCCCTGAGTTGCCACGGCAAGTGGGCGGCAATATAAATTTGAACTAATAAATAAATAAATAAATAAATAAATAAATAACCCATAATTATGAAAACGTCTGAATTGTTCAGTGAGAATATACTTTATTCTGTATCTTTATTTTTTCCCCTTTTATTTATAGAAGCCCTCTGCAGGTTGTGGTCAAGTGGGAGATTTTGTGGAACTATTGGGAGGAAATGGGTTAGATCCTTCTAAGATGTTCCCTTTAGCTGATCTGTGCCACTCCTTCCATGGCCCAGGTGAGTTCTTGTTTAATCACTATTATTAAAAATGTTTCAAAAATATTATAAAAGAAAGGACTAATTAAAGAATCTGTAAGTTCTAAATACAGTATATTGTTGTTGCCTACTTCTTTGTTCTGTGGTATCATGCAGTCAGTGATATCCAATGGCTATAACACATATGTGATCAAATTCACCCCAAAGAGCCTCTTAATTTAATGCTGGCTCTAAAGTGTTAATCTGATTATAGTTTGATGTTTTTCAATATAGCAGAGGAATTTAATGTCCATGGTGCATTTTAAAATTTTAAATAATTGCTATTTTAATTGAGAAGCTTTTTAGCTGTTTTATCTCAAGTACCTTTTAATAAATTAACTCCTTAAGGCAGGGGTGTCCAAACTACATATCAGGCCCCTAACACCAATTCATCAAGTCTGCAATGCCCTCACCACTCCTGGAAGTGGATGGGGGATGTGCCTGCCAATGTGCCTGTGTGTCCAGAACCACTTCTGAGAGTGGTAAAACTACTTCTGGGAGTGGCAGGGACGCATTTGCGAATACCCAGAGATGTCCAGAACCACTGTTGGAAGTGGTTTCTGACACACATGCACAAACATGCCCACTTCCAAGGGCGTGGTCAGGCCCACTCAGCTGCTCTGGGGCCATGGTCAGGCCCCCTGCATAAAAAGTTTGGGCACCCCTGCCTTAAGGGAAGCCACAGACTATAACTTGGCAGGAGTCGAGAGGACTGTGTTGAGGACAGGACTTTTTGGAGATCTCTCATTCACAGGGTCTCCATAAGTCAACTTGATGGCACATAATAACAACCTTTTAACATTATAAGTTAATTCTGCTTTAATATTAAAATTTATTTAAGAAAGTAATTTGTTATAGTTATATTCTGAGTTACATTATGTTTTTGTTTGTAGTCCTACCATCTCCAAAAATTGGTACTTTTCAGCATCAATGACTATGTTCGAGAAACTTTCTACCCTATCAGTAACAAAAATTGTCCCAGGTATAACAGAACTACAGTACTTACACTTAGTATAAAACTGTTTTTATTGGATACTCATGCCCTTTTAGTTTCCGGGACGCAGAGATACATCCAAGTACATCTCCATCTCTAATTCACATGTGTAATAGCATGTATTCATAGCATCTATCCGCACATTAATGAGCCTTTTGGAATTTGGACAATGAACAATTTGTAAATTATGTATACAGTACACGTATTTTGAACAGGACTGTAAGATAGAATGGAGCAACTGGAGTTTTGCCTTAGGGCACCAAAATCTAGAAGTGAATCTACTGATGAATGTTAAAAATAAACAAATAGCAATATCTCCTGGCCCTATTTTTAACCCTTCCTTCCAGCAAAAGCTTTCACTTTCTTTTGAAGAAGCACTACATCCATCATGATGGGGGATGGGGGAGGCAAGGACAGACTGTACCAATTGCCTTGGGTGCCAACATTGCTAGTTATAACATAGATTTTGTGAATTTGCATGTTTATAGGCCAGGGTTTCAACAATAAAGGCTATTTATTTTTTCTAGTCCATACTCTTTCATTTCCTTATCAGTTCTTAATAGTTGTAAACATAATAAGGTGCCCTTTCTCTTTGATTAGCCCAAATGAAGATCAGCTGTGACAACTCTGTGCTGAGAATGGTCTCCAGTGGCAAACATATTAATCGGGTAACATTTGAGTACCATCAACTGGATGAACATGAAGTAGAAAACAGAAAAGAGAATAGTCTTGAGGAGTTCTGTCTTTCAAGTGTCTGAGAAGCTGAACAAGTCACTTTTGGTTGTAATGTAATGTTAATTTTGAGCAGCTAATTTTATGAAAGTGTTCTGTATAAAAGTTTACCTTTTCATAATAAATCATTATTTCCATTATTAAAACAATAACAATAATAACATTTGCAACATATTGCGGACCTCTTCTAAGTGTATTTAATATCTCCAATACACAGAAATCTGTATGAATTCCAAAAGCAACAGGAGTACAGTACATATATATCCATTAATTTAATGCAAACGATAAGCACTTACACACACATCAAAGTATGTCGTGTTGCATTGTAAGTATTTTTTGCAATACAGTACTTGCATGACTCCCTGAAACTATTTTCAGTGCACATGCAAATTTTAAAACACCATGAAGCTTAATCAGCAATTTCTCCCCTTTACATCAGTTGCAAATGTTTACAAGCTCCGTATGGTGAAACTACCAATTTTATAAAAGAATATTCTGTATCAATGTGTGCAAAACTAGCTGCTTGGTAATTTCTTAATACAATGTATAATTATTTCTTTTTAATAAAATTTATAGCATGAAAAATGTTTCCCTTTTACTTGTGCAGACATAAATAAATACATTCAACGAACGGTCTACATCTAATTTTATTCAAGTTTCCCCCACCCCTCCAAAAAAAAATTTTCAATGAGTATGCTGCCATTCTAGAATACTTAGCCTTCCCTCCTTTTGTGGCAATTTTTTGTTCATTCTTGCTCTTTTATCACCTTTAGAAATTACTTATTATATTATGCCACTCTTAACTTGGCATCTGTTACCATTATTGGTAACATCCAAAATAATAATAATAATCTTGGGTATAATCATTATTTTACAAAACTACAATTCTCCCAAATCATGAGAAACATAATCTCCCATAATTATGTACTTTATCCTTCATTTCCTGTTTTAGTTTATCTGAATTAATCCTCTTCCAATCTTGCAAATGTTTAATAATAGTTATGCCAAAATAATAAATGAATTAACTTTATATTAATCTTAGCTCTTTCCTCCTTATCACAGTTAAATAGCATCACTTCTGACTTGTTTGAATTTATTTGAGAGTCAGCTAGTCCACCAAAATCTTTCAAATGCACCTTAATACAGTACTCTCCCAAAGCCCTTAATGGATCTTCCAATAGTTAACAGAAGATCATTAGCAAATAGGTTAATCTGAACTTTCTTTTTATGTCATTTGGATGGTTTATAAACACACAGTATTTTAATAAAGTGAATAACATATAAATTATACTGCAGGCATGGAGAAAGCTTTGGACAATTCAGGATAGATTTTTGTGTGAAAGCACCATGAGATCCAAAATTCCAGAGTTTAGCATTCTCTCAATCTTGTCCATATGTTTCTTGAACCTGGTTCTGTCTGATAGATGTCAGGACTCCAGTAAATAATGAAGTATATTATCAAGGTAAAGGTTGTCCCTGCTCGAAAGCCAGTCATATCCAACTCTTAAAATCTGGTGCTCATCCTCTACCCTGGCCTAAATTCAATTGTCAGTCCTACCTAGATTACCCTCTATTGATTGACATTGCAATTCTTTGAACATCCAACCAGGTTACACAGAGTTGTAGCTAGCAGTTCTGATGTCTGGGATGTCCTTGCATTGTTGGTGCAGCAAGTTCCATTATAAAGGTCTGTGTTTCTCCAACAGCAAAGTGTTGTGCCCTCTAAATTTTAATGCCCTGAATCAAAATACCACTTGACCTACTCTAGTTACGGCTTTAGTAAAGGCTGCCCTTGTTTGAAAGCCAGTCATATCTGACTCTAAGGTATGGTGCTCATCTCATTTGTAGCCAAAGAGCAAGCGCTGTATGTATTTGCAGATGTTTCCGTGGTCATGTGGCAGGCAGTATATAAGTGCACACTTTACCTTCCCACCGAAGGTACCTATTTATCTACTTGCAATTTCTTGCTTTCAAACTGCTAGTTTGTCAGGAGCTGGGAAGGAAATAGGAGCTCACTGTTGTGCAACATTTGGATCTCGAATTGCTGACCTGCCTACCTTCCAGTTGTCAAGTTCAGCATCTTAAGCACTAAGTTATGGCTCTAGATGGCAAACCTTGGCATTCCAGATGTTCTTGAACTTCCAATTCCCAGAAGCCCAAGCCCCGTGAAGCCACATGAATAGGTTTACTGTGATTCATCCAGCCCAGCCCACCCTCGTTGCTCCCAGAAGCGGAAGTAAAATATGGGAGAGCTTGAGCTTCTGGGAATTGAAGTCCAATAACATCTGGAGTGCCGAGGTTCGCCATCACAGCTCTAGGATGTCATAATTAATAATTGCATGACATGAAGCCAATTCCAGTTTATGAAAACCCTTTCCAGGATTTTCTAGGCAGAGAATTCATAGAAATGGCTCATCATTCTCTTCTTTTGGGGGGCAGTCTGGGACTCTGCAACTTGCCCATGGCTATACAGGCAGGTTCTTAATTATTGGTGCAGTTAAGCATCACCCCAACATCTCTCCTCGGATACCAGTCACATCTTTGTGCATTCAGTATGAAGATCTAAAAAGTGCCATAAGGGTATTTGACTGGACATGCTTACAAGTGCTCCTGTGATCAAGACATCTTACCTGGATGGAGCATCCACTCTGGGAAACACTGGAAGTGTGTTCAGATGAATGCAGTTACAAATGTCTTTTCAGGCTTTTGCATTGACCATGTGAAAGCTTGATTGGCACCTGGGTGGGGAAGCTGGGATTTACAAACATGCCTCCATCACCACCACAGCAGAACCTTCCTCAATTTAAGGCCATGGTGCGTCAAAAGGGCTAGAGTGCCTCCATATATCAGTTTCTGGGAAATACAAGATGGAGGATGCTCTTCCACACATGCCATTCCTCGCAGGCTTACCTTGGGCTTCTGGTTAACTATCAGGTTAGGATAATGTTAGACTTGGATAGTATTTGGTCTGATAATAATAATAATTTTGTACCAGAGATTAATCTGGGTTGGAAGGATTTTTGCTGGAGAAACTCAGCTCAGAAGACGCCCCTAATGAGGCTCCTTTTATGTCCCCAAATGCAGCCCTCAAGTATCGAAACCTGACCTTCCCATCTCTAACCACTAAGCCACTGGGGGAGCAAAGTGATCATTTCATGATCTTATGGAGAACACTGTTCCTTTGCTGGTGCTGAAGAAAGACTCACTTGTGTGGATCTTGTACATCAAGGGTTCCAAACTTTTCATGCTAGGTCACGCTCTCTCAGCTTCGAAGGCTGGATGGCTATTTTGCCCTGCCTGCATGCTGGGGTAGCCATTTTATCCCAACAGCTTCAAAGGAGTGGCCATTTTGTTTCTCAAACACCCTTGGAGGGATGGGGCCCTCACATAAAATGGCACAATGGGCCAGATCCGGCCCATGGGCCTTAGGTTGGGACCCCCTGCTGTACATGGTCTATAGCAGGAGCCATAGCAATTACATTTATATACTGCCCATAGTACTTGGAGCACTCTCTGTGTAGTTCACATGGTACAGTGGAACCTTGCTTAACAAATGGCTCGGTTAACACACAAATCGCATAACAAAAGGAAATCCATAGAAAATAGTGCTGTGGCTCGGTTAACAATTTTTTTCTGGAACAGATTAATTGGTTTTCAATGCATTCCCATTGAAACCACATTTCAGTTAACAAATTTTGGTTTTTCAATGCATTCCTATGGGCAATTCACTTTACAAATTTTTCATAGTACAAAAAATCCCAGAGAATGCATTAAATTTGTTAACTGAGGTTCCACTGTAATTGCCATTTTTGCCCCCAGCATGATGAGTCCTTGTTTTACTGACCTTGGAAGGACAGAAGGCTGAGTCAACTTCAAACCCACCAGGATTGAACTCACATCATGCTCAGAACTCTTTCCTTCCCCCCCAAAAAACAACAACAACAACAACCCACTGGAACAGTATAAGATATTATGCAGGGTAGGGCAGCTGGTGGAGGGAATCCATAAACAGTTGGATCCATGCTGTTTGGCTTCATATCAATAATATTCCACTCATTGCCATGCTGTGGAAAGTGAAGCCCCTTGACAGATATAAAAAATGAAACTATAATTTTTGAAAAGAGTTAGGCTTGGATCTTATGGCTCAAGAATAAGAGCAAAACAAAGTGGCAGGGATAAAAAGGAGCACAACATGTGACAAACAGGGGGGGGAGCCCCAGAACTTGTAGGTCTTTGCACCAATGCCACAAATGCTGACATATCAAGGTCAAAGTCTCTCTTGCTGGAAAGTCCATTGTGCCCGACTCTCTAGACCAGGGGTTCCCAAACTTTCCATGCCATGGACAGGTCACGTGGTTGAGTGGGTTGGTCACGTGGTTGAGTGGGCCAGTCACGTGGTTGAGCGGGGCCAGTCACATGGTTCCTCCTGCTGTAAAACCTATCTGTGTTTACAGCAGGTGCAGGTGCATTTACACATGCGTGGGCACGTTTTACTGCAAGAGGAACCATGTGACTGGCCTGCTCAACCACATTAACGCTTCCACTTCTGGGAGGAGCGAGGGTGGTCCCAGGCCACATTAATTGGTGCCACGGGCTGGGTCCAGTCCATGTGCCATAGTTTGATCACCCCTGCTCCAGATCCTAGGGCAGTGAAGGCGAACCTTTGCACTCTAGCTGTTCTTGAACTTCAATTCCCAGAAGCCCTGATCAGCAGGAGTGCTGACTTGGGCTTCTGGTAATTGAAGTCTAAGAACAGCTGGAGTGCCAAGGTTCACCATCACTGCCCTAGGAATTGTGCTCATCTCTATTTACAGCCAAAGAGCCAGTGCTGTATGTGTTTGCAGATGTTTCCGTGGTCATGTTGCAGGCTTGCTTTCAAACTGCTAGGTTAAGCTCTGCAGACCGCTGCCAGTCCTTTCAAACAGCTACAGCCATGGAAATGCTTTCTTTAAGACAGGAAGTGTTTTAAGTTAAAGTAAATATACCTTTATTTAATAAATCTGTAGAGCTATCTTATTCTTTGAGTAAGGCAGGAAAACATTTCTGCTTTCTTGGTGTGCCTAAAATAAGTCAAAGATAAACAGAGGAGAGGTCTGGGATAACCATAATTTAGCATCTTTTAGGTCTGTATCACTGCTTCATCTAAACAGAATTTATTTTATTATCCCTCTATGCATTTTCTTCTCCTTGATGAACTCAGTGTCAACTCTAACATCCCCTGTGCTTTCCCCTCCAATATAAGTTAGATTGTACTTCAAAGAAGTGATTCATTACAATCATTTTTATTTACCACCTCATTACTGCTGGTATCTGAGGAGATTTTCTTGCTGAGAAAGTGACGCACTTTCTCCCTTTTCCACTTTGTCTTGGCTACTTATCTATAAAGATCAGCAACTACTAATCATAGCTGCTACAGATTTTGTTCGCACATCATTTCCTATAAAAGGAAATGCAGTATATTACACGTGAGTCACTACAAAATGAACAGCTTTCATTATCTGCCACTATTTCAAACTAAATTGACATTTACAACATGACAAAAGGCATGGCACTGCTTCAAGTCTCCCTCTCTTCCTCCCTCTTTTTTTATTGAACAATATTGAATAAGACAATGCTTTGTCTTAATGGTAAATCAGTAGCTGCCTGAGCAACATTTTGGATTGAAAAGGTCTCTCTGCCAAAAGATGTCACAGCCATTGATTTGGATACTGAAAAGCAAGCACTTGTAGAAATCCACTTCTGTTTTCCCCCACTGCTTGGAAAAGTTACTTTTTGAGACTACTGTTCCTCGAATTTCTCATAGATATGTTTTTCTGTGCACATGGGGCTAAATGTCAGAAGTTCCTGCCTCCAAACTAATACCTCTCCTACTGGCAGGTAAATGGGTAGTTCTTCCATAGCTTCAGACATGAAGAAAGTTAGTATTTGAACCACAACTCTCACAGTCCTACAGATAGGTCTATGGATACCTTAATGCCTGGGCTGATCTATTTGACCATAGGTGGTCTTTTAAGTAATTTCAGTATGATTGCAGGGGAAAGTTTCCATCTAAAAAACCTGGATGTGAGCTCGGGTGGGCTTTGAATCATATTCTTGATCTTAAAAGGCAAAGCAAAGTTAGGTTAAGGCAAAATTGCAATTGCCAACACCAATGTCTGGCCAGACATTCCACTACAGTAATGGAGTAGACCGTACAGCCAGCGACTCAACACCAAGTGTCAGGTGGTGGTTAACTAAACTGACTCCCTAAAGGGACCAATGGCTATGGGCGGAGGAGCCCCCTTAGGTGGGGTGATGATCCCCTCAGTGGAGGAAATGCCACTGGAAACCATCACACTGGGCCCAACAGCAAAATGAGCAGAGGAGGAACTCTGATTCACAACAGTCATGGAGGAAAAATGACCAGTGGTCATGGAGGCAGAAGAGGCCATGCCAGATGGACTGGCTGTGAAGGTGCACCTTGATAATATTGTCAAGGCTGTGGCAGTCCATTGCAGTCCCAGTGTTAAATCCTGCATGTCTCATTTCATGTGTGCTTCTGGAGATGGCCCTGTGATTATAGTGTGTGGGTCAATTCATGACAAGCTGGGATCCACCTTAAACAAATTCACAGCAATGACATTTTCCCTGCTTCAGGAAAAAATGCATTCTTGGATATGTGTTGCAGTCCATGACGGCAATTGCAAAATTCCACTTGTTTTAAAAATTAAAATTAATTAGAATTTGACACACATGTTTAGGATATTTTATCACATTATGCAAGGTTTTCCTTGAAAAAAAAATGCTCACTAATTATCTAGTAGATTTAATCATGGATGAAAGGAACAGCATGACATGTGTAACTGAAACCTGGATGGATGTGGATGGCTATACACAGCCTTTTTCAAAAGCCCACTTTCATGACCTCTGCCCAGCAACAAGGGAGACCGGGTTGGTCAGTGCCACAGATTTTCCTAATAGGAGCACCTCAACTGTCTTGTCATGGGTTTTTCAAGGTAAGATATATTTGACAGCAGTTCTTCATTGTTCTGCACAGTACCAACTAATGCAACTTGAGTATCGCTGTCACCAATGGCTTATGCTATCTGATAGTTTCCTTTCAGTAGTTTGTTCATCTCCATTGTCACTGGAACTGTCTATTTTCTTCTGCTGATGCAACCAATAATCCTGAAGACAATGGATGTTTGTGAATCCAGACTAATACTATAGTGTAGCCTTCTGATGCATTTGATCTTCATTTCCATTACATATTCAATCACCCATCCCACATTAAGGTATGCATCCAAGACAATGGGCTACAACTGAATCCTGGCAAGACTGAGTGGCTGTAAGTCAGGAGCCCTGCATTATCATGGGAGCTACCATCTTTGGTACCGGATGGGGCTTTTTTTGCCTCAGACAGACCCGGTGCATAATCTGGAGGTCCTCCTGGACTCACGACTCCTGCTCAGTGAGCAGGTGGCAGTCATGGCCAGGAGGGATTTCGCACAACTTGACGTCATTCGCCAGTTATACCCGCTTCTGGACCAGGACTCCTTACTTATGGTCATTCACGCGCCGGTCACCTCCAGATTGGATTATTGTAATGCGCTCTACACGGGGCTGCCCTTGATTCAGAGGCTTCAACAGGTTCAAAATGTGGCTGCCCGCATGGTGATGGGGTGTGGACATTATGCCCATGCCTCACCCCTGCTGCAGGAGCTCCATTGTCTCCGGGTACAATTCAAGGTGCTCGTGATTACCTTTAAAGCCCGACATGGTAGTGGACCAGGGTATTTAAGAGACCGCATCACCCCAAGGATATTTGCCCATCCCACTAGAGCCGACCAGAGGGGTTCCATGGTACTTCAATTGGCTAGAGAGGCTCATCTCTCTAGCACAAGAAAGAGGGTCTTCTCTGTTTCTGCTCCAGCCCTGTGGAACCTCCTGCCAACTGAGCTTTGTCTCCAGGCAGAGTTTTTACTCTTTAGAAAAAAACTTAAAACCTGGCTGGCACAGCGGGTGTGGGGTGGGGCCTGGGGAGATAATAGCCACGCCAGCCTGGCTTATATGAGTGTCATTCAGGCTTCTAGCTTTCAGTCTTAGAAATTTTATGATGTGGTTGTTTGTGCATTTTAAATTTTAAATAACTTAATATTTTAATGTTTTTAATTCATTGTTTTGTAGAGTTTATATTTATGTTTCTATATGTGTAAGCCACCCAGAGTCACCTAGTCAAGAAGGTGGTGATACAAATGTGATTAAATAAATAAATAAATAAATAAAGAGAGGAATGCTAGGAAAATATAGTAAAGGTCACCCTTGCTTGAAAGCCAGTCATATCCAACTCTAGGGTTCGGTGCTCATCTCCGTTTATAGCCAAAGAGCCAGCGCTGTCTGCGTCTGCAGATGTTTCCATGGACATGTGGCAGGCATGACTAAACAGCGGAGTGCATGGAACGCTGTTTACCTTCCCACCAAAGTGGTACCTATTTATCTATGTGCAATTTCTTATTTTTGAACTGCTAGGTTGGCAGGAACTAGGACAGAAACGGGAGCTCACTCTGTTGTGAAGTATTTGGGTCTCAAAATGCTGACCTGCCGCCCTTCCAGTCATCAAGTTCAGCGTCTTAACCACTAAGCCATAAGGCAGCAGGAAAAGAGGGGAACCAAATATGAGAAGGATTGACTGCATAAAAGAACTCTGCTCTTGAGTCTGCAAGAGCTGATTAGCTCTGTTAATGATAAGACATTTTGGAGGTACTGTACTGTACTTTACACTTGGGGACTTGCATGGGTCAGAGATGACTTGATGGCATATAACAACAACAAAGCCCAAATGTAGAACTGACCCCAAAAGTGAGGTGGGATTACCCCTCACTGAATTTCACAGAAGCAGTATAATAATTATTTTTGTGTCAGAAATTATTCTGTGTTGAAGGATTTTTGCTGGAGAAACTCAGCTCATGGCACGCCCGAATGAGGCTCCTTTCATGTCCCCAAGATATTTTCCCACCCAAATGGTCCCTATTTATCTACTTGCCATTTCTTGCTTTCGATCTGCTAGGTTGGCAGAGGGGACAGAGGTGGGAGCTCACTCAATTGTGCAGCGCTCGGGTCTTGAACTGCCGACTTGCTGGCTTTCCAGCTAACAAGGTGAGCTTCTTAACCACTGAGCCAGTGCAGCCCCTGCTACAGAAGCAGTGAAATGGTAATACTATTACACAAGGCCTGCGGTGGATTCCAGTATTGTTTCTGTTTTAATTAATCCTTTCTTTTGGCCTTTATTAAATTGTGTCCAGCTGAATGGGTAAAAGAGGCAGTAAAGAAGATTTAATTGTGATGTTATTTAACATGTACAGTACTTGTTTAAAATTATATGACATATTGAGATCCCTGATGGGGTGGAAAGTAATCAATGAAAATAACCAAATAAAAGAGCCATTCTCTGAGGAGGAAGTTTTTGTGTGACAATTCAGATCAATATTAAATTGTAGTGTTAACATATGAAACAAAGATTGCTGTGGTTTGTTACAAAAAGTAGGAGGATTGTGAAAGAACACAACGTATGGATAGACAACTGTACAAATTCTATTCATCCTATTTTTACCAGCCCAAATGACATGTTATCTTCTGTGCTTCATGATTACAAATCACAGTGGCTATTGTTGTCAACTCTTAACTGGTTTCATTTGCTCTTTCTTCAGTGAAGCTCATTTCTAAATCTATTTACAAGCTTTGCTTTTTTTAAATTGGAAAGCACTCCCTAGAGCCTAAAAGCACAATAGCTCTTCTTGTGGTCACTGATCTTTATAGTTGTTCTTAAGCTGATAACGACATTTATCCCAAAGCCTTTGTTTGAAAGAAGCACCAAACTTGAACATGCCATTTGATTTGTTTCTTTGCCCTCTTTCTAAAATTAGTTCTTATTTTGATTAATTTACTTTTGACAACATTACAACAGAACACTACTTTCTAGAACCTATACAGATTTTCCCTTTGTATATTGAAATAGCACATTGATGCTGAGGAAAGCCACTTATATCACACTGATAAATAAATTCCAATTTGTTCATAACAGATTTGTGGTATTTCCAGATGGATAGCTCATAGTAGTACCAATTAAAATGTAGTGATTCTACTTTCACCTCATGGAAAAAGTTATTGAGCTGAATTGAGTTTTTGTAGAAAAAATGGTGGAGAAATGTAATGAGGTTACAAAGGGCAGTAGACATCACTATTGTTCTCTTGTAAAATCCTGGGCTTGGAAGCCTGGTGGTTGTACAGAGACTGTTCTAGAAAACAGAACAGAACTGTTCTAGAAAACTAAACCTTTTCTACAGTTGAAAATTTGAATCTTGGAATATTTTTCCCAGCCTTGCTATCTGGAGCCTAAATAATTATACAGTAATACCTCGGTTAACGTTTACCTCGGATAATGCTAAAATCGCATAACGTTAAGTAATCTGGGGAGGAGAATTGGATCGAATAACGTTAAGGTCCTATGGGATGGATCGGATAACAACCGCTAAAGCCTGTGCGGTTACAATGTATCTCTGTGGAGCTTTAACGTTATCCGATCCATCCTATAGGATTTTAACATGCATCGGATAGCACTAAAAATCGGATAACACCAAGACTTGTGGAACCAAGTCTTAGCGTTATCTGAGGTATTACTGTAATTAAATCTTGCTGAAAGCAAATTGAACATGAGGTAGATTTTTATTTTATTGATAGCTGCTACTGAATTAAATACACTTTATTATTTTGTAGTATAGCAACTAGAAGCAATATAACACATTCCTTCCACAGTGAGATGAAGCCTTCCTTTTATTTAAGAAAAGAAAAGAAAAGGTTGTGTGGTCTTCATATAACATCCCAAGACAAGGAAGGGTGATACTTTTACTAGACCATTAAGATTTTACATGCAGAACTTGGCATTCAACTGGCAGCTTTTTTTACTAATAAGTTTGGACCATTCTAATCCACATCACCAGAGCTGAAATCCAAAAACCTATTGTTTCTGAGCAGATTCTGCAACTTCCATTTTGGAACTCACACTTTGCCAGCACATTTGGCCATAGATTTTGGAATGTTTTATCTTCATGTTTCCAGCTCTGTAATACCCAGACTAATGAAGGCTTGTGTAGAGTTAAAACCAGACTGGGGGTGTGAGAGACTTTAGTGGTCTAGTAATAGTATCACTCATGTTAGTCTTCAGATCCCTTTATTGGTTACCAACGCATGAACCATTGTTGTTAGGTATTTCATACCTAGATAGGGGCACAGTTGTACAATCATCCAAAGTTGGCAAAGGGCACTCTTGGCACTCTCCATAAAGAGTGCTGGTCCCAAGAATACCCCCAAACTGCAAACCTGATCTCTTAGGGCAGTGGTGGTGAACCTCCACGACCACCCCAGGAACATCACAGAACTCTCCCTGCCTGTCAGACAGAGAGAATGAGGGTCAGCTGTGTGGACCGGCCAGCCCAGCCATAAAAGACCTTGCTGCTGCCTCCACGACCACCCCAGGAACATCACAGAACTCTCCCTGCCTATCAGACAGGGAGAATGAGGGTCAGCTGTGTGAACTGGCCGGCTGGCCGAAGACTGCTGTTTCTATTGACTGTACTATATTTTTTACACTGTATGTTAATGTGTTGTTTTATTGTTTTTTCTTTTTATGTAAAATTTATTGATTGCATTATCTATGCTGCATCTGTTGTTATATTTTTACATTATTCTGTACAGTATTTATATTTGAGATTGTGATACTCTATATGTTGCTTATGTTATGTGAGCCGCTCTGAGTCGCCTCAGCGAGGTGAGTAGAGCAGTATATAAGTCTAATTTAATAATAATAATAATAATAATAATAATAATAATAATAATAATAATAATAATAATAATAATAATAATAATAATAATAATAATAGTTATTATTATTATTATTATTATTATTATTATTATTATTATTATTATTATTATTATTATTATTATTATTATTATTATTATTATTATTATTATTATTTCTCCTATCTTGAGAAATGTAAACTTGAGTAACATTGGACTCAAATTCTGGGTTTAGTAAAGAGACTTGCCAATCAATACAATCTGCTAAAAGTGAGTGAGTTATTTTCTCAAACACTTCTGACTAAATCTCCTGGTTTTTCATCTTTTGGGGGGCAGATATAATTCCTAATTAGTCTTATTTTTGCATGGTTCACATGAAAAAAAAATGGTGTATGGTTTTTAGTTCTAACCATAAAACATTATGCACCAATTATTTTTATAGTTCTGTAAATTATGAAAACATGACCACAAAAATGTGGACATTACAGTCACACATTCCTAATTAATGTGTTAATTCTCTTGAGGGAATTAACAAATGCTTACAATATGGTGGCTAGAAAACTCTTGAGAGAAACAAGAAGATTTCACATGCCTGGCCCTTCCCCAGCTAAAATTAATACCCATTGTGTGAACTTAACCAACAACCTGTTTGTTTTATCATCTTCTGCTAGACTAGCAGAATGGCCTAGTTCTCCTTTTCATCTCTCTTGATCTTAAATACTGACAGAAATCCTGTTGCTTAGTATAGAGGTCAAACTACAACGGACCCTATTTGTGACTTACACATGAAAAGTAGGCCTGCTTGATTCAATAGAACTTATGAAGGAGTTGACTCACCATATCCCCACTGATTCAAAGGACCTGCTTTAGAGAAACTTACTACACTAAGCAGAAGGATTTCAACCATTGTATCTTATGGCACACAGCTGTCTTTTCAATAGCAATGCTTGAAATAGAGTGTTCTCCATTCTTCTTTATATAGCGCCATCATATTTTCTCATAGTAAATTAACTTCAACATGCATTTCACATTTGCTGCAATGCTGACTTTGCGGCTAGAAATAACTACTGTGACGTAACTAGCACAGTTGCCAAGAGTCTGTATCTAACTAATGCAACATCTAAATATTGAGTTAGCCAATTGTTCAGAAAAGGCTATCCTGTGGCCTATTCCTATCAGCAGGTTCCTTACAATAGACGGAGGCAAATAATGTGCTGAGATAGGCAAGTACTGTATTATTAATGGCTCATTTATTACTAATTTAAAGCATTTCTATCCTCTTCTTGGGACTGTGGTGGCTTAGTGGTTAAGATGCTGAACTGAAGACTCAAAAGTTGGCAGGTCAGCAATTCAATTGTAGTTTTCTCCCTTTCCCCTTGACAAATACATAGTTAATAAATTTCACACAAATTTCCCCAAAATCAGTTTCTTTAATTATACCTCTTTTACATCTTAATTCATAACTAGACACGGAACGCTCTTTACCTTCCCATTGTTTCTTGTGAACTGCTAGGTTGGCAGGAGCTGGAACAGATGATGGGAGCTCACTCCATCATCCAGCGCTTGGGTCTTGACCACCTGACCTTCCAGTCATCAAGTTCAGCATCTTAACTAATAAGCCACCCCAGTCCCTATTCTTGAGGGTACACAAGAACAAAACCAGATTAGAAGATGGAGCTCACTGGACAATGAATAACATTAAAGGAGGATATAGCTGAAGAGCTCAACCTCTCCTATGTCAGGTGGACAACCCTGAATAGGCTGAGGGTTGGAGTCCCTAAATGCAAGACCAACATTCTCAAGTGGGGGCTGCTGGTGGAGAACAGCATGCTGTGTGAATGTGGAGAGGTACAGAATCTAGATCATTTGCTGGTCTGCTAGTTATTATCAGAAACGTGTAGTGATGGGGATTTAACTTTGGCCAATGACAAAGCCAAGAAAAAGCCCTATGCAATGTGGCACCCATATATTAGGAGAAAATGCAAACTGCCACCTTCTCTATCAACATGTTAGTTACTGAAACATGACAGGTAGTTTATCCATGTGAACTGTATATCCCACAATTTGGGAAGAGAGGGCTTGATCACATAAGAAGGCTATGTGGTGGGTATAGCAGCTCCCATATAGCAGCTTCAGATGTACTGTAATTGCATTTCTGCGCTTGAAGTGAGAACCAAAGACTTTGGGGCTAACCCATTCTCCTTTTGCATGGGGATTCTACACAGTTTGAAGCACCTTAGATTAGGGCTTTTGGCGATTAATCAGAAACACTGGGACTAGGAGCGAGCAGTGCAGGAGCAGATGGCGATTCTCTTCTGTTTGCGGCTGCCCCCTCTCTTCATTTGTTTGCTACTGCTGAGTTTGTGGAAAGTTTACTATCACCCACTAATTAAGCCACTTCACAATACTGTATTGGCAAATTCAAAGCAGAAACCTTGATTGGGATTGTTCCCAGCGATTGCACAAGCTGAAACTATCCAAACCAGTTCTACTCGGACCAGAAACACTTTGGTGGCAGGCTGGTGCACTCTAGCAAAGGCATGGCTGATGGCTGACTTTAAGAATAAACCTGCTAATCACTGCAGCACTCCAAAGATAAAGGTCTCCCTTGCTCAAAAGCCAGCTATGCCCAAT
Source organism: Furcifer pardalis (assembly GCA_030440675.1). Classification (NCBI taxonomy): domain Eukaryota; kingdom Metazoa; phylum Chordata; class Lepidosauria; order Squamata; family Chamaeleonidae; genus Furcifer; species Furcifer pardalis. The sequence goes on from CP126896.1 coordinate 79,179,871, forward strand.
TCTAGGGTGCAGTCCTCATCTCTGTTTACAGCCAAAGAGCCAGCACTGTCTGCATCTGCAGGTGTTTCCGTGGTCATGTGACAGGGATGACTAGATGCCCGGGGCACAAGGAATGCTGTTACCTTTCCCAATGAAGCACTATCTATTTATCTATTTGCAATCTCTTGCTTTTTAACTGCTAGGTTGGCAGGAGCTGAGCTAAATGGCGTTGTAGTCAGGCCCATACAGAATCTAGTTAGAACTGAAAGCTCGTTGTTGTTAGAGAGACATGATTTAACTGCATTTCTGTGTTCGAGAAAATGTGTTTGCCATCAAAGGAAACCCCTGCATGGGTCCTGGAGAGCAGTCACAAAACAAAGCAAGTTAATTTGTAAACTACACAAAGAGATGTTCCTGCTATGACACACACAAATCTAGCAAGCAAGCAAGCAAATGAATCGGCAATTTAAAAAAAGTAAAAGCAATAGCATTGGAGCACCTTAAAGATTGACAGAAGGCATCTCCATGTAAGCTTTTGTGAATTGCAGCCCACCTTCCCAACATATAGGGTAAAGGTTTCCCTTGCTCGAAAGCCAGTCGTATCCGACTCTAGGGGTCAGTGCTCATCTCTGTTTCTAAGCCGAAGAGCCAGCGCTGTCTGCTTCTGCAGACATTTCCATGGTCATGTGGCAGGCATGACTAGACACCGGAGCACATGGAACGCTGTTACCTTCCCTCCGAAGTGGTCCCTATTTATCTACTTGCAATTTCTTGCTTTCAAACTGCTAGGTTGGCAGGAGCTGGGACAGAGACGGGAGCTCATTCCGTCCTGCAGTACTCGGGAATCGAACTGCTGACCTTCCGCCTCCCAGTCAGCGTCTTAATGACTTAAGCCACTGCAGTCCCAACATAGAGAGTGAAATATTTCGCCCACACAAAACTTATAGGAAATAGAAATGTTTAAATATTTCACTCCATCAGTCAGAGAAAGGGACTTTAACTCACAAGAGCTTACACTGAAATACATTTGTTAGTCTTTATGGTGCCACAATACTTTCATTTTAATTTTTGTTCTATTTGTGTTGTACATGTTGAAACAGACTAACACAGCTATCTCTTTGAAAACTCTCACATACAAACAACTATTAACTTCTGCTGACAATTTATCCATAATTGGAGAAAGATCTTCCACGAAAGACCTAAAGTATGGATCTATTTCAGTGATTGATTGTTCCTGTTTACAAAAGAAGGGTACATGAAATTTTTGTGTTTCTTTTGTGTTCTTTTTGTCAAGAAAGCTTTTGGTGCCCTTTTACCCTTTCACTGTCAAATTCTGCAAGAAATTTTTCATTCAATTGTATCATGGACAATCAAACAAACAACTGGGAGAAGTAGCCTGTAAACTACTGAGGAGCGCTCTTTACTTCAGTCATTCCTTGTGGGATTTCTGTGTTCTGAGCTCCTGGTGCCCCCCATCTTGGATTGCCTTACCACCTGCCCATGCTGTACCTTCTGTGGTTCCATCTTGGACGTTGTTGTTGTTGTCGTCGTCGTCGTTGTCTGCTCTGGTGAGTGTATGTCTCCTTGTGCCAGGCACACAGCAATGAACTAATACTGTTGACTAGTTTTGAATGTGAGAATATGAACTAGTTCCTACACTGGTCTAATGATGTTTTTTTCTTTCTCATGTATTGCCATCTGCTTTTGGAGTAGACTGATTCTCTGTTGCCTTGCCTCTGTTTTTTAAAAGTAGTTTTCAAGGGGTCTTTATTGCTTTTGGGGTGTCTGAAATACAAATTGAAACACCCGAAAGAAGCTTTCTCTATCATGTAAAATGAAGGACTAGTACACACACAAAAATATAAAAATGAAAGAGGCACTCCTTCCCCTATAAAACATAAAGTAAAAGAAATATGATTTTTTTTTATTGTGCATATCCCCAGGTCTGTTTCTGCCCTGATATAAAACTAGCTTGAATAATTGTGAAGTAAGAATCCTGAAACATACTGCTGTCTAGAGAAGAGGGAGTGCATGAAGCATAAAGGGTTTTGTAACCCAATTTTTTGGGCTAATGTCTGAAGGGGTGTAAATTGTAGCTTTCCCACAATTACAGCATTTAACTCCTACCAAGCATGCATGACGCAACCCAGTCATCCTCCTCAAATGCAAATTGTGTCCTCATAACATAAACCCGTTTCCTGCTTTTCATTGTCACATACCAAAAGTAAACTGCCTATTTGCAAAGGCATAGCAAAGATTTGGTCCCTTTTGTCAGAAATAACTGCCCTCGTCTCTTATGTGTGATATGTAAAATATTTCTACAGAAACCAACTAAAGTTACTTTCACTGACAGTATTCTAAAATGCATCCCATTGAAGCCAAAGATTAGACAAAGAGTTTGGGTGGCCACACACATCGTCATAAAAGAGAGGAAATTTAAATAATCAAAGGATTACAAAAAGTGAATATAGGATTGCATTGCATTTGCACATGACGGTTTATGTATAAAGCATGATCGTTTATGTATATACTCCATGGGCCTGACAACACACCCCAGGCAGCTGAGCAGGCTGGACCACACACCTCCAAAGCAGAAGCAGGTGCATTTATGGCTGTCATAAATGCACCCGCTTCCGCGTCTACGACAGCTTGTGTGCACGTTTATACATGTGCAGGCGTGTTTCATGGCTGACGTAAATGTGTCCACTTCCACATGCAGCGGTGGCAGGCCACATGAAATGGTGCAGTGGGCTGGGTCCAGCTCATGGGCTATAGTAAGTTGGGAACCCCTGGTGTAAAGTTAAACATTTAAAAAGAATTGACAAAATTCTATTAAAATGTAACACTTTGTAACATTGTAGTGAAGATGGCCAGGACCTTGCTTCAGTGTAGTATATGCTGGTTTTAGCAGAGTTTGCACTACTCAGCTATTCAAACAGAGAATATAGTCAAAGATAGGATTGTTCTATGTGAAACAGGACACGCGCGGTGGTGGGCATCAGCAGGTTCGCACCAGTTCACCAGAACTGGTAGCAAAAATTCTGGCTGGCCCTGCCCATCCAAGTTTTGAAATAAAGTATTCCTAATTTGAGTGCAACGCAGGGCTTTCCCCCTGGCCATGCCCACCATACCACGCCCACAGTGTGGTAGTAAAATTTTTTTGAGCCCACCACTGGACACATGGACCTGATACAGAAAGGTGGAGAGAATCCCCTAGCCAGCAGTGACAAATTGAGTACAGTAAAACCTCATATAACACTAAAACCTGGTTCCACAAGTCTTCGTGTTATATGATTTTTCGTGTTATCTGATCCTCTATGGGGATCCATAGAGATACATGGTAACCACACAGGCTTTCGCGGTTGTTATCTGAAGCATCCCATAGGATCTTAATGTTATCTGATGCAATTCTTCCCCCCAGATTCCTTGATGTTATGCGATTTTCGTGTTATTTGATACTAATGTTATATGAGGTATTACTGTACTCTTAAGTATTAAACAGAGCATGGAAACACTCTTTCTTTTGGACTACAGCTCCCAGAAGCCAGTGCTTAGAAGAGTGGCTGTGCTGGCTGGGTTTCAAGGGAGGTTAAAAACAAGTTAGATCAGGGATTCTCAACCTGCAGCTCATGGGCCGGATGCAGCCTGCAACACCATTTCATGTGGCCCCCACTGCCTTTACCATACCAGGAAGTGCCATGTGGTGTAGGAAGGGCCAAATGGCCATCTGGCCCCCAAAGCTGGCTGAGGGAGCATGACCCAGCCCCTGGCTTAAAAAGGTAGAGAACTCCTGAGTTACATATTACAGCTACTGCATTGTATTCCTGCAGGCACACCCAAAGTCAGTGGTGGGCAGCAGCAGGTTTGCACCCCCCTGGGAGGGGGGTTTAACAAAATTGGGTGGCTTTCGGGCAGGGGGGAGCAAAATTGGGTGGCTACGCCCACCTCCCTGCCCTGCCCTATCAGATTTTGTCCCTGCAAGTGGTTCAAAGTCTCCCTTGCTCAAAAGCCAGTCATATCTGACTCTAGGGTACAGTGCTCATCTCCATTTACAGCCAAAGAGCCAGTGCTGCCTGTTTACAGATGTATACATGGCCATATGGCAGGCATGACTAGATCGCCCATGATGCAGATTCCGCCCACGACGCAGGCTCTGCCCATGACATAGGCTCTGTCCACAACGTAGGCTCCACCCACGGTGTGGCAGCAAAAATTTTTTGCTGTCCACTACTGCCCAAAGTACAGTAGTAGCATTAATTAAGTACTGAAGAGGCCAAAGTACTATAGCGAATGAATATAATTGCACAAATTGATTTGAATATTTAAAGAAGCTTTAAAGTTTCAAGAATTATAAAAAGATTTACATGTGCCATATTATTAGAAGATAAAATCTGTTTGTTTTCCAGGGAAGTTAGACTTTTGAGAATAATCAAACGTAAAGGTTGTTTACCACTTCTTAGTAATGGATAATAATAAGAAAGATACTAATTTGAAAAAATGTGAGAATTGTCCGATGTTCACACTGTACAAATCAGATGTTTTCAGCACTTCAGAAAATTGGTCTTGTAATCACACTCTATCTGTAGCATTTAATTTGCCCCCAAGGCAAACCATAACAGTGTCAGGAATTATTAATATTGTAAGTCATTTGTTCAAATTTGTCACAGAAAAATTAGCATTCCTTTAGTGAGGGCTAATCACCAGAAGAAATTGAAAAAATTAGAGGATGAACGACTGCTGCCAGACAATTTTGGGTATCAGGCTGCTCTCCTCCTGGAAGGATTGTTCGAATTAGTAACATCACACAGAACCACGATCAATGTAGAGTAGAAAACCTCTATGTTTCCCTGACATTTTAGAAAGATCAAGGCTTACAGAAGGTGAAAAATTTACTTCACCAAGAAGGCCCTTTATACTCTTCAAGATCACTGCTCTGTAAGGAAAGAAACATAGAAGTGTTTTCTGCAGAATTCTAATGCTTGAATAATTCAGTTATTAAGAAATGCTTTTGAAATAGACATGACAGTGAGTGACACTGTACGTTTTTATACTATTGTTTGCGTATGACATATTTTCATTAGATAAGCATGAAGGATCTTCATAGATTTTTTTAAAATTAACCACTCATTGCTGTATGCACAATTTTACAAATGTACGCTCTTTTGGGGTTGTGGGGAAGTACTTTGTATGCCACAAGGATAAAGACTCTGTACAGAGGGGAGAATGACCATAAATTATAGATTTGAAGATATTACTTCACATATAGTAAAACTTCGCATAAAAAGTGCCTCACTTAGAGACTAACTCACTTAAAGAGAGTTAAAATGATAAAGAAATTTCTTAAAATGATAAAGAAATTTCTTTATCATTCATATCTAAATTATGATCAACTTCTAGTGGCAAATCACAAAGCAAAATGTGCAATGTAATACTGTATATGTAAGTGAAGAAAATGACATGCTATGGCAAACACATGGCTTTCACTACTTCAGGAAGTTTCTTCTTCTTCTCTTCCTCCTCCTCCTGCTGTGTCTCGGCCAGACGTGAAACTGACAAAAATGAAGCCACCTTTTGGTGAGTTCATTCTGCAGTTCCCTCCGCTTCACCTAGTGTGAGAAAGATTAGCCAGCACAAGGCAGCCATTGCCCAGGGTACACCTGATTGTGGTTTTAAAATACCATAATCTTCGAGGAGGCTCTTTCTGTGTACCCCAGGAAATATCTCTTTAAAACATACTAATCATATCATCTACATTGATCCTGAGAGAGCAAGACAGGGGGCAGCAGGAATGGAAACAGTGATTATGAAATGAGGAAGCGGCTGAGATAATATTTCTCATCCTCACTCAAGCAGCGGGAGAACATTGGCTGGCCTTTGGCAGTCTGTGCTGAGTCACATCCAAGAGCACATTGTGTTATCATAAGTAGAGCTAAGATATTAAGAGGCCTTCTAATTAGGACAGTGATTAGGACAGTCTTTGGTCTTCCAGATGTTTTGGACTTCTCAGGATCCCTGACCATTGGCCATAGTGTCTGTAGCTCTTGGAATTGAAGTCCAAAGCATCTTGGAGAACCAAAAGCTGAAAGCACTTCAGGCTGTGACACATTGTTTAAAAGTGATGGCAGAGAAGTCTTTGGTAGTACTGTCATGTCTTCGGGGAACTTTACCATTTCAGGTTTGTCAGGGTTCAGTGTCTGTTTCTTAAAAACCACAGGAAAATCCATTTTGATCCAATTCACTATGGATTGATGCCCTTTTATACCCTGATTCCAACAGTAAGCTTTACAGTTCTGTTCAGGTGAAACTATTTTGAAAAGACCATCCATATTCTCTGAAACTAATAATTTAGTTGAGGTCATTATAAAGCATATTAATTATAGGGCCAAGCCTTTTACATAATATGCTTTTTAAAACATCTTACAATTCATTTAACTTAAATCACAGTCTTGTGGCAATAATGCACTAATAAATTAATACTTATACATATTTGGAATGACTATAATTGTCATACATTCTGATATACCACCCCCAGTTTTATTTAATAAATGATACACTTATAGAATTTTCTGGAAAATATTAGTCAACTAAAAAGAGCTCCCAATTTAATTAACTTGGTGACTTCAGACACCAACTATCTCCTGCCCACTCCATCTTGACACATGGGTGCAAGTCTCTCCAAGGAAAGTAGGAACATGTGGTCCCCTAAAAGAAAATTTATACTTTCAACTGCAAAAAAGAAAAACAGAAAGTGAAGAGGGTTGGGTGGTGTTGCCCTTTATTTTCCTAATACTTCTCCATACATTCACCTTGTGAGTCAGTGCTCTCTAAATTCTTAATGCTAGGCTAGGGTTCTCCACCTGGAAAGAAGGGCTGGTGAATAATAGACAGGAAGAGCAGATGAGCAGGTGGCAGTTGTGGCTAGGAGGGCTTTTGCACAAGTTTGTGTTATATGCCAGTTACATCCACTTCTAGATCGGGACTCCTTGCTCATGGTCATGCACACTCTGATCACCTCCAGACTTGACTATTGCAATGCGCTCTACATGGGGCTGCCCTTGATGACCATTCGGAGGCTGCAACTGGTCCAGAATGCAGCTGCTCGGGGGGTGATGGGGTGCAGCCATTATGCCCGTGCCTCACCACTGCTTCAGGAGCTGCACTGATAGCCAGTGTGCCTCCGGGTGCAATTCAAGGTGCTGGCAATTACCTTTAGAGCCCTACATGGTAGTGGTCCAGGATACTTAAGAGACTGCGTCACCCTGAGAACATCTGTCTGTCCCACCAGAGCAGACCGGAGAGGCTCTCTCATTGTGCCGTCTGCTAGGGAGGCTTGTCTCTCTAGCACCAGAAAGAGGGCCTTCTCTGTGTCTGCTCTGGCCCTTTGGAACCTCCTGCCAATTGAGCTGCGTCTCCAGATGCAGTTGCTGCCCTTCAGGAAAGGCCTTAAAACCTGGCTGGCAAAGCAGGTGTGGGGCACCAGAAATGTGGTGATCCCTGCCTGCTGATTGATTTAGTAAGAACACTCTCTCCCTCTTTTAATCTCTTTTAATCTGTAGGGGTAATTTTTGGTAGCAGTTTTAATGGGTTTTTTGTTTTAAAATGTGATATTGGTTTTATTTTCGGTGAGCCGCCCAGAGTCTTTGGAGTTGGGCGGCAATATAAATCAGTAAAATAATAAATAAATAAATAAATAAATTTGAGAAACCTGGCTTCTTGGGAGAGTGAATAGTTGGCCTTATTTTCTTCTTCTCCTTCTTTGACAACCTGACAGAATGGCTGATGGCTAGCTGTCCAAGTAGGTATTTGTATGCAATCAAATATTTGAATATATGATACTCCCTACATACACTCAGTGCTAAACATGGACACCAAAACCTGAGATTTAGAGTTATGTTCAGCAAATCTGAAAAGTGCTAATTTTGAGCAAGGGGGAGCTTTCAAAAGACATTCCCATGGGATCCAGATTTTTATTCTTATGTGATAGCAAGTAACTTTTTTTTAAAAGTATAATCAATACCAAATTCCTTGGTAAATCAGTGCTTCTGAGAAAAGGGCCCAAGTGGTAATTGACAATAAATACATTCCTAGCATGTGTTCTTTTCTTCTGTTATTACTAGATAAGGCGTCAGTCAAGTTAGCATGGTGACTCATACATTGATTGCTTCCACAAGCCTATGAGGGATCAGGCAAAACTTCCAAACTAAAGAACCTGTGAGGTCAGCACCCAAATTTACAGAATGGCATCTGAAGGGAGGCATCCTCTGCCCAGGAGCAAGCAAATTTTCCAGAATAATTTAGCATTTCTGTAAATTGTCATAATCTGTTGGTGTATTTATTATTATTCTGTGTCTAGGCCAGGCATGAAACTGCCAAAATGAACCTACCTTATGGTGAGCCCATTCTGCAGTTTTTTTGGCCTGACCTAGTGTGAGAAAGATTAGCTGGTAACACAAGGTTACCGTTACCAGAGTATGCTTGATTGTGGTTAAAAAATAACACAATCTTCAAGGAGGCTCTTTCTGCGTACCCGTGCCATGAACACTGTCTTGAGAATATAATGTAGTGGGCCTCCATCTGCCTTCCACATCGCAGCATGACCCCCGTACTACTGATCCAGTTCCACGAGTCACTTTCTGATCCTGAGCCCTTTTGGCACACAAAGACCTCCTCAACTCCAGGCCAGAATTGATGAAGCTGCTGTCATCCATCAAGATGGATTCAAGTGGGATTTAATCCACTTGGGGACCATTGCCCTTCCCTGTGTACTTCGGCACCCAAGGCCATTAGTCCTCAGGGTTGTCAGGTTAGTTAACCTCCACCTGACACTCGGCGTTGAGTCACTGGCGGTATGGTCTACTCTATTACTATAGCAGGATGACTTTGTCAAACAGTTGGTGTATTTATTATGTGGTATCAGTGGCAACCTAAAATATAGTTTTAACTTAATTAGAAAATTTTACTGAACTACTTTGCAAGGAAGATCTCACTATCTAAAATTAAACTCTATATGATTATGTTTCTGTGTAAGTCTTCTTTATTGCCTACACAGGACAGCCAATGTTTAGTAATTAATTCATGGTGGTCAAGTAGGATTTGGGAGATCAAACTTCTAGTCTGCAAAGTTATGGCAGGGGTGCCCAAACTTTTTGGCCAGCGGGCCAATCATGTGGTTCAGGGAGCCGGTCACTAAGGCCCAGGGGCCAGGTGCGGCCCCCAATGCCAATTCATCTGGCCCGGAAAGCCCTCGTCGCTCCTGGAAGCAGAAGTAAAACACGCCCCTACGTACAGGTTTTGGAAAAAATTGAAAAATGCAATTTTTTAAAAACAGATTGGAAGTCACTCTGTTACTTTAGGAACATAAAGTATGACTGTGTACAATTTGATTTGGCATAAAATTATCACAATTGGAATATTAAAAATACAGTGTTTTCTAACAATTATTACAAATGGAATTTACTTTTTGTTTTTATTTATAATTGTAACAATTGGAGCAACTTAAGTCTTGGATAGCCAGGCTTGATGTGGAGAGCCATTCATCTTGGGAGCAAAGCACAACCAAAAGTGGGCCACCCTTTGTCCAAGACACACCATGCATTAGGGGTTGCAGTAGCTCGCCGGTTAAGAAGCTCGCCTTGTTAGCTGGGAGGCTGGCAAGTCAGCAGTTCGAAACCTGGGCACTGCATGATAGATTGAGTGCCTGTCTCTGTCCCAGCTCTTGGGGATATGAAAGAAGCCTCATTTGGGCATTACCTGAATGAAGTTTCTCCTGCAAAAATCCTTTCAACCCAGAATAATTTCTGACACAAAATTATTATTATTTACCTCCCATTAATGGGGAACCTAATACTAAATCATTGTAGATTACCTGAAAATTATTTATTTATTATATCAATGTTTCTACTGTCTGCTCAGGGTTTTGTTTATCATGGCAGAAGCACACAAAGATGCTTTCTGGGTTGAAAGGATTTTTTTTTTTGCTGGAGAAACTCTGCTCAGAGGATGCCTGAATGAGGCTCATTTCATGTCCCCAAGATCTTTTCCCATGGAAGCGGTCCCTATTTAACTACTTGCAATTTTTTGCTTTTGAACTGCTAGGTTGGCAGGAGCTGAGACAGAGATGGGAGCTCATTCTGTCATGCAGTACTCGGGTCTGGAACTGCTGACTTGCAACCTTCCAGATAACAAGGCGAGCTTCTTAAACACTGAGCCACTGCAGTCCCTTTGTCTGCTCAGTGAGAAATCATTACATTGTGTGGTGAAAATATTTATAATCACATAATAAAAACCACTCCATCCCAACTAACAGCTACCACCCACAACTAAGTCAAAACACTAAAATAAAACCTATGTCTATATGGGAACAAGCCAAAGAGAATGAATAGAAAGGAAAAGGACTGGGTTTATGAACCATTAGCATCCTCTCACTCTGAATATATCTTTGAAATTATCCTGAGTTCCCACATACACTCTTGATCCACCCTGCTCCTTCAAATGTCCAGGAGGTCCCTTTTGATACAGCAACTGCAGCAGCTGGTGAAGAATTTAAAAGGCTTGGGGAAAGACACTTCCATTTGATCAATTCAGGTAAACAACATCTCTGTCCTGCAGTTCTCCCTCCCCCTCTTCTAATGTGTTTTTTTCCATTCCAAAAGAACTCATGCTGGACTTGAATAGATTCTGTTTACCCTAACTAAAGAATGGTACTGTACTTACCGTAGCAGAGGCACAACCGCTTCTTGCCTGTCCGGTCCAAAGAACATCATTCTTTAGTAATATTCCACCAGCACCATCTTCTGGATACTAAGGGAAGAAAGATAGAAAGAAGCTCTTTCTAGTAAATCCCAGTGTCAGACCTAAGACATACATTGTCCTTTCATGCTTATTTCATGCTCTTTTATTAGTGCTATACTGGTATATTAAGGAACTCAGCACCAAAATCATTTATTAAATTAAAAAAAAAACTGAGGACACTTGGGGACAGATTACGAAAGTGAGTGCTCCCTAAACATCACACCTCAACTTCCTACAACACTACTCATAGAAACACCCCCCTTCCCTTTGTATAATGAAAGAACAGATAACCTGAGAGAAAGTTCACTCAAATGAGCATACTCATTGTTCCAGGTTGAAAAAGGTAAAGCCCCCAGAGGCAGAGAAAATAATTATTTGAACTAATATGGTCAGACTGAATGGAATTGGCCTTTGCCTAAAAATTTAATTCATTTTTTTATATAATCAGAGCAAATCCCATGGTCTTTGACTGTGTAATGGCAGCATTAGTGCAGGGGTTTAGGGGTGGCTGTCCTTTGGGTCCTGAAACACTTTGGGTGGAAAAGAAACAGCATTAATCCAAATAGCGCTCTGTAGCTACAATACAATTAACAACTGAATATGCCCTATCCATATGCCCGCTGAAGTAGTTCATGAAAGCAAAACAAGTTGACATAAACTGTCAATGAAGCAATGGATATAGTGACAGGATGCCTCAAACCTACATGAGTTGAGAAAATATCCCATCTTGTTGGTATCACTCCACCTGAAATCAGGAGAAAAGTAGCAGCGGACACAAAGAGAACTAAGCAAGAGAATGAGCCTCTGAACGGATATGAGCCTCAAGTCCTCTGGCTCAGATCCAGGAAGAGCTTTATGGTGAGAACAAACATTCTTGAGGGTACACAAAAGTAAAAAAAAAAGATGGAGGAAGGAAGTTGCTGGACAAAGAAAGATTAAAGTTGGAAGAAGACCAAATTTTCTGCTCACATGAAATAGGGGTGCTTAGGGATACATATTCTTAGATCCTCCTATGCTATGTAGTAAATCGAGCAAAACCAAATTAGATAAAGGAGCTCACTAGACAAGGAACAACATTAAAGGAGGATATACCTAAGGAACTCAACTTCCCCTGCATCACTTAGAGGACCCTTAATAGGTTGAGGATTGGAATCCCTAAATGCAAGACCAACATGCTCAAGTGGAGGCTGCTTGCAGATAACAACACACTGTGTGAATGTGGGGAGACACAAAATCCGGCTCATTCATGACTACTACCGAAACATGTACTGATGAGGACTCAAGAGTCTGGCCAACAATAAAGCCAAGGAAGTGGCTTCATTTTGGCAGTCCGAAGTTAGAGCCAGAGATGAAGAAAGAAAAAGTTCATAAATGCCATCACATCTCAGAGTGTTCTCCAAATACAGTCAGTGGTGGGATGTAACAGGTTCTCACCAGTTCGCCAGAACCGGTAGTAACTTTTCCCAGTGTCCCGGAGAACCGGTAGCAGCTTTTGGGGGGAACCACCTTTGGGGCTTATCTTTTCACTTGGTGTGCATGCATGCCTACAGTGCTTGGCACGTATGCACGACCTCTTTGCTGTCCTCCTTGCTGTCCTTGTGTTGTGGGTGGGTGGGTGGGTTGAGGGGTGTGTCTGTGTGCTTATTTTAATTTAATTTTATTATTTTTTCTTTGGCTCCGCCCATGTTATGACATCATGATGTTAGCTCCGCCCACACTGTGATGATATCACGGTGGGATAGTAAAATTTTTGACATCCCACCACTGAATACAGTTCATTAAGGGCTGGACTCTTTGATCCAGAGCAGGGGTGCGGTGCCCAAACTACGGCCTGCAGGCCAGATCCAGTGCACGACGCCAGTTCAGTGCCCGTTTCCCTCGTTGCTCCCAGAAGCGGAAGCAAAATGTGCAGGCGCGTTTTACTTCCACTTCCTGGAGCAACGAGGGTGGTGCGGGCCGGTCCCGGATGAATTAGCATCAGGGGTCAGATCTGGCCTGCAGGCAGTCGTTTGGATGCCTGCAGTTTAAGCAGAGAAAGTGGCAGTTTAAAATCTATCTCATACTGTTACAAAACAGCAAAGGGAAAGTTTGGCCAGAGGCTTCCTTCCAGCTTAAAAGTTTTTATAGGAAAGCAGTTTACTTGAGAATTACAAATTCAAGTTTTCAGTATCCCTCTACTAGATTCTTAGATCTACGCTTTTTTTTTTAACCGCTCTCCAGGAGAAACAACATCCGGGTCAGGTGAAGCGCCTCAGAGAGGTTTCCTTGCCCTTTCTTTAAATCTAGGACGGTTTGCTCCCCGTCGGATAAAGAGGGGGGAAGAAAGGGGGCGTGGTTTGGGCCTTGCCATGGCGGTGAGGGGTGTCGCGGCGCGCGCGGCGCTGAGGAGAAGCCGTTGGTGCACTTTGACTCCGGCCTTCTTCTCCCTCCGCCACCGGCGGCGGCGGCCCCCCTGCCCCGGCAGTTGAAGGCGAGGCCTGCTCCCCCCCCCCTCTTCTTCTTCCCCTGAAGGATGGCGGAGCTGGAGAGGCTGCGGGAGAAGGCGGCTGGGGGGCTGCAGGCGGAGCTGGGCGCCTGCCGGAGGCGCCTGGAGCGGGAGAAGAAGCTGCGCCTCCGAGCCCAGGCCCGCGCGGCCCAGTGGCGGAGACGGGTACGTGAGGGGGGGAGGTCGGGTCGGGTCGGGCCAGCCAGAGAGAAGACTGAGGGCCCTTCCTCCTCCTGGGATGCTCCTCCTCACAAGGGGATCCACACGCACGCAGGGGCTCCTGATGGGAGATTTCCCAGAGGTTCACCTGCTGGTGCACCTTTCCTTGAGCCCCGTCCCCCTGTCCCCATCCTGGGAAACACTCTGCTACTACATAGTTGGAACCAGTGATGGGATGTAACAGGTTCTCACCAGTTCTCCAGAACCGGTAGTAACTTTCCCCAGTGTTCTGGAGAACCAGTTGCAGCTTTTGGGGGGGGGGGGAACCACCTTTGGGGCTTACCTTTTCACTGCACATGCGCGCCAAGCACTTGGTGTGCATGCACGCCTACAGTTCTTGGCGCGTATGCACGGCCTCCTTGCTGTCCTCCCAAGAGGGGAGGAGGAAGAGAAGCTGCTAGCCTGAAGCTCCCTATAGCCTGCTCCCATAGATATCCTAGAGAACTGGTTAGGCAAAGACTTAGTACCTAACTTCTTTAACTGTTGAAAAGTTGAAAAATGCCAAAATGAAGCCATCTTGTGGTGAGTTCATTCTGTAGTTCCTTCCATCTGACCTAGTGTGAGAAAGATTAGCCAGAATAAGCTTTAAGCTCTGGTTTAAAAGCTCCGGTTGATTTGTGTTGTGTTGTGGGTGGGTGGGTGTATTTTAATGTATTATTTATTTATTTATTTTATTTACAGGTTTGTGTTGTGGGTGGGTGGGTAAGTGGGTTGAGGTGTGAGCGTGCGTGTGCTTATTTTTATTTTATTTTATATTATTTTTTAATTTGCTTTCTTTGGCCTTGCCCACAACATCATGATATCATGACATTGGCTCCACCCATGATGTTAGCTCCACCCACACTGTGATGATGTCATGGTGGGGTAGTAAAAATTTTGACATCCCACCACTGGTTGGAACTGCTGTATTTGCATGCCAAGCTTTCGTGGATCAAGTCCACTCTAACTTTACAACACAGCGGTTAATCTTTAAGATACCACAATATATTTTTTTTCTCCTTGTTTTGTTTACTCTCTAATACTGTTACTACACTACTTCTTGTCGTAAAACTAAGGCTGGAGGGCCTGACCTCCTGGCCAATTATTATGTGTACCTGATGTGTGTATAAATTGATATTGTTAGGCCTTACTCTTATGTTTGATGAAGTGGACTTGGTCCATGAAAGGTCATACTGTATTTAAATACAGTCAAACCTTGCATAAAGAGCGCTTCGCTTAAAGAGTAACTCGCTTAAAGAGCAGAATTTTCTCTGAATGTTCGCTTCACTTAACAAATAAAACCAACCAAAAACTCACTTAACAAATAAAGAGTGAGGCATCAATATATACACACATCAGGTACACCGGCACATAATAATTGGCCAGGTTTACTCTTTATGTTTGATGAAGTGGACTTGGTCCATGAAAGGTCATACTGTACTGTATTTAAATACAGGAGTTAGTTTTTAAAGTGCCACAACATTTTTTTCTAAAGCTTTTCTGTTTTGTTTACTCTCAGATATGCGTGCACAGACTAACATGGCTACCAGTTCAAACATTAGATTTACATCTTTCTCATTACACTGGGGAACAGTGATTTTGGTGCCTCACACACACATTAGGCCAATCTAACCATACTGGTTGCATATATAGAAATTTACACACACACACACACACACACACACACAACCAGAGGCGTAGCAAGGGTGTAAGCCACCCGGGGCGGAGTGAAGTTTTTCCACCCCCCCATATTTTTCCGCCCCCCCAAACTTTTTTTTTTGGCCCACCCAAATATTTTCCCACCCCCAAAATAAGTATTATTATAAGAATCAATTTACAAATGGTGAGGCAAATACAAGTGTAGTCATAAGAGCAATGTATAATGACATCATCAATATCTCATGAACTAGAGCTGCTAGAACAAAATGGATGGCTTTTTCGGAAGCAGCCGCACAAAAATGCCCGAAATCAGTTGAAAAATTTTAGGCACCAAGAAAAAAAAATTTTTTTTTTGTTCCCCAGTGTTATGCATGGAAAGTTACCTTATATAGTGGATTCAGACCTTTGAACTCTCTTCAGGTGTTTACAAAACATGTGGAGTCCACATGTGATTTTAAAAGTGCACTAGCCCTACCCCCATATCACTTTCAACATCTGTTGAGCCTCTCCATGTGAACCAAAACCCTGCTTTGGGTTTTGGTTCATGTGCAGAGACCGCAGAGATGAAGCAGCCTCCCTTCATATACAGTGGTACCTCGCTTAAAGAGCATCGTGCATTCCACGGGATTGCTCTTTAAGAGAGTTTGCTCTTTAAGCAAAACACCATTGTAAGTGACCAATTGTGACTTTTGGCTGGGGGGATTGCAAACCCCAATTTATTTATTCATTCATTTATTTAGATTTGTTTATCGCCCTCCTCCCCGAAGGGACCCAGGACAATTCACAACACATCAGCATATCGACAACAATTTAAAACCAGTTCAAAAATTAAAAGCTTTAAAAGAAGCTTAAAAACTTAACATTAAAAATTAGGTGTTGTAGCTTGGAGGCACTGGGGGTCAAACAATCCAGCCGGCTGGGGAAATTGATCCATCCATTCCCCAGACCTGACCTGCCAGCCAGGTTTTCACACCTTTCCTGAAGGACAGCAGCTCTCTCCAGGCATAGTTCTATTGGGAGGAGGTTCCATAGGGTCGGGGCGGACACAGAGAAGGCCCTCCTTCTAGTGCCAGAGAGGTGCGCCTCTCTGGCCGATGGCACAACCAGAGAGCCTCTCCGGTCCGCTCTGGTGGGACTGACAGATGTCCTTGGGACGATGCGGTCTCTTAAGTATCTTGGTCCACTACCATGTAGGCAGTGATGGCATGTTACTGGGTCTGTTCGGGTCGACTGACCCAGTAGCTCCCATCACGATTGATTCGCCAGGTGGGGTGGGGGGTTACTTAGAACCCCGGGCGACCAGGTTTGGAAATTTTTTTTCTGGGCAGCCAAAATGGCTGCCCGTTACTGCACATGCATCAATACTCTATTTGACGCATCCGCAGTAAGAAATAGAACTGCACATGCATCAAATAGAGGTTTGACGCATACGCAGTAGCGGGCAGCCATTATGGCTGCCCGGGAAATTTTTTTTGAGTGGCGGTAGCCTTTCCTTGGCGTGATGTGCCATCAGGCCGGTGTGTTCCCGCCCCATTATGGGCAGCCATTTTGGCTGCCTGGGAATTAAAAAAAAAACCCGGCGGTGGCGGCCTTTCCTTGGTGCGGAGCGACGCCGTTGCGCCAGTTTGCCGCTGCTCTGCCGCCTCTTCTGCTCCCGGATGAAGGTAAGTGACCCAGGGTTGGTGTTTGGGGTTGGTGGGTGGCTTTATTTGTGTTTGGGGTGGGTGGGTGTATTTTTATTAAATTTTTATTTAATTTATTTATTTTTTTTATTTCTTTAATTTATTTACGGGTTTGTGTTGTGGTTGGGTGGGTTGAGGTGTGTGTGTGTATTTATTTTAATTTAATTTTATATATTTTTAAATTTTTAAATTTTTTATTTTTAAGGGCCCGCCCACAACATCATGATGTCATGATGTCAGCTCCGCCCATGACATCATGACATTCGCCACACCCACAACGTCCGTGACGTCAGTGTGTGGTACTAAAAAAATTGTCATCCCATCACTGCATGTAGGGCCTTAAAGGTAATAACCAGCACCTTGAATTGCACCCGGAGGCAGACTGGAAGCCAGTGCAGCTCCCTCAGCAGCGATGAGGCATAGGCATAACGCCCGCATCCCAACACTTCCCGTGCAGCTGCATTCTGGACCAGCTGTAGCCTCCGAATGGTCACCAAGGGCAGCCCCATGTAGAGCGCATTAGTTGTTAAGCGAGTTTTTGGTTGGTTTTAGTTGTTAAGTGAGGGGACCATTCAGAGAAAATTCTGCTCTTTAAGTGAGTTAGTCTTTAAGAAAGGCACTCTTTATGCAAGGTTTTACTTGTACTGTACTTATTTCACCTGTGGTAGACCATGTAGTGGATGGAGATGTGCACTGCATTTTTCTAATTGCCTTTGGGCTCCATATACTTTCTTTAAATTCTGGATGAGGACTTTAGCTCCATATTGTTTATTTTGAGTTGCAGTATCTTTCCCCAAAACGTGAGGCATAGACCTATTGCAGTCTTTGTATTTGTGAATCTGGAGATACAGGTAACAAACCTGAGAACTTATTTATGCATTTGGGAATGAGCCATTCTTTACCACTGAACCGTTGCCCTTTTGCCTTAATTGTTGGTTATACTGTATAAGTGTTATACACTTTTCTAATTTTGTTCATTTCCAGAATTGTTATATCCCACTAATGTACTTTCAATACTTATGCCCAACTTGTAAATATTTATCTTATTTTTTTAGGCTGAAGAACTGAATAAGGAAATCGAAGATATGAAAGGAAGAGAGAAAGCAACATCCAGTATAGAAGTGCAAACTGAAGAGTCTTCTGTGTGGTCATATGCAGGTAGCTAGCAAATGCTGTAACTTCAGGAACAGCTGAACAGCCTGATAGATAACTGATCCCTGTCCATTGTATTTATAAAATATTGTTATATTAAGGAGTACAGATATGCAAAGTGTCTGGCTTTGCTAATTGCTTCCACTTTCTATCAAAAATAAAATGTGTGTTTTTATGTGTATTTTGATCTATATTTTAATGTGCTATGTTTATTTAATTTGTATTTTAATGTGTATTTTTATGTGTGTTTTTCTGCATATTTAATTTGTGTGTTAATGTGTATTTTAAGTATACTGTATTTTTATTTTATTTTTTTACTTTGGCCCTGCCCATGTCATTGGCTCCCCCATGATGTCATGACGTTTGCTCCGCCCATGATGTCATAACGTTGGTGTCCACGATGTTGGCTCCGCCCACGGTGTGGTAGTAGAGATTTTGGCTGCCCATCACTGGATGGCGAACAACAGTTAAAAACACAACAATAAAATCCATGATAATATACCCACCCATCTCAGAAAGTTAAACTGTAAAAGTTAAAAATTGAAAAGAGATTAAAAGTAAAAATTCACCAATTAAAATTATGAAGGAGATGGGGGAACAATCAGATTAGCCAACCGGCTGGGGTAGCTGACTGGCCCGAACCCCACACCTGCCCTGCCAGCCAGGTCTTCACACCCTTTCTAAAGGCCAGCAATGCTGTCTGGAGACTCGGTTGGCAGGAGGTTCCATAGGACCAGAGTAGACACAGAGAAGGCCCTCCTTCTAGTGCTAGTCATTCAAGATACTTGATGGATTGCCTCCTATATCAGACCTCCTGCTCCTTAAGATCAGAAGGGAAGGCTCTTTTCTGTGTTTTTTTGAGCCTGTAAATGCTTGGGGGGGGGATTGTGGTGGTTCAAGTGGTTAAGATGCTGAACTTGACAACTGGAAAGTTGGCAGGTCGAGACCCAAGTACTGCCTGACGGAGTGAGCTCCTGTCTCTGTTCCAGCTCCTGCCAACCTAGCAGTTCAAAAGTAAGAGATTGCAAGTAGATAAATAAGTACCACTTTCGTGGAAAGGTAAACAGCATTCCATGTCCACAGAAATGTCTGCAGACGCAGATAGCTCTGGCTCTTTAGTTGTAAACAGAGATGAGTATGAATCCTAGAGTCGGATATGACTAGCTTTTGAGCAAGGGTGACGTTTACCTTAAGTGCAGTTGATGATGACAAAAGACATGGTGTTTTTAGTGTCTGCAGCAATACTTGCCCTGTAAAGTTATGGGTGCTCCCCACCATTAAATGTGTTTTCCCAGTAAGTGAATATGTTTCTATTTCATCTTACTTTGGCCAGCTAACTACTTTGTTTAAAATTGTTTTACCTTTGATCTCAGTCTTTAGCCTTTGGCCATTATCTTACTGAGCTACTTCTCAGAACATTTCTTCTGTGTATTACTAATGCAGGTTTGCATTGCTTGTGCAAGCATTACCATTGTGCAAGAGGTGGATTTCTTCACAGAGATGATTGTGCAATGGCAATACTGTACTTCTGCAAGTGGTACAACTCTGCATTGCTATATTGGAGGGATTTTCAAATCACTGAAAACTCAGTAGGATACTGGCTCATATATTTTTACTAATTTAATTTCATTTATACTAGCGTGGATTTTAAAGTAGAAGTGTGAGGCATGTAACCTAACATTGACAGGTTATTTAATTACTAATGTTTTGCAGATTATCGTTTTTACCATAATTACTACAGCAATTCTGATCCTGATAATTTACCCAGTCTACCAATACAGACAGATAATGAGATATCAAAATCTACCTGTACGGAGGAGTTACAGTTGAGTGATCATCCAAATGGAAATGATGTGAAAGATGATGAGCAAGGGGAACACAATAATGTAATCCATACTGTGCAGGTGAGGTACATTTTTGTTATATTCTGTTTTCCTTCCCAAATTAATGTATGCGGTTATCCAGTGGTGAGCTTCAAAAATTTTTACTACCACTCTGGGTGTGGCCTACTCTGTGTGCATGGCCAGATGTTGGGCATGTGACTTGCTGGGTGTGGCCATGTGACTGGGTAGGCGATCTAGTCATGCCTGCCACATGACCATGAAAACGTCTGCAAACACAGACAGCACTGGCTCTTTGGCTGTAAATGAAGATGAGCACTGGACCCTAGAATTGGATATGACTGGCTTTTGAACATGGGCAACCTTTACCTTTACTGGGAGGAGGGAGAGGGAACGAGGGCCATGGAGCTCCCTGGGCCAGCTGCAGTCTACTTCGGAACAGCAGTTAGTTTTTAAGATGCCACAACGTTTTCATCTTTTTTTGTTTACTTCCTGATATGATTGAAACACAGACTAACACAACTACCAATTCAAAACTTTTGAAATGGTAGCCATGTTAGTCTGTGTTTCAAGCATATCAGAAAGTAAACAACAAAAAGACAACAATGTTGTGGCACCTTAAAGACTAACTGCTGCTCCGAGGTAGACTGGCCCAGGGAGCTCCATGGCCCCCATTCCCCCCCTCCCAGGGAAACCCGCTTAGCCTGCTCCAAAGACTCTCCTCCTCCCCCACAGCACCAGACAAGGGGCTTACCCAAAAGGGGCAGGTGGTGGGACACTTGGGTGGCAAAAGTAGTGCCCAGGTGGTGGCAGCGCATCCCTGCTGAGCCCAGCCACAGCACTTCCTCCTCCCAGACCCCGGGGCTGTGGCGGCAGTGGCTCGGCAGCAAAAGGAGTGCCCGGGCAGTGGCAACATCATTGTACGTGCTGAGCCCAGCTGATGTTGCTTCCCCCTCCCCACCCCTGGGGCCATGGCGGCAGTGGAGGCTTGGCGGGAAAAGGAGTGCCCAGATGAAAGTGCCTCCCTGTAGGGTGTGTGCCCACGTTGGGAACCATGAGTTTCGACTAAGAAATGATCCATGAAGCACAGCATGTGTGGGTTATTACTGAACATGAGTGTCTCTGGTTCAAGACAAATTGTCAATACCACACTGGCTCTTAAAATGACATACAGTATGTTCTGATTTATGATTCCCCACCCCCACCCCTTAAGTTGCTTAAGTTGACAACATCCATATGCAAAAAGAGAGAGAGCTACCCAGCTAGCCCTTGCCCCACTTGCCATGACTTGAAAGGCTCTCCAGGGCTGTAGAGTCAGTAGATAAATGTTCCGACCCCGACCCCTCAGTTTTGTGTACTTCTGACTCCGACTCCAGGTACCCGAAATTTCCTCTGACTCCAACTCCTCACACTTCTTCTATTTAGGAGTTTGCTTTACAACAGTCTGATAAAGCCCTTATGGTGCCAGTTGCTGGATGTCTTGCTTTATTAATAAAAAATAGTCAGAAATGAGTATGCAATAAAATGAGTACACAATATTATTTGCTTGTCTTTTAAAAGTAGAATTTCTGTTAAATCATAGCACTTATTGAATGCATCTAATATAATTTGTTATTTTGTTTATGTAATACTAGTCATATATAGGGGAGGGAGGGAGAGAAACTATATGACAGGTAGTACAGTATGTGATTGACATTCTCCTATGGTTGTCATTTGAAAAAGAGAAGAACTGGTAAATTTTAGAAGAGAGGATATTCCATTGGGTAGAGTATTATATATTGAATTTGATCCTAACTGAATAAGAAACACAGAGTAGTCTTGGATATATTGGCCAGTAACAATAGTAATTACACTTATATACCACCCCCATAGCATTTAGAGCATGCTTTGGGTGGTTCACAAGGCAGTTAGCATTTTGGCCCCAACATGCTGGGCATTCATTTTACCAACCTCAGAAGGATGGAAGGCTGAATCATTCTGGAGCCCTGCCAGGATCGAAATCAGAAATGTGAGCAGAGTTTTAGCTGCAGTACAGCAGTTTAACCACTGTGCCTGTGCAGAGGTAACTCTGTTTAAAGAAACTGACCATCTGCCTGCACATGGAGGTAACAAATAACCTCTTGCACAAGTTCTGAAAGAGACTGATTACTCATGCAATGGTCTCTTGTGAAAGAAGAAGGAACTAAAAAGGTTCTGTGCATTATTTCTGTGCTGCTAGTTCCACTTACAGTAAATTCAGACTGCAACAACATTAACTGTTGTAGGAGCAAAATAAAGATAGCAATAACATAACCAACAGCAGTTGTACTTATAGATCACATAATAGTGCTTTGAGCAATCTTTGGTTCAAAACGTAAGTAGCATTTTGCCCACAACGGGCTGGGTACTCATTTTATCAACCTTAAAAGGATGGAAGGCTGAGTCAAACTTGTGCCCATTGGGATTGAAATCAGATTGTGAGCAGTTTTGGCTGCAATACTGCAGTTTAACCACAGCACCATAGTGCTCTTCAATCTCAAATATATTGTGTATGGCTCTTCAATCTCAAATATACTGTGTACAGTAATACCTCGGATAACGTTTACCTCGGATAATGCTAAAATCGCATAACGTTAAGTAATCTGGGGAGGAGAATTGGATCGAATAACGTTAAGGTCCTATGGGATGGATCGGATAACAAGCGCTAAAGCCTGTGCGGTTACAGTGTATCTCTATGGAGCTTTAACGTTATCCGATCCATCCCATAGGATTTTAACATGCATCGGATAGCACTAAAAATCGGATAACACTAAGACTTGTGTAACCAAGTACAGTATTAGCGTTATCCGAGGTATTACTGTATTTTAAAGTGCTATGGAAAAATAATGATTTATATTGTGTCTCTTAATCTTAGAAGTCAGAAGATAATTTATTAACTGAAAGTAGCTTAGTAGAAAGTCTGAGAGCTGCTGCAGAGGCTGCTGTATCACAAACAGGATTTGTTTATGATGAAAACACTGGATTATACTATGACCACAACACTGGATTCTATTATGACTCGGTAAATATTTGATTTCATGCTTTTTTATCAACTAACACGGAAGTAACTAATATTGTTTGCTGTTCTGTTAAGAAAGATATTGGAACTGTTGTAACTCTCAAGCCGAATATGAGCCAGTAGTGCAACACAGCTGCAAAAAAGGCCAATTATATTTTAGGCTGCATTAACATAAATAAACTGCAAAACATTTGAAGTACTAGTTCTTCTCCATTTAGCATTGTTTAGGCCTTATCTTGAGTACTGTGTCTAGTTCTGGACATTACACTGTATGGAGGTTGCCACCAAACATGAAAGATTGAAAAGAAGGCAACAAGGATATCTGGGGACTGAAAAACAAACCATATGAAGATAATGAAATATCTGGGCATGTTTAGTCTTGAGAAAAGAAGACTGAAGCGAAATATAATAGCACTTTTCAAATACTTGAAAAGTTGTCCTATTGAAGGGGGCATTCAAAGTGCAGCACACATAATGATGGGCTCAAGTTCCAGGAAGCCAGATTTCAGTTCAATATAAGGACAGACTTCATTACTGCTAGAGGAGTATGACAAAATAATGAATTATCTTTGGAGGTGGTGAACTCTCCAACATTGGAGGCATTAAGAGAAAGCAAAATAGCCATCTTTTAGATTTACTTTAACTTAGATTCCTCCTTTGAAGAGAGTTCTATTTGATATCCTTACAAGTCCCTTCTCCCTCCTTTGGTACCTTGGAGTCACTATTCAACAAGGAGTCTGTGCAATGGTAGACATCTCCATGATGACATTCTGCACATGCAAATGGACTTGAGAAATCAAGTCCACCTGCATGTGTTTTTTTTAGCCATTTGGATATCACGTCACCCACTGGCTAAGCAGACCAGGATGTGTGCCCTCCCCTTTCACCTTGCTCAAGGGATCTGACTGAGGACGCTTTGGTGAGTCTTAGTCCCGGCCTGACATTATTGGCAAGCGATGGGCAATGCTGCCTAGTTAGACCACTCAAGGCCCCACGCCCCAACAAGGCTCTCATGTAGTGGGGCTTGTACCTCCATTCATCCATACTTTTACATTGCATTCCTTAGTTATCAATGGTAGTGGGTGCATAGCTATTTGGCAGTCTTGCAGACATTTCAACAGTTTTTATTGTCTGAAATTTGCATCCTTTTAAACAGATAATTATGAACTCCCGCTTTTTAATTTGCTTTTTTCTTGCTTTCTGTTTCCTTTGTAAGATTTTTGTACTTTCAATTTTGGCCTTTGTATTTTACTACACCATCTGTGCTCATAGTTTTGAGGTATTAATAAAGTTTTAATATATTTCTCTTTTTTAATATAATTTTATAAAAGGAAAACCAACTGTATTATGATCCAGCCACTGGAATTTATTACTACTGTGATATTGAAAGTGGTCGATATCATTTCCATTCACGAGTGGACCTACAGTCCTATGGGTCTGCAAATACCCAGAATAGCAAAGACAAAAAGGGCAAAAAGAAAAGGAAAGATGCAGAATGGCCTGCGGCAAATGAACATAAGGTACTTTCTCACTAAATAAGCTTGTTTTGGTAGATTTACAATAACCTGTGGTACATTTATGTTAAAATTTCATCTTTCTAGTGTCAGGTAAGTATGGACTATGTTCAAAAGAAAACTGCATGTAATATGAATTCTAAATAACTTTATATACTTGACCATTCAACAGCACAGCTATGAACTTTGTGGTTCTGTTTATACTCACATTTCTTCCTGCAGTTCCTAAATCAGGGGTGCCCAAACATTTCGGGCTGTGGTCCAGTCATGTGGTTCAGGGAGCCGGTCACTATGGCCTGGGGGCCGGATCCAGCCCCCAATGCCAATTCACCCAGCCCGCGAAGCCCTCATTGCTCCTGGAAGCGGAAGTAAAATGCATCCATAGGGCACCACTGTCCTAAATGATCACTCTTCCACTGCAGTGATCATCTAGGAACTCCAAGGGGAAAGTGAGGAGGACCTAAAGAAGCTCCTGATTAGGTTGAAAGAAGAGAGTGAAAAAGCTGGCTTGAGACTCAACATAAAGAAAACCAAGATCATGGCAACAGGCCCTCTCAGTCCCTGGAAAATAGATGGGGAATAAGTAGAAGCAGTGACAGATTTTACTTTCTTGGGATCAAAGCTCACTGCAGATGGTGATTGCAGCCATGAAATAAAAAGGCGACTGATTCTTGGGAGGCAAGCGATGAGAAACCTGGGGAACATAGTGAAAAGTAGAGACATCACATTGCAAACAAAAATTCGTATAGTGAAAGCAATGGTATTCCCTGTGGCAATGTATGGTTGTGAGAGCTGGACCGATACTTGGCCCTAAACTAGATAATATATTTCTGGGTCTCATATGACTTAACTGCATGGCATACAGTTTTGTGAGCCAGGATTATAAAATTAAGACATACAAAGTGATTACTAATGAAGTCCCACTTCTGAAAAGTTTATGAACTATTTGAAAGGTGAGGGGAAGCTTTGTTATATATTAAGAAGAGGGTTTAAATTATTGTTACAGGTGCACAGAGCAATGTTAAATAACTAACTGTCTCCCATCTGCTTCCTGAGAACTTCATACTTATAATTGCTTGCTCTGTGTCCAATAGACTAGCCTGGCTACTGAAAGAAAATAAAAGAGAAACATAGGATTTTTATTTGGGACAAGGGGAAAGTGGAAAAGAGCATTGTAGAAATCTCTTCCAATTTACGTTTAGAGTTGATAGCATCCTTTGCTTTTTTAAAAAGGAAGCTCAGCATCTGAAGATTCAGTGAAGGTAGTTTTTACTGATGATCAGATATCAGTTGACTCTTTATTTCCTATTATTACATGAACTTTAAATGTAGCATCTTACTGGACATTTAGTGGTTTATGAAATTCATTCATTTTTCTAGAAAAAATCCTCAGTTGTGATTTTTCTTTAAAATCTTCTTCAGGAGGATGATCAAAAATCTCCCAACAGCCTGAATTGTTTTTCTGCTATTAATGAACTGAACCATCCAGAGGAAGAATCTGTCAGTACAAAAAGAATGAAGGTGGATACTGACAGAAAAAACAGCCTACTGTCCAAGGAACCAAACACTCTAAATGACACCAGTTTACATCTTAGAAACACACCGTGTACTGCTGCTGTTACAGATGACAGTAAATCAGAGTCAGAGAGTGAGCCAGAAGAAGGGGAAATTACAAACTCTGAGGAAGAGGAATCCACCAGTGATGAGGAAGTAAGAAGTGAAGGAACTGTTAATTCGGAAGACACTGACAGTGAAGGTGAACTGATGGGTTTTAAACCAAATATTCTGGAATGTTTATAGTTTGGGGAATAAGCAAAAGTGATAAAATACTGAAATGGGCATATTTCAATCCTATACTTTCCAAAATCCCAGTGTCTGCAGTGAAATGGCAAAGAGTGCCTGGTATGTACCATCCAGTTTTGAAGTAAATGAGAAGTTAATCATCCTAAAAAATACAACTGGATGAAGATATTTATATATTGTTTCATGATCTTTTCAGAATAACTTGTGAGTAAAAATTTGGTTCTTTACATTTCAGATAACACATAGATCTACAGCTTCTTATGCATCATAGTTATTAAACATGTATCTGTCTAGTTCAGTGGTTTCCTAAGTCAGTACATTGGCTGATCAGTGCTTTGGGGAATTGACTTAGATTTTGGAAATTGAAGTCCAAAAACCCAATGTTGGGAAACATTGTTCTAGTTATTTATTTATTTAGTTAGTTAGATAAGATAAGATATTTAGATAAGTAGATAATGTAAGTAGAGCTATGCTGGATCAGACCAGAGATTGCCTGAGACAGTATTTCTACAGCAGCCAAATGTTTCTAGAAACTACACAAGCAAAATGATGCTACATACCTGCATGCGTGCATGCAAATTATATTGGGAGGCATATTGGTTATCAGGTTACTCCTAAATTAACTAAGATAAGTTAATCAGAAATGTATTTCCCATGTGAGCTTACACCTATGTCTTTGTTTTCTACTAACTGTCATATTGTAAAGTTTTCAAGCTGAGTAAAAGTACAAATCCTTAAAATGCCCCAGAGTATTTTCCACAAAAGCTCCTAATATGTGGTTACTCCTTCATCTCTTCTCTGGGTCTCATATGGTCTCAGTGGTTTCATAGTATCACTTTGAAAATTGAACAGTGACTTTTCTGCTCCAAGTAGTGGGAAGTCTGTTCATTAGGTCTAGTTTTTCCCAGAAACAAATTGATAGTGATTTCTCCCCTTAAATGTTTGTAAAGAAGATGCATCTCCTTGGCACAATGGAATAATAAGGTTAGCAGTAACACTGGACTCATAATGGTCAATGTTTAAGAAAATGTTTTAGTAAAATGTACCTTTCATTTTTGCAGGGGCTTAATACACTGGACAATTAGGTTTACTTTCCCAGCCCAGTGTTTACCATGTACAGTATTCTGACTTACAGTTCTTACCAGCATCATCAAATATCTGGAGGATGCCAAAGTGGAGAAGGGTCGTTTAACTGTTGTACTCACTATGCTATAACTAATGTTTGAAAATCAAAGGAATTTCATGAAAACTTGAATTTACTTTGACTGATATTAATTTTTAATTAATTTAGATGGAGACAAGATCTGGCCACCTTGTATAAGAGTGATTGTAATTAGATCACCGGTATTGCAAATGGGATCTCTGTATATCATCACAGCAGTCAAACCAGCCACAATTGGAAGGTAATAAGAACCAAGTTCATTTTTAAAACTTCTTAGTTAATATTATACATGGAAAAGGTGTTACTGCAGTTCTGAATAGTAGGTCTGGATGAGAATTTTGCTTTAGCATCATATGTAGTGTTAAGCAAAAACAAAATGATATGGACTAGTCTAGATTCTCGCCAGTAGAAAGAGGCTGGCAGAAGCTGCTTTTTGTGACTTATCTTACATCACATCTTTCCCTGCAGTTCCTTTCTGACAGTTGAGGGATCCTGCTGTGGCATTGGGGCTTAGGTAGTGGCCAGATGTATGGTTGCAACCCCATGTGGTCACTGGGAGTCACCCTAGCACAAGAAATTGTATTTCACATATCTAGCCAAGATTGGTCACCTTTAAAATTGCCAAAATAGCTGGCTGAATAACTCAATAATTTTGGTATCTGGCTGCAGAAGCAAAGGTTGGGAGTTTTCTATTCCATTGTTCCTCCCAGGGAGAAAAGCCAGCATATGTGGTCATGGGCAAGTTGCATAGACCCAGAGCACCCCTAGAAGAAGGGAATGGTAAACCCCTTCTAAATGCTCTCTACCCAGAAGGAGACTGCAGTGGCTTAAATGGTTAAGATGCTGAAATCAAAGACTGGAAGGATGGAGTTTGATTCCTGAATACTGCACAATGGGAGTAAGCTCCTGTCTCTGTCCCAGCTCCTGCCATCCTAGCAGTTTGAAAGCAAGAAATTGCAAGTAGATACATAGGGACCACTTTGGTGGGAAGGTAAACAGTGTTCTGTGTACTCAGGTGATGATGCATGCCTGCCACATGTTCATGGAAACATCTGCAGACAGACAATGCTGGCTCTTTGGCTATAAACAGAGATGAACACTGAACCCTAGAGTCAGATATGACTGGCTTTTGAGCAAGGTTGACCTTTACCCTTATGTTACCCAGAAAGCCCTGGAAATGCTAGTCATTAAGTCAGACTTGACAGCATTCACAGCAAAATTGCCACACAAGGAAGTCATTGCTACCTTTCATATTGAAATTTCTGACTCCATGACCTCCCAACAAGTCCCTCTCACAATTTCCAACTTAACAAAAGCACTGAGATTTTTACTTTGTATTTCAAAGTTTAGAAATCTACCCTTCCAAGCTACAGCTTCCAGAGCCCCCTTGCCCCAGTTACTAAACTTGGGAGATTTAATCAGAATTGTACTGTCAACTTACTTAAGGTGACCCTCAGATGAATTTTTCCTCCACATGTTCTAACTATTGCCCTTTTTTTAACAGAGAAAAGGCAATGGAACATACATTGCACATTCCAGAGCTTGGTGTTAGTAAGGTAATTAAATTCTTTGTGGAGATTTTATGTTGGTGGAAGATATTTAAGAGTATAACAATAGATTCTTGAGTTTTTGCATTTTTAAGCAGCATACATCTTAATGCAACAAGCATGCAAACAATTAAATTATCTCTATCTTTATCAGTTCCACGCAGAAGTATACTTTGATCATGAACTGCAGAGTTATGTTCTTGTGGATCAAGGCAGTCAGAATGGTACTGTAGTTAATGGAAATCAAATACTGCAGGTGAGCATAGATTTTTAACGTAGTTTTAGCTGTTTTGCCCCTTTCTTATCATAGGAAATGGTTTCCTGTGCCTTACTTTTTTCTGTGTCCTTCTGTTGCTGCTTGTATTTGCTTTGTGATAGCCCATTGTTGTTGTTCTGCCGTATCAGTATCCGAATCTTGGCAATCCTCATGGCAATCAACCATGAAAACTGTCCTGAGAATATAATGCAGTGGCCTTTCATCTGCCTTTTCCATCACATCATGACCCCTATACCACTGATCCAGTTCCCCAAATCACTTTCTGGTCCTGAGCCCTTTTGCCATGCAAAGTCCTCTTCAGCCCCAGGCCAGTATTGATGAAGCTGCTGCTTGGGGATCATCACACTTCCCTGTGGAATTCCCTGTGGCACCCAAGGCTGTTAGTCCTCATGGTTGTCAGGTTAGTTAATCACCACCCGACGATATGTGTTGAGTCGCTGGCAGTATGGTTTACTCTATTACCATAGCAGGATAACCAGGACAGATATCTATAGTCCATATGCCCTAATAATTCTTTATGAAGCGTTAGTTTTTAGATTCATCAGTATTTATTTTTCCGCTGCTTAGATTTTTGTTTCTTTCTGGTGTAGCCTAAAACAAAAAGTGAGCCCCACATTCTGGAACATGGCGATGAAGTGAAGATTGGGGAAACAGTCTTGTCCTTTCATATCCACCCTGGCAGCGAAACCTGTGATGGATGTGAACCGGGACAAGTCAGAGCCCATCTTCGCCTAGATAAGAAAAATAAATGTTCTGGTAAGTGGTAAATCACTACTTGTAAAATGTCATTAGCAAGTTCCATGAAAATACAGATGAAAATGTTATATTTGTTTTTTGTTGTTCAGTCGCACGGTCAAGTCCGACCCTTCATGACCCCATGGACCACCGCCCTCCAGGCTCCTCTGTCCTCCACCATCCTTCTCAACCCGCCCAGCTCTGTGACCATTGTGTCTACAATACCATCTAGCCATCTCATTTTCGGCCGCCCCCTTCTTCTTTTGCCCTCCACCTTTCCCAGCATCAAGGCTTTCTCAAGTGAATCCTCTCTTCTCATTTGATGTCCAAAGTACTTTAGTTTCATCTTTACTATTTGACCTTCAAAGGAGCAATCAGGGTTGATTTCTTCTAGAATCGACCTATTTGTTCTCTGTCCAGGGGACTCAAAACTCTCCTCTGGGGAGGTCGGGGGACACAATCCGTGCTGTTCCCGACGTCCCCAGACCTACCCGGGTGTTGTTGCAAGGCAAAACGCCAGGGAAAGAACCCCATTTTTTTCCTTACAGCACTGCCCCGAGTAGGTCTGGGGACTTCAGAAACAGAGCGGATCGGGTCCCTCAACCTACCCAGAGGTGGCAGGGGCACCGGAGAGCCCGAAATGGGTGAAAAGAAAACTTCCATTTTTTCACCCATTTTCTATTCTATTCTATTCTATATTCGATTTATATCCCGCCCCAATCACAAAATGCGACTCTGGGCGGCTTACAGACATATCAATACAATATCAATACAATATAAAAACATTCAGTCAACATAATATAACAATGTAAAATATAACAACATAATACAATGCAGTCAAAAACATTTAGCACTACACTCGGATACAATATAGTCTAGTGGGTCTAAAACAGAGTATCAAGATATCAGCTACAAAATTGTAAAAAAAATAATAACACATCAACACAATATCAATACAATATAACATAATGAAATACTTTCTACTACCAGGTGGTTAAAGGTTCCCACCTGAACGGGCCCTGGGGCAGGTGGTTGGCGTCCCGGCAGATTGAGGTGCGGCGGCAGCGGCCTCTCCGCCCGGCCGCAGATGTTCCCGGCGGCAGCGGGAGGCAAAGCAGTTCTGCCGCCGCCCGTCTTTTAAAGGTTCCCGCCTGGACAGGCCCTGGGGCAGGTGGTTGGCATCCTGGCAGATTGAGGTGCGGCGGCAGCAGCGGCCTCTCCGCCCGGCCGCAGATGTTTCCGGCGGCGGCGGGAGGCAAAGCAGTTCTGCCGCCGCCCGTCTTTTAAAGGTTCCCGCCTGGGCGAGCCCTGGGGCAGGTGGTTGGCATCCTGGCATTCAAAAGGCTTCTCACCTGTGTGGATCCTGTAATGTTTAGCAAGGGCTCCTCTCTCGCTGAATCTTTTCCCACACTCCAGACATTCAAAAGGCTTCTCTCCTGTGTGGGTCCTGTGTGGACTCTGTGATGTGAAGTAAGGTATTCACTTCTACTGAAGCTCCACACTCCAGGCACTCAAAAGGCTTCTCTCCTCTATGGGTCCTTCTATGTCTTGCAAGGTGTCCTCATTGACTGAAACATTTTCCACATTCCCAAGCATTGGAATGGCATTTCTCGAGTATATTCTTTCTTGAGTTGTGAGGTGGCAGGGGCTCTCCGGTGCCCCTGCCACCTCTGGGGAGGTCAGGGGACCCAATCCACACTGTTTCTGAAGTCCTCAGACCTATCTGGGCACTGCGTTTGCAGTGCATGGTCAGCGCTTGGGTTGGGGGGTTTGAACTGGCGTGCTCCCCGGTTCAACCCCCAACCCAAGTGCAGATCCCATGCTGCAATCTGCCTCCCTCTTTGGAAAGGGTGTGGAATCCCCACTGCTATTTCCAAAGAGACAGGCGGATCGCCCCCCTGTTCCCTTTCCTCTTCCGAAAGGGAACATAGCACATTAAAAACCAGATAATGATGAGACTTGTGGAACCAAGTCTCATCGTTATCCGAGGTACTAGTGTACTTATATCCAGCCCCTGCTGAAAGGAGATTGGCACAATATGCTAATACAGCTCTCAAACCATGTAACAGGTTTCTATAGCTGAATGACGATTCTGATCTGGATTTCTAATATCCAAACCTGTAACTACTTTATCATATTGTCTCCTTGCTATAGATTTCATTTGTTTAAATGCCATTGACTTTGTGACTTAAGCAGTCTTTCTCTAACATGATGCATGTCCATAGATGTGAATCTATTGGTTTTCTTTCTCTTTGAAATCTCTTTTATTTTCAGTTGGCCCTGTGTTGACAAAAGAAGAGAAGGAATTAATTAGAAGAAAAGCAATGAAACAAATACGTGTAAAATACGGCTTACAGGTAAGTTTCTTTTTTTAAAAAAAGTGCTAAGAAATAGTTCAATTTTGGGACCTGTGCTAATTACAGTTAGAGAAAGACTGTTGAAATCAGTGGGATTTGCATAAATAGTGCCTCACTTTTTTGCAATTAATTCAATTAACTGTCTGCTGTAGTTGGTACTAGTTAGGCTCATATAACTGGTTGGCTTGTTTGCTCGCTTGCATTTGTATTAATATTGCTAATTACAGATACAGTTGTACGTTGCTTAAAGAGCATAATGTGTTCCACAGGATTGCTCTTTAAGCGAGTTTGCTCTTTAAGCGAAACACCATTGTAATTGACCAATTGTGTGTGTGGGGGGGGATTGTGAACCCCGATTTATTTGTTAAGCGAGTTTTTGGTTGGTTTTATTTGTTAAGCGAAGTGAACATTCAGAGAAAATTCTGCTCTTTAAGCAAGTTACACTTTAAGCGAGACGCTCTTTATGCCAGATTTAACTGTAGTTGTAAAAATGTAATAAAACATCTTATAGAACACAGGAGTAGGATTCCCATGAGCCTAAACATCCAAGGATGCATCATTGACCACTCACTGTCAAATAGATGGCAGCCAAGTCTTTTCACTTATAGATACAAAGTCTGACATTGTCCCTGCTGTGGCTACTAAAAACATACACTTTGCAGAAGAGTCCTTTATGAGTATAACTACATATCTTAAGAGAATTGGGATAGTCCTCCTGGGTCACACTGAGGATCCATCAGATCTCACATTAACCTTTCTGTTGTGGCAAATATTTCTCAGAGGCACCACCAGCACATAATAACATACAAAGCTAAAATTAACATATCTAAAACAAAAAGGAATTAAAAGGACTAGATGACATCCGCCCAATATCAGGCCACATCAACAGCATTTCCTCTTGCCAACATAAGGTCCTCCTCAGTGCACGTTGAAGGGCATTGTGTGCATTGTATCATATGGGTGATTGTTTGCTCCGTATTCACACAGGCAACCATCTACAGAAAAACCCCACTTTCTCAGACTAGCCCTTGATCTTCCTACTCTGGCACGCAGTCTTTTTAAAGCTTTCCACACAGGCCATGATTGTTTGTGGCCAGGCAGTAGAGAATCATGTGGTTCTGCCCAGTTATCTGGTAGCTCCTTGCTTGCCTTCCAGAGTGCTAGGGCAGTCTGTGGGGGCTGGTTTTTCAAGGGAGCAAAAGTTATGAGGAAACTGCTTTGATTTCAGTCTCTGCTTTGGTGGTTGGTGATCAAATATTTATTTATTTATTTGATCAAACTTTTATGCCGTTCTCTTCACTAGGACTCAGAGCGGCTATAAAAACACAGTATAAAAATCAAGATTAAAATTTACAGAGATTAAAAGAGATTAAAACGATTTAAAACACACACACACACACACACACACACACACACACACACACACACACACACACACACACACACACACACACACACACACACACACACACACACACACACACGAGATTAAAACGATTTAAAACACACACACACAGAGGGAGGAGTCAGATGAGCCAACAGACTGAAGCAACCGTCTGGCCCATACCCCATACATGCTCCGCCAGACAGGTCTTAACCCCCCTCCTAAAGGGCAGCAGCTCCATCTGGAGACACAACTCATTTGGCAGGAGGTTCCATAGGGCCAGAGCAGACATGTGCTAGAGAGGTGTGCCTCTAGCCGAAGGTACAACCAGAGAGCCTCTCCGGTCTGCTCTGGTGGGACGGACAGATGTCCTTAGAGCGATGCAGTCTCTTAAGTATCCTGCCCCTCTACCATATAGGGCTTTAAAGGTAATAATCAGTACCTTGAATTGCACCCAGAGGCACACTGGCAACCAGTGCAGCTCCCGAAGCAGAGGTGAGGCATGTGCATACCGCCCACACCCCATCATCACCCGGGCAGCTGCAATCTGGACCAGTTGCAGCCTCCAAATGGTCACCAAAGGCAGCCCCATGTAGAGTGCATTACAATAATCAAGTCTGGAGGTGACCAAAGCGTGTGTGATCATGAGCAAGGAGTCCTGGTCTAGGAGTGGGCGTAACTGACATATTGCACGAAGTTGTGCAAAAGCATGGATGGTCAAATGAATGCATAGCTCAGGACTCCTTGCTCATGGTCACACATGCTCTGGTCACCTCCAGACATGACTATTGCAATGCACTCTACATAGGGTGCAATTCAAGGTGCTGGTAATTGCCTTTAAAAGCCCTACATTTTAGTGGGCCAGGATACTTAAGAGACTGCGTCACCTTGAGAACATCTGTCTGTCCCACAAGAGCAGGCCGGAGAGGCTCTCTAATTGTGCCAGCCACTAGAGAGGCTTGTCTCTCTAGCACCAGAAGGAGGGCCTTCTCTGTGTCTGCTCCGGCCCTTTGGAACCTCCTGCCAATTGAGCTGCGTCTCCAGACGGAGTTGCTGTCTTTCAGGAAAGGGCTAAAAGCCTGGCTAGAAAAGCAGGTGTGGGGCACTAGCGACGTGGTGACCTCTGCCTGCTGGCTGATTTAGTAAGAACACTCTCCTGCTTTTAATCTCTTAATTTAATCTATAGGGGTCAAAGTAAATTTTGGCGGCAGTTTAATGGGGTTTTTATTGTTTTTAAAAATGTGATTGGTTTTATTTTCTGTGAGCTGCCCAGAGTCTTTGGAGTTGAGCGGCAATATAAATCAGATAGATAAATAGATAAATAAATATGAACTTTGTTTGACATAGATTCAGGACAATTTCACTGGGGTTTGTCAGGTATCCAGAAAACACACATTCTGAGAGAGGAAAAAGCAAATGCTGTCTCTATTCCAAAGCAAAGCAATCACACTTATATACCGCCCCATAGCCCTTAGTGCATTCTTTGGATGGTTCACAGGTTAATTAGCATTTTGCCTCCAACATGCTGGGAACTCATTTTACCGACCTTGGAAGGATGGAAGGTTGAGTCAACCTTGAGCCCTGGTCAGGATCGAACTTCCAACCTTTTGGTTGCATGACAGCAGTTTAACTACTGCGCCACCAGGCATACCTTATAAATTCCAAGCATATGTTATAAATTTGTGCCATGATCCTTTTGCTCTGTCATCTCTTCCCACCCACCCCTTCCCTGAACTCATATAACACTGTAGCCAACATTTTGATTGCTGTCATCTGCACTTTTATCTGCAAGTAAAGTTTTAAGAAAATGGAAGTATTTCTAGAATTAGTCACAAAACAATTTCTTGCAAAGTAAATGTATCCTAAAGGTGAAGAGGGTAGATGGTGAGAGGAAGGGAGAGAGAATGTGTTTAAATATGGCATTGTTAAGTCTTAGTTGTGAAGAAAAGTTTACAAATAAAACGTTGATCTGTATTTTGGAAAGAATACAGAATATGAAAATGAGAAAATCCTGAAAAATCCAAATTACAAAGACAGAGCAGAAAAGCGCCGTGAGACTGTTGGGAGTGAAGGTAGTTTTCACAGAGATGATGCACCAGCCTCCGTAGATGTGTAAGTTGCTTGGTTTTCTGTGACTCTTACAGATCCTTTTTTCTTACACAAGTACAACAGAGTTCATAATGCATATATTCATTTTTTTAACCACAAATCATATTTTACTTGCAGCAAATCCTAATAAATTGAGGGGCGAGGATTCAGCTAGAAGTTACACAATAGATGTCACTGAATAAGGCTATATTTCTGATATAAAACACTTGCTTTTAAAAGTAAACACAGTTTCCATCAGGTTGCTAGAGTGATTTCCATATTAAGCAGAAACAACTCAAAAGTAGTTTATAAGAATTCAAATTTCAGTACAAATACATATGCTGTCAAAAATTACTTTGCAGTGCTGAAGGCATCTCTGTCCTGATACACACCGTGTGTTTTTAGAAACACCAACTCTTACCTTATCATGCTACGGTAGTATGCATAGCTAGGTCTGTTATTTGCACATTGACCAGTGATGCATCCAGATTGCAGTGTCTGTTTTAGTGACCTTAATTGTAGACATCGTGGCTGCAACATCTAGCTATAACTTGGGACTTACCTTCGTCTTCCTTCTCACACTCTTATCCAAGGGTGCCCAAACTTTTCGGCCCGGGGGCCGGATAACATTTTATCAGAGGCTCCGAGGGCCGAACTATCTCTCCATGGTACATACATCCACCCAGCCTTGCCGCCGCCACCACCACCACTAACGCCTTTGCCGCCGGCTCCTCTTTCACCGGCTCCTCCTTCGCCGCCTTCGCGGTGTCCTTTAAAAATGTCCTTTTAAAAAAATATGACAGATCCTAGAAACTCATATCCAGCTTGGTCATTGTGGCATCCAAGGAGCTGTTGTTGTGTTCCAAAGCTTCAGGTAGGTGGGATTTTAATTAGCAATGAAAAGTCATTAGCCTTAGAAAAGATCCGCTTCCTGACATGATGTCAGGAAGCGGATCTTTTCTAAGGCTAATGGCTTTTCATTGCCAATTAAAACCCCACATACCTGGAACTTTGGATTTTAATTAGCAATGAAAAGTCATTAGCCTTAGAAAAGATCCGCTTCCTGACATGATGTCAGGAAGCGGATCTTTTCTAAGGCTAATGACTTTTCATTGCCAATTAAAACCCCACCTACCTGAAACTTTGGATTTTAATTGGCAATGAAAAGTCATTAGCCTTAGAATAGATCCGCTTCCTGAAGCAGATCTTTTCTAAGGCTAATGACTTTTCATTGCCAATTAAAACCCCACCTACCTGAAACTTTGGATTTTAATTAGCAATGAAAAGTCATTAGCCTTAGAAAAGATCTGCTTCTGACATCATGTCAGGAAGCAGATCTTTTATAAGGCTAATGACTTTTCATTGCTAATTAAAACCCCACATATTACCTGGAACTCTGGATTTTAATTAGCAATGAAAAGTCATTAGCCTTATAAAAGATCCGCTTCCTGACAGGAAGCGGATCTTTTCTAAGGCTAATGACTTTTCATTGCCAATTAAAACCCCACCTACCTGAAACTTTAGATTTTAATTAGCAATGAAAAGTCATTAGCCTTAGAAAAGATCTGCTTCCTGACATCATGTCCTGCCTGGCTTCCTGCAGCCTCAGAGGGTGGGGGAACTTCAAAATTAGCGCGCATTGGGTCTCCCAATCAATTTAAAATCAGGAATTACACAATGCACAGCCATAATACTGTAAATCAATTTTGACTTCCAACTTATACCAATACAGTAATACCCCGTATAACGTGAGTATCATATAGCGCTAAAACCGTATAACGTTACAAGATTTTCGGAAAAATCTTGTATCGAATAACACGATTTTAACGTTATCCGATACAGTCGTTCTTAGCAGCAGGGTGGGTGGAAAGCTGAACGGGGTTCTCCGTTCAGCTTCCCAGCCACCCTGCAGCTACGGAGGCAAGGGCGGGTGGCTAGGGAAGCCGACAGGGAGTCCCCATCAGCTTTCCCAGTCACCCTGCAGCTGTAGATCGGGTCCTCTGATCTCTCTGGAGCAGGCAGGGGACACGATCCAAGCTGTTTCTGGGATTCCCCAACGTCCTGAGCCAGTGCAGCAAGCCATAATGTCAGGGTTCGAATCCCGACATTCTGGCTTGCTGCACTGGTTGAGGACGTCGGGGATGCCCACAAACAGCTTGTATCGGGTCCCCACACCTCCCTGGACCCAGCCGGGGGGGGGGGTCAGAAACCCCAAAATTGGTAAAAAAACGGACTTTTTTTTTTTTTTTTACCAATTTTGGGGTTTCTGACCCCCCCCCCCCCGCGGGTCCAGGGAGGTGGGCAGACACGATCCAAGCTGTTTCTGGGCTTCCCCGACGTCCTGAGCCAGTGTAGCAAGCCAGAATGTCAGAGTTCGAATCCCAACATTCTGGCTTGCTGCTCTGGCTCAGGACATCGGGGAAGCCCAGAAACAGCTTGGATCGGGTCCCCACACCTCCCTGGACCCGGCGGGGGGGTCAGAGTCTCTGACCCCCCCCCCCCCCGCCGGGTCCAGGGAGGTGTGGGGACCCGATCCAAGCTGTTTCCAAAGTTCTCCCACCTCCCTGGAGGCTGCAGCAAGGCAAAATGTCAGGATTCGAATCCCGACATTCTGGCTTGCTGCAGCATAAAAGAGGGTGGGGGAAGTTCAAAAGTAGCCCGCATCAGCTCTAGGGAGGTCGGGAGACACACACACACCTCTTTCTCTCCCCTCCCCCCCCCCACACCTCGTTCTCCCTCTCCCAGAAGAAACTGCTTGTAATCCTGGACACACACACATCTCTCTCTCTCTCTCTCTCTCTCTCTCTCTCTCTCTCTCTCTCTCTCTCTCTCTCTCTCTCTCTCTCTCTCTCTCTCTCTCTCTCACTCACTCTCACACACACACACACACACACACACACACACACACACCTCTTTCTCCCTCTCCCAGCACTGATTTGTGATCCCTCCGCAAAAAAAAAGTCCGCGAAAAAATTTTTTAAAAAAATAAAATAAAATAATAAGAGTTCCTATACCATGTCGGGGGCCGGATGAGATGGCCTGGCGGGCCGGATCCGGTCCGCGGACCGTAGTTTGGGCATGCCTGCTCTTATCTAATGGGGATTCAAAAGTTTGCACACTGCTGACTGGGTTTTAATTGAAAACAGAATGTTAAAACAAGCAAAATGACTTTTACACTTGACTCCATCATAGACATGACTTAAATCTGCCTGCCAGAACCGAAATGTCTCAAAAGCCCACCTAATGGAGGCAGGAAGGAGGAAGTTAGATGTACCATGGACTCAGGCCATTCTAGAAGTAATAATTGCTACTTTCAATTAGGATGGCAACAAAAGTGGCTACCATCAATTCTTCACAATAGACACAAATAACAACAGTGGTAGATGTGATTTTGGCTGTGTGTGAAATATTTTTCTCCAAAAATGTGATGAGTGAAATTGTCTAAATGCTGTTCTCCCCCTTTGTTGTGTTTTTACATATTGTTTTGAAAGCGAAATTAGCCATAGGAATAGAGGCCATAAACTGTTGGAGAAGATGGGATGGAAGAAAGGAGAAGGGCTTGGAAAGTGTGGTGCTGGAAGGAAAGATCCGGTATGTGTACTTCAGTATGCAGGTTCCATAGATACTATGTTGCAATCCTGCAGTTGTTTATAGGAGTAAGATGCACTAAAATTAGCCAAATGTTTTTCAGAGTAGGTGTGGATAAGTCGTATTGTAAAAAAAAACCCTAAGGTACAATTAACTGCAGTTACTTGGGCTTAAATACCACTCTACTTACCTGAAATATTATGTTATAAAGCAATAGCAATTATACTTATATACCACCCCATAGCGCTTAGTGCACTCTAGGCGGTTCACAAGTTAATTAGCATTTTGCCCCCAACATCCTGGATACTCATTTGACTGATCTTGGAAGTTTGAATCAACCTTGTGCCCTGGCCAGGAATGAACTCACCACCCTTTGGTTGCAATACATCAGTTTAACCACAGCACCATCAAGGTTCCTGATATACTGTAAGCATGGTACAGTAATACCCCGTATAACGCGAGTACCCAATAACATGAAAACCGAATA
Organism: Furcifer pardalis; assembly: GCA_030440675.1. Classification (NCBI taxonomy): domain Eukaryota; kingdom Metazoa; phylum Chordata; class Lepidosauria; order Squamata; family Chamaeleonidae; genus Furcifer; species Furcifer pardalis. Next base: position 79,219,637 of record CP126896.1, read on the forward strand.
ACGCGACAAGACTTTCGGGAAAATCTTGTATCGAATAACGCGATTTTCACGTTATTCGATACAAGCGTATGCATGGGGGGGGGGGAACATCTACCCAAACCAACCCACCCACCCCCAGCGCCCGCCCCCACAATGTTTGGAAAGGGTACGGGGATCCTTACACTTTCGGAACTTCGGACGTGTGCACGTGGCGCAGCGCCGGTGAGAGGAGGATGCGAGGGACCTTACCACATCCTCCCGTCACTGCCGCCACGCAACCCTCCAAGCCGCCCAAGGTTGCAAAAGGGTAAAGATCCTTACACTTTCGGAACTTCGGGCGTGCGCGCGCGGTGCAGCGCTGGTGAGAGGAGGATGCAAGGGACTTTACCGCATCCTCCCGTCACTGCCGCTGCTCCGCGCAACCCTCCAAGCCGCCCGAGGTTGCAAAAGGGTAAAGATCCTTACACTTTCGGAACTTCGGGCACGCGGTGCGGCGCCGGTGAGAGGAGGATGCGAGGGACCTTGGTTTACCGCATCCTCCCGTCACTGCCGCCGCTCCGCGCAACCCTCCAAGCCACCCGAGGTTGCAAAAGGGTAAAGATCCTTACACTTTCGGAACTTCGGGCATGCGCGGCGCCGGTGAGAGGAGGATGCGAGGGACCTTACCGCATCCTCCCGTCACTGCTGCCGCGCCGCGCAACACTCCAAGCCGCCCGAGGTTGCAAAAGGGTAAAGATCCTTACACTTTCGGAACTTCGGGCGTGCGCGCACGGTGCAGCACCGGTGAGAGGAGGATGCAAGGGACCTTACCGCATCCTCCCGTCACTGCCGCCGCGCCGCGCAATCCTCCAAGCCGCCCGACGTTGCAAAAGGGTAAAGATCCTTACACTTTCGGAACTTCGGGCGTGCGCGCACGTGTCGTTCGGGGTTAGGGCAGGGGACAGGGGTCTTTCCCGTACCTTGCTCTAACCCCGAACGACACGCGATCGCGTGCCTACCCGGGGGGGGGGGGGGAATGCCGAGCCTTGCCTCGGCGTGGTTTGTCCCTGACGTCAGGGCTTTTTTTTAGCATTGTTCGATCAATGTATCGAACAACGCGAAAAAACCGAACAACGTCATGACTTGTGGAACCATGTCATCACGTTGTTCGGGGTTCTATTGTACTTTTTTAGTTTTCTGGATGTAGGAGAGGTGACTAATATGCCTCTTTTACTAATTGAATAATGTTCACATGGATAAGCAAAGAATGTAGGAAAATAAATTGGAATGGTTAAGGAATTATATCTATGGTTACTAAGGTTTGTAATAAGTTTAAAACTGCAGAGATGTAAGTCTATTTGTTATATATCGAATAAGATGTTTAATACAGTTGTACCTCTCTTAAAGAGCATAATGCGTTCCACAGGATTGCTCTTTAAGCGAGTTTGCTCTTTAAGCGAAACACCATTGAAAGTGACCAATTGTGTGGGGGGGATTGTGAACCCCGATTTATTTGTTAAGCTAGTTTTTGGTTGGTTTTATTTGTTAAGCAAAGCGAACATTCAGAGAAAATTCTGCTCTTTGAGTTACTCTTTAAGTGAGGCATTCTTTATGCGAGGTTTGACTGTATATGTGATGAAATAATACCTCTGTGTTTGTTTGGACCTGATTAATTAACATTATTTTAGCAAATTAACACCATCATATGTTCAGGCTGCCACAAGCCACAAAATTTACAGAATGGTTATTTATTATCTATGCTTACATAGAATACATATATTTTGCATGACTGTTTACAAGAATTCGATCTCTTGACAGATCAAGCTTCAAATGCACAGGAAACATGCAGGTCTGGGTTCAGGTACTCCTGTATCTATTGAAGACATCCAGATCATCAATACCAACAAAAGGAACTGGGAAAAAGCACGAGAAAGATTTGCGGAAAATTTCCAGGATTCAAAATCACAGAAAAATATACCAAAGGATCCCACATGGATTAGAGAAACTGCAGAATGATGTTCATGGTTTTTTATTAATATGTTTAAATAGTTAAGTCAGAATTTCTTTTCTCCAAAAGTGGGATATGAGTTATTTGTAGTATTTCTTAAACTGCTGTGTAAGCTGATTAACTACAGCCTATTATTTGGTTGATTTACTGTTTTGCTTTGTTTCGTTTAAAGCACATTTTAAACATAGGTCTGAAGGAATTTTTAAACACCAGTGGCTGGAATTCTGTTTGTTGAGGTGCATGAAAAAGATGTCTTCAGCCACAGCAACGGTCTTTCAAAGCTTCGGAGAGCCCTCCTGCAGGATCCCCAGCAATCTTCTCTATCCTGGAGCAGCTTCTGGGAGCCACTGGGTGGAGGGGGGATCGATTTCAAGGCAAAATAATCACCATTGCTGGTCCGAATGACGTTCCAGTGATGGCCGTTTTGATTTGACACCATTCTCCTTCCCACTTTGCTTCCCAAAGCTGTCCCAGGACTCTCCCTAGGGGACCTTGAATTGGGGTCAGTTTTGGGTATTTCATGGATCTCATAAGTTAGTATGAACTGATGGGGAAAAAAGCTCTTGTATATATTGAAACTTATTTCTAGCAAAGCAGCAGCACTGGTGATTGTTTCATTCCTATAATATGAAATTACCAGAATTATAGTAGTCCATTAAACCAGTCATGTTTTAAATATGCCATCACTATTTCTGGTGAGGAAATAATGTAGATATGTTTTCAATGAAGACCTTATTTTCTTCTGTGAAGAACCAGGAAGGGGTTGCATAGTAAGCACTTAGTATTCTGAGGTAGCATGTTGAGAAATTGATATTCAAACCTGCTCTGTGCATTAAAATTGCATTATACCGTCCCAAGACTCATAGTAGTACAGAAATCAGATGGGAAATTATGTATTTTCTGGACTAAGAAACTTTGAAAAGCTACCACACAAGGACCGCCTTAGTCAACTTTTTGAATGTCTTTTAATATGTGTGAAATACTTTCTGGATAATGGTATGCAGTCATGCATCCTGAAGAGGTAAAGTCCAAGAATTCTGTGTGATCTTATTTTTAAACTGTAGATTAGCCCTACAAGATAGGAGTTTATCTCAGCCTTCAAGCTATGCTGCAGGAAGTCTTTTTAAAGTTAGTGTGATTAAGGAGACCTATCTTTTCAGCAGCCTAGCACTAATGATCTACTGGACTTGTTCTTTTTCCATTGCTGGCAATGGAGTTTAGACCACAAATATTGGTTTTTCTTTCATTTCTGCTTCAGGGCTAGAGACTGAACACATATTTATTGAAATGTTAATAAACCAGTGCTTTCAGTTTCTATGGTGTGAATTTTTTAACTCATGTATGTGCTGGGTGAGGTGAGTTTACATTTACCTGAAGATCCTGAGCTCTCTGTGCTGTTAAGATCTGACAAAGTGAAACTCCAGAGTAAAAAAAATTGTTACTTAGATGGTTACAGAAATGTTCAGATCAGTTATTTCATGCAGTTTTTCCTCAGCTCTTCGGCATAGGAAAATGGACTTAAAGCACGTTTTCCTAATTAGATAGTTAAAGCAGTAAAATTTCATTTTCTTCCAGTAACTTTTATTTCTACCAGTGTTTCCCAAATGCTGGTGTCTGGACTTCAATTCCCAGAAGCTTAAGTCAATTCCCCAAAGCACTGATCGGTCAATATACTGGCTTAGGATTCTGGGAACTGAAGTCCAAACACCAGCATTTGGGAAACACTGTTCTAAACCATTTTCAGCACTTTGTCAGTGACCCAGCAGTTTCCAAACAGCATCAATTCCTACCAGTACTTTAAATTTAACCCCTTGTCATACATTTCAGATAATGGACAGCCTATGAAGTTACTGAAATTGCTGATAAAATAGTCATATGGCATTTCATGTGAATGCAGATAGTCATAAAAATATTAATACCTTATACCACATTTTTGTCCAAAAACATTAACATTTCAGCATTTCACTTGGAGTCAACTATTCCTATGCAAGTCAGTTAACAAGATCTCATAGATTTTGAGCAACATGATACTTGTGAACACTTTAATCATATAGCGACTATAATTCTGTTGGAGGTGCAAGGATAACGCCCCCACATTATCCACTGTTGTAGGACTCATTCCACCTGCCAGAGACTTGTATCCCTTCCAGAAGCCCACATAACCCTTTGCACTGCTTCAGAGGACCTGTGGTCCTGCTTCAGGCTAGAAACCAACCAGATCAGGTAGGACATGTAGTATGAATTAACTTTATGGTAGTGTTACCAATAATGAAATGAAGGAACTGGAAATTCTCCCACCAGCTTAAGCTCTATTTTAAAAAGTACAACTTTTGGTTATAATCAAGTTTATTTAGAAGAAAAAGATAGAAAAGTTCAAGATCAGGAACAAAATAGAAAAAAGGAACATTTTCACTTGCCCCTATAGCTATATTTCTCTAGCCTAGCCTAGCCTGTAATGCATTTGACTACATTTTGCTATCATTTACTCGCAAGCACGCATTGTGGCAGTGATCCTAAGTAATGGCAAAATCATGGCGTTCCTCACATTCCAATATAACAAAAACAATTTTTTCCAGTCATCCCTTCCTAAGTTTTAACCATGTCCATCAATCTTAGTGTTGTTCAGTTTTCAGCCTGTGACTACATCCAAAAGTAAACTAACCAGCACCTGCCTTGAAGGTCATTTCCCAGGCTTCTCTAGTTCTGCCCAGAGAATTAAGAACTCAAAGAAACTAATTACTGAAAACAATTACTGAAACAAATTACTGAATTGTCTTATAGCCCTATGATTATCACATTCAGGATGGCTAAAATGTGACAGAATAAAGATCAGCTGAAGAATGTTTATAAATGTGTCCTAGAAGTCTTAATTGTCAGTAGGTCCCCTTCTAAGTCCCTACTTAAGTCTTCTAGAAATTAGAGAGCTAGAGTATGCTAATTGAAATGTTAAGAAACCCAGCACTTTCTAAAACATACATGGTATATTGGCAAAGCATTTCTTGTGATGAGATCTATCCACAGCTTTTAGATGTTAGGTTTTTATTGTGGCAAAGCTCTCAAATCCAACTTCACTGCGCTCCTACAAAAAGAGAAAAAGTATTTTTAGAATTAATGTTTATGTTTTCACTAGTATTATAATTATTTTCACATTTATATCTTGCCTTTCCTCTAGTAAGCTCAAAGTGGTATTCACTCCCTTGATCTGGAAAAGATGTATGCAAACAGCAACAATGTTCCTACACAAATCAAAGGAACCTGATTTGCTTTTGCAACATTTTGATTTAGGAGGTTGTAACCAATAAATGCAGTACAGTATATTAAACTGCCTTATTTTCTCAGTCCTCCATAGCATGACATTTGTTGATTATTACAAGGGATGCATTTAAAATTCCTTACACATGCAACACTTCAATCCTGTATTTAAGCATTTGAAATCTCTGGATAGTTCTCACTACAGCCATAAATAGGGAATCTGATGTAGCAAAATTTGCGTTTTTATGTTCCTCTCTTTCTGTTCCCACGCAACAACAAAAAATCCTTGAAGGGAAAATACCTGACCAAAGGGAGGATCACCGCAAGGGGTTCCCGACTGTGACATTAACCTACTGAAAACGCGATTCACACGTGGCACGTGCGCCCCGTGTTACTGGCAGGGGGGGGGCTGGGGCGAGTGAAGACAACAGGAAGAAAATTGGCCTTGATTCAGAGGTTTGGAGAGGCCGAAGCTAAACTTTGCTCGCGGTCGCGAAAAGAGACTGAAGCCAGACACGCGTCAGGGAGGGGACAGTTCAATTGCTATTTATCCCATCTGCACGGGAAGTAAAACCGAGGTTGGGTGTTTTGTTTTTTGTATTAAAACATGTTTTGATTTCGTTCTGCAAGGCTCGAAACGAAGCTCGGCTGTGCACTTTCTCTCGGGAGGAGGAGGAGATCCCACTGAATCCCTCAATTGAACCGCCACGCAGATATATAATTCTTATCTAGGTGTTCTGTTGCGCTTGGGTTGCGAGGGGGGCCAAGAAAAACGGGGCGGGGGGGGGGCTTGGGATTAGCACATCGGGGTCCCCCACCCCATTTTCAGATTCATGGGTCTCTACCATGCCAACCTAGCATTTCGAAAGCAAGAAATTGCAAGTAGATAAATAGGGACCACTTTGGTGGGAAGGTAACAGCGTTCCACGCGCTCCGGTGTCTAGTCATGCCTGTGCCACATGACCACGGAAACGTCTGCAGAAGCAGACAGCGCTGGCTCTTCGGCTTAGAAACAGAGGTGAGCACTGACCCCTAGAGTCGGATACGACTGGCTTTAGAGCAAGGGGAAACCTTTACTACCATTCTTTGCCTGCCTTGCAAATCCCTTACCCTTTGCTCGCCTCCGTCGGTTTATTTCCCTCCAACTGGACAATGATAGACGACTGTCTCCTTAAGGTTAGAAGAGGAAGAAGAAGGCGGGAGCCACGTGACCTGGGAGCTTTCACGCAAAGTTTAACCAACTTGCCCCGAAGTCGCCGAGAGCCATTTTGTTTCGTTCCAAAGCTACGGCTCGTCACGTGACTTTTCTTAAAGAAGCAGGGATCAGTTCCGCCGGCCTTGATCTTCCCGCAGAAAACACGTCAGATAGAAGTCACCTGAGAAGCGCTAATCTTGTGACCGCGGAAACAACCTTTTGCATACTGGTTTTTGATGCAGCCTGCCCAGTGGTGGGATGTCAAAAATTTTACTACTCCACCATGACATCACAGTGTGAGCTAACAGCATGACATCATGGGCGGAGCCAAAATCATGATGTTGTGGGTGGGGCCAAAGAAATAAAATAAAATAAAAATAAGCACACACACACAGAGCCCTCAACCCAACCACCCACCTACCCACAGCACAAACCTGTAAATAAATAAATAAATAAAATGAATAAAATAAAAATACATTAAAATACACCCAGCCACCCCAAACACAAATCAACCAGAGCTTTTAAACCAGAGCTTAAAGCTTATTCTGGCTAATCTTTCTCACACTAGGTCAGATGGAAGGAACTACAGAAGGAACTCACCACAAGATGGCTTCATTTTGGCACTTTTCAACTTTTCAAGAAATTAGGTACTAAGTCTTAGCCTAACCAGTTCTCTAGGATAATATGCCTTAGTGTAAATGTAAAACAGCTGTACCTCCTTAAGGGTTCGCCAATTGAAACAGCAATTGGAACAGCACAGGTGTAGCTTATTGATGAGGTAACTCCAAGAGTTTTACTTAAAAACCCCAAGCCAGCCAGTGAAAAGGTAAGCCTCGAAAGTGGTTCCCCAAAAATGCTGCTACCGGTTATCCGGGACACTGGGGAAAGTTACTACCAGTTCTGGCGAACTGGTGAGTACCTGTTACATCCCATCACTGAGCCTGCCATTTTCTCCAACACTCGCCTCTAAGAAACAAGACCTGGCACCACATTTGCCATAAACCAGTGGTGCTCAAACTTTTCAGGCCGTGGGCCAGTCATGTGGTTCAGGGGGGGCAGTCACTATGGCCCCGGGGGCTGGATCCAGCACCCAAAGCCAGTTCATCCGAAAGCTCTCATCGCTCCCGGAAGCAGAAGTAAAACACACCCATATGGCAGGAGTAAAAGTTCGGCCCAGGGGCCAGATCCAGCGCCTGGGGCCAGTTCATCCAGCCCACAAAGCCCTCATCACTCCCGGAAGTGGAAGTAAAATGCACCCATATGGGCACGTTTTACTTCCACTTCCGGGAGCAACGAGGGCTTCACGGGCTGGATGAATTGGCATTGGGTGGTGGATCCGGTGCCTGGGCCATAACTTGGCCACCCCTCCCATAAACTTTTGGGGTTCTCATTGACTTTTCCCTGCACTATCCCAAGTTATTGGTGCATGCCTGATCTTGAATCATGAAAGCTCCTGTAATGTTTATTATTATTGAAATCCAATAAAGATACAGTAATACCTCATATAACATTAGTATCGAATAACACTAAAATCGTATAACATTAAGGAATCTGGGGGGAAGAATTGCATCAGATAACATTAAGATCCTATGGGATGCTTCAGATAACAACTGCTAAAGCCTGTGTGGTTACAATGTATCTCTATGGATCCCATAGGATTTTAACATGCATCAGATAACACTAAAAATCATATAACACCAAGACTTGTGGAACCAGGTTTTAGTGTTATATGAGGTTTTACTGTACCTCTTTACACCTGCATTTGTACTGTATAAGAATCGTACAGCTCTTTGTTTATCTTTGAAGCTGTCCTTGTTATTCTGCAGTTGGCTGTTTTGGCCCTCATTTGGACTAGCAAGAACTTGCAACTATTGACAGTACTCGAGACAGAATAGTTTACCTGTTGTTACAAGTGGTCAAGACATTGCCAACTTACAGCAGCCTTATAAATAAGAGATCTCCAAAGTACCTTTCTCAACTTCTGCAAGTTAGTCTAGTTTTTGTTAGGGCAATTCCCAGAAGGCCAATATTCAGTCAAAGCCTAGTTTCCCACCAACAGCATTAGTCATGTGAGTCAGACATTACTCTGAAATGATGGGACATAATCATTTATATTATCCTCAGAGAGGCAAGGATAATGGGTTGCTGGCAAATCTGCATATTAGGAGGCAAATGGTGAAGCAGTATTCAGTACATTGCTCTATCTCGAGTACATTTTATACCTACGTACCTAGAAACAAATACTGTACCGCTGAACTCAATGAGGCTAATTTCTAAGTAGAGACATGCATAATTTACTGGAACTGTATGTTCGTACTCAATTGCTATTAGATGGAATCACTGCAAACATGAACAGAAAGCTGGTTTCTACACTTCATTTTCCCAAACAGGATAATGCTTATTGCTTCTAGAGGTATTTATCAAGGGGCCGCAGCGGCTTAGTGGTTAAGATGCTGAGGTGATGGCTGAAAGGTCAGCAAATCAGCAGTTCGAGATCCAAGTGCTGCACATCGGATTGAGTACCCATCTGTCCCAGCTCCTCCCAGCCTAGCAGTTTAAAAGCAAGAAATTGCAAGCAGATGAATAGGTATCGAATGTTGGCTCTTTGAATGTAAACCAGGGGTGCCCATACTTTTTGAGACGTGGACCGATCATGTGGTTCAGGAAGCTGGTCACTAAGGCCCGGGGGCCAGGGGAAGCCCCCGACACCAATTCATCCGGCCCGTGAAGCCCTCGTTGCTCCTGGAAGCAGAAGTAAAACGCACCCGTACGGACGTGTTTTACTTCCGCTTCCAGGAGCGACGAGGGCTTTGTGGGCCGGATGAATTGGCATCGGGGGCCGCACCTGGCCCCTGGCCCCTAGTTTGGGCACCACTGCTGAAAATGGAGATGAACATCACACCCTAGAGTCAGGCACAACTGCCTTTCAGCAAGGGAAGCCTTTCCAAATGAAGAAGAGCAGGTTCACTACGATTTGTATCTAAATTTCCTTTTAAAACCAGTTGGTTGTTTACCTTTAAGAATATCTTTTTCTTTAAAAAAAAAAACCTGTTATCATTTCCAATAATTAATAACTCCATTTCTGTGCTGGAGCCTTGCTTGTGGTGCTTGTTGGCTTAATTTGAGTGCTTACCAGTGCTTGTCAGTGGTGGGCAGCAAAAAATAATTTGGTACCACACTGTGGGCGGAGCCTATGTCATGGGCAGAGACTACATCATGGGTGGGGCCTACATCATGGGCGGAGCCTATGTCATGGAGCCAAGTCGCTGTGCTCTCCCAAATTAGGCTAGGATCAGTGTAGCCCTAAATAGCCTCCAGAATCTCTAGGCTGGGTAATCTTTGGATCCAGCATCACTTCACCTGGCTCAGCCAACCCTCAACCATTTTGGCTAGCAGGGATGGTGCCCTGAATAAGTGGATGGTGAGGATAACACAGATAGGATCAGTGCTGAACTCGTGCATTAAGAATAAATCCTCTGAATGCAGACTTTGCAAATGAGAGAGTGTTGTTGTTATGAACCAGCAGAGTTTCCTTTGTTTGGTTCTGGTTTCTGAATAAAGAGTCATTGTGTCTGGCATAACCACTTTTTAAAGCAGTTTTGTATTGCATCTCTTTCACCCTTGTAGGAAAATTTGTTTAAACAGGGGCAAAACTTTCTATCTTTCTATCCAGGTGTGCAGAGCGTTATTTCCTTTTGGTTCCTATCATGGAGTAGCCCAAAGTGTGATGTATAAATGAATTGCATTTTTTTCTCCCACTGTTTCGATTGTTTTTGAATTCCACTTCCATCCCTAATGTAACCAAATAGTTAGGAGAACTCACACAGATTCCTCAACATTTTATAATTACATCCATTATTCCAATTCCAACAACTTCCATACCGTGTAGTACTTGCATCCAGATTGATTTAGGCTCCCTATTTTCCACCGCACTTTGGAGCATTCAGCAAAACTAAACACAACTTGCTATGAAATTGAATTTCTAAAAAAGCTGAATTCTTTTTTAATTTAGCTTTTCTGATCATGTTTTCCAATCCCTTTCCAATTTCACATCTTTCCATGCTCTTGATTTTCACTTTGCCCCCTGCTGAGATGGCTAACTGCTGCATGTCAGCATGGTTCCCTGGAGAAACTGCAAGAATGGTAAACATGTCTATAGTTGCCTGTAACTTCATCGTTAAATTAACTTCAGACAGCCTAAGCAGGAAAAGGAAAACACCCTGGCAATTTTCTTTATTGACATGGCCTTAACTCAAATGTACACAGCAATGTATATCAGCACCAAAGGTAGCAAGTCTCTCCTTGACACTTGCTTATTTTTATGCTGGTGCTACATCTCTTTCTCACATTAAACATGCAACATATAAAAGGCAAAATCAGGTACCACAATTAATCAGATCACTTGTTCATCAATGTCTCATGGAATACACACCTTCAGGTTTACCACATATGAGAAAAAAGCACATACAAGTAATACCTCATATAACATTAGTATCGAATAACACTAAAATCGCATAACATTAAGGAATCTGGGGGGAAGAATTGCATCAAATAACATTAAGATCCTATGGGATGCTTCAGATAACAACCGCAAAAGCCTGTGTGGTTACAATGTATCTCTATGAATCCCATAGAGCAGGCATGCCCAAACTACGGCCCGCGGGCCGGATCCGGCCCGCCAGGCCATTTCATCTGGCCCCCGACATGGTATAGGAACTCTTATTATTTTATTTTATTTTTAAAAAAAATTTTTTTGCGGACTTTTTTTTTTGCGGAGGGATCACAAATCAGAGCCTAGTTCCTTCCTTCTGCTGCTTAGTACTAGGACTTCTGCCGAATCTAATTTAGAATTGCTGAATCCCTCCGCCTAGCTGATTTGGCTGTTAAGAGTGGAGAGAGAGACTGAGCCTGAGGCCATCCGGGAGCTAAAAGTAAGTGTCCATCATTTTGTCTTAGCCTTCCGCTTATTCAGGGCTGAGGGGGGGGGAGAATGGTTTCTTCTGGGAGAGGGAGAAAGAGGTGTGTGTGTGTGTGTGTGTGTGTGTGTGTGTGTGTGTGTGTGTGTGTGAGAGAGAGAGAGAGAGAGAGAGAGAGAGAGAGAGAGAGAGAGAGATGTGTGTGTGTGTGTGTCCAGGATTACAAGCAGTTTCTTCTGGGAGAGGGAGAAAGAGGTGTCCGTTTTTTTACCAATTTTGGGGTTTCTGACCCCCCCCGGCTGGGTCGAGGGAGGTGTGGGGACCCGATACAAGCTGTTTGTGGGCATCCCCGACGTCCTCAACCAGTGCAGCAAGCCAGAATGTCGGGATTCGAACCCTGACATTCTGGCTTGCTGCACTGGCTCAGGACGTCGGGGAATCCCAGAAACAGCTTGGATCGTGTCCCCTGCCTGCTCCAGAGAGATCAGAGGACCCAATCTACAGCTGCAGGATGGCTGGGGAAGCTGACGGGGACTCCCTGTCGGCTTCCCTAGCCACCCGCCCTTGCCTCCGTAGCTGCAGGGTGGCTGGGAAGCTGAACGGAGAACCCCGTTCAGCTTTCCACCCAGCCTGCTGCTAAGAACGACTGTATCGGATAACGTTAAAATCGTGTTATTCGATACAAGATTTTTCCGAAAATCTTGTAACGTTATACGGTTTTAGCGCTATATGATACTCACGTTATACGGGGCATTACTGTATTGGTATAAGTTGGAAGTCAAAATTGATTTACAGTATTATGGCTGTCCATTGTGTAATTCCTGATTTTAAATTGATTGGGAGACCCAATGCGCGCTAATTTTGAAGTTCCCCCACCCTCTGAGGCTGCAGGAAGCCAGGCAGGACATGATGTCAGGAAGCAGATCTTTTCTAAGGCTAATGACTTTTCATTGCTAATTAAAATCTAAAGTTTCAGGTAGGTGGGGTTTTAATTGGCAATGAAAAGTCATTAGCCTTAGAAAAGATCCGCTTCCTATCAGGAAGCGGATCTTTTATAAGGCTAATGACTTTTCATTGCTAATTAAAATCCAGAGTTCCAGGTATGTGGGGTTTTAATTGGCAATGAAAAGTCATTAGCCTTATAAAAGATCTGCTTCCTGACATGATGTCAGAAGCAGATCTTTTCTAAGGCTAATGACTTTTCATTGCTAATTAAAATCCAAAGTTTCAGGTAGGTGGGGTTTTAATTGGCAATGAAAAGTCATTAGCCTTAGAAAAGATCTGCTTCAGGAAGCGGATCTTTTCTAAGGCTAATGACTTTTCATTGCTAATTAAAATCTAAAGTTTCAGGTAGGTGGGGTTTTAATTGGCAATGAAAAGTCATTAGCCTTAGAAAGGAAAAAATGGGTTTTTTAGCATTAGATATTTTCAAAGCTTTTGACTCTTTACAATGGGACACGATCCACGAGATGATTAAAAATTATGGATTTGGAATAAAATTTCAAGGAGTTATTGGAAGGCTATATGAACAAGGGACAGCAAGAATTAGATTCAACGAAAATTATACAAAGGATATTAGATTAGAGGCGGGAACGAGACAGGGCTGTCCACTGTCACCATTGTTGTTTATTATGGCTATGGAACTACTGGCAAATATGATTCGTCAAGATAAGGAAATAATAGGCAGTGAAGGAACTAAAGTAAGCCTTTATGCAGATGACACATTGATAATGGCAAAGCACCCAACAAAAAGTTTGGCTAGAATAAATAAACATCTGGAAGATTTTGAGGAAGTAACGGGACTGAAAGTTAATTGGAATAAAACAGAAATGATTTTAGTAAATGGAAATAAAGAAGATGAAGAGATAATAAAAAAGAATTACAATGTGCAGATTACACAAGAAATGAGATATTTGGGAGTGATAATATCACGCACAACGGGAAAACTAAAAGAACTGAACTATGGCAGACAAAAGAAGGAATTGGAGAAGAAAATTGCACAATATAATAAATTAAATCTGTCATGGTTTGGTAGGATTGCTATGTGTAAAATGATGTTGATACCAAAATTGAATTTCTTGTTTGATGTTTTGCCATTAGGACATACTGATAAGGAGCTAAAAGTGTATCAAAACATGATCAATAGGTACTGCAACGGGAACCGAGGAGCAAGAATAGTTAAATCATTGTGGTATGCCCCACAAAAAGAGGGCGGATTGGGAATTCCAGATGTTAGTAAATATTATAGGGCCTTTCAAATAAGAAACATCATAAAGATCTTAATTAGACAAGAAATAATATGGGAAAAAATTGAAAGGAAAGGTCTTATGAGGATGGGGAATGCACAACTTTTAGGGGGAGGAAAGGAAAGAGGGGAGAGGAAATTACAGGGACTGATGCTAAAAGCAACATTAGATACATGGAACAAAGTGAGAAAAGAGCATGCTTTAGGGATTTCACCAATACTAGAGGTGGAAGACTTTCAGGACTTTCCAATTAAAATGGATAAAAGGATCAGGGATATATTGGCAGAAAAGAAGATAAAATTACTAAAAGATTGGGTCAATATTTGCAGAGATCAGGAGAGAAGGGAGGAGTTGTACACACAATTACGGTTGGACTGGTTCAAGATCCTCCAGATAAACAACTGGAACAAAAAGTTTTTAAGGGAAAATGGTTTAAATAGAGAATGCACAGAACTTGAGATACTTCTGGGCAAAGTTAGAAATGAAGAATTGGGAGTCAAAGGAGTAGTTAGTAAAATTTATAAGATCTTGAATAAAAGTCAAAAAATACAAGATGTGTTAAGACAAAGTTGGGAACAAGATTTAGATATAAATATAACAGCAGCAAAATGGAAAAAGATGTGGGAAAGAAGGATAATGAAGACAATGTCGGTTAGAATTAAAGAGCATAACTATAAAATGATATGGAAATGGTATAGGACCCCAGTCAGCCTGCATCGAATGTATAGTAACCTGAGTGATAATTGTTGGAGGTGTAAAAAAGTAAAGGGAACATACGAACACATGTGGTACAGCTGTGATGTATTAAAAACTTTTTGGGGAAAAATCGAAAAAGAAATAGGGAAAATACTAAGTATGCAGGTAAGACTGGGGTCAGATACAATCTTGCTAACCGACATAGAAGATTTTGATATGAAAAAGGATAACAAAGAACTTTTGGCTGCAATGTTGACTGTCGCGAGACAATGTATAGGAAAAAATTGGAAAAGTAATGAACAGGCAACTATTCAAGATTGGTATAAGCAAATGTGGGACTTGGCCTTAAATGAAAAACTTACATGGGATTTAAATTGTAGGAAAGGAAAAGTGCAAAATAATAATTTCTGGAGGATTTGGGAACCTTTTGTAGACTACACTTTGGAAAAAAAAAAGGGCATACTCCCTGCACAAGATCAGTATGACTTTTGGAAACATTGATGGTATAGATCCCCCCTGGACATTATATATAGCACAAGGGTGATGTTAATGGTGTTGTAGAATATAAAGTGGAGAAGAACATGTTTAAAGTAGTGATGTAAAAGTAATATCATTGAGTAGAACAACAAGTTATAGGTCTTCTCAATTTAATACATTTTTCTTTGTAATAGTTTTGTTTTGTATTTTCATAGTTTTGTATTTTTGTATCTTTTGTATTTTCCTGTATTTCTTCTTTATAATACCTAATAAAAATTTAAAAATTAAAAAAAAAAAAAAAAAAAAAAGATCCGCTTCCTATCAGGAAGCGGATCTTTTATAAGGCTAATGGCTTTTCATTGCTAATTAAAATCCAGAGTTCCAGGTATGTGGGGTTTTAATTGGCAATGAAAAGTCATTAGCCTGATAAAAGATCTGCTTCCTGACATGATGTCAGAAGCAGATCTTTTCTAAGGCTAATGACTTTTCATTGCTAATTAAAATCCAAAGTTTCAGGTAGGTGGGGTTTTAATTGGCAATGAAAAGTCATTAGCCTTAGAAAAGATCTGCTTCAGGAAGCGGATCTTTTCTAAGGCTAATGACTTTTCATTGCTAA